>OX451735.1:164441890-165641890 GCA_948472305.1 Vicia faba
TTGTATTGTATATTCTAAAATAGCTAACCAACAAACACTAACGTTTTTTTCACTAACTTAATCAAATTTATATTTATTTTCAAAAAGGATTGTATTGATATCTTTTATTGACTGCAAGCTACGCCCGTGATTCTACAATTTACAAACTCGGACTTGGTTCAAGGAGAATTCAAGATACTTCTACAATCCATAAAAAATACTAACCAAACAACTGCGAACTACGAGTTAGGACTCTGATTTCTCATAAGATAATATATAGGCATACGACTAAAATCGTGGCGAGTTCCCTTAATAAAAATTAAAACCCTATTTCCTAAAGATTGCGTTTCTAAACCCTACTATCCTTGTGAACAAGATAGACGAGGGGTGCCTAACACCTTTCTTTCGTATAAGAACGAGTCCAACAACTTAGAATCTCTGACTAAATTAGATTTATCCTTTATATTCCCTTCCCAAAGATAAAAATTAAGGGTGATGACTCTAAATTTTCAAACCGATTATTACAGTTATTTTTATCCTTAGTTAATTTGTTTGGGATTTCATGTGACATATCTACTTCATTTTTCAAAGAAACATATATTTCACATTTAACTGATTCTAATGATTGATTTCTAATATTAGCTAATTCTTCCTCAAGAATTTTTTTTTCTATTTTCCAAAAAAGCAATATAATATTTAATTTTTATGATATTTCTTGCTATTTTTCATTCTCTTTATTGAGTTTGACACTTAACTAAAAAATTTGCTTATAGGTTAGAGATTTTTGCCTCAGTATTATCGGCTTCTTCTATGGCTTTGAGGCAAACATGTTCTTCTTGGTCAGATTTATTTTTTTCCATTCTTCTAGATGGATACTTCATGAGAATATTTGAACAAGTTATCGTATATATGTTTAAATACATATTTTCATGAATCTCTACATGAGTCTTTTGAGGTCTCTTCTATTGATTTTTCAAAGATTCTTTAAGATGATGAATCCTCATAAATTCTTTTGGATGTTGTTTCTTAAAATATATTTTGGATGTTGATTCTTTAGAGAATTATTCATTTATTATGATAATTCTTTCAAATGAAATATCTGGTGTTGATTCTTTAATCACTTCTTTTAATAGTCATTTTGAAGATGTGGAAGGTTCTTCAAATTTTCTTGAATTATTTTCTTTATATTTTAGAAGTTTCATTACCTCTTTGAGTTTCAAGATAATTACTTCATTTCTAGATTATTCATGAAATTCAAGACAACCTTTTCTATCTTTTGAATTAAGTATTGAATGAGATTTCTGATACTAATTCTTGAGTTTGAGATAATTGTTAGAAACACACTTTCTAAAACAACTTTTAAAGATGATAATGTTTGAGAACCATCTATGAAGATTATCTTCATTTTCTCCCGGTAACTCATCTTCTTGATATGTATGTTCATTCTCTCTTATTCAATCTCAAAAAAATCTCTACATATCATTTCAAGAATGTCTCATACTTTCTTGACTGAATTAAAATTAAAAATTAAAAGGTACCCTTGGGTACTTAGAGGACTCATCATCAAATACTTAGTTTCAAAACCAAGATTGACATTTCTATTATCATCTTCGATCCAAAGACTATCTATTTTATACACTATATTTATTAAAAATGCAATAAGAATGAATAAGCAGACCTTTGATAGCAACATCCTATATTTCAAAATCATTTGCTTTAATAAAAAATTTCATACTAGCTTTCCATGAGACAAACATATCACAATCAAATGGTGGAGGTCTATTTATGAAAAATACTTTGTTAGAATCAAAAGAAGTCTTTAAAGTCATCATTCTATCTCTTGGGACGATTAGTCTTATAGTAGGAGTTAGACTCTATGCCATTTGTTAGACAAGTGACTCAAAATATAAGAGGTGATTAAAGTCCGTGGCTTCAAAAAATGATGTCCAATTATACAAATTTTGATTTATAAAATTTTTTAAGTTAATTTTATAAATCAAATAGAGATAAAGAAATAAAATATATATGGGGAGAGATAAATGCCCCAACGATTTATGTCAGTTCGACCTAACCACTTGGAATACTCCTGTTCTTAAGAATTTCATCTTGAGAATTTTCACTATATGAGAAGTGAGATTTTTGCAAGTTATTCTTATGAACCTTCTTACAACTAAATAATAGATTTTACACTAGCTAATACCCAAACCAAACAATATATTTTATATCGCACTAATCTCATAATTGAACAGATCTTTTGCACCACACAATGCTCAAGAACAAAATAGAGTATTTGAGGGTTAAACCCAATAACAAAAGAATATATTTTAACATTTTGAGCTCACAAACCAAATAAATATTTTACCTAATTATTCTCAATAACTAAATAGAGCTTTTAAGTGTTTAGATCAAGAACCAAACATCAAATTCTTTCGAAGATATTACACTAGATACAAACCCTCTTAAATAATTTATAATATTCTAACAATACTATAACAACAATAAAAATTCACATAAATTTTTCATTCTCAAAACATTAAGATAAATTTATGAAGAAAAAGAAAGAAATGAAGAAGAAAAAGAAGAAAATGACATAGCATGATGGACTTGTTAGACAAGAAAGCATTTGGAAGAAATATGGCAATGAAAATATACATAAGAAACCATTTGATATATTGGAGTGGAGTTTCCTTCTAATAGTGCTTAATAAATTTGGTTTTAATCTTACGTTTTGTAATTTAATTTCATTAATTCTCTAATCAGCGATATTATTTGAGCAAGTCAAAGGCAAGGTCGTCGTTTTTTAGCTATTAAAGTGAGGTTACACAAGGATATCCCCTTTTTCCTTTAATTTTCAATATTGGGGAAGAGGTTTTAAGTTGGAAACTATCAAATCTAGTAGAGCAAAGAGAAATTTCTTGTATTACCCGCATGCAAACTATAATTCCAATCTTGTTGAGCAGAACTAAAATTCCAAGTCATACTTTTTGCTGATGATTTAATGATCATTTGTAAGGGTACCAAGATAAATGAATTTATTATTCACAATTTTCTTCAAGAATATGCTCAGAACTCTAGTCCAGCCAAATGCAAGATTTTTGGGGTCCATATTTGGTAATAGATTAAGGTATAGAGCAAGAATTCTTGGCCTCACCAATGGGGAGATCAACTTTGATTACCTTGGAATACCAATATTGAAGGATAAACCAATATTTCATCATTTTAAACCAATAGCTGATAGGTCATAGGTAAATTACCTACATTTATGATGGGAAGAATTCAACTAGTAAAGTTTGTGATTCATCAAATGATTTTATATTGTCTCATAAGTTATGAATGGCTTGTCCCCTTAACCAAAATGGTAGATGGCTGCGTAAGGAATGTTTTATGATTAAGAAGTATTGATAATAGAAAGTTGATGATTGGAAAATAGAACATTGTTTATTGTATTTGTCAAAAAATACAGGGTGTGCGTGTTTCCCCTACAAGGGAAAGGAGACTCATAAGCCCTTATAGGTATATTATGTTGTATGATGGTTAGAGCTTGTTCACGGCAGCAAGAAGTCATTTGCGGTACTTTTTTAGACTATTTAAGGGACACGCTCATGTGAGGTGAGAGATCCTGCAGACGACCGGTGTTGTTTGGTTGTAGGCGGTCGGTTAAATTGATTGAATACTTTATGATGGTTACTAGTGTATTGCTCTTTCAGTAGTGGAATGTGTATATAACTTATAATATGTATCTTCCCTTTAAAATGAAATGTATTTATAGAGGTCTCTTAGACATAGGGTTCCATCATGAAAGGTGTTGTACCCCAAAATTTGCCCTCCCATATTCCCCAAGATTTGTCAAGTCAAGGTCACAAAATTCCCTAAAGGTTATGCAGCTCAACTGTCTCCCATACAGTCAAAACTAGGGTTTGTGTTCTGATCAAGAATTAAAAGGTTTCAAAGGCCCAATCAAGTCTCATATGCCTACAAAGATGGTCAAGTATCCTCATGTCAAGTTTCAAGGCATTCAGCTCAAAATTGCACAGTCAAAACCCTAGATTGCACTACAGTCAACTGTAGGGGCAAAATGGTCATTTGGCAGTCAAAAGTTCAAATTTTTGGTCAACATATCATTTTGAAGCCACAAACATCATTTGATCAATGCTTGATCATGATTCTCAAAATTTGGCTCAGAAATCATCAAAGATGCAAAAGTTGCTATATTTGGACAGCTGAAAAAGTCAACTGAAATTGACCAGGGCATAACTTTCACATGGATTATCAGAAAAATTCCATCCAAAGCTCATTTTGAAGAGAAAGACATTTCCTACAATTCATCTTCATATTTCAAGTCCAAGAAATGCTCTCACAAAAAGTTATCAATTTCAACATTATAGGTCATTTTCAAAAGTCAACAAAAAGGGACTTTAAGTCAAAGGCCATAACTTGAGATTGGTAAATCAAAATGACATGGGACCAAAGGCATTGGTTAAAGGACTCAAAGACCTTTCCAAAATGTCCAAGAACATGTGAAAAGCTTAAAAATTGACCAAGTTATGCCTTGTGGAAGTTGGGAAATTTTTGGGAATTTTGAAAAGTCAACAATGGTTCAAATGACCTAAAAATGCAAATGGGCCCATTTTTCTTCCAAGTTTCTTCATGCCAAGCCTATGCACGACCATTAGGCCCAAAGGGAAGTATTTTCTCATTTTTTAATTATTTATTTGAATTTATATTAATATTAATTCATTTAAATTAATTAAATACATGAAAAATATCAAACTTGACCTAAAAAAATCTTTTCATGCATGTTTATTCTCAATATCACGTGCATATCCCAATTAGGCAAGTTTTGATGAGATTTGAGCTGATTGAACACAAAATGCACATGGAAAAGATTTGGAAAAGATTTCATGAAATCAAAGATTGAAAACATTGAATACCATGGATTTTGTGCAATATTTTTAACCTAATAGCTTCACTATATGATCAGAATCAATGACCTAATGTTTTTACACAAGAAGCTGCGCTCATAAATCATAGAAAAACTTGGAAATTCTGAAAAAAACTCAAGAACTGAAAAGTGCCTTAGAGTTCGATTCAAGCCCTAATTCTTATACCAAAGGCTTCCTGGTGGACTCTTGATCACATTCCAACCAGAAATCATCACCACAACGCCCTGAATCGGTATCACGATCTCAAACTGTGTCCAAAAATTTCTGGGATCGTGCATCATAGTTTATGCATATTTTGCCATTTTGATTGAGTGATTCATGTTTATTATAAGTCTCTGATGTTAACCATGCAGTTTAATTGCGTTTTCATGCTCTATACGCGATGTTGCCATGAACGCCTCTTAGGGTTTCTTGAGCTCTCAATTGGGGATTCTCTTGTCCTGTAAAATTGAAACACGAAACTATGACCATTGCAATCAGCTCATCAAGACGAAGAAAGATTGACCCTCGCGCCTAATTTCTGATCACCATAGCGCTATTCGCTATTTCTTCGAAGGCTGCCTAAACCCACGCATAAAAAACCGTGGCCCTTGTTTTATGGTTTCAGGAAAATTGAGGAAGATGACCTCGTGTCCAATGGTCATTGGCTCTTTTGAAATTCGCGCGTTTTTAACCCATTAGCATTATGTTTTACTTATTATATTTACGTGTTATTATATGTTAAACTAAAAGCGTTTGGTTCAGTGGTGCACGTGGAGGTTTGCAAGGGGAATGACCTGGGTTCGATCCCAGGTCTTCATCCTTTCCCTTTATATTTTTTCAATTAATAATCCTATGTAGGCACAACGTTGAAGCATATCATGTATCACCATCATCCAGATGCCCACGTGTCCAGGAGATTCCCATCCAAGGCTGAAGATTGGTGTACACCCTGAGCATGAGTCAAAGCATCATACAGGATTCAAAAAGTCAATGGACTCAAGCTTAATGGGCTTGAAATGCTAAGGCCTAACCTCACAAATTGGGGCTACCCCCCCTGGTTTGCATTTTTTCTATTTTTCTTCTTACCTTTATTTTTGTTATTTCATTTATTTTATTGTCTTAATTTAATTAATTAATTTTTTCTGCAAAATATAAAAACATTAAAATTCAGAAAAGACAAAAACTAATAAATATTAATATTATAATTATTTTCATAAATAAATGCTTATAATTATTTAGTTTTAATTTAGGTTTACTAAATATTTTTCATAATAAAAATCCAAAAAAAATAGAGTTTAGGTTTAATAACTTTTTATTTTCTTTTTTTATATTTTACCCTTTTTTCCACAGCAATAATCATTTATTTTTCATAAATTAAAAATTGTACATAAAAAAAATTTAGATTTAATTTAGGTTTTAATTTAATTCTTTCATAATAAATAAAGAAAACATTAGAATTAGGGTTTGGACATTTTACTTTAATTATAATTAATCCTTTTTCTTATTTAATCTAAAAAATACAAAAATACCAAAAACATTCCTTTTAAATCTTTAATTTTAATTCCTCCTTAATTAATTCATTAACTTTAATTTTTTGCAAAAGGGTCCAACGCCCATTGTTTTTAATTATTTAATTTGCGCATTTATTTTATGTTATTATAATTTTGTATCTCTCCCAAAGCATTGTAATTTAAATTTCTCGCACTTTATTTTTCCGCTTTATTTTTTTTCGCTAAATCGGGTCCGGTTTAATTTTGGCGATGTGGACCCGCGCCATTTGTAATAGCCTTAGATTTATTTTCCCGCAAACTTTATAACTGTTAAAAAGCATGCAAGAATGAATGTCAAAAATAAAAACAAACGTTAGAACATCAATGACATGACAAGATAAATACAAATGAAAATGACACACAAATCATACACCACCCCTAGGGTACGCCTCACTGTTGCCTTTCGAAAGGTGATCGTCGAGTAGAGGATGTCTTAGTAAGTCCTCATGATCCGGGAACCTGGCATGAGGGTAGCTTCTAAGGTGTCTTCCTATTGCTCTGGTGATCATCACGTCCCTACAAACTCGAATTGACCCGAACACCTCCAACGGTGGTGCTACCTACCTCTCAATGGTGGGATGGCACTACTTTAAAGGACTTCTACACAGACGAATTCCTTAGGGTAGGTAGGTTCTCAAGGATACTTGCTCTAATCTTAAAAATAAAACAAAACTCTTTTCACACCACACATTTTCAAAAGCTTTCAAAACAAACTTTTCAAACACTCTGACGTATGAGTCGATCTGAAATTTTTCAAAGAAACTTTTAAACTCACATTGAAAACCAAACAATTTTGAAAACACATTGAGCAAGTATCTAAGAGCCCATGGATAACCATGGATAGAAAGGGTGCTAACACCTTCCCTTTCTATAACTTACCTCCCGAACCGAGAGCAATCTCTATAAGGAATTTTTCTGTGCTTTTGTCCTTTCCATTTGGAGAAAATAAAAGACGGTGGCGACTCTTGCTTCCGCGACATTTCACGAACCAGCGTTAAACAGTCAGTTCCAGATCCACCGATCACAGAACTGGCGACTCTGCTGGGGACAACTTAAAGTGAGGTGTACCTTAGGGCTAGCTTATAACTATGTTTTCAATTGTATTGCTTTGTGTGCTTTAAATTGTGGGTTGCTTGGGAGTTCTATAGATCCTAAACCCGGATCTGGGGGATACCTTTCTTAGAAAGTAGCAACAAGGCTGTGAGGGAACTGTGCGGGGTATACCGACATGGTTGAAACAGTCTGCTACGTTGATGTGGCACTTTGGTGTGTACCGGTAACCCTTGAGTTCAGTCAAGGAGAGTACGGGGCCTCCGCGTGGTGTCGTGAAGCATCAACAGACCTTAGGAACCTTAATTGAACTATCTTGGCCTCTTTAGGGTAGTGAGATAACTGACTTTGGTGCAGTCCGAGGTTGGTTGATACTCGATACTACGCTCAATTGAGGGTTGCTTTCCTGGAATATTTCGGTCGCCAGTTCAGTGGCTAAATCGAAACGATGAACAATGAAAGCAATCCCGTGATATTGGGAACCTTAGAACCCGGTTACTTTGATTAGGACAGGTTGAACCCACCAACTTCAAGAGGGTACTACCCAGACCCCATGCTGGCCTTAAACCTTAAGGGCTTGTCTTGTGTGCCTTGTTTGCCCTACATGTTTGTCTTTGTAAATATCTGTGGTGTGTTTAATCATAGCATCATGACATCATCCAGCATCATATGCATTGACTAACCATTTCAGGGGTTCGGATTTTCATCTTTGTTCTTGTTTTGTAGGACATGGAAACTGTTCGTAGAAAGACCATTCAAGTCAGTCTTGTAAGGATCCCTCCTCAGCTTAAGGAGCTTATATCCAGGATTCCCGAGAACTCTTCATTCAGTGAAAGGCATGGAAGCCTCATCAGCTTGGTCAACACCAACATTGAGGAAGATATGATTAAGGTCTTGTTCCAATTCTTTGACCCTATGCATCACTGTTTCACCTTCTTGGACTATCAGTTGGTACCTACATTGGAGGAGTTCTCCCGGCTCCTGAAGATTCCTATCCTTGATCAGCTACCCTTCAGCGGTACAGAAAAGGAACCTAAGCTTGAAGAGATTGCTAAAGCCTTGCACCTACAGTCATCTGACCTCAAGGGACATTGGGAAGTCAGAAGTGGTATCAAAGGGTTCTTAGCCAGGTTTCTGTTTGAGAAGGCCCTTGAATGTTGGAACTCCCTTGACTTGCAAGCTTTTGAAGAGGTTGTGGCCCTCCTTGTTTATGGTTTGGTGTTGTTTCCTAACCCAGATCAGCTTATTGATATCAGTGCTGTCCAGATCTTCATGTCCAGGAATCCCATACCTACATTGCTGGGGGACATCCTTCACTCATGTTACACTCGAACCATGAGAAAAAGAGGTGTCCTTATGTGTTGCACTCCTCTCCTGGGAAGGTGGTTTATTTCGCACCTTCCCCAATCAGTCCTGAAGAATGAGCGGGGTTTGAGATGGTCACAACGGTTGATGACTCTTACACATGCGGATATACATTGGTGTCCTAGATCCAGAGGAGATGTCACTATCATTGATCGTTGCGGGGAGTACCCTAATGTTCCTTTACTTGGAATCAGAGGAGGTATTACTTATAGCCCATGCCTGGCTTGGAGACAGTTTGGTTATGCTCGGAGGGACGGTCCCCATGACATGTTAATCCCTGACATAGTTTTTGACTTCGACAATGATACTCAAGGACTTCGTCAGAGATTTATCAGAGCCTGGAGGATGCCTAGTAGGATAGACAGCAAGACACTGGGGCACAGGAATTCCATCCCTTTGGAGCCTTATCTCAAGTGGGTACGCGCTCGCTCCCAGAAGTTAGTGATGCCTTATCCTCACATGCTTCCAGTAATCAAAGAGCCTGTCTTGGAAGGGGAAGTGTCCTACACTATTCAGCACCCTGATATGCCCACATCCTGGGAAGAGATGCAGAAGAGCTGGATCCAGCTTAAGGAAGAGCGGAATTCTCTTGAGACTAGTCTGCATGCCAGTGAAAAGAAAGTCTTGGAGCTCACCCGTCTGTTGCATGAGGAGAGGAACCTCAACACCTACATAGCTCCGAAAAGGATGCGCAGTGTATTTTGGGATTGACTTGATTTTTGTACTTTTGCCCATGAGGCCTTGATGTATTAAACAATGATTTCTTTAATGATAACGTGTGTTCCTTTTTGTCTACAACAAATTTGAACTTTCGAACCCTTGAATGCATTGCATACGCATTTCATACATCATGTGCATAGCAGGTTTTTCCCTTTTCAGGTTGCTTACAGTTCTTCGCTGTTTATTTCAGCATCATGAATCCCGGATCCGAATCAACTGAGACATCAATCAAGGCTCTCCAGGCGCAGAATGCGCAGTTTCAAGAACTGATCATGGGTCTAGCTAAAGGCCAAGAAGAACTGAAGACTATGCTCCTGAAGAAGGAGAAGAAGAAGAAGAGAAGAACTGTTCTGTTCAACTCGGGCCGAAGGTTGGGTAATACTCTGCAGCATGAAGAGGCTGGTTCTTCTGTTGGCAGGAGTCCTTCTCAGGCAGAAGTAAAGATTCCTAGTCCGGTCGTCTCCGACAACGAGACAGATTTCGATGAGGAGCAGTACCCTCCTGCAGATGACAGGTACAAACAACTAGAGGACAGGTTGAAGGCTATGGAGGTGCAACAGGCACCTGGGCTGGATTTCGGAGATCTGGGTTTGTCGACTGGTGTGATCATTCCACACAAATTCAAAGCACCTTCCTTCTCGAAGTATGACGGGGCGTCTTGTCCCAAGCTGCACTTAAGGTCCTATGTTCGGAAAATTCAGCCGTACTCTGCGGACAAGAATCTATGGATCCACTTCTTCCAGGAGAGTCTTTCAGGGACTCATCTCGAATGGTTCTATCAGCTGGATGGGACCAAAGTTCGTAACTGGGAGGAGCTGGCTACTGCTTTCTACAAGCAGTATCAGTATAATGTCGACCTTGCACCCACACGTACCCAACTCCAGGGTATGGCGTTAGGTGCAAGCGAAGGTTTTAAGGAGTACGCTCAGAAGTGGAGAGACCTGGCTGGCAGGGTGCAGCCACCATTGACTGATCGGGAGTTGGTTGACATGTTCTTGGGGACCCTATCTGGGCCATTCTTCAACCATCTCATTGGGAATTCTTCTGCTGGTTTCACTGATTTGATCCTGACTGGAGAGAGAATTGAAGCTGGGCTGAAATCCGGGAAGATTGCGAAGGGCGCATCAGCTAGTTCAGAAAAGAAACCGTTTAAAAAAGAGTCTAGTGCTGTATATGGTTCCAGGAGATCAGAGAGAAATGAACACCGCCAATCTGTCAGTGCGGTCATGATTGCTAAGCCTGCTGCCGCTCCCCGGCCAAACCATGCTCAGAAGGTGGAAAGACCTCGGAGAGAATTCTCCCGTTTAAACATGACCTTGTCACAGATCCTGCCACAGTTGCTCGCAACTAATTTAGTGACTGTCAGGGAGGCGCCGAAGTTTCCAAATACTGCATCTCCCAAGTACAACCCGAATGCTCGTTGTGCTTACCATTCAGAAAGCCCGGGGCCCTTTACTGATGACTGTTGGGCACTAAAGAACAAGCTGCAGGACCTCATTGATGCTAAGGAGGTACAGTTTGAGGCATCTGACAAGCCTAATGTGGTGACAGCTCCCCTGCCTGCTCATGGAGTTAATGCTATTGGGGATGCAGAGGAAGTAGACGAAGCAGAATTCAACAGCTGGATTTATCCGACGGCCGAAGACGGATTGAACAATTAGAGTGCAAAGGACCATACCCCTGTTACCTTTGTGACGCAGTAATAAGTTTCTTTGTTTCGTTATTTTTTGTAATAAACAATGATAAACTCTATGGCCCGGTGTCTTACCCGAGGCACCGTGGTTCTATTTGTGAGGGCATACAAACTGTCATTTTATACATCATGAATGAAAATCTTGGACGTTTTTCGCATTGCAAATATTGTGTTCCTTTTCTGTCTTTCTTTTCCTTTACATAATTATCAAAACAGCTGTATTTACACACACACTCACTCATACAGGTTCCAATCCACTCTGGATCTTACTGACAACAACTCTGCTAATGCCAATTATGACTTCGAAAATCCGATCAACTTAGCCGAAGACGAAGGTGAAGATGATTGCGAAGTGCCTGGCGAGCTTGCTAGACTGTTGCTTCAGGAAGAGAGGGCAATTCAACCCCATGAAGAGCCAGTGGAAACAATAAACCTGGGTACTGAAGCAGATAGAAAAGAGGTAAAAATTGGTGCCAACCTAGAGCTCAGCGTGAAGCAACGGTTAACCAAGATGTTACATGACTATATGGAGATCTTCGCCTGGTCCTACGAAGACATGCCCGGGTTGGATACCGATATTGTTGTCCATCATTTGCCAACTAAGGAAGACTGCCCTCCAGTTAAACAAAAGGTTCGTCGGATGCGTCCAGAGATGTCCGAGAAGATTAAAGCCGAGGTCATGAAACAGTTTGATGCTGGTTTCCTTGCAGTAACTTCTTACCCGCAGTGGGTTGCTAATGTGGTGCCGGTACCTAAGAAGGATGGAAAGGTCAGAATGTGTGTCGATTACAGGGATCTGAACAGGGCTAGCCCCAAGGATGACTTCCCCTTACCTCACATTGATGTCCTTGTTGATAATACAGCTCAGCACAAGGTATTCTCTTTCATGGATGGCTTTTCAGGCTACAATCAGATAAAGATGGCACCTGAAGACATGGAAAAGACTACATTTGTTACTCAGTGGGGCACCTTCTGTTACAAGGTCATGCCGTTCGGATTAAAGAATGCTGGGGCAACCTACCAACGTGCCATGGTTGCCTTATTTCACGACATGATCCATCACGAGATAGAGGTGTATGTTGACGATATGATCGCTAGGTCCCAGACTGAGGAAGAGCATCTAGATCATCTGCAGAAGTTGTTTGACCGGCTGAAACTGTACAAGCTGAGATTGAACCCAAATAAGTGCACCTTCGGGGTAAGATCTGGGAAACTGCTAGGCTTCGTGGTCAGTGATAAAGGTATTCAAGTGGACCCTGCTAAGGTCAAAGCTATTCAAGAGATGCCAGTTCCTAAGACAGAGAAGGAAGTCAGAGGCTTTTTAGGGCGCCTGAATTACATCGCTCGATTCATCTCTCATCTAACTGCTACCTGTGAGCCAATCTTCAAGCTGCTGAAGAAAGATCAGGTAGTACGTTGGAACGATGAATGTCAGGTTGCTTTCGACAAAATCAAAGAGTATCTTCAAGAACCACCCATCCTTATGCCACCGGTTGAAGGGAGACCTCTGATACTATACCTGACAGTGTTAGACAACTCAATGGGGTGTGTGCTGGGGCAGCATGACGAGTCTGGCCGAAAAGAGCACGCCATTTATTACCTTAGCAAAAAGTTTACCGACTGTGAGACCCGATACTCACTGCTTGAGAAAACTTGTTGCGCTTTGGTATGGGCTGCTCGCCGGCTGAGACAGTACATGCTGACTCACACTACCTTGTTGATCTCAAAGATGGATCCTATAAAGTACATATTCGAAAAGCCTGCTCTGTCTGGGAGAATTGCAAGATGGCAAATGATCTTGACGGAATACGACATTCAGTACACAACCCAGAAAGCCATCAAGGGAAGTGTACTGGCAGACCACTTAGCTCATCAAGCTGTAGATGACTACCAATCAATGAACTTCGAGTTTCCGGATGAAAGCATCATGATTGTAACTGATTGTGAAGTACCTGGACCGGATGAAGGACCTGAACCAGGATCCCGATGGTCTATGCACTTTGACGGAGCTTCCAATGCTTTGGGAAATGGTATCGGCGCCATCATCATATCCCCTCAAGGTACTCATACTCCACTCACTGCCCGGCTATGTTTCAACTGTACCAACAACATGGCGGAGTATGAGGCGTGTATCATGGGTCTTCAAGCTGCGATTGACCTAAGGATCAAATTTCTAAGTGTTTTCGGAGATTCCGCTCTTGTGATCAATCAGATCAAAGGAGAGTGGGATACGAAACATCCAAACCTGATTCCTTACAAAGAATGTGTGTTGGCCCTGATTCCCCACTTCACAGAGATAACCTTCGAACACTTTCCAAGAGAAGAGAATCAGTTAGCGGACGCGTTAGCTACAATGTCTTCAATGTTCAAGGTTAAATGGGATAATGAAGCTCCCCGGATCATCATCTGGAAACTGGACGAACCGGCATACTGTTGTGATCTCGAAACTGAATTGGTAATTGAGAAGCCTTGGTACCACGAAGTGAAGAGATATCTGGAAGCTCTGGAATACCCTGAAGGTGCCTCTATCAACGATAAGAAATTCCTGAGGAGGTTCGCAGCAAAGTTCTTTCTTAGCAACGGCATCCTGTACAAGCGAAACCATGATTCAACCTTACTGCGTTGTGTGGATAAGACTGAAGCAGAAAGGATCATGGAAGAGCTACATGAAGGGACCTTTGGTACGCATTCCAGTGGACATACTATGGCTAAAAAGATCCTACGGGCAGGATATTACTGGTCCACCATGGAAGCCGATTGCTACCAACACTCCAGGACATGCCACAAGTGCCAGATCTATGCAGACAAGGTGCATGTTCCTCCGGTTCCCCTGAATGTTCTGACCGCGCCTTGGCCGTTTGCAATGTGGGGCATAGACATGATCGGCGAGATAAAACCTACGGCATCTAATGGACATCGTTTCATCCTAGTGGCAATCGACTATTTTACGAAGTGGGTTGAGGCAGCATCCTATGCTACGGTAACCAAGACTGTTGTGGCACGGTTTATTCGACACAATCTGATATGTCGGTACGGCGTCCCTGAGCGAATAATTACAGACAACGGTACCAATCTGAATAACAAGATGATCGCTGAGCTCTGCGAACAGTTCAAGATACAGCACCACAATTCTTCTCCTTACAGACCAAAGATGAATGGGGCTGTAGAAGCAGCTAATAAAAACATCAAGAAGATCGTGCAGAAAATGACAGTGACTTATAAAGACTGGCACGAGATGTTACCGTTCGCTCTGCATGGGTACCGTACCTCAGCTAGGACGTCAACCGGGGCAACTCCCTTCTCTCTGGTTTATGGCATGGAGGCAGTCTTGCCGATTGAAGTACAAATTCCCTCTCTCCGGATAATGAAGGATGCAAATCTGAACGAAGATGATTGGATCCAGACACGACTTGACCAACTCAATCTCATTGACGAAAAGAGACTTGCTGCTATCTGTCATGGTCAGACGTATCAGAAACGAATGATCAGGGCATTTAACAAAAAGGTCAGGCCACAGGAATATCAAGTTGGGGATCTGGTTATCAAGAGAATCATCCTTCCTCAGAGTGATCCAAGGGGCAAATGGACCCCTACGTATGAAGGGCCATTTGTGGTTAAGCATGTATTCTCAGGAGGAGCAATGATCTTAACCAACATGGATGGTGACGACCTTCCTCACCCCGCCAATGCAGACATAGTTAAAAAATACTACGCATGAAAAAAGACCCGCTAGGCTGACATGCCTAGGCAAAAATTAGGGCTTCCCGTCGAAACAAAAGGGTTCGGGCAAAATGAAGGGATGAAAATGAAAAAAATCTGTACACCCGGCAAGTCGAAAACCTGAAAGGGCGGCTTGGGCAAAAATGGGTATCCCGGTGGACTGAAAACCCGAAAGGGCGGTCCAGGCAAAAATAAGGGATAAAAGCGTAATACTATGTCTCATTGGATCACTTTGCATCCAGAATCCGGTATCTACATCAAGTTCAGACGGCATCAATCAGTCAGCTTCACCTTCAACCAAGGTCATCAAGTGATGAGACGCCCGGAGTTATAAAGGCAATAGCAGAGTTGAAACCCAGTGGATCATTCATCTTTCACGTAGCTGTTTTATTTTCTTTTGTACAAAACTTGTATAAACTCTCTTGTTCGGCGGCGTTCCTCTTACTAGGACGTCAGCCTCTTGTATACAAAACGCCTATTCAGGCCATTCAAAAATCAATACAAATATATTTTTCAGTTAAACGTGCCAAGTGTTTTTCTTTTTTCTGTTTTGTTTCGCGAAGAACGTCCAAGGTTCAATTTGTGATGTATGCATTGACAATAATTTGCTAACTCATAAATATTTGCATACGAAACAAAGGAATTAATTGCAGGTGACATTAGAAACAGGGGCAATAAAGAGTTGTCTAAAACAATCCAATTGCTCTATCCTCCAAGGTACCAAGATAGGTTCAGCGAAAGAACATGATCAGTGTATCTTAATTCCCCAGAGAGTGGTTCAGTAAAACAATACATTTCTCTCCAAACAAAATCATCAAATATCAAGGAAATTGAGTATCCTCCAGCCGATCTCAAACATTCCCCAGCAGCAATACATATATTCTTAACAAGTATCCCCGGCAGTCTTGGCCTAAAGATTGTTCCCCGGCGGTATCTCAACATTCAAAGGAGTCACCTCCCTAGCATATCAAAACTTCCCCAGAAGTCCAATCCAGTTTCCCCAGGAAAGTTGGAACTCATATCCCCAAGCAGTAAGCTTATCCCCAGTAGATTCTGGAAGCTTATCCCCTCGCAGAGCACGAACGCGTCGTCCGGCTTTATTCAAAGAGTTATTTCCTTAACAGGATATAACTGGGTTATCCTCAGCCAAAAGCCATAGAAAGAGCGTCCTCGACAAAGTCTTCTTACCCCAGCGAAGTCTATTAGCACTTCCAATGCAATAAGGGTATCCCCAGCAAGTCATTCTCAATAATTCAAGCAAAGCATCTCTATCCCCCACAGAGTACTGCTTCCCAGCATAGTCGCTAGAGTATCTTTGCTCCCCGCAGACTCTTCATTTGCCAAGTTTATTCCTCAACGGAGTTATCTTCTCCTACCGGTATTCTTGCAACTGTCATCCCCAGCAGAAGCAAAATCTATTCTTCAACGTCAGCCCAGGATACAACTTCCCGGCACCCGTCAAGGATTCACTTTCCTAGACGAAAACATACATAAAACTTCACATACATCATCATAGCATGCATAACGCACTGCATCATACAAGTCTCCTTTGTGTTGAGAACATCATTGCTTGATTCATATCATGCATTGCATATGACTGACTTTTACCTTGCAGGAAAAAATGCAGTTTAGATTCTCAATCATATTTCAAGACCTAGACCGGTTCAGTTAAATCGACCCTAAGATTTTCCTGATGCTTATCCAGTCAAAGGCCTTCTCTTGGTTCAGTCAGATCGACCCTAAGATCTCCCTGATGCTTATCCAGTTGAAGATAGTTCAAGACCTAGACCGGTTCAGTTAAATCGACCCTAAGATTTTCCTGATGCTTATCCAGTCAAAGGCCTTCTCTGGTTCAGTCAGATCGACCCTAAGATCTCCCTGATGCTTATCCAGTTGAAGATATTTCAAGACCTTGTCCGGTTCAGTTAAATCGACCCTAAGATTTTCCTGATGCTTATCTAGTCAAAGGCCTTCTCTGGTTCAGTCAGATCGACCCTAAGATCTCCCTGATACTTATCCAGTTGAAGACGTTTCAAGACCTAGACCGGTTCAGTTAAATCGATCCTAAGATTTTCCTGATTCCTACCCAGTCAAAGGCCTCGCTGGTTCAGTCAGATCGACCCTAAGATCTCCCTGATTCTTATTCCAGTAGAAGACACCCAAGATTTTTCTCAACACGCGTTGTTGAAGTTAAAGACACCCAAGACTTTTTCTCAACGAGCGTTGTTGAAGTTAAAATCGCCCAAGGTTCTCTTACCATTCATGCTAAGGTAGTAACCATCCCTGGTTCATTCATCAGCGTTTGAAGCTCCAGACTCAGCTCCTGTAACCAGTCAGGACACATCTATACCAAGCATCTAAAATCAGTTCCTGCAACGTGTCAGGTACTCATTTTCTCTTTTGCAGGTATGCAGGTTCTCGCTAAGGAATCTCCTACGCGATCAACATCCCGATGGCATCTATAAGCCCATCATCCTATCCAGCAATCTCCAAATGGAATCTATAAGCCCATTCCCCCATCACTGCCACTATGCGAGCGCAAATTTCTAGGCACTCTAGTGTCCAATCATCTTTTACCATCGGATTACGAAAGGCACGTCAGCCAATCTGCATCCTCAGGTCTAAGAAGATTGAACAGGGGCAACTGTTGTACCCCAAAATTTTCCCTCCCATATTCCCCAAGATTTGTCAAGTCAAGGTCACAAAATTCCCTAAAGGTTATGCAGCTCAACTGTCTCCCATACAGTCAAAACTAGGGTTTGTGTTCTGATCAAGAATTAAAAGGTTTCAAAGGCCCAATCAAGTCTCATATGCCTACAAAGATGGTCAAGTATCCTCATGTCAAGTTTCAAGGCATTCAGCTCAAAATTGCACAGTCAAAACCCTAGATTGCACTACAGTCAACTGTAGGGGCAAAATGGTCATTTGGCAGTCAAAAGTTCAAATTTTTGGTCAACATATCATTTTGAAGCCACAAACATCATTTGATCAATGCTTGATCATGATTCTCAAAATTTGGCTCAGAAATCATCAAAGATGCAAAAGTTGCTATATTTGGACAGCTGAAAAAGTCAACTGAAATTGACCAGGGCATAACTTTCACATGGATTATCAGAAAAATTCCATCCAAAGCTCATTTTGAAGAGAAAGACATTTCCTACAATTCATCTTCATATTTCAAGTCCAAGAAATGCTCTCACAAAAAGTTATCAATTTCAACATTATAGGTCATTTTCAAAAGTCAACAAAAAGGGACTTTAAGTCAAAGGCCATAACTTGAGATTGGTAAATCAAAATGACATGGGACCAAAGGCATTGGTTAAAGAACTCAAAGACCTTTCCAAAATGTCCAAGAACATGTGAAAAGCTTAAAAATTGACCAAGTTATGCCTTGTGGAAGTTGGGAAATTTTTGGGAATTTTGAAAAGTCAACAATGGTTCAAATGACCTAAAAATGCAAATGGGCCCATTTTTCTTCCAAGTTTCTTCATGCCAAGCCTATGCACGACCATTAGGCCCAAAGGGAAGTATTTTCTCATTTTTTAATTATTTATTTGAATTTATATTAATATTAATTCATTTAAATTAATTAAATACATGAAAAATATCAAACTTGACCTAAAAAAATCTTTTCATGCATGTTTATTCTCAATATCACGTGCATATCCCAATTAGGCAAGTTTTGATGAGATTTGAGCTGATTGAACACAAAATGCACATGGAAAAGATTTGGAAAAGATTTCATGAAATCAAAGATTGAAAACATTGAATACCATGGATTTTGTGCAATATTTTTAACCTAATAGCTTCACTATATGATCAGAATCAATGACCTAATGTTTTTACACAAGAAGCTGCGCTCATAAATCATAGAAAAACTTGGAAATTCTGAAAAAAACTCAAGAACTGAAAAGTGCCTTAGAGTTCGATTCAAGCCCTAATTCTTATACCAAAGGCTTCCTGGTGGACTCTTGATCACATTCCAACCAGAAATCATCACCACAACGCCCTAAATCGGTATCACGATCTCAAACTGTGTCCAAAAATTTCTGGGATCGTGCATCATAGTTTATGCATATTTTGCCATTTTGATTGAGTGATTCATGTTTATTATAAGTCTCTGATGTTAACCATGCAGTTTAATTGCGTTTTCATGCTCTATACGCGATGTTGCCATGAACGCCTCTTAGGGTTTCTTGAGCTCTCAATTGGGGATTCTCTTGTCCTGTAAAATTGAAACACGAAACTATGACCATTGCAATCAGCTCATCAAGACGAAGAAAGATTGACCCTCGCGCCTAATTTCTGATCACCATAGCGCTATTCGCTATTTCTTCGAAGGCTGCCTAAACCCACGCATAAAAAACCGTGGCCCTTGTTTTATGGTTTCAGGAAAATTGAGGAAGATGACCTCGTGTCCAATGGTCATTGGTTCTTTTGAAATTCGCGCGTTTTTAACCCATTAGCATTATGTTTTACTTATTATATTTACGTGTTATTATATGTTAAACTAAAAGCGTTTGGTTCAGTGGTGCACGTGGAGGTTTGCAAGGGGAATGACCTGGGTTCGATCCCAGGTCTTCATCCTTTCCCTTTATATTTTTTCAATTAATAATCCTATGTAGGCACAACGTTGAAGCATATCATGTATCACCATCATCCAGATGCCCACGTGTCCAGGAGATTCCCATCCAAGGCTGAAGATTGGTGTACACCCTGAGCATGAGTCAAAGCATCATACAGGATTCAAAAAGTCAATGGACTCAAGCTTAATGGGCTTGAAATGCTAAGGCCTAACCTCACAAATTGGGGCTACCCCCCCTGGTTTGCATTTTTTCTATTTTTCTTCTTACCTTTATTTTTGTTATTTCATTTATTTTATTGTCTTAATTTAATTAATTTATTTTTTCTGCAAAATATAAAAACATTAAAATTCAGAAAAGACAAAAACTAATAAATATTAATATTATAATTATTTTCATAAATAAATGCTTATAATTATTTAGTTTTAATTTAGGTTTACTAAATATTTTTCATAATAAAAATCCAAAAAAAATAGAGTTTAGGTTTAATAACTTTTTATTTTCTTTTTTTATATTTTACCCTTTTTTCCACAGCAATAATCATTTATTTTTCATAAATTAAAAATTGTACATAAAAAAAATTTAGATTTAATTTAGGTTTTAATTTAATTCTTTCATAATAAATAAAGAAAACATTAGAATTAGGGTTTGGACATTTTACTTTAATTATAATTAATCCTTTTTCTTATTTAATCTAAAAAATACAAAAATACCAAAAACATTCCTTTTAAATCTTTAATTTTAATTCCTCCTTAATTAATTCATTAACTTTAATTTTTTGCAAAAGGGTCCAACGCCCATTGTTTTTAATTATTTAATTTGCGCATTTATTTTATGTTATTATAATTTTGTATCTCTCCCAAAGCATTGTAATTTAAATTTCTCGCACTTTATTTTTCCGCTTTATTTTTTTTCGCTAAATCGGGTCCGGTTTAATTTTGGCGATGTGGACCCGCGCCATTTGTAATAGCCTTAGATTTATTTTCCCGCAAACTTTATAACTGTTAAAAAGCATGCAAGAATGAATGTCAAAAATAAAAACAAACGTTAGAACATCAATGACATGACAAGATAAATACAAATGAAAATGACACACAAATCATACACCACCCCTAGGGTACGCCTCACTGTTGCCTTTCGAAAGGTGATCGTCGAGTAGAGGATGTCTTAGTAAGTCCTCATGATCCGGGAACCTGGCATGAGGGTAGCTTCTAAGGTGTCTTCCTATTGCTCTGGTGATCATCACGTCCCTACAAACTCGAATTGACCCGAACACCTCCAACGGTGGTGCTACCTACCTCTCAATGGTGGGATGGCACTACTTTAAAGGACTTCTACACAGACGAATTCCTTAGGGTAGGTAGGTTCTCAAGGATACTTGCTCTAATCTTAAAAATAAAACAAAACTCTTTTCACACCACACATTTTCAAAAGCTTTCAAAACAAACTTTTCAAACACTCTGACGTATGAGTCGATCTGAAATTTTTCAAAGAAACTTTTAAACTCACATTGAAAAGCAAACAATTTTGAAAACACATTGAGCAAGTATCTAAGAGCCCATGGATAACCATGGATAGAAAGGGTGCTAACACCTTCCCTTTCTATAACTTACCTCCCGAACCGAGAGCAATCTCTATAAGGAATTTTTCTGTGCTTTTGTCCTTTCCATTTGGAGAAAATAAAAGACGGTGGCGACTCTTGCTTCCGCGACATTTCGCGAACCAGCGTTAAACAGTCAGTTCCAGATCCACCGATCACAAAAGGTCACTATCCACCTAGTCAAACAGTGGACAGTTGAATACCTATTTCCCAGGGAGAGATGAGTCAATATTGACCCTAACTTTGGCTTCTTCTAAGACATGTCTTATCCCACGTTTTTCCTGTAGGGGAAAGGAAGACTTAAAGGGGACGTGATACCTCATACTGGGTGACCTTACATCATCGCCTTCTCCTAGGATGATCCTAAGGCATCGCCTTGTGAAAAGCCTTTTACAAATATAACACTATATAGTCCCTCAGGCATGAGGTCTTCGCAGAAGGAGAAGTGTTTTTTACCTACAAATAATATGATTATCCTGAGAGTCGATACTTCCCTTTGAGAGGATTTGGTTGACCTTAGGAGTCCCGGATTTCCTGGACAATAACTTGTAGATAGGCTAGTGGGATGCTAAGTCCCTTAGGCGAGGTATCTTGACCCCTCAAGCAAGACTTCCATCGAGCCCTTTAGTAAGACTAGAAATTAAGTCTCTAGAGCTTGACATAGGTTGCGCCTCTTATGCATGTTTTATTAGATATGGTTCCGCCCGAGGAGACACTAAGTTCCTCGGGCGAGTGTATAATTAGTTTGAGGAATCTAAGTTCCTCAGACACTATAATAAAGTGCCTGAATGATTAGACGCTGAGTCCCTCAGGAGTTTTGTTTTAACCTTTCATGCGGGACTCGCACGAGCCCTCTAGCAAGATTGAAAATTGAGTCTCTGGGGCTTGACATAAATTGTGCCTCCTAAGTGTGCTTCATTGGAAGCGATTTCACATGAAGAGAAACGAATTCCCTAAAGAGAGTATATTTTGGTCAGGTTAGCATGGCCTCGAAGGGTCGCAAGCATCCTCTAATGGAATCTAGATATGTATGTTGCCTCGAGGGGCAAAAAGTATTTTAGTTATGAAGTCCAGCATAGAGTATCACCTCGAGAAGCGGCAAGGATCTTTGTTCTAAAGTCCAGTATAGTGTATCGCCTTAAAGGGGCGACAAGGATATTTGTTATGAAAACCAGCATCGTGTATTGCCTCAAGGGGAAGAAAGTATCTTTGTTATTAAGTCCAGTGTAACGCCCCAGGCTACTTTCAGGATTACTGACTGACCCCACAAACCAACACGGGTCTTTCCAGTATGTTTTATCCTCACTCGCACACTTTTTGGGAAGGTGAAGCAACGATATAACAAATCATAGAACTGGACCAAAGTAGTGATAATTCCTTCTTTCATGTTGGTGCTCAAAAGAGATAAAATCCATCCATATTTCTTTCTGAAAGCCTCACAATTTTCAACCAAAGATCCCAACTTTCTCAACTCTTCTACCTTAGGAATCTTGAAATTGTACACGAGTCTCTTTCCTTCCAAAATACATGATCAAAGATTACACGTGATATTTGCAAAGAGAAATCTTAAGTTCCTTGAAAACTTGGTTAAATAATGCTCATGGGTGCATGAATTCATGATGATGAAACAATCACACACAAGATTACAAACATGGAGGTTCGTAGGTTCGATGTTACGAGCATGGGGTCAAAGATACTACCCACAAGGTATGGACTAAGGATTTAAATCACCTGCATAACAAGGTTCTAAAAAGTTCTCGGAGTCTACGATCCTCCTTCATATATTACCAACATTCTGATTACTCAATAATCAGTAATATTCTCAAGAGAAACTCGTCTGAGTGTAGTATCATGTATCAAATGTTTCAGGATTACTCCTTCATAGTCACCACACTACATCCTAAAATGCCAAGATGGATTAAGGGTTCTACAGTCTTTAGCTTCGCAGGCTCACAGGTCGAAAGCAGTAATGTCTTCCCGATTACTCGGTAAACAAATACTATAGTTAAGGAGGCCTCCACTAAGCGTGGAATCTCATGCCAACTTATTCAGAACTACTCCTTCAAAGTCAACATGACTATACCAACCATCCTAAACACAACACCCAATATCCTATGAGTTTAATGAAACTTATGACTAAAACCATATGATCCAAGATCAACTAGAATATATACAAAAATAAAAAGGAAAGAAAAATAATAAAATAAAATTTTTAAAATGATATTAAAGAGAAATAATAGCAAAAATATGAAACTACAATCAAACCTTCAAATAAATTACAACTAAAGTCATAGAAAAATCAGAAATACTTCAAAATATATTCACAATTTTTTTTAAATATTTTTAGAAGTCAGAAACTAATTTTAAAATACAATAAATCGAGTAAAATAAACCAAAAATCATTAAAAAAAAAAGAAGCAAAGTCAGAAATAAAAATCAAACAAGGTCACCATAAGTTGTCAAACTATGATTGGATCATTCTGTAGCGTTAGAAATATTGAGACCAAGTCATTGGATCGACTTAACTCGCACATATCAAATAAAAGTCGCAACCGCGCTTTATTGTTTCCAGAGGAATGGGAAAAGAGCGAATAACCCAAAAAAAGAGGGGGCAAAATCTAGGTACGGGGGTTGGTTATGCAAAGGGAAGGTGTTAGCATTCTAAACATCTACGGTACTCTACAAGAACCTCTTTGAAAATTTGTGTATTTTGGCTATAAATGTTGTATAAAAAGTAGATGGTGGAGATGGGAAAAGAAGTGTTTTTTACAATTTTTGTACCCGCCGCGGTTGCGAGTCTTTAGTGCCTACGTACCACCTCCGTGCAATAGGGGATCAGGGTACTCGTAGTTCACCTTTAAAATTTTTAAAATACAAATGTGTTAGTTAATTTTAAGAGACGAGACATCATCATCGTATCCGAGTGCAAAACATACTTACTACCCACGATTATGAGAAAGGAGAGTTTGCGTCATCTCAAAGTGGAGGATAGGCTTGGATTTTAAAATCAACAAAGTCTCACTCAACACCCAAGTGGAAAATATCTCACTTCACTATATATCATAGAGGTATAGTAGCTTGCATTATTACAAGGATTGTCAAGAGTCTAATCTTTTTAGAAAAGTTTAAAGTAAAAGAGCTAAAATACCAAAATGGTTTGAATGAGATTGATTGACTTTTAGTCTTCTTACAAAAATTTCAAAGTATTACTAAGTTGTTTAAAGTTTGATTAAGAAAAATGTTTTTGAAAATGCATGGATGTAATTCCAAGGTTATCATGAAAGCAATTCGAGTTTAGAAAACAAGAATAGTTTTGAAAAGGAGGGAGAAGTTTTTTAAAATTAAAGAAGATGGGAGGAGATGAAGGGACTATCCTAAAGCATAAGGTAAAATATAGGGAAAAGAACCGTCTAACCTACAAGAAGTCAACACTTGACACAACGAGTTAATGTAGAATTCTCATCCTTTGGATTGAAACCAAACAAGCAAAGATAATAAACCTCTTAAGAATACCAAACTTCAAATGCATTAAGTCTTCACAAAAATTGAGCATAGTAGCAGTTGTATACAGATGAATTCCCAATCACAGACAAAGCATATAACCAGGATAACCTACACACAGAGAAAAAACAACCCAATGTCTCGGGGTAAACCCCAAGAATTCCTGACAAAATAACAATAGAAGTCACAAGGTCTCGAGGTAGTCAAGGTTTCTAATCCTAAGTCCAAGAAGTCCATAACTCCATAATTCCAAGGATAGTAACCAAATAGTCCAAGTAACCTTAAAGCTTTTTGTTGTTCAAGTTGGTTATTAGGTATCTTCAAAAAGAAAATGAAAAGCTCAAGTGAGCGAAACAAAAGACATAAAAATAAATGCTCAAGTGAGCAAAGATGAAAATAGCATGAAATGTAAATGCTAAATAAATGGTTCATAAAAGTAAAGGCGTAAAGTAAAAGCATAAAAATAAAATTCAATTGTTAATGAGTTAGAAATCATAGTTCAGTTGAATTACCATTTTAAATCTTGCATTTGAAAACTCATTAGAAGATTGATAAAATCAAGGCCTCTCAACAACAAGTTTCATTTGCTTTTTGTCAAGTATATCATTCATTTCAAATTCTCGAGGCAACAACAAATGATCAACGATGTTTAAATGATCCACTTAGACCAAATTTTTTGAAGATTTATTAGAGGATTGACAAGACCAGATCCTCCTAACAATGGACCTCAAGGTTATTGGATCAAAGGTTTCAAATTAGACATACTTGGGCTTGAAAACATAGGTTTGGGCCACGAATGACCATTTCTTGAACCAGGACAAACTTTAGCACTATGTTAAGCAATCGTAAGTGGACTTATGTAGAAGTCCCATCTATTTTGAGTCCGGTCAATAGCAATCTATGTACTATATATTTAGAGAAATGATATGTAGATTATTCTCTAACAACATGTAGTACAAGTGAGAAAGGGATAAGATGAAGAGGGAGGGAATGTATTATATGAAATTAGGGTTTCAAATATCATCAACATCATTCATACATTTTGGTGGATTTAGTTTCTCAACCTATCAACACTCAAGATCAAATGAGGTTGAGGAATTTGTCACCAAATAAAATCCAAGTCAGGACCTAAACAAAAAATGATAAAATAATATTTAATAAAACAAAATTAATATGCTTAATAAAAAGGAAAGTAATTGGTAAAATATATAAAGTATATTAAAATACCAAATAAAAATCCTAAAATATAGTCAGCGGTCAAGCATGTTCAAAAACTATTTTTAAAGTCAGAAACTATTTTTAAAAATTTGGAGAAAATAAGAAAAATAAACCAAAATTTGTAAAAAATAGTAAAATCAGAAATAAAAATAAAATGAAGTCACTAATATTTGTCAAGAAGTCATTGGATCCTTCCATAACTTTTTTAGAATTTAAAAAGACCAGAAAGTATTTTTAAAACAATTAAAATAAGGCAAATAAAACTAAAATTATGAAAAATATCAAACTTCAAAATAAAAATATGAAAAACTATTCACAAAGTCAGAAATAAATCAAAGTATTTTTGTATATTTTTTTCATAATTTTTGGATAAAAATAAGAGAGTTATGAATTTTTAAAGATAAAATAATTTTAAAAATAATTTTCGTGAAATAAAATAAATCAGAAAAAACCACATGCGTTGGATCTAGCTCACTTATACAAGATGTCAGATCTAACGGATCTCAGGTGAGGGAGCATTATGAATCCAAGTCAATGTGCACGTATGTAACACAAAAAGTCCAACCAATCAAAATAAAACAAATGGTTGAGCATCATTGGTTGAAGAACGACACGTAGGTCATCTTCAACCTCCAGTCTCCTGCAAATAGGGCAAAACTCAAATCCTTCAATTTGTAAATCTACGCATTCATAGTGGTACCATCAGATGCGTCTACTTGAGACGATCAAAACCATATGCTTGAAAATTTTTATATAAATCACAACGTAGTCGATTTGAAAAAAACCAGAGAGTTTTGAAAATATTGAAATCAAAAATCAGAAACATCAAATGCATTGATTCACTAAAATTAATTTGATAGCAACATCGGTGAACATTATAGACCATTCCAGTAATTTGAGTTAGAAGATTTGGTGCCTTAAACTACCTGAACAATGTTAGATGAATTTTCTATGCAGTTGGACTTGGCTAGCACGATTTAGGACACCTCAAGGCTTGGTTCTTCTTCTATTATCTTCAGTGAAGTTCAAGGATGAAGAATCAACGAAGAAATTGGATGGAAAAGTGGAGAAAAGATGAATTCAAAAACTCAAAAAAGTGAGTTATAGAGGGAGTTTGATAGAGTGATTTTGATTGTTCAAGCTTGAGAAAATGAATGGAATAGAGTCTGTATTTATAGGAGAAGTGAATGGAATTAAGAGGATGTGTGAATGATGCAATTTCAATTGAATTCGTGCACACCTGTGTTCACGGGCAAAGTGTGTTCATATGTCCATCAAAACTCATCTAATTGATGTGTTTTGTCCCTCTAAATAATCCAAATATCTTTGTTGATCATGTTTAAGTGAAAATCACGTGGTAATTTGGTGATTAAATGTCACATTATGGAAATTGCAATCTGACTGCAAATAAAATTTAAGTTCCAAGGTATCAACTTTGAATCCACGGTGTTCACAACTCTAAAGGTCTTAGGGCATAATTCTTGAAGCATTTGAAAGACAAGGTCACAATATTTACAATGTGCAAAGAGAGATATAATTTGGATGCTTGAGCTAGAAGTTGTGGTTAGTCAAAATCATAAATAAAAAATGCTGACTTTTTGTACTTCGAAAAATTCTAAGTTTTTTAAAAAAATGTCCTATAATGTTTTGACTCCAAACAAGGTATTTATTCAAAATTGAGCTTTGATCATTGATGCTAGCTTGAAATGAACTCCTTAAAGAGTATTGTGAAACTTGTTTCGCTCAAAAATTACAAATATTGAACAAGTTATGATCCTTTGAAATTGGTGAAAATCCATGAGGTGATCTATAATCTTTTGAGTTTTTGAGGCATCTTCTAACCGATTTAAAGATTTCCACATAAAAGAAAAGTTGAAGTTTACATTTTTAAGATCAATATGGAAAAATAATGGGCTCAAGGAAATAAAAATGACCAAGTTATGATCCCTTGAAGTCACATAAGGGAATTTGATGGCCTATCTAGAGGACTTGTAATCTTTCTCCATCATTAGGAATCTTCCACACAAAATTTGATTGAAACTTTTGAAGTGATTAGTTGATACCCTTTAAAGAGAAGCATATCTTTGGAATCACTTAAAAATCTCAAAATATGAACAAGATATAGCCCTTAGAAGTTCAAAACCCTAGCTCCTAGAGCACCAAAATAACTTGGAAACCATTTTCAATTTTGACAATCTTTCTTGCACCATCAATTTTTCCATGTAAATAGAAGTTGTTGTGGATGATAATAAGAACCCATAGCAACAATAATCACTTCCAAATATTAAGAATTGATAGATTTATGCTCTTATGTTCAAGGAATCAAGAACTTTTCTAATTAGGTGAATCTCTTCAATCAATTCTTGCATCTTTTGACTTCCTTTGACAAATTGAGGCATGGTGAATCATAGTAGAACTTGTCATGATATTACTTTAAAGCACTCTCAATGATGAAGTTTGAATATCAATGAAGCTTTGTTGAAGAAGTCATGGAAATAAACTCATGAACCTATGAATCAACCTGATGAAATGTGTTGTGCCCTCACCTATAGTATCATCATTTAGAGCAAACATTCATTGTATTTATTAGTTAAAATTTAATCAACACAAGATATATATGATCACAATATACAAATCAAAGTGATTGGTGATCCCTCATGAGCAAACCTAGAGATAGGGAAAAGAACCAAAACCTAGTGTGATCTTGATATGATTGAGTTGATATGAGATGATAGAGGAATCTTAGGGGCGAAAATTGGGGTACAACAGCTGCCCTCATTTAAGTGTCTTCTATCCGGAAATACAAAGGTTAAAATATTTGTGTCGACGCGATTGAAGATACTTAAATATAAAATAAACCCTATTTTTGGCCCTAAGATTCCATGCAATGCTTATGATTTTGCATGCAAACAAACAAATCCAAAGGTGACATAGGACACGATTAAGGAAGCAGAAAAATAAAGAATCAAAAGAAAATCCGATCAGGAAAATAAATCACTAGTGAACGAAAGACTCGACTCTATTGGGATAAAGCCAAAGGAGGAGATTAAGTATTATCAACTCAAATATTGAGGAAAAAGTAATGGATGACAAGGATCGACAGATAATTGGGAACTACCCACTCACAAAGAAGATAGCAAAAAAAGTAGCATCGACTCATAGGGAAAAGAAAAGGTAACATAATACCGGTAAATACAAAATATTAGGTTAGGTCACAAATGATTAGCATTAGTACTTATGACTGGAAACATGTGAACTAATTTAGAGCAAAGTGAATCCCAACGGCGAACTATCTCCCATAATGACGAGACTATCATCCATCGGAGTAACAAATCTCAACAATGAACTATCTCCCATAATGATGAGACTACCATTCATCGGAGTAACAAATCTCAACAACGAACTATCTCCCATAATGGTGAGACTACCATTCATCGGAGTAACAAATCTCAACAATGAATTATCTCCCATAATGACGAGACTACCATTCATCGGAGTAACATCTCAACAACGAGTTATCTCCCATAATGACGAGACTACCATTCATCGGAGTAAGAAATATCAACAACGAACTATCTCCCATAATGACGAGACTACCATTCATCAGAGTAACATCTCAACAATGAACTATCTCCCATAATGACGAGACTACCATTCATTGGAGTAACAAATCTCAACAATGAACTATCTCCAATAATAACGAGACTACCATTCATCGCAGTAACAAATCTCATTAATGAACTATCTCCCATAATGACGAGACTACCATTCATCGGAGTAACAAATCTCAACAACAAACTATCTCCCATAATGACGAGACTACCATCCATCAGAGTAACAAATCTCAACAACGAAATATCTCCCAAAATGACGATACTACCATCCATCGGAGTAACAAATCTCAACAACGAACTATCTCCCATAATGACGAGACTACCATCCATCGGAGTAATAAATATCAACAATGAATTATCTCCCATAATGACGAGACTACCATTCATCATAGTAATAAAATGAACATTCTCTGGGAACTAACAGACCTACAGGGAAAGTACAGGTTGCTCAAATAAAGAGACATGCCATATGCTGTTATGAGAAGGAAGTGCGATAATGTTGTTGGGAAGTGAATCTTGGATTCTCTAGGAATATGCCGACACAGTCCTGTTAAGGAGATAAAGTCTTCTCGTGCAAAATAAATGCACATTCTCAAACCATAGCTCAAAGCCTGTAGAAATATAATAATAATGTTACTGGGAACCACAGATCCAAGCCAAAAATAAACCGGAGCGAAATAGTCAACCAAGATAGCACCTGATGAGAAACAAACTCAAAAGGGGACCACTGATCTAACCATATAATGGGTCGAATAAGAATTCTAAAGTATAATTCTTCCACGAGGGATAACTCAGTGGGGAAATTGAAAGAATATACTCTTTCTGCTTAAGGTTGACACTCTATTGGGAGAGAGGGTAACATAACTCTGCAAAGTAGGGTAATACGCCAACAAAATATTAATGAATGCATATGAGCAATGAATTTTAAATTCAGATATGCATGATGTATGTATGAATATTATCATATATATGCTGACAACACAGACACACATCACTGAGAATAACCAGACATAACCAACTTGGGTAAAGTCAACACTCGGCTTAATCACATCCAGGAGGAAAATTTCATAAGAAAGTAAGCACCAACTGAGGAAAAAAAATCCTATTTCATGGCTTAACTCCTCTGGGAAGAAACATAATCTGAAAATAATCAAGTCAAAACAGTAAACCAAAACTGATACAGGGATATAACATCCTCCTCTAGGCTTCACCGAGGAATATCACACAAACTTTGATGGGGAAAACAATGTTTCAACGTTTAGACTTCCACTGGAGATTACAATATTGACTTCTCTAGGGAATATGAAAACCACATCATCGAAATATCAATTGCGGATCTCGTGTTGACTTCATTAGGGAGGACAATACCACATCGTCAAGGGGAGCCCAAAATATATTCTTCAATACCAAGAGTGATGATTACACAAACTTCCCTGGATAGAATTTATGAAACCACATGGGGATAACAACTTTTAGAGAGAAACATTATCTCAGCTTTACTTGGGGATTTAAGAAGTCAAACAATACAGCAAGAAATCAAAATTATGGGTATTTTAAATCAAACCCAACACTTGGCAGGTGAAAACCCAAAAAGTTGACAACTGTTTTAACACTTCTTAGAAAAGATACTGCTTTTGTCTAGTTTCTTGGGAAACAAACAAAAACAATAATGCCATGATTGCAAAGGGCGGTGTTTTGCAAATGATTCTACCTTAGCACACAAAGGGAGAGTGGCCCTTCATCATATGAGAGAATACCTTACTGGGGGATCTGGGATAGAGGCTTCATACTGTTGACTGAAGATTTTGATAATGTTATTAGAAGCCAAATGAATTAAACGTTTCGATCGAAATGAGGAAAAGTGTCATGTTTCGAAGTAGCAGAAGTAGTGTTTCGAATAAGCATGTCAAAGCTTGGAGCTTCGAGTGGCAATTATGGGAACATATCTAAAGAAGTCTCGAGATATCAACAAGGCTGTGTTTGGGAAGAGCGTTCGAAACGGAGAAGTACCAAAGCATTTGAAATTCAAATGGAAGCGGGACATTCGAAGTTTGAAAGTTATGTGCTGGAGCATTTGGGGACACGTGGAAAGAAGAAAGAGGCATTGTTCTGCATGTTCTGAACGTGGCATGATCCTATAGCAAGACCGTTATGGTCGAATTAGTATAAATAGAAGTCTTAGTATTAGGATTTCGTGTGTCATATCTAATATACAAAATACTCAGTAACATTCAAACTACCACATGGCAAGGGAAACGAATGCAAGAGAAATGTATGTATGATAGCACCATGTATTTCTGATTTAATGAAAACCTTTTACCATTTCCAGCACTTTCCTTTATTTTTTTGTCAAATAACATTTACAAGTTTTTTCATTTACAGTCTTTTCACTTCGAAATCTCTTCTTCAAAGTTTTACATTTTAATGCTTTCTTCACATTTTAAGCACTTTATATCTCAGAAAACTGTCATATTTTTCATACCTTTACCTTCAAGTCTTATTCTTCGAACGCATATTTTTACTTAAAGTCACTTACAGATTTCTTGCATTAAACGCTTTCTTCATATTTTCAAACCTCTTACGTTCCAGAATTTCTTTACATTAACTGTTTTATAATTCGAAACCATTTACTTAACTTTTATGCAATTTCACATGTCTTTACAATTAACATTTACTCATGCAACCTAGTTTCACACACGCATTTTGATTACATCTTTAGACTTTTAGAGAGAGAAATCGAAATAAGCCAAACGCATATACAACACTCAAATATCAACCATGAGTATCTGTTCGATCGTGAGAGTAACCTTAATGTCCAAGGAATCCTAGGATCAATCTAGTCGATCCTGTGAGTTACCAGAGGAATTGAATAACAGTCAGAAAGATTATTCGATAGTTTAGAAGACTAGCGGTTGTTTACCAGAAATCACTAGAAACCAAAGCCATCTGAGACTGTGACATGGGCTCGATACTGGCTTCATGATTTTCCAGGACACCTTCGATACGACCTTTCTGCCATGTCAATTAAATCTGATCAAGGCACAGGTGCGAATGCTTGGGAAAATCCCAAATGTCTTTTATTTTCCATATCTTTAACCTTTGCTTTAATTGTTTCGATTTTCATGCAAGTCCCTAGCTAGAGGAATGAACCTACTAGCTACCTGTAGGGATCTACTGCAGAAAACGTATCTTGACAGCCACGGGGTTAACAAAGCAATGTTCTCTACGTCAGACACATTGTCCCCCTCAGCATGGTAATGACTGATAAATTTGGAAAAACTGGCTAGCTTGACTTCGAAGTCAATTATGCTTGAATGTTCTTCGTTGTCAGGTACATAAGTTTCTCCCACTGGCGATAGCCCAGTAATGGCCGCTATGTCGAAGAAGGTTGGGGTGATCATTCCACCTGGGAGATGGAAAGTGTTATAGGTACTGTCCCAGAAATAGAGGGACGCGAATAGCAGAGGGTGGCTGTAGGTGAAACCAGGCTTTGATAGCTTAATCAGGTTATAGATACCTAATTCTTCCCATTGCTGGGATTTCTTAGCTTCTACTTTCTTGAACCAATTTTGATAAGCAATATCAGAGGTGGGGCAAGATCGAAATGGCTTAAAATTACTTTTTACATAATCCAATACAAAGGGGTCCTTAGGAGGAACAATTGGGTTTTCTATGGTATTTGAACTAGAAGATTCTACTGCCTTAGGGGCATCCATTTTGTTAAATAAGGGTTTAAAACTATAACAAACTGGGAAAATCATCCTGGTGTCTTTTAATATTTCAAAAACCGTAAGAGGGCCATTTAAAGCTAACCTCTTACCAGCAACGTTGGGAGGAATGAGTACCTGTGACGCATACAGCATTTCTTTTTCCTTTGAAATCATCTGAGGGGCAAGAACGGATTGACCTTGGTGAGTGATGATTTTACTTTCCATGGTAGCTCCTGCAATTTTTCCTTTCTTCTTGGAGACTTTCTTAAGTTGAGATGAAGTGGAAGAAGACATTTTTGAAAGATGTTGAAAGCTTGGGTTTTTTGACGAGAGAAGGAGGGTAAAAGATTTAGAGTGTGAAAAGAAAAGAAAAGATTAAGTTGGTGATGTTTTATAATGGGGAAGTTTAAGCATCCACTGAATAAGGGTGCGATACGTGGAAATCATGGGTTGGTGTGATGAAGAGGTGGCGTGAAGTTAACATGGGTAATAGGCGTGATTTAAAGATAATCATTATTTGTAACTGCACCATGCTGTGAAGTGGCTCCAGGCGGTTAAGGAATCCAAAAGGTGCTGTAATTGACGTGACTGGAGTCAAAATGCATTAAATGTTACGATGATTCGAGAGTCACATCAAAATCTTGTGTAGATGTTTAAAATAGGTATTTCTCAAAGGAATCGAAATACATATTTTAAAGGGGCAATTTGTTGGCTGAAGATTTTGATAATGTTATTAGAAGCCAAATGAATTAAACGTTTCGATTGAAATAAGGAAAAGTGTCATGTTTCGAAGTAGCAGAAGTAGTGTTTCGAATAAGCATGTCAAAGCTTGGAGCTTCGAGTGGCAATTATGGGAACATATCTAAAGAAGTCTCGAAATATCAACAAGGCTGTGTTTGGGAAGAGCGTTCGAAACGGAGAAGTACCAAAGCATTTGAAATTCAAATGGAAGCGGGACATTCGAAGTTTGAAAGTTATATGCTGGAGCATTTGGGGACACGTGGAAAGAAGAAAGAGGCATTGTTCTGCATGTTCTGAACGTGGCATGATCCTATAGCAAGACCGTTATGGTCGAATTAGTATAAATAGAAGTCTTAGTATTAGGATTTCATGTGTCATATCTAATATACAAAATACTCAGTAACATTCAAACTACCACATGGCAAGGGAAACGAATGCAAGAGAAATGTATGTATGATAGCACCATGTATTTCTGATTTAATGAAAATCTTTTACCATTTCCAGCACTTTCCTTTATTTTTTTGTCAAATAACATTTACAAGTTTTTTCATTTACAGTCTTTTCACTTCGAAATCTCTTCTTCAAAGTTTTACATTTTAATGCTTTCTTCACATTTTAAGCACTTTATATCTCAGAAAACTGTCATATTTTTCATACCTTTACCTTCAAGTCTTATTCTTCGAACGCATATTTTTACTTAAAGTCACTTACAGATTTCTTGCATTAAACGCTTTCTTCATATTTTCAAACCTCTTACGTTCCAGAATTTCTTTACATTAACTGTTTTATAATTCGAAACCATTTACTTAACTTTTATGCAATTTCACATGTCTTTACAATTAACATTTACTCATGCAACCTAGTTTCACACACGCATTTTGATTACATCTTTAGACTTTTAGAGAGAGAAATCGAAATAAGCCAAACGCATATACAACACTCAAATATCAACCATGAGTATCTGTTCGATCGTGAGAGTAACCTTAATGTCCAAGGAATCCTAGGATCAATCTAGTCGATCCTGTGAGTTACCAGAGGAATTGAATAACAGTCAGAAATATTATTCGATAGTTTGGAAGACTAGCGGTTGTTTACCAGAAATCACTGGAAACACATACCATGCAAACCCGAAACCAAAATAATCAACCTAGAGAAGAGTTGAATCAAGACTTGACTGGGTAAAATGGGATTACAAACCCAACACCTCACCATACATCAATTGTTATCATCTCCAACTATTTGAGAAACACAAATAGATCATGCGCATATCAGCAAGAGTGGTCGGGGAGAACTTTCCTGGGGAATATACATTTCCAAAATTTCAGAATTTGTCCATCCTCAGAATCACTATTTTTATTTCTTGAATCACAAAATCTAAGGTAAAAAGTAATTTGTAAATTCTTTTCAAAAACAATTTTATTGTTAAATATCTTTGTTTTGAAAATTACTATCAATAATAAATGGGATTTTTGCAAACAAAATAAAATAATAATTACAAAGAATTGGATAAAAGCTCAAACTTTATTAATAGAATGGTAGTCTGCAAATGGCGAGACCCCATGGATGATTACAAAGTTTGGAAAATGGTAATATATTGGAAAATATACGTTGAAATACAATGGCCAATATTCTCTCTAACAACTTTGAATTCCTGAGCAGTGGCTTTTGTTGAAGTGTGGTGAGGATCCGAGAAGATTGTCGCTTCAATGATCAAGTCTTGTATGATGCAATTACTTGCCCAGAAATCCCTAACTTTTGCCTAGGTTGCCCTTGGGGGTTTTCAACCTAGCGGGAAAATTTATTCTGTTTGTGTCTCTTATTTTTGCCTAGACCTCCCTTTTGGGTTTTCAACCTACCGAGACATTCTTTTTTTCCTAAGCCGCCCTTTCAGGTTTTCGACTTAGCGAGATGTTCTTTTATTTCTTTAGTTAGAGTATTTCTTGACTGCTTCAACATTCATAGGACGTGGGAACTCCTCGCCATCCATAGTTTCAAGAATCTGTGCACCATCAGAGAAGGCTTTCATGTCAACATATGGGCCTTCAAAATTGGGAGTCCACTTGCCCTTAGAATCAGTGTTAAAAGACATGACTTTTCTAAGCACGAGTCGCCTTCTCTGAATTCACGAGGTTTTACCTTCTTATCAAAATCTTTCTTCATTCTATTCTAGTATAACTGGCCATGACACAAGGTTGTCATTCTCTTTTCTTCAATCATGTTCAACTGGTCGAACCTGTTCTGGACCCATTCAGCCTCTGATAATTTGGTTTCCATTTATCACACGTAGAGAGAGAACTCAACCTCAATGGAGAGCACTGCTTCCATACCATACACAAGAGAGAACGGAGTTTCCCCTGTTGAAGTTCGAACATATGTATGATACTCATGCAAAGCAAAAGGTAGAATATCATGCCAATATTTATAGGTAACAACCATCTTCTGGATGATTTTCTTGATGTTCTTATTAGCAGCTTTAACAGCCTCATTCATCTTTGGCCTATAAGAAGATGAATTATGATGGACGGTCTTGAATTCTTCACAAAGTTTTGTCATCATATTGTTATTGAGATTTAAGTAATTGGCAGTGATAATCCTGCTGGGCACACCATACCGACTGTTGTACTCCAAAATTTTCCCTCTCATTTCTCAAAAGATCATCCTGGACCCTCGGGTTTGTTCTCATCCAATTTCAAGCATTGAATTACAAACTTTCCAAGAAAGACGTTCACAAGGGAAAAATGGTCATTTGCACACTAAAAAGTCAAACTTTGACTTTTGGATCAAAATCAAGTTTCAAGAATCATAGTTAATCAAGACATTTTGAAATATGAAGTTTGTTTCATCAAGAAATTCAAAAGTCAAAATTATTTTGGAAAAGCCAAATTTCTAAATACTTAGAATTTTTCTAAGTTGTTTAAGAAATATGACAAGCTCAGAACTTCTGATCAGATTATCACCATGATGCAAGCTAATTCTGGAATAACATCTAACACAAGAGTTGTGGATCTCAATGAGATCTCAAACATTACAGAACAAAACTTCTCCTAGAAATGTTGGGATTTCAAGCTACAAATCCTTGAAGACACGTCCATGAAACTGAAACTTTCAGCAAATTCTGGACCTTTCCAAAACAGGACTTGGTTAGAACTTCTGGGCCAGTTTTCACGTAGGTTCAGTCAGAAGTTGCAAGAGTATTTCAAAGAGGATTTACAAAGCGTGTTACAAGCTTTTGGGAAAGTCTGAGAACTCGCTCAGAACATGCTGGAGCAAAGAGATTAAAGGATGAGAAGTTGGATGTTGGTTTTAAATTGTGTTGATGCTGAACTTCTGATCCAGAATTAAGCTATGATGTATAATCTCACATTGCAGGATTTCTGGTTTGATAAATCTCATCATCGTTTAATGCTCACAACCACTTTTGAGTTTTTATCCAAAGGATTTCCCCACGTGTGAGATAGAAGTACCATTGATGTCCTTGAAAAACAAACTTTTGTACAAGGTTATGCTAGGCATATGCTTTACTTTTGTCTTTGAGGGTACTTTTCCTTAATTCATGCTTACAGATCCAGCTTAGGCACGGCTAAAAGCTGCTAACCACCATACTTGCTTCAATAACAAGGAAGCACCCTAGCATATGAAGGTTATGTTCAACGCTTCAGTCAGAACATCAACAAATCCCAAAACCTCGTTTATATAACATGCTGCACTGCTACAGCACAGTCCTATAACCAACAGCTAATTCAGTCCATGCTTGCATCCCAGAATTGCACCAAAACAGCATACGAAAACTGTGATAAAAAAGCAATGGAACAGTATGCCAAAAAATGTTCAAATCCCATTCCCCCCCCCCCCCCCCAAAAAAAAACCACAACAAATTCACCTATAAATAAGTTTCTCAATCACACTTGCAAGGGGAAGGCTTTTAGAGAGGGAGAGAGAATCATAAAAAGAGAAAAGAAAACTGTGAGACCTTTGTAAAAATGCAGAATTCCCAAACAGAAAACCAAACCTTTGTTCTTCCCTTTGAATCAAAGAACTTAGCATTTTCTCTTTTGTTGTTCTTCTGACTCCAGAACATCTAAAGGCAGCAGCTCAAGTTCCAAGCACACACTTCAGATTCAAGGTAAGTCTTTCTGACTTTGCATTTTTTCATTTAGAACATCCTTAAATATGTAAATATCATAGTATTGATGTTGGCCATATCATTACATAAGTAGAAGAAACTATGGATCAGAACTTCTTGAATAAAGCTAGGCTCAGAATTAGAATTAGAACTTCTATAAACTACTATGCTTTTATCCTTCTGATTTGCTATTAAGAACTGAATAAATTGCTGATATGCTGATTAATATGAGGAAAGAGTTGAAATGTAGCATAGCACTTATGATTTTCACTCACGGTTTTAGCACAACACGGAACTTATGAGTTCTCCTCACTATTTTAACACACAGAAATTCTATGATTTTCTCACTGTTTTAACACATATAACCTTTATGATTTTCTCACTATTTAACACACACTAAACTTCTGATATTCACTCGCTGCTAACACACACTGAACTTCTGATATTCACCTGTCTTAGCATATACTGAGCTTCTGAGTTCTCTTCACTGTTTTAATACACAGAACTTCAAAGACTTTCCCACTGTTCTAACACTCGGAAGTTCATCACATAGCAACCCAGAACTTATGTGTTTTCCCTCTAACGTTTCTTGCAGGACCTACGAGTGTATCAATCCAGAACTTCTGACGCTCCTTCTGAACCATAGCGCGCCCGGCGTCAGAACTTTTGATCCCCTTTGTTTTGCTTTCAGCAGCATGCTAATCCTATCTCTCATTATTTTCCCTTTTTATCATTTTTAATATTAATATCTTTTTTTTATAAATATAAAAAAGACAGAAAAATATTTTCTTTTTATTAATTCATTAAGACAAAAAAAAACATTTTCTAAACAAGTCCTTTTTCTTTATTGCATTATACATTTCAATATGGTTGTAATAGTTAATTAGGATTTAAATTCTTGCAACCTCCCATTGGTAAATTTGTACCCCCATTCCTACATGATGTAATAGCATAGGACTTTACATTTTCGCACTTTATCGCTTCCAAATGTAAATGCTAGTAATTAGGGTATGTATGGCAAGATATGAAATCAACAAATAGATAACCCTAATCAAGACTAAATGCATGTAAATAAAACACACTTGCACACATGCACCCTTAGGGTAATCTCACTTGTTGCCTATCAAAAATTAGTCATGTCCCTCGAACTGGCTGTTTTAGCAAAGACCCTCGATAAAAGATCATAGTCCCTCGATGACCCTTGATGTTGTCTTCAGTAAACAATCTAGTCCCTAAAATGACATTGCTAAAACGTCTCATAGGTTGCCTTCTATGACAATACAAACGTCCCACGCCCGTACCTTCATATCCAACAATGGGGCTTCTTACCAAAACAATGGTAAGATAGCAACATCTAAAGGAGGAGGAAAAGATCATTTAAGACCTTTGAGTAGGTAGATTTGCTCCTAGTTGCTCACTTGCTCACAACAAAAAACATTTCATACACCAACACACTCATTTGAAACATTTTCAAAAGACAACACTTTGTACGCGTTCTTATAGAAACGAGAGCCATTACAAAGAAGACACCTTTTCAAAATCTCTTTCAAAAACACATTCCATAAACACATCTTTGAACTATTTTTCGAAACAACACTTTGTACGCGTTCTTATAGAAACGATAACCATTACAAAGATATTTTCAAAATACTTTCAAAAAAAACCACACCACAAACACACATTCAAACAAAAGCAAGTGATCTAGAAAGTAACTACGAGCCCATGGAAAACCATGGATGAAAAGGGTGTTAATACCTTCCTTTTTCATAATCTACCCCCCGAACTCAAGAAAACATCTCAAAGGTCTTTCCTGTTCTTTTCAGCCTTTCCTTTTGGATAAAAGAAAAGTCGGTGGCGACTCTTGCTAACCGCAACATTTGCAATTAAACGCAAAACACCCAAGTCAGTTCTCCCACCGTATCACAGAACTGGCGACTCTTCTGGGGAATTATTTAAAAGTGGGGTTACCTTAGGGCTAGATCAAATTTACTTGCTTTCTTTGTTTGACTTGTATTCTTTACATTATTGGTTCCTTGTTTGGGTTTATTTTGATCCTCTACCCGAATCTAGGGAACCTTTTAGGTAAGTAGCAATAGATTATGGAAACTGTGCGGGGTATACCGATATGGTCTAAGCAATAGCTACGTTAGTGTGACACATTTGTTGGTACCAGTATCCCTTGTGTTGAAACGAGGAGAATACGGGGCCGCTGAGCGGTGTCATGAAGCACTAATTGACCTTAGAACCTTACTTGACCAACTTGGCCGTTAGGAAGTAGTGAGATAGCCGGTTTCGGTGTAAAGCTGAAAATTGGTTGATACTCGATGCTACACTCATTGAGACTTGACTTCTGAGTTTTGTTTGGTTGCGAGTCAATCGCCTATCGAACGAAGCTTGTGTGAAAGGTCAGTGATATTGAGATCCCTTAGAACCCGGTTACTATTTATAGGACAGGTTGAACCATTCGAGCTTCAAGAGGGTACTTACTTACAAACTCCATGCAAGCCTAAACCTAAGGACTTGTCTGCTTTGTGTGTACATATAAACTTGCTTATTTTTCATACTTATACATGACATCATACCATAGAATTTTCAATAACCATTTCAAGGATCTCAAGGGCCTATGAGGCAGGGTCATGTTAAACCAGACGTCTATCAAGGGATAAGAGGATTTATTTTCCTCTAACCAAACACCATCAAAAAATCAAGTACAACAAACTTGAGTCAAGGGCTACAACCCACTCGACATGATGAGCTTAATTCTCGTGGAAGGACATCCACCGATATAAATTTCTCCAATCAAAACTGTAAGTGACTACTAGAAAACATGCATCCATATATCATGCATCATATCATGACAGGTTTCTCCCATGCAGGCCTCCTTACCTACCTACTGTTTATTTCAGTAAGATGGATATGGAACAAACGCGAAAGATCTCCAAGCTTAAAATGCTCAATTCCAACAAATGTTTATTGCTTTGGCTAAGGGGCAAGAGGACCTGAAGACTTTTCTCAAAGACAAGAAGAAAAAGTCCAAGAATTCAGTAGGCGTTCTGAACTTGGGAATGAGACTTAAAGGACCACTCAAGGGGGCTCTAGATCTTCCAACTCCATCCAACATGGGGGATAGTAATGAGGAAGACAATAATTTGGAGATTGATGAAGTCGAAGCTGACTAATCTGAGGAACAATATCCTCCCGCTGATGACAAATACAAACAGTTGGAGGATCGCCTCATTTCTATGTAGATTCAACATATACCTGGTTTGGATTTAGGAGACATGGGTTTGGTTTCTTGGGTGGTCATCCTGCCAAAGTTCAAAATCCCCACCTTTTCCCTGTACGATGGAGGCTTTTTCCCTAAGATGCACTTAAAGTCTTATGTCTGCAAGATTCAACCATACACAACTGATCGTAAGCTTTGGATCCATTGCTTCCAAGAGAGCCTAGTAGGGACTCAACTTGAATGGTTCTATCAATTGGAGAGTTCTCGCATCCACACTTGGGAGGATTTAGCTTCTGCTTCTACAAGTAGTACCAGTATAACGTTGATCTTGCACCAACTCGTGTGCAATTGCAGAACATGACCATGACTTCTAACGAGAGCTTCAAAGGATACGCCCAAAAGTGGAGAGATCTGGCTGGTAGAGTGCAACCCCCTTTAACTGACAGGGAGCTGATTGACATCTTTATGTGAACCTTGATGGGACCTTTCTTCAAACACCTAATCGGAAGCTCCTCGGTCGGGTTCACCGAGCCAGTACTGACCGGCGAAAGAGTCAAAGTTGGCATCAAAAGTGGAAATATCCAAGGAGCTACACCCTCTGATACTCAGAAAAATCCATACAATGGAAAGAAAGAGTCCAATGTTGTGTGTGGTCAAAAGAGTCGTCATGACCAACACGTGGGGACAACCCCGATCTCTGATTTTGCATCGCACCGAAAATAGCAAAGGGGAAATCAATAAAGGACATACGAGCCCAAAAGACAGTTTACCAACATCAATATGACATTGTCTCAAGCTCTACAACACTTGTTGAAGATGAATCTTATTACGTTGATAGGACCTCACCCAAACCCCAAAACTTCTTCTCCTAACTACAATCCTAATGCAACGTGTGCTTATCATTCCGGCGGTCCCGGGCATGATACTAATTATTGTTGGGCGTTGAAGTACAAGATTCAGAATTTGATTGACGCCAAGGAGATCGAGTTTGACCCTCTGGAGACTCCAAACATGTTCGCTGCTCCTATGACGAATCAGTGAAAGCTTTTGTTCATTTTGAATTTTCGATTGTAATCTCTTTTGTTATTCAAACAATTATCTATTAATGTCAAACTTTGTTTCATTGATGCATTACATATGTTTGTATTAAATAAATCCATTTGTTATCTCTATATTTAAACTATGATTTTTACTCTTAAGTCTTACTAAAAGTTACAAGCCTTTAGAGGGAGGATGACGAAAACAATGCTATCATCTCATACAGTATGCTTTTGGACAGACCTTGCTGATGATGTATAGGCGTTCTTTCAAATCCTAAACACTGGAGTTATAAGGAAGATAATCCCTAGTCACCCCCTTCGAGCCAAAGAAGTAAAAGCTGTCTTTTTTACATAAATTGAAACCTTTAATCAAAACTTGGGGCAGGGTAGTCTCTCAGTTAATTCAAATGCACGCATTAGGCCACAAACTCTCATCCTGTAATACAATGAATGATATTAAAAACATTCCTATGGAATCAAAAGACGGTGATGGTTCCCTACCAAATAGGCAGTCATTATCTCTCAAAAGAAAAGCCCACTAAGTCAAAACCTACGAAGGAGACTTAAGAAAACTGGGACATCCCGTTGATTGTAATCTCAAAACAAGAACAGTCAAACAAAAACCAGGGATAATAAATTAAAAGAAAGTGGTCACTACGAATCCTCAAAAACATGAAATTTTTTGCAAGAAATGACTGCCTTCAGATAAACTAAACTTGTCTGAACCATCAACAAAACATTATTCCAGACTCAATTGGAGTTCCAGCGCATAATTAATTGAGTTTAGGACTGAAGAACATCACAAAGAGCGGGTGGGTACAAATACACTTTGAGCCTTTATCCTTTGTTTCTTAAACCATGAACCAAGCCATGCTACAACCCTTCAAAAGTCCTAATTGAAGTATGGGTTAGTTTGAAAGCTTACTGTTACAAAAGGTATCTTGACTCCTGTAAGGATTTACCCTAAATCCTGAGTTTGAATTTTCTTACAAAACTTCTTTACTTGCTAAAACGCATTTTCAAAATTTCAAGACAAGGATAAACTTTGCATTATTCGAATATCACTGTTTGCATATGGCTATTTGTTTGACAGTGGAGAAATTCACACAATGAATATCCAACAAATGAAATCTCTCTCAAACAGATGGAAAGACACCTCTAAATGACATATCTATCATAATCAAAGGACACGGCATGACCATTGTCCAACACACCTGGGGCAGTCCCGTCAAGATTCCAAGAAATCCCTCAAGAAGTGCTGAATAACCAGGGGCAGGTCTCCATCTCCATCACTTGGGGCATTGAACGCAAATCCCAACAAAGGGTTACATATAGTCAATTAATTCCTGGTAGTGCCACAAACACTTGCTACTAGAGGCAGTGACAAATCTCCCCAAAATCCTTCTCAAAGGATGACTCCTAACCAGAGTTTCAATCTCTGAAAACTTCTCACCGGCTGAGTCAACCTCAAGAATCCAAATGAAGAAGACTCCTCTCCAACAGATTGGTAACAAGGTTTATTTCCCTAATAAACGGAAGATTCCCCAACTTGATTTTGTCTCTCTAACTACTATAAATCAAAGGACCACAACTCCTCTTCCCCAGTAGACTACTCTACAATCCCCAGCAAGTTACTGTGAAGCCTGGACCTGACCAGACATTAGTTAAACTTCGACTCCCCAGTAGAGAAATGGACAACTAAGGCTCCTGAACTCTTTTCCCCAAGCAATAATCAACACTCACCACAGAATTTTCAATATTCCCCAGCGGAGTTCTCCTCAAAACAACAAAACAGGAATCCCCGGTGGAAACATTCTAAGCAAAGTTTGAAGACACACATACTCTTCAACAACAGTCCGGGATTAATTGACTCCTCAGCATTTGTCAAGGATTTATTTTCCAGACAAATACATTCATTAACATTTCACACATGATAAATGCATTCGACAACATCATGACACCATGCATTTCATACATTATGACATTGCATACAACTAACATTTTACCTTTTTAAGAAAAGGTCAATCAACAGATGGCTACCATCAACCATTTTCAAAGTTCTAGATTAATACCCGTAACAAGTCAGGGCATTTATCTATGTCATGAAGCAACCCTACATAGGTTCCTCCTATTTCCAAGATACAGTTTTACATTGACTCATCATCAAGCAACCCTACACAGGTTCCTCCTATTTCCAAGATGCAGTTTTACACGAACTCATCATCAAGCAACCCTAACCAGGTTCCTTCTTATTCCCAGATGACGTTTTACACAGGCTCATCATTGAAGAAACCCTACCCAGGTTCCTTATCATTCCCAAATGACGTTTTACACGGACTCATCATTGAAGCAACCCTACCCAGGTTCCTTCTATTTCCAAATGCAGTTTTATACGGACTCGTCATCAAGCAACCCTACACAGGTTCCTCCTATTTCCAAGATGTAGTTTTACACGGACTCATCATCAAGTAACCCTACCCAGGTTCCTTCTCAATCTCATATGACGTTTTACACTGAATCATCATTGAAGCAACCCTACCCAGGTTCCTTCTCATTCCTAGATGACGTTTTCACGGACTCATCATTGAAGCAACCCTACTCAGGTTCCTTCTCATTCCCAGATGACGTTTTACACGAACTCATCATTGAAGCGACCCTACACAGGTTCCTTCTCCTTTCCAGATGCAGTTTCACACGAACTCATCAGTCCTACCCGGGTTTCCCTCACATATATCTCTTAAAGAAGCCCTACACAGGCTCACCATAAAGTGATCTTACACAGATTCCTTCTAATACATTTCCAGACACGGCTTAACACGGGTCCATTTCAGCATATCATTCAGAGTTAAACCAACCAAAGATTTATTCTGACACTCCTCCCAGTTACAGTCAAGCTTATACTAAGTCTAACTTTTGTCAACAATCACTTTGGATGGCATCTGTATGCCCATATCCAACAAATCTCCAAATGGCATCTATAAGCCCATTCCCTACACAATCAACCACCACATCATTGAGTGCAAATTTATGGGTACTTTAGTGTTCAATCATCTTCCACCTTCAAGTCCCGAATGGCAGATCCGCCAGTCAAACTCTCCAGGTTTAAGATGATTGAACAGGGGCAGCTGTTGTACCCCAAAATTTGCCCTATCATTTCTAAAAAGATCATCCTGGACCCTCAGGTTTGTTCCTATCCAATTTCAATCCTTGAATTACAAACTTTCCAAGAAAGTCGTTCACAAGGGGAAAATCGTAATTTGCACACTAAAAAGTCAAACTTTGACTTTTGGATCAAAATCAAGTTTCAAGAGTCATAGTTAATCAAGACATTTTGAAATATGAAGTTTGTTTCATCAAGAAATTCAAAAGTCAAAATTACTTTGGAAAAGCCAAATTTCTAAATACTTAGAATTTTTCTAAGTTGTTTAAGAAATATGACAAGCTCGGAACTTCTGATCAGATTATCACCATGATGCAAGATGATTCTGGAATAACTTATAACACAAGAGTTGTGGATCTCAATGAGATCTCAAACATTGCAGAACAAAACTTCTCCTAGAAATGTTGGGATTTCAAGCTACAAATCCTTGAAATCACGTCCATGAAACTGAAACTTTCAGCAAATTCTGGACCTTTCCAAAACAGGACTTGGTTAGAACTTATGGGCCAGTTTTCACGTAGGTTCAGTCAGAAGTTGCAAGAGCAATTCAAAGAGGATTTACAAAGCATGTTACAAGCTTTTGGTAAAGTTTGAGAACTCGCTCAGAACATGTTGGAGCAAATAGATTAAAGGATCAGAAGTTGGATGTTGGTTCTAAATTGCGCTGATGCTGAACTTCTGATCCAGAATCAAGCTATGATGTATAATCTCACATTGCAGGATTTCTGGTTTGTAACCCTTTTATAGCAGTTCTGGCCGTCTATGTTTTCTACGCAAACTACATATTGCTAAGCGAAGTGTCTATTGCTTCTTCATTAAGTTTTAAAATAAAACCATCTTTAGGAAACCCCCAAAGTTTTCTAAGCGGATTGTGTCTCTCTTCAGCCTCAAGTCCTTTCAAAATATCTTTCTGAGACCACCAATGTTCGCTACGTGAAGGCCCAAGTCGCTAAGCGAACTGGCTTCGCTGCTCCTCGCTGCTGGCGAAATTGGCTGATTTTCTTCTGTTTCCACTTTGCTGGATGTTCTCTAAGAGAACTTTTTGCTGCAACATTCGCTTAGCGAAGTTTCTATTTTCTAGTTTTTGTTTAAGGGCCATAACCTGCACAAATACAAACCAAACCCAAGTAAACTTGTACAAACCACTTTCATTCAATAATTAGGGCTTTTGTTAGACGACGGAAATGTATCTAGAGGGGGGGATGAGTGAATAGATACCCAATTAAAAATTCTAGAAAAAATTATGGTTTTGAAAATTTATTTAGCAAAGAGTGTGAGCGGAGGATTTTCAAAATCAAGTCGTCTATACGAACCGATATTTAAAGTCAGATATGCAAATATAACAAAATTAATATGGAATGAAAGTAATAAATGGAATTAATATACTTCATTCAATTAATAAATTGAATGAAAGTAATGCTATTTCCAATGAAAATAATCAAAAGACTAAACTGAATAATTTGTCGAACACTTAGCGTGCAATGGATTTTTTCAGAATTTTCTTTTGAGTTAAACGAGCTACACAATTTGTCAAACACTTGATGTGCAATCAAAGTTTCATAATTTTCGTTTGAACTATATTGATATGAAAAAGCACTTATAATCAAAAGTGATTATAAGAAAATCAACACACAATTCAAAACAAAAACAGTATCGGAAAATTCCTACACGTTGATAGATTACTCAATGCTATTTGAAAAATTAATGTATGAAAATTAAAGCAAGTAAAGAAATAAGAGAAAAGAGACACGAGGATTTATCTTCACAGTTCTCCACTTCCATCCTTGCGTGTGGGTACGTCCGCACCTAATTCCAATGGAATTAGGATAATTCTTACCGTGCAAAAAGTTGATACAAGAAAAGTGTTCAAGAGAAACTACACATAATGCTTGTTGTTGATTCAACCCCTTCTCTTCCTTTGATCTTTGAGAAATACCAAGACACAATATCTGTCAATTGGTTATATGGATCTTGCTACTCTTTTGCATACTTTATCTCCAAAGCTTTTGTGCGCCTCCAATTTCAACTACTGTAACACAAGACTTCAATTTGACTTACCGTTCTTGCGCTAATTCCTTTGTTTTCTTTATCTCCAAAGGATCCTTAGTGTTCTTTATATCTAAAGGCTTTCACTAGGCGGCAACCCACTCTTGAATGTCTTGTATGGAAAACCCCTAAATCAATCAATGATCTTGAAGGACAAACCCACAGTTTTTCCTAGATGAAGACCCCTGTAAATATATACCCAATATTCTCGGCTACACAAGAACCTAATTGGACCTTATCAAACCTCGTTTAGATGGAACCCCAATAAAAGATCATTACAATAGAATGTTTGTGTGTATACATAGGTTAGAGGTTCACGATGAAAAGCAATTGCAAGAAATTTTTTATGGTATCATCAAGTTGGAATGATGCATGAAAGATGTATTTATAGTTATGGAAATAGAGGGGGAAAAGAGGGAAATTCATAATTAAAAGAAAATAGAAAATTTAACCCATGAAATAGTGTGACCTGACCTGTAACTTGGATGAGCCGGCTCATAGTGTTAATCTTAACAGTAAGAGCCAACCCGAAATGGCCAATGAGCTGGCCTGAACCTACTACAAGAGAAACTTGATTAGTGATCCAATTATAGGAAATCACAGTCAACATCCTGTTGATCGGAGGAAATGAGTTCAAGATCTGTCGGCCAGGGCAAACCGTTCCAAGAATTGGTTAACCAAGAGAAAATTCCTTCAAGACTCATGTTGGGGAAATCATTTCAAGTGCTTAGTAAAGTAGTAATCTTAATAATTAGTTAATCTAGGGGAAGTATACTTCATGGAATCCCCAAGCAAAGGGCACCAGTCCTTCCCAAAAGGATCATCAACCTGATACAATTGACAAGTATGACATAAGTGTGTTCAAGGCACCTATTGAAAGTAAAGTTGGCAGGGTTCCCTATGTTGAGGAATCATAATTATAACCTTATCTCACAAAATAATCTAACCCAATTGTCATAAGAATTTGCATGGCATGCATTGATCATTCATGCAAAATTGAATATCATGCATAACTCGAAGTGTATTTCATGCTCATTTGAATTTTCCGAGGTCTTGTTATTATCAACATCTTACCTTGTAGTTAAAGTCCAACGTTGGCACCTACCAAAGTAGATATCTGTCCTTGTAGTTCAATTTGTATGTGCTTATCCGTTATTTTTCCGAATATGTCTTAGTTTCTATGATGTATTTCTAGAACCTATTCATGTACATTCAATGATTTTCTAGATGATTCAGATGTTATCTTCAGAATCTTTTCCTTTTCATCCAACACTTTTATGGATGTATTTTGTATATCAATGAGTTTGGTTAACAACTCTATCCAATACTTTTCTGGATTCCTTTGAGCTTGTTTCCCTTTTCATCCGACACTTTTCTAGATGTCTTCAATATATCTCTGAGTTTGGTTAAACATCTATATCCAATGCTTTTCTGGATTCCTTTGAGTTTGTTTCCCTTTCATCCAACACTTTTCTGGATGTCTTCAATGAATTTTTTAGTTTGGATTTACATCTCTTTCATCCAATTCTTTTCTGGATATCCACGAGTTTGTTTTCCTCTCTGTCTAATGCTTTTTTGGATGTCTACTCAAAATCTTCAAATTACTTTCTTTTCCACATCCAATGCTTTTCTAGATGTCGCTGAAGTATTTATGAGGTTTAGGTATATTTTTGCATTCAATTCTTTTCTGAATGTCTCTGATATTTTTTCAGAATGAGTTTCCTTTCCATACAATGATGTTCTGGATATCTCCTATGTTTCCCTAGAGTTTGGACTCCTTTTCCATCATATTCTTTTCTGAATGTTTTTGATGTATTTTCCGAAGTTGTTACATTCACTACTTTCTTGAATGTCTCTGACGTATCTTCATATTGATTTCTTTTCCATCCAATACTTTTTTGGATGTTTTTGATGTATTTTCCAGAGTTGTCACATTTGACGCTTTCCTGAAAGTATTTGATGTATCTTCAGATTGGTTTCTTGATTATTCAATGCTTTCCTGAATGTTTATGATGTATTTTCCAGAGTTGTTACATCAATACTTTCCTGAATGTATCTGACGTATTTTTATATTCGATCTCATTCCACATCCAATGCTTTTCTTGATGTTTCTAATGTATTTTCCAAAGTGTGGTTCCCTTTTTCATCCAATTCTTTTATAGATGTCCCTAATATATTTCAAGGCTCTGTGTCTTTTGTTCCAAGTATTATTAGATATTTCTCATCATTCTGACAAATTTCCGGAACACGTCTTATTTTCCCCAAGTCACCTTATCTCATTCAATCCCCAATAAAATTTCCTTTACAAGTCATTTCCATAATTCTCATAGGGTCTGTTTCTCATGTTATATTATGGTGAAAAAAGAAAGAAAAAGAGTCCATAAACTCATTCATAGCATATCATGTTATATCATTGCATAAAGGGACGAAAATTGGCTACTTAATTTTTAACTATCTTCCACTACGATTATATGAAGAGTGACCTTCTTCATATACTCAGGTCAAAGATACTTTAATGGGGAAATTTACATACCCCATTTTTTCCCTTACTCATTTCACACGTTCATCTGATACAAGGTTTTTTTTTTTTTTGAAAAGTCAAAATAAAAAGTCAACCATGTCAACTCCATAAACAGTAAACGAGCGAGTTGAATGTATGTCCTACCTTTCTCCTGATTATTTGAATACAAGTTATGTAGCTTTTCCATTTGGTACTCACCTTTTATTAAGGAGTTATGACTAAACTCGTCTCACTCTTTTTTTAATAAACGATTAAACGAACAAGCTGGATGTATATTCTACCTTTTCTAAGTGTTTGAATACAAGTTGTATACCTTGGTCATTTGACACTTATATCAGTTAAAATCAATTTAACACATTTAAACCTTTTTCATTTTGGATTTTCAATTCAAAACCTTTTCAAAAACGAAAGACGCTCATTCTATTCTACAACGATGTAAACAACGCTTCCATATGAGAATGTCAAATGTTTTCTGCTCGAATGTGATGATGGAATAAATTTGTGCTGATCCAGATTAAGTCATCCCTTCTTGAAGCGACACAAATGTTTAATTATCCATGTTTTAGGAAGCGAATTCTTTCTGTTCGAATGCAACTTGAGAATCTTTTGTTGAAATTGAGCAACACATCCATGTTTTGAAATCTTGTGAGGCACAATAATGAAAAAGCCCAAAAACACTTTCTTTCTTTCTCCTGGCGTAGTAAGTAGAAGATCACAAGTAAACACAATCTATCATTTCTTTTGCAAGACTAACTAAATGAGTCTCTTTGAGTACAATATATGTAAGGGGTGCTAATACCTTTCCTTTCACAACTGACTCTCGAACCCGATTTGGTTCCGACTAAAATTTTTCTTTTCTTTCATGGGTTTTATCGATATTTTTCCTTTCCTTTGGAATAAATATAGTTCGGTGGTGATACTGTGGTATTTAGAGTGTTCCTTAAGCTAGGGTATTTTTCACATTGCAACACCTGATACTGACACGGCCGGGCCATGTTTCCTAACACGACCTGTGTCAACACTCAGGCAGTTACAAACTTTTGGTTTTTGGGCAGTTCTTGTGATTTTTTAGCTTTTGTAACTCCCGATTTCTTTATGACTAATGTTAATTATCCATTAATCACTAAATTAGTGCATTTAATGAGTGCCTTATACCTTGAATTAGTATAATTAGGGGCCTTAGGATCCATCATTTTCTCTTTAAGTCTTTGCTTTAAGCTTTTGTTATTTGTAATTTCCAGAATTTTATTGTTAATCTTGCCTTCATCTTAAATTTATAGTTTGTTATCTTTTTACTTATTTCATTTACTTTCTTCTCTTTTAATGTTCATAATCTTTACTATTATTATTTTCCATCTCACCATGACTGAGTAGTTCATTGGGGCTTTAGGGGTTATGTGAGTCCATCTTATGAAAAATCTCTACTAAATCTATGTCTTTGAAATTACTAGAAGTTTAGGCTTTATTTATTTAAGAACTCGAGTATTATTTTGATGTTTATGACGATTGAGAAATTAAAGTCAATATAGATGTCGTTCATGTATCAAAAGATAATGAATCGACATAAAAAAGAGAGTTGCTAAACAACCGATTTTGAAGCACCACTAACAAGGAAACTTGATCTCAATTGAGAAATAATCAAGAAGTCATCACGTAACAAAACATAACGCTCTTGATTGATTTAATTAGCTCATCCTGAAACACATCTAGATGCGCACGCCATAAAAAGGAATGTGTGATAGGTGGGAAAAGAACTGACTGTTTTGGAATGCTGGTTTGCGTTTTGCATTTGTTTTTGCAAAATGTCGCGGTAAGCAAGAGTCGCCACCGTCTTTTATTTTATCTAACAAGGAAAGGACAAAAGCACAGAAAAATTCCTTTTTGAGATATTTCTCGGGTTCGGGAGGTAGATTATAGAAAGGGAAGGTGTTAGCACCCTTTCTATCCGTGGTTATCCACGGGCTCTTAGGTACTTGCTCATTATGTTTTCAAAAGTTTGCTTTTCTTTGTGTTTGTGGGTTTGAAAAGAGTTTTGTTTTTGAAGAGAGTGTGAGTGTGAAAAGTTTTTGTTTTTGTTTTAAAAGGAGCAAGTACTTAAGAACATCTACCTACTCAAAAAGGAATTAAACTGTACAAATGTCCTTTAGACAATGCTATCCCACTATTGAGGAGTAGGAAGCATCGTCGTTGGAGTTTCCGGGTCAATTCGATTAAGGGACATGTGGTCACTAAAGCAATGTTAGGATGCCTTAGCGGTAACCCTAATATCTTAGATCATTTTATCCGAGGCAACCGTTTCGAGGCAACTTAATGATCTTTGGACAAGAGGACGACCTCTAAAACTTCCTATACTTAATGACCACGTTCGAGGCAACCAAGTGAGGTGTACCCTAAGAGTGGCATGTGCGAGTGTATTGTTTTTTCAGTTATATTATCTTTGTACATGTTAATGGTGAGCTACTGTTGATTTTAAATTAAAAGTTGATCTTGTCATGCATTGCCTATTATTCAAACATCTAACAGTTAATGGTTGCGGAAATTAAATTGCGGAAGATAAATCTAAGCTATTACAAGGCGTCGGGTATTTACATCGCCAAAAACAAACCCTTAAAAATTAAATTGCGAAAAGTGAATAAAAACGATAAATAAATAAATAAAGTCCTAAGTTAAAAACTATTACATCCTCGAAACAGTTAAAATATTGAAATATGGATCGAAAATAATTCGCGCGCGAGAAAATTAAATCGAAGTGTTTTAGGATTTTGACCCTTTAAAATAAATAAAGCGTATTTTGTTATTTTTTGAATTAAAAATTAGTCTAAATTAATAATTGAATTAATTAATTAAATGAAAATATTTTTGGTTTTTTTTTTATTAATTAAGGAAATAAAATAAGAGTGATTAAAAAGTTAATAAAAATCCTAATTCTAAATTGATTTTAATTTAATGCAAAAGATATTAAAATTGTACCTAATTAAACTAAATAAATTTATTAATTGTTATTTACAAAATAAATAAATAAATTAGTGGAATTAATAAAATATTATTTTTTGTTTTATGATTTTTTATGAAAAAAATTTAATTGGTTAATTAATTAATTAAGATAATAATAATAATAATAATATAAAAATAGAAAAAAATAATGAAAAAGAAATAAAATGTAAGGAACAAACTCAGGGGGTGTGGGCCTGAATTTGAGTGTGAATCAGCAATTAGTTGGCCCATCAACGTTTCAGCCTGTTTGACCCTTGTGATTCCCTACGTGCTTGTTGACCAGGGAGTATGGTGGATGCTCAAATCTGGCTTTTGGATCTTGGCCTGAAGCCACTTGGCACATGGAGATCTGAGGGCATATGGTAACCCACGCTTGGCATGCTGCATATGAACGCCTGAAACAAAATTGCAAATAAAATTTTGGGGGACCTGGGATTCGAACCTAGGTCCCAATACTCATATGCCTGCACCCCAGCCACTCAACCAAACTGCTTCATTCGTTAGTGGAATGGATAGATAATATTATATGTAAAACAATTAATTATGCCCTGCAAAAAAAATAAAAACGCGCTATGATTTAAATTGGTCAATCACGCCCAGCCAAGTGATTGTCTTCTTCATATCACCCTGGTTCATTACCTGCGGATTTTTATTCGCAGGAAGATTCGTAGGACATTTCAAAAATCTCTCCCAGGCCATGAAAATATCATCCAAGGGCATGAATGTGTTCGTCTTTGCCTCCTGAATATCCCTATAACCATTGTTTGATCCAATTTTTTCTGTAACTCAAACGCCTAAAAACACCACATGTAAACCCTAGATTCGGGCATCATTATACAGGCCGTGAAAATCAAATTGGATAATGCCAAAACGTTCTAAATCAAATAATAAACATAAATATGCCAAGATTTTAAAGAAAAGATGCAAGAATATGATTTCACGATATCATGTGTAGGGGCATATTCGTGGAGACTTACAATGAGTTTCAGGCTGTCTCAGGGCTTGGTTTTGATCGGTATAGCTCCACTGGATGTCAAGAAAGAGGGCTGTGTTGTGATTTTGCTTTGTATCAGGCTCCAAGATGGATTTCAGAATTCAAGTTTCCAAGCTTTTTTTCCAAAGTTGTGTGGCCGTTTCTGCAGAGCTCTATGCATGTTTTTGGTCTGGCTTGCTTATGTGCATATAATAGAATGCATTTAGGTCAAAATATGGGCTAATATCCATGTGCATTGAAGATGGAATATTTGATTTTGATCACCATAACCAAGTTGCCATATTTGCATCAAATCTGAGATTTTGTGCTTGAATTGACTTGGCACGAGTTTGACTGAGTTGTACATGATATTTTCAAGTTGTATTGATCACAAGAATCCCTTTACATCAATTTTTAGATTTTATTTGATTTAATATTGATTAATAATGAATTAAATCAATAAAAATGAAATAAAATAGAAAAATAAATGTTTGGTCATGAAATTAAGTATGGGACACGTGTGTGGCATGACAAGACCATATCAAGTGGAAAAAAGTGGGCCCTTTTGTCAAAAATTGGAGTTTTGAGGATAGTTGACCTTTGGCAAATTTGGAAAAATGCCCAACTTCAACAATGCATAACGTCTTCAATTTTGAACTTTTTGAGGTGTTCTTGGACTTTTTAGAAACCTTGAGATGTCCTATAACCAAACCTTTTTGTCTCATCTCATTTTGATCTTCCATTCTAAAGTTATAAGCTTTGGCAAAAAAGGTGTTTTTGTTGACTTTCAAAAATGACCTATAATGTCCAAATTTGTAACTTTTTGTGAGTGCATTTATTGATCTTGGGGGTGTGAAGATGGATTGTAGGAAATTGCATCCTCTTAAAAATGAGCTTTGGATGGGTCATTTATCATAAAGTATGAGAAAGTTATGCTTGGTAAAAAATTGAGTTGACTTTTCCTGCAAAACCCTAATTTAGCAACTTTTGAATCTTGATGAATTTTGAGCAATCCTTGATGAATCATGATCAAACCTTGATAAAATGATGAATTATCCTTCAAAATGATAATGTTGACAAAAAATCTTAAGGTTTGACTGTATTTGGGACACAATTGACTTTTGCCCTAGCATAGTCGATTTTTGGGTTTCTTGAGCAATTGACTGACCAAACTTCCTCTACAAGGCTTGATATTTGACATGGATGAACTTAAGAACATATTAATACATTGGGAAGAACTTTAGGCCATTTGGATATGAGGACATTAATGCAACACAAAACCCTAATTTTGACTTGACTGCCTTAGGAGGTGTTTTGACTGTCCAACCCTTGAGCCAATCTTGAGCAACTTTGAAGATTATTCTTGAAATGTCTTGGGGACCATGGGAGGGCAAATTTCGGGGTACAATAGAATGACACATATATTTATCTTATTTTCTATTAAAAAATTTCTTAGAACTTCTCATAATTTAAAACATACAAAATAGTAGGGGTGAGTCTAGATGGACGAATCAAAATTCCTAGTCCTGTTTTAACAGTTTAAACTTCAATTTTTCAATCTACAATCAAACAAACCACTTGTAATCACCTTAGATAAGCATATTTGAGATAGAATTTGGTAATCACACATCTCCCTGTGGGATCGAACCTTTGTATTACTTTATAAAACTGTGCACTTGCAATACACTTACAACAACCGCCCTAGGAGAAGGAAATAATTTAAGCCACCCAGTGGGTGGTATCACCTCGCCCTTAAGTCATCGTCGCCCCTGCATAAAAGCACATTATAAGACGTGTCTTTGTAGAAGCGAAATAGGGACTCAACTGTCCACTATTTGACTATGTGGGAGATGGCCTTTCCCGAGGGAACCATAGGTCTAAGAGACCTCTATAAATACATTCCCCTTCAAGAGGATGATACATAATAATGTAAGGTATTCAAGTGGTTTAACAGACCTCCTGCAATCAATATGCGCTGGCTGACTGCAAGATCTCTCACCTCTTGTAAGTAGGTCCCTTAAATAGCCTCAAAAACTACCGCACAAGGCTTCTCGATGTCGTGAGTAGGCCCTAACCACCATACAATATAATATACCTACAAATGTCTTCTCAGTCTCCATGCCCTTGCAGGGGGAACACATACACCTTGTACTTTTTTACCAGTATAGTGACGCCTACCGTGGTGCAGGTAAAACTAACTTGGGCCACATCTTTCACTCTAACCATATCATCCCCATGCTCTTTGGACATGACTAGTAGGGTCCTACGCCGCTTAGTAAACACCAACGTTGGAGGTATCTCTGGGAGGGGCCTCTCCAGGGAATCTCGACGAAGATACACAAGGAAATTATTAATAGGAAATGTCATATCCTCTTGCCTTTCTAAAAACACCATAGGAACGAACCGGGTCAACATCGTTTTCTCTAAAAAGGATGTCCTGAGAATCAACTCTAATGACAACGACCCCTTGGTCATCACCATTCAGCATGACAATTAGGATATTAGGCGTTTTGGATAGACACGGGAAGCTCAGTCGATGTCCTATTTTGGGATGTTTTCCAGAAGTGACAGAGATTCACCAAATCTTTGACAGGATTATCGGGTTAACGAGTACAAATAATTGTGGCATAGGAGCTAACGCAAAAACCCCATCTACCTCATCGTGGGAACCATGTCACCTTACAACATCATTCTAGGGAACCTGTCCCTCAACACCATATGAGCAATCATATCCACCTGATATTTAACCTTGAAATATCTGCTACAAGATGGTAGAATGGGAACTATCTAAGGATATTAGCAAGTGGATTGGAATGTTATGTGATTATCCTGGAGACAACCATAGAATGAATTTCCCTTGTTAATGCCTATCCTTTTGAAGTTCGAAATACTGACTTCAAGGGTTGAAACCCCAAACTGGCGCGGAGGTGTAATGGCTCACGCCAATGAAAGACTTGAAGGAAATCCAAATAGGACCTCACATTCATCAAGTTGCAAAGATATGTAGTTATTTGTTTGCATGGGAAAAGTGGGAGCTAATTGACCGACTCAGAAGGAACGTCGACCTGTTCATATGGGCCCCCTCAAACATTCCAAGTATAGACACCAAAGTTGTAAGCCATCACCTTGACATACGTTCAACCGCCAAACCAGTGGCGAAGAGGAAACAAAAAGTGGGCGAGGAGAAGAAGGTTGCCATTGATGAAGAGGTAAAATTTTATCCAACACCAGATTCATCACTGAAACGATGTACCCCACCTGGATGGCCAACGTAATCCTAGTATGAAAGGTCAACAATAAATGGTTTATGTGTGTAGACTTTACATATTTAAAAGTTGTCTGCCCCAAGGATCCATATTTGCTGCCAGACATTGATTTTCTAATCGACGGGTCATCAAGATATCGTGCCTTAAGTTTCATGGATACCACCTTGAGATACAACCAGATCTTAATAGACCCTTTGGATGCACTCAAAACCTCCTTCATGTCTAACCATGGCAACTACTACTATAATGTTATGCCATTCGGCCTCAAGAACTTTGGAGCCACATACTATCGACTAATGGACGCGGTTTTTACCCATCAGATCTAGAAAAATCTTGGGGTATATGTCGATAACATGATTACTAAAATGGGGGATGGTCACAGTCACTCCAACGACATGGAGGACATCATACAGTAAGCAAGAATGTATGATATGCGCCATAACCCCGACAAGTTCACTTTCGGAGTTTAGGCGAGGAAATTTATATGTTTTATGCTGACAAGGAGAGGGGTTGAATCCAATCCAGACAAATTTAAGACAGTCGTTGATATGAGGATCCCCACTAAAGTAAAGGAAGTACAATAGCTCACGGGTCTCCTTGTTTCCCTGTCTCGCTTCCTCTTCTGTGAAGGCGATAAAACCTTCCTTTTTTTCACTACCTTGAGGAAAAAGGAGAGGTTCGAATGGACAGCTAATTATAGGGAAGCCTTCACCATAGTCAAGGATTTCCTCATATCTCCCCGAATCCTCAATCGTCTTAAGGAAGACTCACTTTGCTCCTCTACCTCTCGGTCACCGAGCGGGAGATGAGCTAAGTCCTCGTCCAAGAGATAAACAAAGTAGAGAGACCTATGTATTTTGTAAAAATGGTGTTATCCATTATCACCACAGCAAGAAAACTCAGGCCATACTTCCAACGAAACACCATCTTGGTAAAATCAACTATCTCTCCATCAAGTGGTTAGGAAACCCGACCTGGACGGAAGAATGGTATCTTGGTCAGTAGAGCTATTGGAATATGAAATCCAGTACATTTCGAGGGGGAGCATCAAGCCTCAATCCCTGGACGACTTTGTAGCCGAGCTCAACTCACCCATCAAAGTGATCCCCATTCGTAATGGGCATTATCCATGGACGACACCTCCAACATAAAAGGAAGTGGTGCAGGAATATTTCTTGAAGGAATGGGTGATATAATTATTTATCAGCCGTTGAAGTTTGATTTCACTTCCAACACCAATCAAGCAGAATACGAGGCTCTCATCGCCTGTTTAATCCTCACCTTGGAAATGTGAGCTACCAGGTTAAAAGTCAAAAGTTACTCTCAATTGGTCACCAACTAGGTCTTGGGAAAATATATGGCCAAGGAGCCTTTGCTGATAAAATATCTCTAGAAGGTACGAAATTTGTCCTCACGGTTCCTCTCCTTTAAAGTAGAACTCGTCCTCCATGAACAGATCTTCAAGGTAGATCTCTTGTACAAACTAGCTACCTTGAAGGTCATAGGATTTGATAGGGATGTCACACAGGAGACCCTTATATCTCCCATCATTGAGGAAAATGAAAATACTCCTTGGAACTCTTCCCCGAGTCCAGTTGGATGTTGCCCATAATGTACTAATTACAGTCGGGCAAACTCCCACTAGATGAGCGGAAAGCAAGAATGACTAGAAGAAAAGCTGCTAAGTACACCCTACTATTAGAGAAACTTTGCAAAATGGGGAAGGCTAATCCCATGCTGAGGTGTTATGAAGAGAATGATAACACCATAATACTCGCAGAAGTCTATAAAGGTTCCGGCAACAATCACGTCGATGAAAAATCTCTCATTCACAAGTTATTAAGAGTAGGCTATTACTGACCCACACTCATAAGTTATTAAGATTAGGGTATTATTGGCCCACGCTTACAAGTTATTCAAGAAATGCGATCAAAGCCAGAGACGTGATGACCTTCACATTCTCTAATAGATCTTCTCCATTTGATAAACTCACCCTATCCATTCTACTAATGGGGTGTGGATATCTTGGGCATGTTCCTATTGGCACCAAGTCAATTGAATTTATTGATAGTGGCAGTAGAATACTTCACCAAATGGATAGAGGCAGAGGAAATGGCCAAGATCACTACAGGAAGATTACGATGTTTCTATTGGAAAAGGATTAGGTGTCGATATGGTTTTCCCGACACCATTTTCTTGGACAACGGGACCCAGTTCGCCAGCATCGTGGTCACCGACTTCTATAAAGAATTGGGTGTGTAGAAAAAATTTGTGTTCATAGTAAACCCCCAAGCCAACAGTCAAGCTGAACCTGTGAACAAGGTGATCCTCAAAGGACTTTAGAATAAATTGGATGACACCAAAGGTCGGTGGGTATAACTACTCCATGAGATATTATGGTCGTATCACGCCACGCCATGATCCACCACCTTGGAAATCCCGTTTTCCATGATTTATGGGGTGGATACAATGTTTCCCACCGAGATTGAGAAGATATCATAGCGGCCAAACCATTTCAATGAAGAAGCTAACAAGATAGGTATAAAATGTGTGATGGACCTAATAAAAAAACTGCGAGACGCCGCTCATGCCCGAGATTTTGATTCCATATATTGGGCCAAAAGATGGTATAATTATAAGGTAAAGTCGAGGGAGATGCATGAAGGTGACCTAGTGCTAAAGGAAGTAGTCATACCTGTATAATAGGGAAAGCTCCAGCCTAAATGGGAAGGACCATATCAGTCATACCAGAAGCTCTCTTAGGGAGCTACATATTGCAGGAGATTGGAGGACCACTTCTACTTAGAACATGGAACACCCTTCATCTCTGAAACTATTATAATTAGAATTATTTGTAATTCTCTAATAAAATTTATGCCCATGTAATTTTAAACAATCATCCAAGTCTTTTATTATCATCATGGATACTCCCTCTTTATAATGTCTTATATGATGGACTTCATAATGAAGAGCCTTTCCACCCCTCAAGATAATACATTATGCTGGACTTCAGAATGAAGAGACTTCTCTCCCCTCGAGGCGATACCATGTGCTAGATGTAACACCCAAGGCCGAAGAGGAAGAGGAGTGGTTGCACTACATGTAACACTCGAGGTCGAAGAGGGATAAGAGTGGTCGCTACATCGAAATAAGAGGGATCCTGAGGTTGTGCATGTATGGGACTGTGTTGTACCCCAAAATTTTCCCTCCCATATTCTTAAAGATTTATCAAGAATCATTTTCAAATGTTTCAAGATCTCTCAGAGGATTGCACAGTCAAAAGCCCTATTTGGGTCACAGTCAACTGCAGGGGTAAAATGGTCATCTTACAGTCAAAAGTCAAAATTTTTGATCAACGTCTTATTTTGAGCCCACAATCATCATTTGATCAAGTCTTGATCATGATTCCTCAAGCATGGCTCAAAAATCATCAAGGATGCAAAAGTTGTTATTTTTGGACAACAGAAAAGTCAACTGTAACTTGACCAAGGCATAACTTTTTCATGGTTCATCATAAAAATACCATCCAATTCTCATTTTGAAGGGGATGACATTTCCTACAACTCATCTTCACATTCCAAGTCTAAGAAATGCTCTCACAAAAAGTTATCAATTTCTACATTATAGGTCATTTTCAAAAGTCAACAAAAAGGCATTTTAAGTCAAGGACCATAACTTGAGATTGGTAAATCCAAATGACATGGGACCAAATGCATTGGTTAGAGGACTTCAAGACCTTTCCAAAATGTCCAAGAACATGTTCATATGATCCAAATTGAGCAAGATATGCATTGGAGAAGTTGGGAAATTTTTGTGAAATGGCAAAAGTCAACTATCCTTAAAACTTCAATTTTTTACAAAAGGGCCCACTTTCTTCCACTTGATTCAGCCTTGTCATGCCATACACGTGTCCCATGATTAATTTCAAGATCAAACATTTATTTTTCCATTTTATTTAATTTTTATTGATTTAATTCATTTTAAATCTATAATAATTCAAATAAAATCTAAAAAATTAATGGAATAGCATCTTTTGGTTTGAATAGCTTTTATATGTCATATGCCAACTACCAAATTCGTGTCAAGCCTTTTTGTGCATAAAATCCAAGAATTGAACCAAGGTTGGAAAGTTCTTCAATGGTGGTCAACCAAATCTCCAAACTTAATTACACAAGGATACAAGCCCAGCTGCTGACCTAATTTCGTTCACACATACATAAGCAAGCATTACAAACCTAATTCAGGACCTAGAGATTGCACAAACGGCCAGAGAAAAAGTGGAAAATTGTCAAAAAAGTGTGAGATCAAAAAGAGTGTTGCAAGCATTTTCAGATCAAAATAAGAACGTGACCTCCTTCCTTGCCATCCCCTGAAGCTAACACGACCCCAACCACGTCTTAAGACCACCTACAAAGCGCTGTAAGTCACCACAAACTCACCCCTGTACACGAAACTTGAACTCTCTATTCTTGCATTGTTTCTAAAAAACGTTAGCATATTCATACTCCTTGCTTGATTTCTAACGTGACTGCATTAGCCAATTTCATTTTTAGGCCCTGAATCGTGATGCCTGATCCTAGGGTTCATGTTCTTTCATTTTAGGCATTTTGTTTTTCAGGTAAAATTAGGACAAATCATGAGCGTGGATGGACTTAGGAGATAGAGACGAGACCAACCATGGTCTTGGAATGAGTTTTTGAAGCCTAGGGATGATTTTAGGAAAGGCATATGAAACTTCCTGCGGATAAAATCCGCAGGTAAATAACCAGTAATTTCATTGAAGAAGATGATGATGTGTTGCAGCATGATTGGCCCTTTTCAAAAATCGCGCGTTATATTTTTTTTCCAGGCATATGTTTTGATATGTTAATATAATAATTATGTGTTGTCCTAATAACAATTGAAACGTGCAGCTCAGTTGGCCAAAGCATTGGTGTGTGATCATTGGGACCTGGGTTCGATTCCCAAGTCCACCCAAAGTCTTTATTTTCTTTTCCCTTTGCATGTTCACGTGCAGATTCTCAAAGGCAGGTCCACCATGCATCCCAGACATCCAGGTGCCAAGTGTCTCAAGGCAGCAATCCAAAGGTCAGGAGAGAGGGAATACCATGCTCCCCAGTCAACCGTGTCATGGAGAATCTCACAAAAATCCAACAGGCTTGATAGCTTCTTGGGCCTGAGAATTGCTTGCAAACCTCCTTCTGGGCCCAGAACCCCCTTGGTTCATTCCTTTTTTCCTTTATTTTTTTTCTAGTTTATTTATTAATTATCTTTCTAATTATTATTATTATCACTAAAATTAACATAACTAATTTTTCCCAATTAAAATTCAGAAAAACCAAAAAAATATTTTTATTATTATTACTAATTATTAATTTCACTTTAATTATTATTTTGTAAATAAAACACTAACATGAATTAATTTAGGTTAATTAGGTTTAATTTTAATTTTCTTTTAAAATAAATAAAACAAACTTAGAATTAGGGTTTTTCTTTTGACTTTTAATTTCTTTTTATTTTATTTCATTAAAAACATAAAAAACACAAAAAAAACATTTTTCTTTTAATTAATTAATTAATTAGTTATTAGGTTTAATATTTCATTAATTGCAAAAAAGGGTCAAAACCCTAAGGACATCCCGATTCAATCTTTCGCGCGCATATTGTTTTTAATTCGTTATTTTGATTATTTATGTATCTGCTCAGAAATGTAATAGCTAATTAGAACTTTATCGCTTTCTTTTACTTTTCTCGCATTTTTTTTTCCAAACGGATTTTTGTTTTTGGCGATGTATAGACCCGCGCCTTGTAATAACGTAGATTCATATTTCCTCAATTTATTTTCCGCACTCTTAACTGTTAAAAAAGCATGAAAGATTTGTATGAAAAATAAAATCAATTCGTAGCTCACAAATAACATGTTCAAAGGTAAATTTAAACTGAAAAACAACACACATGCACATGCCACTCCTAGGGTACGCCTCACTTAGCTGCCTCGAGTGGTCGTCAAGTATAGGGTGTTTTAGAGGTCGCCCTCTTGTCTAAGATCCAGTTGCCTCGGAACGGTTGCCTCGGATAAAAAGGATATAGGACATTAGGGTTACCGCTAAGGCGTCCTACTATTGCTTTGGTGACCACACATGTCCCTAATAATCGAATTGACCCGAATACCTCCAACGACGGTGCTTCCTACTTCTCAATAGTGGGATGGAACTGTCTAAAGGACTCTTACACAGCCTAATTTCTTAGAGTAGGTAGATTTCTCCTAAGTACTTGCTCTTTTCAAAACAAACAAAAACAACTTTTCGCACCTGCACTTTCAAAAGGTTTTTCAAACAAATATTTCATACACTCTTGAGGACAGATACAAGAGTTACCTAGAAATTTTTCAAACGAAACTTTTTCAAACCCACATACACTTGAAAAGCAAACAATTTTTGAAAACATAAGAGCAAGTACCTAAGAGCCCGTGGATAACCACGGATAGAAAGGGTGCTAACACCTTCCCTTTCTATAAATCTACCACCCGAACCGAGAAACATTCTCAAAAAAGGAATTTTGCTGTGCTTTTGTCCTTTCCTTGTTGGAGAACATAAAAGACGATGGCGACTCTTGCTTACCGCGACATTTCGCGAACCAGCTTAAAAAACAGTCAGTTATATTTCCACCGATCACAGAACTGGCGACTCTGCTGGGGATTTAAATAAGTGAGGTGTACCTTAGGATTAGACCACTCTTATGTTTTCAATTGTATGTCTTGATTGCTTTTATACTTGTGGGCTTGCATCGGAGTTTCATAGATCCTAACCCGGATCTGGGGAATACCCTTTAGGTAGCATAAGCTGTGAGGGACCTGTCCGGCGCAGACCGACACGGGTGAAGCAGTGGCTACGTTGGTGTGACACCTTGGTCTGTACCGATATCCCTTGTGTTTCAACGAGGAGAATATGGGTCTTTTGAGGAGTCATTAAGCACCAACCGACCTTAGAACCCTAAATTGACCCAACTTGGCCATAGAACAGTAGCAGTATGCTACACTCATTGAGGCTAAACTCTCGCGATGGTTCCGGCTGCAAGAAAAGATTGCGAAGCTGGAGTTATGACCGATTGAGGGTAGTCGATGATATTGAGATCCTCTAGAACCCGGTTACTATTTTCTAGGACAAGTCTTAACCAACGAAACTGAAAAAGGGTAGTACCTAAACTTCACGCTGGCCTAAACTCTAAGGGTTGTCTTGTGTGACTTGTGTGCCTTACCATGTTTGCCTTTATGAATACTTGTGGTGTGCTTTATCATAACATCATACCATTGCATGCATCCTGCATAAGGACTGACCCATTTCAAAGACAAGAGGGTTTCATCTTTGCTCTGTTTTGTAGGACATTATGATGCCCATGCGAAGGAATACTATCCGGCTCAACTTTGTACACCCTCCTGATTTGCTTAAAGAATTGGTGGACAGAATTCCAAATACTACTTCCTTCATCCAGAGGCATGGTTCTCTTCTCGATTTAGTCACTTCAAAGTGGGACCAACAACTGATGAGTGTCCTGACTCAGTTTTATGATCCCCTGTACCATTGCTTCACCTTTCAAGACTTCCAGTTGGTCCCTACCCTGGAAGAATTCTCTGATTTGCTTGGTATCCCTGTTTTGGAACAGACTCCTTTCACTGGTTGGGAAAAGACTCTTAGGCTTGAGGAGATTGTTGCAGCCCTTCCCTTAACCACAAAAGAGGTAATGGATAACTGGGTGACTAGAAGCGGAGTTAAGGGCTTTTTGGCTAAGTTTCTAGTTGGCAAAGCTAATAGTTTCTGGAATGACTTAGACTTCAGGGCGTACGAAGACATCCTGGCTCTCTTAATCTATGGTCTGGTGTTGTTTCCAAATCCTGATAACTTTGTCAATGTCAATGCCATAAGGATCTTCATGTCTCGGAACCCTGTGTCCACTCTCTTAGGTGATATCCTGCAACAACTCTATGCTCGTACTGCCCGAAACAGGGAACTCTGTGGTGTTGTGCTCCTTTGTTAGTGAGGTGGTTTATTTCGCACCTCCCTAAGCTCGTGCTGAAGAACAAAGAAGGAAGAGGCTGGGCTCATAGGTTAATGTCTCTCACTGATAATGACATCATTTGGACTCTCAGAGGTTTAGATGAGGTGGCTGTTATTGATCGTTGCGGAGAATATCCTAATGTTCCATTGATCGGTACCCATGGCGGAATCTCTTATAATCCATGTCTAGCTCTCCGTCAGTTTGGAAGGGCCAGAAGAGCAAGACCTCATGAGATGTTGGTTCCTGACATCAGTTTTGAGTTTCAGGTAGACAGTGACGAGCTACGCCGCAGATTCATCAGGGCTTGGGACAAAATTCACAAAGCTGATCCATATGAGTTGGGACCAAAGACTTCTTTGCCTATGGAATCGTACTACAAATGGGTCTGCATCCGTGCTCAGAAGTTAGGTATGCCATACGAAGCCGTCAGACCTATCATTCTTGAACTTCCTGACAGAGACGGGGTTCCTCCAACTGTACTCCCTCCTCAGATACCTACTGGTGTTGATACACTAAAGAGGTCTTGGGCGCAACTACAGGAAGAACGGGATTCTTATCGGGAAAGGTTCAATGAACAAGAACAGAAGATCCAGAAGCTGACTAAGCAATTGGAGAACGAACGAACCTTGAATGACTATATTCACACTGAGAAGAGGAGGCCATGGGAACACTGATGGGCTTTGGATGTTTCATTTATAGCTTTTATTTCCTTTTCAGTATTTTCATTCTTGTAACGCCTAAGGGCAATTTCTTGAACAATTTAAAGTTTGAATCTAATAAAGTGTGTTTCCTTTTGTCTACAAAGTTGAATCCCGATTTTCTTTGGAAACATAAATCATACGCATTCCATGCATCATATGCATCACAGGTACCCCTTTTTCTACAGGTTGCTTAATCTTCTTCGCTGTTTATTTCAGCAATCACCATGAATCCTGAATCATCCACTGAACAAGCTATCAAGGCCCTCCAGGCCCAGAACGCCCAGTTTCAAGAGCTGGTCATGAGCTTAGCCCAGGGACAACAGGAATTAAAGACTCTGCTTTTGAAGAAGAAGAAGAAGAAGAAGACTGTGTTGTTCAATACCGGACGCAGATATGGGAATACACTGCAGAATGAAGCTGAGCTGACTACTCCATCTGTTGGAGAAGGCAGTCCCCAAGAGGGAAGGGTGCCTAGTCTTGTGGTCTCCGACAACGAGACAGATTTCAATGATGAACAGTACCCTCCTACTAAGGACAGGTACAAACAGCTGGAGGACCGGTTAAATGCTATGGAGATTCAACGCGTGCCCGGGTTGGACTTTGGAGACCTAGGCTTATCTTCTGGGGTGGTGATCCCTCACAAGTTCAAGGCACCTGCCTTTGCGAAGTACGACGAGGCTTCCTGTCCTAAGCTGCATCTCAGATCATATGTAAGGAAGATCCAACCTTACACTGCAGACAAGAATCTATGGATCCATTTCTTCTAGGATAGCCTTTCAGGGGCTCAACTCGAGTGGTTCTATCAGCTGGATGGAGCCAGTATTCGAAACTGGGAGGACTTGGCTACTGCATTTTATAAGCAGTATCAGTACAATTCCGACCTCGCTCCTACGCGTACCCAACTCCAGGGTATGTCACTAGGAACGGGTGAAGGTTTTAAGGAGTACGCGCAAAAGTGGAGAGACCTGGCTGGCAGGGTGCAACCACCTTTGACGGACTGTGAGCTTGTCGACATGTTATTGGGGACCCTGTCTGGTCCATTCTTTAACCACCTCATTGGGAATTCTTCTGCTGAGTTTACAGATCTGATCTTAACTGGTGAGAGGATAGAAGCTGGTATCAAGTCGGGGAAGATACAGAAAGGTGCCTCCTCGAGTACTGAAAAGAAGCCCTTCAAGAAGGAAGCTAGTGTTGTTTATGTTCCCAAAAGACAAAATAAACCGGAACGCCGCCAAGCTGTCAACGCGGTGGTAATTTCAAAGCCTGCTGCTACTCCTCAGCAGTACAACCAACCAAGGGGTGAGAGACCCAAAAGGCAGTACACTCGGCTCAGTATGACCCTGTCTCAGATATTGCCGCAACTGCTGTCAACCAATCTGGTAACTATCAAAGAAGCTCCGAAGGTAGTGAACACCACATCTCCAAAATACAATCCCAACGCCCGCTACGCTTATCACTCCGACAGCCTGGGGCATACTACGGATGATTGTTGGGCTCTAAGGAATAAGGTTCAAGACCTTATTGATGCTAAAGAAGTACAGTTCGAGGCGCCCGAAAGGCCCAATGTTGTGACTTCTCCCATGCCCAATCATGGAGTAAATGCTATTAGGGATGAAGATGATGTGGAGGAATCCGAATTCGACAGCTGGATCTACCCAACGACCGACGGTGGACCAAGCAAATGGATTGGCAAAGACTTCATACCTATTACTTTTGTCACCCAGTAATGAACTCCTTTGTTTTGAATTTGTAACGAACAATAATTTGAAACTTTATGGCCCAGTGTCTTACCCGGGGCACCGTGGCTTCATTTGTGAGGGCTTTTGCGTGTCACTTTCATATATCATGAATAAAAGCATTGGACATTTTTCGCATTTCAAATCTTGCGCTCCCTTTCTTTCTTTATATATTGCAAAACAGCTATATTTACACACACTCACCTATACAGGTTCCAATCCACTCTGGATCTCACTGGTAACGACTCTGCTACTGCCAGTTATGACTTCGAAAATCCGATCAACTTAGCCGAAGACGAAGGTGAAGATGATTGCGAAGTGCCTGGTGAGCTTGCAAGACTGCTACTCCAGGAAGAGAGGGCCATTCAACCACATGAAGAGCCAGTGGAAACGGTAAATCTGGGTACTGAGACAGACAGAAAGGAAGTCAAGATTGGTGCTAATCTGGAGGCTAGTGTGAAACAATGGTTGATTCAGATGCTGCATGACTACATGGAAATCTTTGCCTGGTCTTACAAAGACATGCCTGGGTTGGATACCGATATCGTGGTTCATCACCTGCCTACCAAGGAAGAATGCCCTCCGGTAAAACAGAAGGTTCGCCGTATGCGTCCAGAGATGTCCGAGAAAATCAAGGCTGAGGTTATGAAACAATTTGATACCGGGTTTCTAGCAGTGACTTCTTACCCTCAGTGGGTTGCTAATGTGGTTCCAGTGCCGAAGAAAGATGGTAAGGTCATAATGTGTGTTGATTACAGGGATTTGAACAGGGCGAGCCCTAAGGATGATTTCCCGCTGCCTCATATCGACGTTCTGGTTGACAACACTGCTCAGCATAAAGTATTCTCCTTCATGGACGGCTTCTCCGGTTATAATCAGATCAAGATGGCTCCTGAAGACATGGAGAAGACCACTTTTGTTACTCAGTGGGGCACCTTTTGCTACAAGGTCATGCCTTTTGGGTTGAAAAATGTTGGGGCAACCTACCAACATGCCATGGTTGCTTTGTTTCATGATATGATCCATCATGAGATTGAAGTATATGTCGACAATATGATTGCAAGGTCCCAAACTGAGGAGGAACACCTTGACCATCTACAGAAGCTGTTTGACCGTCTGAAGTTGTACAAGCTGAGGTTGAACCCAAACAAGTGCACCTTTGGGGTGAGATCTGGAAAATTGCTAGGCTTCGTCGTAAGCGACAAAGGTATTCAAGTGGACCCTGCCAATGTGAAAGCCATACAAGAGATGCCAGCTCCCAAGACAGAGAAAGAAGTCAGAGGCTTTCTAGGACGGCTGAACTATATTGCCCGATTCATCTCACATCTGACTGCTACCTGTGAACCAATCTTCAAGTTGCTGAAGAAAGATCAAGTAGTACGTTGGAACGATGAATGTCAGGCCGCTTTTGACAGAATCAAAGAGTATCTCCAAGAGCTACACATTCTTATGCCGCCGGTTGAAGGGAGACCTCTAATCTTATACTTGACAATACTGGACAACTCAATAGGGGTGTGTGCTGGGGAAGCATGACGAGTCTGGCCGAAAAGAGCACGCTATTTATTACCTTAGCAAAAAGTTTACCGACTGTGAGACCCGATACTCACTGCTCGAGAAAACTTGCTGCCCTTTGGTATGGGCTGCTCGCCGGCTGAGACAGTATATGTTGACTCACACTACTCTGTTGATTTCAAAAATGGATCCGATCAAGTACATATTCGAAAAGCCTGCCTTGTCCGGAAGAATAGCAAGATGGCAGATGATCTTGACGGAATATGACATCCAGTACACGACTCAGAAGGCAATCAAGGGAAGTGTATTGGCAGGCCATTTGGCACACCAGGCAGTGGATGACTACCAATCTATGAATTTTGAATTTCCAGACGAGAATATCATGGTGGTGACTGATTGTGAAATACCTGGACCGGATGAAGGACCTGAGGAAGGATCCCGATGGTCTATGCACTTTGACGGGGCCTTAAACGCTTTGGGTAATGGTATTGGCGCTGTGATCATCTCCCCAAAAGGCACTCATACTCCACTCACTGCCCGACTATGTTTCAACTGCACCAACAACATGGCAGAGTATGAAGCATGTATCATGGGTCTTCAAGCTGAAATTGACTTAAGGATCAAGTTTCTGAGTGTCTTCAGAGATTCCGCTCTCGTGATCAATCATATCAAAGGCGAGTGGGATACGAAACACCCAAATCTTATTCCTTACAAAGAGTATGTGTTGACGTTGATCCCTCATTTCGAGGAAATAACTTTTGAACACTTCCCAAGAGAGGAGAATCATTTGGCGGACGCGTTAGCTACGATGTCTTCCATGTTCAAAGTGAAATGGGACAACGAGGCTCCCCGGATCATTATCTGGAAATTGGATGAACCTGCACATTGCTGCAATCTTGAGGCTGAAGAGGTAACCGAAAAACCTTGGTATCATGAAGTGAAAAGGTACTTAGAAGCTCAAGAATACCCCGAGGGTGCATCTGTTAATGACAAGAAGTTTCTAAGAAGGTTCGCGGCAAAGTTCTTCCTCAGCAACGGCATTCTCTACAAACGAAACCATGATTCAACCTTACTGCATTGTATGGATAAGACTGAAGTAGAAAGGATCATGGCATAGTTGCATGAAGGTACCTTCGGAACGCACTCCAGTGGACATACCATGGCAAAGAAAATCCTTCGGGCAGGATATTTCTGGTCCACAATGGAAGCCGACTGTTACCAACATTCTCGGACGTGTCACAAATGCCAGATCTATGCTGATAAGGTTCATGTTCCTCCAGTTCCTCTGAAGGTTTTGACAGCACCTTGGCCTTTTTCAATGTGGGGCATTGATATGATCGACGAGATCAGACCTACGGCATCTAACGGGCATCGCTTCATCCTGGTAGCGATTGATTACTTCACAAAGTGGGTTGAAGCAGCTTCCTACGCTACCGTAACCAAGAACGTCGTGGCACGGTTCATTCGACATAACTTGATCTGTCGATACGGCGTCCCGGAAAGGATCATTACGGACAATGGTACCAATCTTAACAACAAGATGATCACTGAGCTCTGCGAGCAATTCAAGATACAGCACCACAACTCTTCTCCCTACCGGCCGAAGATGAATGGGGCCGTCGAAGCGGCAAATAAAAATATTAAGAAGATTGTGAAGAAGATGACAGTGACCTATAAAGATTGGCACGAGATATTACCATTTTCTCTTCACGGGTACCGTACCTCAGCAAGGACGTCAACAGGGGCAACACCCTTTTCCTTGGTCTATGGCATGGAGGCAGTCTTGCCTATTGAAGTCCAGATACCCTCTCTCTGGATAATGAAGGATGCAGGTTTGAGCGAAGATGACTGGATCCAGACTCGACTTGATCAATTAAATCTAATTGATGAAAAGAGACTCATCGCTATTTGTCATGGTCAAACGTACCAAAAACGGATGATCAGGGCATTTAATAAGAAAGTCAGACGATAAGAGTATCAAGTCGGAGACCTGGTAATCAAGCGCATCATTCTTCCTCAAAGTGATCCTAGGGGAAAATGGACCCCTACGTACGAAAGGCCATTTGTGGTTAAACATATCTTCTCAGGAGGAGCTATGATTCTAACCACCATGGATGGTGACGACCTTCCTCACCCCGCCAATGCAGACATAGTAAAAAGATACTACGCGTGAATAAAAGACCCGCTAGGTTAACACACCTAGGCAAAAATAAGGGCTTCCCGGCAAACCAAAAGGGTTCGGGCAAAAATAAGGGATGAAATAAAAAACTCTATACACCCGGCAAGTCGAAAACCTGAAAAGGCGGCTTGGGCAAAAATGGGTATCCCGGTGGACTGAAAACCCGAAAGGGCGGTCCAGGCAAAAGTTAGGGATAAAGCGTAATACTATGTCTCATTGGATCACCTTGCATCCAGAATTCGGTATTAACTATCAGGTTCAGATGGCACCAGTCAATCAGCTTCATCTTCAACTAAGCAGCAAAGTGATGAGACGCTTGAAGACATAAAGGTGATAGCAGAGTTGGAACCCAGTGGGATTTTTCACATAGCTGTTTTGTTTTCCTTTTCAAAATTGTATAAACTCTGTGTTGTTCGGTGGTGTTCTCTTACTAGGACGTCAGCCTCTTGTACACAACGCCTATTTACAGGAAAAATTCAAAATCAATACAAATCCACTTTTTCAGACAAATTGCCAAGTGTTTTTCCTTTTTCTGCTTTGTTTTGCAAAGAACGTCCAATGTTCATTTTTGATATATGCATTTGACATTAATTTCTAATCATAAATATTTGCATGCGAAACAAAGGACTAATTACAGGTGACATTAGAAACAGGGGCAATAATGAATTGTCTAGACGATTTAATTGCTCTGTCCACCAAGGTACCAAGGTAGGTTCGGCTGAAGAACGTAACCAAGATACCTTCACTCCCTACCGAGTAAGACAAGATTCAGCCATACTCTCCCCAAGCAGAGTTGGTCTCCCATCAGCCCCGAAAAGGCACAGTATCCCTAGCAAGTCAGCAATACTCTCCCCAAGCAGAGTTAGTCTACTGTCAGCCTTAAGGAAGTTGAATGTCCCCAGAAGATCTCAATATTCCCCAGCAGAGTATACAGATGTTCCTAAGCAAGCATCCCCGGCAGTCTTAATATTCCTCGACGAAAATATGAGATTGTTCCCCGGCGGAATACCAGACACCCCAGTGGAGCCACTTCCCCAGTACAGTCCAAAAGTTTCCCCAGGAAAGTTGAATCAATCTCCCCAGTAGATTTTGGAAGCTTATCCCCAGTAGATTCTGGAAGCTTATCCCCTGCGGAGTACGAACGTATCTCCCCGGCTTTATTCAGAAAGTTATTCCCCACCAGGGTATAACTGGGTTATCCTCAGCTAATTACCACGGAAAGATCGTCCTCGGCGAAGTTCTTCCTATTCCCCAGCGGAGTTATCATCAACATCTCAGCGAAGTACCTCTCTTCCCACAGAGTATTCCCCGCAGAGTAATGTATTCACCAAGTTTATTCCCCAACGGAGTCATCTTCTCCTACCGGTTTATTCTTGCAATCATCATCCCCAGCGGAAACGAAGAACTCTACTCCTCAACATCAGCCCAGGATTCAGCTCCCGGCATTCGTCAAGGATTTATTTTCCTAGACGAAAATACATTCATAAACATTTCACACTTTATACATCCTATTGGCATACATGATAAAGTGCATACATCACTATCTCATTTATTTTTGAACATCATGACATCATGCATTTCATACATCATGACATTGCATACAACTGATGTTTTGCCTTTTCAGGAAAAAGGTCAATCCAAAAATGATTACTATCAACTGTCGCTGTTCCAAATTCGACACCTGTATCTAGCCAGGGCATATCTGTGAATAATTGATAATGGATTCGACACCTGTATCTAGCCAGGGCATATCTACACGGAGAGTTTAGAGATTTGGTACCTGTATCCAGCCAGGGCATATCTGTAGATAACTAATTCCAGATTCGATACCTGTATTCAGCCAGGGCATATCTGTGAGTAATTGATTGTGGATTCGATACCTGTATCTATCCAGGGCATCTCTACATGAAGAGTTTAGAGATTCGATACCTGTATCTAGCCAGGGCATATCTGTAGACGACTAATTCCAGATTCGATACCTGTATCTAGCCAGGGCATATCTGTGAGTAATTGATTGTGGATTCGATACCTGTATCTAGCCAGGGCATATTTGCATGAAGAGTTTAGAGATTCGATACCTATATCCATCCAAGGCATATCTGTAGACGACTAATTCCATATTCGATACCTGTATCTAGCCAGGGCATATCTGTGAGTGATTTGATTGTGGATTCGACACCTGTATCTAGCCAGGGCATATCTGCATGAAGAGTTTAGAGATTCGATACCTGTATCCAGCCAGGGCATATCTGTAGACGACTAATTCCAGATTCAATACCTGTATCTAGCCAGAGCATATGTGTGATTGATTGATTGTAGATTCGATATCTATATCCAGCCAGGGCATATCTGCACGAAGAGTTTAGAGATTCGATACCTGTATCTAGCCAGGGCATATCTGTAGACGACCAGTTCCAGATTCGACACCTGTATCTAGCCAGGGCATATATGTGAGCGATTGATTCTGGATTCGACACCTGTATCTAGCCAGGGCATATCCGCATGAAGAGTTTCCAGATTCGATACCTGTATCCAGCCAGGGCATATCTGTAAACGACCAGTTTCCAGATTCGATACCTGTATCCAGCCAGGGCATATCTGTAAACGACCAGTTCCAGATTCGATACCTATATCTAGCCAGGGCATATCTGTGAGCGATTGATTATGGATTCGACACTTGTATCTAGCTAGGGCATATCTGCATGAAGATTTTGAAGATCAACCCCTGTAACAGGCCAGGAAATTATCTTTCTTTCTCAGGTACACAAATTCTCGCTAAGGAATCTCTTATGCGATCGACACCCCTAGATGGCATCTTTAAGCCCATCTCCACCACTATCCATTACACTTCCAAATGGCATCTATAAGCCCATTCCCGACAAGGTTCTGTCACATCTCCAGATGGCATCTATAAGCCCATCATCATATCCACCATCTCTCCAAATGGCATCTGTAAGCCCATTCCCGACATCACATTGTTGATATTCTACTATGTGAGTGCAAATTTCTAGGCACTCTAGTGTTCAATCATCTTCCACCTTCGGATCACGAAAGGCACGCAAGCCAATCTACATCCTCAGGTTTAAGAAGATTGAACAGGGGCAACTGTTGTACACCAAAATTTTCCCTCCCATATTCTTAAAGATTTATCAAGAATCATCTTCAAATGTTTCAAGATCTCTCAGAGGATTGCACAGTCAAAAGCCCTATTTGGGTCACAGTCAACTGCAGGGGTAAAATGGTCATCTTCCAGTCAAAAGTCAAAATTTTTGATCAACATCTTATTTTGAGCCCACAATCATCATTTGATCAAGTCTTGATCATGATTCCTCAAGCATGGCTCAAAAATCATCAAGGATGCAAAAGTTGCTATTTTTGGACAGCAGAAAAGTCAACTGTAACTTGACCAAGGCATAACTATTTCATGGTTCATCAGAAAAATCCCATCCAATGATCATTTTTAAGGGGATGACATTTCCTACAACTCATCTTCACATTCCAAGTCCAAGAAATGCTCTCACAAAAAGTTATCAATTTCTACATTATAGGTCATTTTCAAAAGTCAACAAAAAGGCATTTTAAGTCAAGGACCATAACTTGAGATTGGTAAATCCAAATGACATGGGACCAAAGGAATTGGTTAGAGGACTTCAAGACCTTTCCAAAATGTCAAATAACATGTTCATATGATCAAAATTGAGCAAGATATGCATTGGAGAAGTTGGGAAATTTTTGTGAAATGGCAAAAGTCAACTATCCTTAAAACTTCAATTTTTGACAAAAGGGCCCACTTTCTTCCACTTGATTCAGCCTTGTCATGCCATACACGTGTCCCATGATTAACTTCAAGATGAAACATTTATTTTTCCATTTTATTTAATTTTTATTGATTTAATTCATTTTAAATCCATAATAATTCAAATAAAATCTAAAAAATTAATGGAATAACATCTTTTGGTTTGAATAGCTTTTATATGTCATATGCCAGCTACCAAATTCGTGCCAAGCCTTTTTGTGCATAAAATCCAAGAATTGAACCAAGTTTGGAAAGTTCTTCAATGGTGGTCAACCAAATCTCCAAACTTAATTACACAAGGATACAAGCCCAGCTGCTGACCTAATTTCGTTCACACATACATAAGCAAGCATTACAAACCTAATTCAGGACCTAGAGATTGCACAAACGGCCAGAGAAAAAGTGGAAAATTGTCAAAAAAGTGTGAGATCAAAAAGAGTGTTGCAAGCATTTTCAGATCAAAATAAGAACGTGGCCTCCTTCCTTGCCATCCCCTGAAGCTAACACGACCCCAACCACGTCTTAAGACCACCTACAAAGCGTTGTAAGTCACCACAAACTCACCCCTATACACGAAACTTGAACTCTCTATTCTTGCATTGTTTCTAAAAAACGTTAGCATATTCATACTCCTTGCTTGATTTCTAACGTGACTGCATTAGCCAATTTCATTTTTAGGCCCTGAATCGTGATGCCCGATCCTAGGGTTCATGTTCTTTCATTTTAGGCATTTTGTTTTTCAGGTAAAATCAGGACAAATCATGAGCGTGGATGGACTTAGGAGATAGAGACGAGACCAACCATGGTCTTGGAATGAGTTTTTGAAGCCTAGGGATGATTTTAGGAAAGGCCTATGAAACTTCCTGCGGATAAAATCCATAGGTAAATAACCAGTAATTTCATTGAAGAAGATGATGATGTGTTGCAACATGATTGGCCCTTTTCAAAAATCGCGCGTTATATTTTTTTCCAGGCATATGTTTTGATTTGTTAATATAATAATTATGTGTTGTCCTAATAACAATTGAAACGTGCAGCTCAGTTGACCAAAGCATTGGTGTGTGATCATTGGGACCTGGGTTCGATTCCTAGGTCCACCCAAAGTCTTTATTTTCTTTTACCTTTGCATGTTCACGTGCAGATTCTCAAAGGCAGGTCCACCATGCATCCCAGACATCTAGGTGCCAAGTGTCTCAAGGCAGCAATCCAAAGGTCAGGAGAGAGGGAACACCATGCTCCCCAGTCAACCGTGTCATGGAGAATCTCACAAAAATCCAACAGGCTTGATAGCTTCTTGGGCCTGAGAATTGCTTGCAAACCTCCTTCTGGGCCCAGAACCCCCTTGGTTCATTCCTTTTTTCCTTTATTTTTATTTTCTAGTTTATTTATTAATTATCTTTCTAATTATTATTATTATCACTAAAATTAACATAACTAATTTTTCCCAATAAAAATTCAGAAAAACCAAAAAAATATTTTTATTATTATTACTAATTATTAATTTCACTTTAATTATTATTTTGTAAATAAAACACTAACATGAATTAATTTAGGTTAATTAGGTTTAATTTTAATTTTCTTTTACAATAAATAAAACAAACTTAGAATTAGGGTTTTTCTTTTGACTTTTAATTTCTTTTTATTTTATTTCATTAAAAACATAAAAAACACAAAAAAAAACATTTTTATTTTAATTAATTAATTAATTAGTTATTAGGTTTAATATTTCATTAATTGCAAAAAAGGGTCAAAACCCTAAGGACATCCCGATTCAATCTTTCACGCGCATATTGTTTTTAATTCGTTATTTTGATTATTTATGTATCTGCTCAAATGTAATAGCTAATTAGAACTTTATCGCTTTCTTTTACTTTTCTCGCATTTTTTTCCAAACGGGTTTTTGTTTTTGGCGATGTATAGACCCGCGCCTTATAATAACGTAGATTCATATTTCCGCAATTTATTTTCCGCACTCTTAACTGTTAAAAATGCATGAAACATTTGTATGAAAAATAAAATCAATCCGTAGCTCACAAATAACATGTTCAAAGGTAAATTTAAACTGAAAAGCAACATACATGCACATGCCACTCCTAGGGTATGCCTCACTTAGCTGCCTCGAGTGGTCGTCAAGTATAAGGTGTTTTAGAGGTCGCCCTCCTGTCTAAGATCCAGTTGCCTCGGAACGGTTGCCTCAGATAAAAAGGATCTAGGACATTAGGGTTACCGCTAAGGTGTCCTACTATTGCTTTGGTGACCACACATGTCCCTAATAATCGAATTGACCCGAATACCTCCAACGACGGTGCTTCCTACTTCTCAATAGTGGGATGGCATTGTCTAAAGGACTCTTACACAGCCTAATTCCTTAGAGTAGGTAGATTTCTCCAAAGTACTTGCTCTTTTCAAAACAAACAAAAACAACTTTTCGCACCTGCACTTTCAAAAGGTTTTTCAAACAAATATTTCATACACTCTTGAGGACAGATACAAGAGTTACCTAGAAATTTTTCAAACGAAACTTTTTCAAACCCACATACACTTGAAAAGCAAACAATTTTTGAAAACATAAGAGCAAGTACCTAAGAGCCCGTGGATAACCACAAATAGAAAGGGTGCTAACACCTTCCCTTTCTATAAATCTACCTCCTGAACCGAGAAACATTCTCAAAAAAGGAATTTTGCTGTGCTTTTGTCCTTTCCTTGTTGGAGAACATAAAAGACGGTGGCGACTCTTGCTTACCGCGACATTTCGCGAACCAGCTTAAAAAACAGTCAGTTCTATTTCCACCGATCACAGACTGCCTGATTGAAGAAAGGCTTATAAGGATTGATTGGTACTACCTATACTAATAAAATGCATATTATTTTAGGTAGCCCGTTCCTAAGAACTCCACAGTTAAGCATGCTTGAATTGTATTTTTTTGGATAGGTGACCTTTTGGGAAGTTTCTCAAAAAGCGTATGAGTGAGGATAAGACATACTGGAAAGACCCGTGTTGATTTGTAAGGTCACTCGGTAATCGTAAAAGAAGTCTAGGGAATTACAAATGGTACTAGAGCCAAACCTCTTCCAGTACGATATGCTTCGAGGATGAACAATTTGAAAGCTAGTGGAGATGTAACACCCGAGATCAAAGAGGACGGGGAGTGGTTTCCTCGTATGTAACACTTGAGGCCAAATACGGCTAAGAGTGGTCGCCACATTGAAATGAGAGGGATCCTGATGTTATGTAGGGATGAGACTGCATGGTTAAAGGAAATCTTATAAGGATTGATTATACTACCTATACCAACAAGATGCATCTTATTTTTGGCATCCCGTTCCATAAGAACTCCACAGTTAAACGTGCTTGACTTGCGTTTTACCCTAGTTTTCCCCCTAAGATTCTCCATCATTATCTTGCATCCTTACAATGCATCAAGATCACAATCTTTAGGTTTCCTCTCACCCTTTGCTATCTCTTCTTTAAGTTTGTCCTTGAGGGATACTCAAGCACCCTATTTATTTATATTGTGCATATTAATTTTGTGTTTACTAATATCTAGCTAATCCAAAAATATGTATTTGTTTAACTTTATGCTTTGTACATTATAGGTGTTGGGCCAAGTGCATCTATCTCACCTACTAAGCTAGGATTTTGAAGATTGATGCTCATTCAACTGGTTATTCATTGAACCTAAAGGACTTGAACTTCAAATTTATGCTTCTAGCATCAAATTTCCATGGCTTGAGAACCATGTCAACTTCATATGGTCAAGTTTATCTATAACTTAGTGGTTTGATTCATCAAGAAACTTCATAAGTTCATGTGTTTATTTCAATGCCTTCTTCAACAAGTTTAATCAATCTATGATCCTCATTATCAAGTTTTCTTCCAGATAGCATCATTTAAAGGTCCTATATGCTTCTTCATGCCTTAGTTTTCAAGCAAAGTTCAAAGCATTCAAAGTTGATTTAAGATTGTTTGACCTAACTTGGAAAGTTCTGGATTCTATGGTCATAAGAGCATAACTCTCTAAATTTTCAATATTTTAAAGTGATTATTTTTGAATTGGACTCTTCTCACCATCCCCAACAACTTATCTTTATATGACAAGAGTTAATTATGCTTGGAGAATTATCAAAAGTTTGGAGAGATTATAGGTCTTTTGAGAAATCAGTGAAATTCTTGACCTAACTTCCCAAGATCATAACTTGCTCAATTTTTTTGATTTTTAGATGATATAAATACCACATTTCTCTTCAAATAGTCCTATTTAACTTCTCTTCAAGGACCTAGGGCCAATTTTTAGTGGAAGTTCATGTAAGTTTTGAAAAGATTATAGGTCATCTATGGAGTTTTCAAGTGATTTTCACCAACTTCCAAAGGCCATAACTTCTTCAATTTTTAATATTTTTTAATGATCTCAATGCCAAATTTAAATTAAAGGAGTCTAATTTAATTCATCTTCAAGGGACAAGACCTAAAAATTCTTGGAAGGTCATGTAAGTTTGAGAAATATTATAGATCATCTTGAAGCTTCATACTTAGAAATTTTTCTAAGTATAAAAATCAGTTGGTTTTCATAATCTTTCAAGAGGCATAACTTTCATCTCAAATTTCCAAATACTTACTTTTTTTTGCACATTGGAAAGCTTGTGGAAAGTTCTTTCCATTGCAACAAGAATGGTATCAAAAAGCTTCCTGGTTTGCTTGCCCCACGAGTTTGAAGATAGTGACTTGAAGATGAAATTTCCAATATGGTCAGAATTTAAAGTTCATTTGAACACAATTACAAGTCTAATTAAGGTTGAATTTCGTGTCTAAACTTACTTAGAAACTTTCCAAAAGTCATTTGGTACACAAAACGCAGGATTAAAGTGAGTTTTGGATAGCTTAGAAGTCACACTTTTGCCATGATCAAGCTTCACACGGTTTCAATAATTCTGGATCATTCTCACACACTTGAGCTTTGCATCACGCTCAAATATAAATAAGGACTCTCTCTCACTCATTTCCACAAGCTTTAGAGAGCCAAAATTACCCTTCCAAACTCACTTCTATAGTTGCATTTATGAACTTCGAATTCCTCTTTTCCTTGCTTCTAATTCTAATTCCTTTAGTCATTCACTTTCCTTGAACTTCACTAAATCTTTTCCAACAAGAATCAAGTCATGAGGTGCCTTAATTCGTTCCATCCAAGTTTATTTTCAGAGTTTCAAAAGTGAACTTTAACAGGTAGATTCCTTCACTCTTTTGGAAATTTTTTTGTGTAGACTTGTAGTCCTTTCATCCTTGAAGCTCGTGCTTCTTCTGGTTTTCAAAATGGTTGAGAAATAAGCATTTCATCTTGATTCAAATTTTTGTGATCTTCTGATATTTTCCAAATAACTCTTTCATCTTTGAGTTTTAATTCAAGTGAGTTATATGGTTGTAATAATGATGAAGAGACGAGTAGAATGATACAAGTCTGGGCCATTTTGGTTGCCTTTTATTTGTCTCGTTTTTACAGTGGTTGGAGGTTTAAGATGATGCGTTGGCATCATCCAACAAATGAGAGTTTCCATAGTTGTGCTTACTGTGCGTTTGAATTTTGTATGATCTCATGCGCTACTTTGACTTCATCCCACCAAGTGTTGCATCATTTGATCCACTTGATATGCCACCTCAATTAATGAGGGAGATCAAGTGGTCCATGTTATTTCTGATAGTTTTTATTTTTAGTTAATGATTTTGTATGATAATCATACTAAATTCCACACGCGCTTTCAATGTTGACCATTATATTTGACTACTTTTCATTAGTGAGATCCATCCAACGCTCCATGTTATTTAGGTTTTTATTTTATTTTTTGATTTTTTTAAATTGTTTTTAACTTCAAAAAATCATAGAGACTTCATTTTTTGTCCAAATATTATGAAAAAATTTAAAAAAATATTTTTGATTATTCTATTTCTGTTTCTTATTTGTTCACAAATTTATTTTATATTTTGAGTTTTTTAAATACTTTTCTCATTATTTGAGGTGTTTTTAATTGTTTAAAAATACTTTTAGATCTTTACAAATTCTAAAATATTCATGGAATGTGGTGTACCCCAATTTTTGCCCCTAAAATTCCTCTATCATCTTATAATAACTCAATAATATCAAGATCACACTAGGTTTTGGTTCTTTTTATCTCTAGGTTTGCTCGTGCGGAATCACCAAGCACTTTGATTTGTATATTATGATCATATATGTCTTGTGTTGATTAACTTTTAACTAACAAATACAATGAATGGTTGCTCTAAATGATGATACTATAGGTGAGAACACAACACATTTATCAGGTTGATTCATAGGTTCATGAGTTTATTTCCATGCCTTCTTCAACAAATCTTCATTGAGATTCAAAATTCATAATTGAGAGTGCTTTAAAGTAATATCATGAAAAGGTTTACTATGATTCATCATGCCTCAATTTGTCAAAGGAAGTCAAAAGATGCAAGAATTGATTAAAGAGGTTTGTCCTAATTGGACAATTTCTTGATTCCTTGATCACAAGTGCATAACTCTATCAACTATTAATATTTGGAAGTGTTTATTGTTGTTATGGGTTCTTATTATCATCCACAACAACTTCTACTCACATGGAAAAAGTGATGGTGCAAGAAAGATTGTCAAAATTGAAAGGGTTTCCAAGACATTTTGGTGCTCTAGGAGCTAGGGTTTTGAACTTCTAAGGGATATATCTTGTTCATCTTTTGAGATTTTAGAGTGATTACAAAGATATGCTATTATTTAAAGGGTTATCAACTAATCACTTCAAAAGTTTCAAGAAAATTTTGTGTGGAAGATTCCTAATGATGGAGAAAGATTACAAGTCCTCTAGATAGGCCATCAAATTCCCTTATGTGACTTCAAGGGATCATAACTTGGTAAATTTTTATCTCCTTGAGCCTATTATTTTTCCATATTGATCTTAATAATGTGAACTTCAACTTTCATTTTATGTGCAAAGCTTGAAAATCGTTAGAAGATGGCTCAAAAACTCAAAAGTTTATAGGTCACCTCATGGATTTTCACCAATTTCAAAGGATCAAAACTTGTTGAATATTTGGAATTTTTGAGTGAAAAAAGTTTCACAATACTCTTTAAGGAGTCCACTTCAAGCTAGAGTCAATGATCAAAGCTCAATTTTGAAGAAAGACCTTGTTTGGAGTCAAAACATTATATGACATTTTTTGAGGAAAAAATTAGAATTTTTATAAGTACAAAAAGTCAGCATTTTTTTAATGATTTTGACTAAACACAACTTCTAGCTCAAGCATCCAAATGATCTCTCTCTTTTCACATTGTAAATATTGTGACCTTGTCTTTCAAATGCTTCAAGAATTATGCCCTAAGACCTTTTGAGCTGTGAACACCATGGATTCAAAGTTGATACTTTGGAACTGAAATTTCAGTTGCAGACAGATTGAAATTTCCATAATGTGACTTATGATCACAAAATTACCAAGTGATTTTCACTTAAACATGATCAACAAAGATATTTGGATTATTTAGAGGGACAAAATGCATCCATTCGATGAGTTTTGATGCACATGTGAACACACTTTGGTCGTGAACACATGTGTTCACGAATTCAAATGAAATTGCATCATTCACCCCTCCTCTTAATTTCATTCACTTCTCCTAAAAATACAGACTCTATTCCACTCATTTTCACAAGTTTTAACAACCAAAATCACTCTGCAAAACTCCCTTCATAACTCACTTTTCTAAGTTTTCAAATTCATATTTTCTCCACTTTTCCATCCAATTCCTTTGTTGATTCTTCATCCTTGAACTTTACTGAAGCTAATAGAAGAAGAACCAAGACTTGGGGTGTCCTAAATCATGCTAGATAAGTCCAATTGCAGAGAAAATTCATCTGACTTTGTTCAGGTAGTTTAAGGCACCAAATCTTCTAACTCAAATTACTGGAATGGTCTATGATGTTCGCTGATGCTTGCTATCAACTCTATTTCGGTGAATCAATGCATTTGATGCTTATGATTTTTGATTTCAACATTTTCAAAACTCTCTGGTTTTTTTCTTCAAATAAACTACGTTGTGATTTATATAAATTTTTCGCGAGCATATGGTTGTGATCGTGTAAGTAGACGCATCTGATGGTACCACTATGAACGCGTAGATTTACAGATTGAAGGATTTGAGTTTTGCCCTATTTGCAAGAGGCTGGAGGTTGAAGATGACCTACGTGTTGTTTTTCAACCAATGATTCTTAGCCATTTGTTTTATTTTGATTGGTTGGACTTTTTTGTGTTACATACGCGTGCATTGACTTGGATTCATGATGCCCCCTCGCCTGAGATCTGTGCCATCATGTATAAGTGAGCTAGATCCAACGTGTGTGGTTTTTTCTGATTTATTTTATTTTACAACATTGTTTTTAAAATTATTTTATCATTAAAAATTCATAATTCTCTTTTTTTTAATCCAAAAGTTATGAAAAAATAGAAAAAATACTTTGATTTATTTCTGACTTTGTGAGTATTTTTTCATATTTTTATTATGATGTTTGATATTTTTCATAATTTTTGCTTTCTTTGCCTTATTTTAACTATTTTAAAAATACTTTCTGGTCTTTTTAAATTCTAAAAAAATTATGGAAGGATCCAATGACTTCTTGATAAATATTTGTGACCTCAATTTATTTTTATTTCTGATGTTACTATTTTTCACAAACTTTGGTATATTTTGCTTATTTTCTCCAAATTTTTAAAAATAGTTTCTAACTTTAAAAAATTCTGAAATTTTTTGTCAACTATTATTGAATCATGCTTGACCTCTGACTATTTTTTTGGATTTTTATTTGGTATTCTAATAAACTTTATATATTTTACCAATTATTTTCCTTTTTATTAACCATTTTAATTTTGTTTTATTAAATATTATTTTATTATTTTTTGTTTGGGTCCTGACTTGGATTTCGTTTGGTGACAAATTCCTTAACCTCATTGGATCTTGGGTGTTAATAGGTTGAGAAACCAAATCTACAAAAATGGATGAATGATGTTGATGATATTTGAAACCTTATTTTCATATAATACATCCCCTCCCTCTTCATCTTATCCCTTTCTTACTTGTACTACATGTTGTTAGAGAATGATCTACATATCATTTCTCAAAACATATGGTACATAGATTGCTATTGACCGACCTCAAAATAGGTGAGACTTCTACATAAGTCCACTTACGATTTCTTAACATAACGCTAAATTTTGTCCCGATTCGAGAAATGATCATTCATGGCCCCAACCTATGTTTGCAAGCCAAGTATGTTTAATTTGAAATCTTTGATCCAATAACCTTGAGGTCCATTATTAGGAGGCTTTGGTCTTATCAATCCTCTAATGAATCTTCATGAAATTTGGTCTAAGTGAATCATTTAAACATCGTTGATCATTTGTTGTTGCCTAGAGAGTTTGAAATGAATGATATACTTGACAAAAACCAAATGAAACTTATTGTTGAGAGGCTTTGATTTTATCAATCTTCTAATGAGTTTTCAAATGCAAGATTCAAGATGGTCATTCAACTAACCTATAATTTCTAACTCATTAACAATTGAATTTTATTTTTATGCTTTAACTTTACGCCTTTAATTTTATGTATCAATTATTTTAGCATTTACATTTCATGCTATTTTCATCTTTGCTCACTTGAGTATTTATCTTTATGTCTTTTTGTTTCGCACACTTGAGCTTTTCATTTTCTTTTTGAAGATACCTAATAACCAACTTGAACAACAAAAATCCTTAAGGTTACTTGGACTATTTGGTTACTATCCTTGGCATTATGGAGTTATGGACTTCTTGGACTTAGGATTAGAAACCTTGACTACCTTGATACCTTTTGACTTATATTATTATTTTGTCTAGAGTTCTTAAGGTTTACCCCGAGACATTGGGTTGTTTTTTCTTTGTGTGCAAGTTATTCTGGTTATATGCTTTGTCTGTGATTGGGAATTCATTTGTATACAGCTGTTACTCTACCTAATTTTTGTGAAAACTTAATGCATTTAAATTTTGGTATTCTTAAGAGGTTTATCATCTTTGTTTGTTTGGTTAAAATCCAAAGGATGAGAATTCTACATTAACTCATTGTATCAAGTGTTGGCTTCTTGTTGGTTAGATGGTTCTTTTCACTAGCTTTTACCTTATACTTTAGGATAGTCCCTTCATCTACTCCCATCTTCTTTAATTTCAAAAATCTTCTCCCTCCTTTTCAAAACTATTCTTGTTTTCTAAACTCGAACCGCTTTCATGATAAACTTGGACTTACATCCATCCATTTTCAAAAATATTTTTCTTAATTAAACTTTAAACAACTTAATAATACTTTGACATTTTTGTGAGAAGACTAAAAGTCAATCAATCTCATTCAAACCATTTTGCCATTTTGGATCTTTTACTTTAAACTTTTCTCAAAAGATTAGACTCTTGTCAGTCCTTGTAGTGATGCAAGCTACTATACTTCTACGATATGTAGTGAACTGATATATTTTCCACTTGGGTGTTGAGTGAGGATTTGTTGATTTTAAAATCCAAGCTATATCCTCCACTTTAAGATGATGCAAATTCTCCTTTCTCATAATCGTGGGTAGTAAGTATGTTTTCCACCTAGATACGATGATGATGTTTTTTCTCTTAAAATTAACCAACACATTTGTGTTTTAAAATTTTTTAAAGGTGAACTACGAGTACCCTGATCCCTTATTGCACGAAAGATGGTAGGTAGACACTAAAGGTTCGCAAATGCGGAGGGTGCAAAAATTTTAAAAAATACTTCTTTTCCCATCTCCACCATCTATTTTTTATACAACATTTTTAGCCAAAATACACAAATTTTCAAAGAGGTTCCCGCGGAGTACCGTAGATGTTTAGGGTGCTAATACCTTCCCTTTGCATAAACAACCCTCGTACCTAGATTCTCTCCCCCTCTTTTTTTAGGTTATTCGCTTTTTTCCCATTCCTATGGAAACAATAAAGCGCGGTGGCGATTTGTATTTGATCTATGCGAGTTAAGTCAATCCAATGGCTTAGTCTCAACTTTTCCACTGCTACAAAAAAATGGCGACTTCATTGGGGTAAGATCGACCAAATGCTGGTCCATCCCTAATTGGGTTGAGTCTATCTTTGTTTATTTGTGTATATTGTATTATTTGTTGTATATTATGTGTTGTATATATGTTTGTCTAGATTTTTCTGGTTTTCAGGGTGCTTGGTGATTTCTCATAAGTCCTCTACCCGGACTTGGGAAAATTTAAGATAAGACGGGCGATATAGTCATGTTAACTTTGGGGGAGTAATCCTAAAAAGGAACTTACATTCATCAAAGAAAATATGTCAGAGAACTTCTGAAGAAATTTGATGTCTCAGAATGTAAGCCCTCAAAGACTCCAATGCACCCCACGTGCATTCTGGAAAAGGAAGAGGTAAGTAAAAAGGTAGAACAGAAAGTCTACAGAGAGAATCTCACTTAACAGCAGTTAAGTGAATTCTCAAGTATCTGAAAGGTACTACTAATCTGGGTTTGTTTTATAGAAAATCAAATGAATACAGCTTAGTAGGATACTGTGACGTTGACTTTGTTGGAGACAGAGTAGAACGTAAAAGCACTTCTTGAAGATTCCAGTTTCTGGGAGAAAATCTTTCTCATGGACCAGCAAGAGACAATCCATAATAGCATTGTCAACAGCAGAAGCTGAATACATAGCAACTGCTGGATGTAGCACTCAAATTCTCTGGATGAAAATTCAACTTGAAGACTTCAACATATTTGAGAGTAACATTCCTATCTTCTGTGATAACACTTCATCTATATGTCTCAGCAAGAATCCTATTTTGCATTCTAGGGATAAGCATATAGAAATAAAACATCACTTTATTAGGGACTATATTCAGAAAGGAATTCTTACCTTAAAATTTATTGACTCAGACCATAAATGGGATGATGTATTTACAAAACCTCTTTCTAAAGATAGATTCAATTTCATTCTGAAAAATCTCAGCATGAAGTTATGCCCAGAATAAAATGTTTTATTTGCATATCTTAATCTTCAGAACTTTATTGTTTTCTGTGAACATCTGATCAACATGTCTTCAGAAGTTAGAAGTACAGTTGCCTCAGAGTCTATCCAAGAAGATCTGAATGTTTCATTTCAAGGATAGAGGCGTGCAGTTCACATCATCAAACATTTGTCATCCTCTCACAAGCCACCTTCTGAGGCTGAACACGCGTTCAAATGCTGAAGGGTCCAAGGCTCTGATTGGCTGCATTGAGACACTTGTCAGCGGTAAACCGTTCAAATATCTTTCTGAATCCCCTAATCTCAGGTTTTCATTAATGCATATAATCATTACTTATTTTCTTACTTACTGCTTACGTTTTCCAAAAACCTATTTAAACTCAAATTTACTATTTCATTCATTCACTTTTACTATCTTCCCTATTCACTCTTGTTTCAAGTTTCGTTTTCAAAAACCCATTTCATCTTCTTCATTAAACCCGTGTGAACAATGGCTTCTTCATCAAACCTCAAAAATCTCTGTGCTCCTGAATCTGCATCAACGGAACAATATGAAGAACCCATCAGGACGCTTCTCACTCATGTTGATAACCTGGAAGTTCTCTCAGAAATGATCATTGACTTTGAGAGTCTACAAGAAAATGGGTTCAATCTCTATGAAGACGTAACTGCTCAAGGTTGGAACAAGTATTTTGACCGTCTGTTGGGTCCAACATTTCCCATTCTTGTCAAAGAATTCTGGATTCACGCTACATCATCCAACCACCAGGTTACTTATGTTATGGGAAAGAAAATTTTGATTAGAGAAGATCTTATTGGGAAGCTCATTTGATACAATGGTGGTGGAGTCAGATGCATAGATATGGCAGATAGATGTTCTGACCTAAAATCAATTGCCAAGGAAATTTTCACTTCTGGATAACCATCAAGAAAAATTAGAGATTTGAAGGATCATCGCAGAATATGGGCCAAAATAATTCTAGGATGTATCAATCACAGGAAGCCCACAAGCTCTCCTGATTACATCAACATTGATCAGCAATTTCTGATCTATTTCATTGCAAAGAAGACAAAGATTAATCTTCCACACTTGCTCTTCAACCATCTCAGAACAAGTGTGAAAGAGACCAGAGAAGAAGAAAGAACTAAGAGGGATTGGATTACCTTAGGAAGACTGATATCAGATATTCTAACAAAAAACAGGCTGATAGAATATCTGACAGAGGCTCAAGAAATAAGCACTTTGGAAGCAACTGTTGGGAAGCCTCTGAACACAAAGAATCTGAAGAAAATGAAGATCGTTGAGAACATTCAGAAGGAACCAACTATTGCTTCTCATGAGACCATTAATTCAAGGAGGATACCTCTGAAGGATTTTCCTCTATTTTCTGAGATAGACGCCAACCCAGAAATCATAGTCAGATACCTTGAAGCTTGCAAGGCTGATGGGACTGCTCCAGAAATAAACATTCAAGATCTGCACAGGCTAGCTCCAGAGGTTGCGTTAAAGAAATCCAAGAAGAGGAAAGAAGCATGAGAAGGATCCTCTCAGAAGGCACCTAAAGCTGCTAAAACAAAATGTAATCCATCTTCTGTTTCTGTTATAAAATCAATTGTTGTTACAACATCTGAAATTAATCCCCCTCAACCTATAGAAAATCCTTCACCCCAAACTTTTGAAGATTTTGACATAGAGTTTGATCCATCTGTAACTCTAGGAAATTTTCTGAATGAACCTCACTCCCCCAATCAAAATCCAAACTCTCAACAACTCCCAGAAAATCCAAACTCCCAACAACAACCAGATAATCCATAACCACACTCTCCAGAACATCTGAATCCCAACTCACCACAACCAGAAAATAGACACTCTCTCTTTCTCTCCACCTTCTGAAAATCCATCCTTTGTAATTCTTGAACCAGAAACTTAACACACCTCCACAAACCAATCTGAAGACTCTCCTTCAGATTCTGATACCATAATCCAAATCCCTGGAATAACAGAACCTCTTGCGGTTCGCATGCCTCTCACTATTCATGATATTCCAGAAATCCCTTCATCCCTTGAATCCACACCACCAAACTCCCCTAACAGACCAATTCTAATTCCTAACTCTCCCACTCCTTCACCCATCAACCATCCAGCTGACAAACTCAGAATTGTCATTGATCCACTAGTGTTGGACAGACTAGCTTCCACCTCTCACAAAATTGCCACTCAAACCTAAACCAAAACCAGATGTTGGTAAGAGTCTTTTGATTTTTGAAACAGAAATGCAGGAATGGATCAATTCTTTGAAGCAAGCAAGTCTAAAGATTTCTAATCCTGCTGCTTCTGATTCTCTCTGGGAAAGATTCAGAAAATGGCTCAACACTGAAACTCTGAAGCTGAAGGAATTGGGTTATGAAAGGGCTCAACAGAACTTCAGTGATTAGCTGAAAGCTTTTCAAGATCAAGTTCCGAGTCAATGGTGCCAGAAAGAAATTCTTCCACTGGATAATGCTCCCTGGAAAGAGCATAATCCTTCAGAAGTAGCTGAACCAGATTCAGATAGTCTCTCCCTGTCTACTGCTCCAGAAGACATGGTTGTAGCAAAAGAAGTTCAATCAGAAGAAGCTGCAGAATGTTCTGAACAACATGTAACCCCTAAAGAGACACCAGCTTCCTCTCTAGTCATGCAAACTCTGGAAGAGTTGAAGAAAGAGAATGCATTAATCCATGCAATACTGGATAAGCAAGAGGATACGAAAAAAGAGATCAAGGGTATTCTGGATAAACAAGAAGATACTACAAAGGAAATCAAAGATATTCTGGGCAAGCAAGAAGAGTCAAGCACTCAGATCAAGAGCTTGTTGGAAGCGTTGTTCACACGTCTTCCCCTTCCTTCTTAGATTTTCTTTTAAAACTATTTATTTTTAATTCTTATCTTTACCTCCTTGTTTCTGAAACTTGTCATTGCATTATGTTTTTAATATAATTCATCTTTTTGGATCTTATTATATTTCTTTTTGATACTTGACAAAAAGGGGGAGAAAGTAAGATATTTTCAATAACAGTATACCGGGACAAAAGTCTCAAACATTCTGAATTATTTAACCTCTACTTTCTGAAAAGTTTGAACTGGAACAAATTCTGATATGAGATGCAGCAAAAGCTCTGACGATGAGGAACTTCAGGGAAGAAATCAACTCAGGGGAGTCTCTCTTAAACTTTTTGCTCTCTATTTTTCATTGAAAATTCTAGTTTTTGTCATCATCAAAAAGGGGGAGATTGTTAGAACATAGTTTGATTCTACAACCCTTAGTTAGATTTTTTATGATAACAAATACAAAGAACAAATATGCACCCTAAAAATTATGTTATTTTGTATGGAGAAGTTCTGACCAAAGCAACATCAGAAGTTAAGCTATAGAAGCTACACACTGAGATGATCAGAATTGACGCTGAAGAATGATGATCAGAACCTGCACTTAAGTGAAGTAAACTCTGATTCTGAACAGAAGGAATATAATCTAAGGCATCAAATGTTTTAAGGCATCAGCAGCGGGCAAGGATGTAAGATTCTGAGGCGTTACTTTACAATCAAGAAAGCAGCAATTACAACAGCTTCATTCAGACAGGATCTTCTCAAAATGGAAACTGCGTTAATGACCATTATCACGCTTAAAGTTGGACATAATTCCATTGCCTATAAATACAAGCTAAGAGATCAAATCATTCACGATTTGCCAACGCTACTGCAATACAATTCAAAAGCGCTACAAGCTTTCTCTAGTACTTTCCACGCTCTAAAACTGTGTAAATTATCACAGTTATGATAACTGTTTTTGTAACGAAAAACATCTACACAGAATTCTTGTATCTTTGATTAAGAACAGTTTTCCTTGAGATTAACCAGATTATGGTTGCAATCAAGAAGGCTTTGACAGTTGTCGAAGTAGTGATTGTAATCTGTTTGTGATTAGTGGATTAAGACCTCGTTGGAGAGAGGCAAAATCACCTTGACGAGTGGACTGGAGTAGTTTGAGATAAAACGAACCAGGATAAAAATACTGTGTTTTTGCGCATTTGATTTCAAGTTTTTCAATTCAATCTCCCCTTCTTGTGTTTTTCACTTCTTCACGACTCTCATGAGATTGATGCCATGATTCATTTAGGGAAGTCAGAGATTGAGGCCAACATGACTACCAAAGGAGGAATCAGAGGATTACCCGCTCAGTTTTTATTAGAGAAAGCTCGCTACTTTGCTAGGATGAAGAGAAAAGTTTATTTTGAGGCTATCTTTGCTCTACTGGCCTATGGGTTGTTCTTATTTCCTAGCATCGACAAATTTGTGGATGTCAATGCCATCAAGATCTTTTTGATTGGGAATCCAGTTCCTATGTTATTAGAAGATGTTTATTACTCCATTCATCTTAGGGATTCTTATCATGGAGGGATGATCATTTGTTACACACCTTTGTTATAACAGTGGTTTGTTTCTCACTTACCTCGGTCTGATGCTTTCTGGGATATCAAGAAGGAACCTCCTTGGTCTCCGAAGATTTTGGCTCTCACTCATTCTGAGATTTTTTGGTATCATCAAACTTACTATGATGTGGAGATTATCAATAGTTATGGTAGTTTCCCCACTGTACCTCTTCTCGGTGCAAAGGGAGGAATTAACTACAATCCCGTTCTTGTACGATGTCAACTCGGATATCCAATGAGAGACAAGAAAAATAACATTCATCTGAGTGGTTTCTTTCTCAAACAAGTAGAGGATTATAAGCAAGCTAAGGAGGATATTGCAAAGGCTTGGCGCCATATTCACAGGAAGTGTAGAAAAGACTTGGGACCAAGAGGAGCTGTTTCTTTGGAGCCTCATCTCTGGTGGGTATAAACAAGGGAAGTTCAATTGAACATGCCGTATTCCCGTGAAGAACCTATACCTAATATGTTTGTGAAGACCACTCCTCCCTTCTTAGATGACATGGAAGAATTTAGCTTGCCCTAGTTAGGATACAGCAGGATCAGGAGGCCTGGAAGAACAAGTGTCAGACTTTAGAGATGTCCTACCGAGCAGACTTGAAAGAGAAGGATGACCTGATTGAGATTATTCAGAGTTGTGCTGTGGAGATGATGGAGAGGCAAGAGGATTTATTTTCCTCTAGAGATCAATCAGGACTTTGTTACTCACTTCCTGACTCTGGTGATTGGAAAGGGGCCGCCGATAGGTATGTAGAAGAGAACAAGCATTTGAAGGCTCAGATTGCAAGACTCACGGGAAAGCGTCAGTGTGTGGAGAGATCTTCATCATATTTGCCTCCTTAGGATTTTAGATTCTATCTTCTCTTGTACTTAGGATTGTTGAAACTTGTACTAAAAGTTGTAATCCATTCTGAAATTATTATAATGATATTTTCAGTATTTCAAAATGTGTTAGTACTTTAGTATTTGCAAATTGTCTATAAACCTTTAAGTTCCCTGAAATGTTAATGATAAATAAATCATGTGCATTGCATATCATGCATTATCTTGTACATATTTCTTGCATTTTTGTTCATACCCAGGTGTCTTACTGAGTTTCTCTACCCCGTTCAGAAGTAAGCTGTCTCACTAATATAATACTCGGGCTAATTCCAGGAATAAAATGGAGAATCTTGAATAAGAGAATCGCGAGCTGCACGAAGAGGTTACTGCTTTGAAGGCCGGTATGGATAATATGATTGCTTTGATGGAATCATTGGTGGTTGCTCAGAATTAGCCACCACTTGTTCCTCCTTCTGCTCAGCCACAATAAATAACGGTTGCTTCCGAAGGTTCATCAATTTCCGTTTCTTCTACTCTGGTTACTGCTGCTTAGAACCGTATGCCTCAGGGTTACCCGTGGGGAATGCCTGAAAATTTCATGTCAAAAGGTTACAATCTTGATGCTCAAGTTGCTCCAGTTGCTCAAGTTGTTGCTACTCCTGGACCTCCTGTGGTGCATGTTACTCCTGTGGCTAGAAATGAGATCCATCATACTACACCTCCTACAGTGAATTCTATGCCATTTGTTAATGAGGAAGTTTATCATCCTGTCCTCCACCGAGTGAAAATATGGGTTTCTACGACCAATTGGTTGGTTTTCAGGATCAATTCAATGAGATGCATAAGGAAATGAAGGCCGTTCGAGGAAAATAATTATTTGGACAGAACATCAGTGAACTCTACTTAGTTCCTAATGTAAAGGTTCCAGCAAAATTTAAAGTTCCGGAATTTGTGAGGCACAAGGGAAAATCTTGTTCATTTCTTCCAGGAAAGTTTAACCGATGCTGCTTTGAAGTGGTATATCAGTTTGGACAGTAGCAATATTCGCACCTTCAATGATCTAGGGGAAGCCTTCATTAAATAGTATAAGTACAATATGTTCATGGCGCCAGACTATGACCAATTGAGGGCGATGGCTCAAAGAGACAAGGAGTCATTCAAAGAATATGCGCAGCGTTGGCGCGAGATAGCTGCCCAGGTGGTACCACCTATGGGAGAACAAGAAATGACCAAGGTCTTCCTGAAAACCCTTGGATCATTTTATTATGAAATAATGGTAGCCAGTACACCGAGTGATTTCACCGAAACAGTAAGCATGAGTGTTCGTTTAGAAGAAACTGTCAGGAAAGGATGCTTGACGAAAGACGAAGGAATAAAGAAGTCATCACACGGGTTCTCTCGAAATAAAGAAAGTGAAACAAATGCTGTTATTGGGGAAAGGAAGATTAAACCACCTAGACGATATCATTGATACCAACAACAAGTTGCTTCTGTGACTCTAGTTGTTAATGTAGCTCCAACCACTATTACCTATTAGAGACCACCTCCTCAGGGAAATCAAGGGAAAATTCAGAAGAGGGAAGCTTTTGACTCTATTCCAATGAGCTATGCAGAGTTATTCTCGGCTTTAATTTAGAAGAAGTTGGTGCAAACCAGGCCTCCCCCTGCTATACCTTTATCTTTACCCTGGTATTAAAAGGCAGATCAGACATGTGCTTTTCATCAAGGAGCCCCAGGGCACAACATCGAGAACTGTTATCCTTTGAAATCTGAAGTACACAAGATGGCGAGATCTGGCCTCCCATCCTTTAAAGATGTTGGCCCTAACGTGAAAGATAATCCTTTTCCTAAACATGGAGGTGCAAATGTTGTAAATATGGTTGCGGGTTGTCCTGGCAACTTCCAAATTTTTGATATCAACCTGGTTAGAGGGGATCTGGTGAAGATGCATGCTGACCTCTATGAATTTAGCTACTATACGCATGACCATGCTGGTTGTAGTATTTGCAGTACAGATGTACATGGATGTGATAAGATAAAAGATGATCTTCAAGAAATGATAAACGAAGGTCTCATTCATATAATCAGGCCAAGGGCAGAGTATGCGGAAGATGTGAATAGGGTCTATGAATGTCCTGGAGAATTCCAGATTTTTGACATGAATTATATGAATGATGATTTGGTGCAACTGCACGCTACATTAGGTCACATGAATGGCCAAGAAGAACACCATTATGGGTCTTTCCAGATCTGCTGCAGAGATTCTCGTGGTTGTTCCATTGTCAAAAGGGGCGTTCAGTTGTTGTTAGATAATGGTACTATAAAGGTCTCAGGCAATAGAGATGATTACAATGGAATTAACATGATTGAAAATTTCTCAGCCGAGTCCATGTCAGATGATGAGTATGTTTCTGCAGATGAATTCTTTTCTTTTGATGAAGATGTGTCCTCTGTGATACGGTGGGAGAACTGACTTGAGGTTTTGCGTTTGTATTCGCACTTGTTCGGTTTAGCAAGAGTCGCCACCGACTTTTTATTTTATCCTAAAGGAAAGGTTAAAAAGCACAGGAAAAACCTTTTGAGATGTTTCATGGGTCCGGGGGGTAGATTATGAAAAGGGAAGGTATTAGCACCCTTTTCATCCATGGTTATCCATGGGCTCTTAGTTACTTGGTTTTTTAGATCACTTGCCTTGATTGCTTGAAATTGTGGTGTATGTGTGTGTTTTGAAAATGTTTTTTGAAGAAGATGCCTTGTCTTAGGCAACCAATGTAATTGACTCGTGTTTGAGTGTTTTACAAAAGTGTGTATCTTTTCGAAAAGATGTTTCAAAATGTTTTTGGAAGTTTGTTTGAAAGTGTGTATGAAGTGTGGTTTTTGCAAAGGAGGCAAGTGTTTTTTGCAAGTTGATCTCAAGTAACAAAGAGCTTTGTCTACCCCTATTGTACTCAAATATTTTCTCTATGTTTTCAACCCTTTTTTTTAACAATTTTGTTCCACCATTGAATTTGGTGGACAATCTTGCGTTTAGGATGTTTAACGGGACGGGCGCGGGTCATCGTATGGACCATGAATGCAATGGTGCCAAGTGTCTTTGGCAATTTGCTTGAAGGGACTTGATCATTTTGATAGGCGACTTTCGAAAGCGTCATCGAGGGACTTATGATCATTTGAATTGTTTTGCCAAAGAAACTCGATGTGCAAGCATGGCCCATTTTGGAAGGCAACATGTGGGATTACCCTAGGGGGTGCAAGTGTGATTGTGTATTGATTTCATGCATTTGTCTTTGTATTAGGTTATCTAGCGTTTGGTTTTATGTACATGCAAACCCTAGGTCTAACCATGGTATAATTCGAAAGCGGTAAATTGCGGGAATTTTAAAGTCTATGCTATTACAAATAGTATCCAGGAGTGGGGGTACAAATTTACAAATTGGGATGAGACTTTAGGAATGTAGTTTCCAATAATTTACAACCAAATCGAATTGCGATAAAAGTGTAAATGTAACGTATAGCAATGTATAAGAATAATAATTGTATGTGTATCAAATGTAAAGTGTATTGTGTAGGTGCAAATGTACATGTATATTATTTACAAGTTTGAGATGTGAATTTAAATGTATTATTAAGTATGTATTTGTTTTTGTATTATGTACACATTTGATTTAAATTTGTATTTTCATATTTTTGTTTAATATGTACAAAAGGGTATTTTGATTAAAAGAAAGAAAAAATGTTTTGAATTTAAATTATATTATGTATATTAAAAAAATATATTTTAATTGATTATGTACAAATCAAAAGTTCTAATTTTAAGGAGAAAAATATTAACTTTAAAGGAAAAATTATGTATTTATGTAAAAAGAAAGATTTTTAATAAAAAGAAAATGTTTATGTATTTTGTTGTTTTATGTATTAGTGTGAATATCTTACACAAGAGTTTTTATGAAAAGAAGATGTTTTAAGAAAATTAATGTTTTAAGTTTTAAGAACAATTATTTAATCTCAAAAGTTCTAATCCTCTATACATTTTAATTACACTAGCTAAAAATAAAAGGTAATTAAAAATGTTTTTATATAAAAAAGTGTTGGTGTATTATTTAACTTATAAACAAAGTATTAGTATAATTTAAGAAAAAGAAATAGAGAAATGAATGAAAAATGATTATTGGTTTTCAAAAACAATGAAGAAAATAAGCTCAAGGGAAATTGGTGGGTTAAGAGGATTATTTGGGCCCATCAGAAGAGGTAGGTTTCAAAAAAAAGGGGGTGTATGCGTTTAATGGGCTTAAGCGTTTTGAAGGGCAAGGCCCAAGCTTGGCACAAGTTTGAAAGGGTTTGTCATAGTTTGCTTCATTTGGGATCAGCTTTAGGGTTTGTGAGATAACGGCGCCGTCGCTCATCGTTTTCACTTCATCTTCGTCTTTCGTTCGCCTTTTCGCCATGGATTCAGAACATCCTCGCTCATGGCCACCGGGCTTCACCCTCTATCTCTCTTTCCTCCATAATCGAACGTGGTGACCTTTACGAAAAGGTTTGGTTCTGAAACTTTATACGTTTTTACACTTTGCATGTTTATTTTTCATTTTGGATTCTGACCTTAAGCTTCATTGTTATTGTTTATTGAGGTGTACGAAATGAAAAAAGGAAGAGGCCATACTACCTTCGTCTTCTGGAGATGGAGGAGAGATGGAGTTTGGAGGTGATCTAGGCGGCTTTGACGGCGAGGAGAACGTGAATGAAGCTTTGATATCTGGTACCCTGTACTCTTTACCTTTAGGTTTTGATGATGTTAAGCTGAAAACCTCTTTGTCACTTCTTTCTTCTTCTCTGTCAGCTTCGCTCTCTATTGCCCCTTTGAATTGTTGAGTTACCTAGCTTGCTTTGCTTGATGTTGTATGATTTTGGTTTGCTAGCCCAATGATGAACCTTCAGTTCTGAGGGTTTATGTTGCTTTTCTGAGTATTCTCTGTGAATGCTTGAGTTGCCTTCTCTGATATGCCTTGATGCCTGGATGTGTTAGTGGGTATGTTTGATAGCCCAGTGATGAATATTTTCTGAGGGCCTTTTGTGTGGGTTGAAAACTGGTTTAGGCTAGACAGTTTGAGCTTAGTGTGAGGCTATGGCTTGTGGTTCCAGCAGCTTGTTTGTATATTTGACAGGTTGAGGATGGTTTGGGTGGTCTTGGAAGGAAGATTTATGGCTTGAGGGCTTTTACTGGTTAATGATTTTACAGGTTTGGTTGACAGGTTTTTGCTTAGTGTTTTAAGGCTAGGCTGGTTTACTGGTTTTAAGGTGGAGGTTTTCTGGTTAGGCTTGATGTTGCAGGTTAATGGCTTTAGCTTGGTGTCTCTGTTTTGACAGGTTAAGGTTTTGAATGTTTTGGCTTTTTTTGATGAGTTTACTGGTTATGAGCTGTTTTATGCTTAGGCAGGTATGCTGTATGGTTTGAAGGTTTTAAGGTATTTGATGCTGAAGGTTTGATGGACTTGGTTTCAGGCAGGTTTTTGCCTTAGGTTTGAAACTCGTTCCTGGCTTATGCTTGACCTCTGGGATATATTATGCAGGTTTTGTGCCTAAAGACTAGAGGCTTTTTTTTTGCTCATCCTTCAGCTTGGATAGTTTTGTGTGTATCACTTCTGCCTCTTTTTTACTGTTTTATTGACAGATTGTTTTATATATTTTTCTCTTTCTTCCTGCCTAAAGCCTGTAAGCCCTATTCCTGTCTCTCTTCTCTCTCTCTAGTACAAATCAAAACATTAAAATAATGTTATGTGTACTTTTTTATGAAAAAGCAAATGGCTGGGAAATGATGCTTTGAAACTTTGCTTGCAATAGTTGTTTAACTCTGCATATTTTGTCTTCTTTTCTGCTTCTTGACAGCATTGATGGTACTTTGATATCTTGGGATATCTTTTGGCAGCTTGTTGTTTAGTTGGACATTGGAACTTAGTTTTGAAATTGTGACTTGCTTTAGGCCATTCAGTTTGTAACTTGGACTTTGTATTTGCATATGTTGTCTTGCTTTGAACTATGCAGTTTTGACAATTTTGAAATGTGCAATTTTTGACTTTGTGCATTCACATTTAATTTGCAAACATTTTCATCCCTCTTTGTGAACTGAGAGAAATCCCGTGATTTGCAAAGAGGGCTAACTGATCCCGGCCATTTGCTTTTAATGATGACCCCTTTTTTATCTGTCTGTCTCTATTTATTTTATCTGCAATTGACTTTTCTTTTGTTCTTTGTTTTGAAGATAAAATTCCATGGAGCACTGGAGCAATGGACGGGAGATGAAGACTTAGGAATTTTCTTAGGATAGTTTTATTTAAATTTAATTATTGTAATCATCATTAGAATACTTTGTAAATAAATACGGTACTCGAATAACAATTGTAACGAATAATTAAAGATGAATAAAATCCAATCTTTTATCAGTTAATTCCTTTTCTCCTTTTCAAATATTTATTTTATTATTTATAATTCTTAAATTATAATAAATGGAAATAAATTCCAATTATCTCAACTTAGAATAAATAAATAACTAAATAAACATTGTGGTATCTTGAATAATCAAAGCAATGCACTGTCAAACCACACATGCTCAAATGTCTTTTCCTTTTACTGATTTTAATCAAACACTGCAAATTCAATCCAAATGTTTCAGTCCACATCTCAACATAACTTGAAAAACACTGTAGAGTTAAACCTTTATGAGGAATATGCGTGTGGAAACCCTAGTTTCTGATCAAATGCCAAAGGAGCGTTCGCCTGACCAAAGTTGAGCCAAAATCAACCAAACCCTAAACAAACTGTGTGAACTGTTCTAGAGCCATGAAAACCAATAAAACCCTAATTTTATCTGACTGACAAGAAAAGTCTGTTCGACCGATTCTTGAGCCAATCTGAAAAAATCAGGAAAAGCCTGAAGATGTGATTTCTTGTGGAAAAAAATGTGAGGGCAAATTTTGGGGTACAACATCCTCCAACAATGATTTTATGATGTCTAAGTATTCTGAAGAAGGGGTCAATTTTATTGTGCCTTGTTTCAGTGTTCCCTCCCCTAGAGATTGAGTACCATAGCAAGAAAGTTGTTGCTCTAGTGGTTATTTGTTTACCAGGCCCTATCCCATATGAATCAGACAAAGCTATACCATATAAATACAATGCGACAATCCTGGAAAATGGTTTGGAAATTCCTATCCAACCTTTGTCCGATGTTAAGAATATTGCTGAAGCTAGTCGAGTAACCCGTAGTGGCCGTGTTTTTGCCCCTGTAATTCGAGGGAATGTTAATTATGATAACAAGGTTGTTGAAAGTATTTAACCTAAGAAAACAGCGGGAGAATCTAGCGGCACCGTTATGGGAAAATATGTGGATGAGTTGTTGAAGATTATCAAGATGGGTAACTACAAGATTGTAGATCAATTGTTGCAAACTCCATCTAGGATATCCATTCTAGCATTGCTAATAAACTCTTCTGCCCATAGGGAATCTTTGATGAGAGTATTGGATCAAGCTTATGTGGAAAGTGATATATCTCTAGACCAATTCAATAGTGGCATAATTGCGAAAGCTTTTGACTGCTCGAGGAAGTCTGTCATCGGAGAAGTAGATTTTCTTATTCATATAGGACCATATTTATTTCAGATTACTTTCCAGGTTATGGATATAGTTCTCTCCTATAGCTCTTTATTGGGATGACCATGTATCCACGAGGCAGGAGCTGTTACTTCAACTTTGCACCAGAAGCTGAAATTCATTTGCGAAGGAAAGGTGGTCACCGTGAATGGAGAGTAGGCTTTAATAATATCCCATTTGTCTTCTTTCAGTGTTATGGAAGCTGATGAAGTTGTTGTTGGAACTCAGTTCCAAGCTTTATCTATTGATAACATAAGGAAAAATGAGAATTCTATAGCTTCGTTTAAGGATGCTCAACAGGTAGTGCATAATGGCCCTGTCATACGGTGGGAGAACTGACTTGAGGTTTTGCGTTTGTTTTCGCAAATGTTTCGGTTGAGCAAGAGTCGCCACCGACTTTTTATTTTATCCTAAGGAAAGGTTTAAAAAGCACAGCAAAAACCTTTTGAGATGTTTTCTTGGGTTCGGGGAGTAGATTATAGAAAGGGAAGGTATTAGCACCCTTTCTATCCATGGTTATCCATGGGCTCTTAGTTACTTGCTTAGATCACTTGCCTTTTATTTTCAATTGTTTGAAATGGTGTTTGTGTGTGTGTGTGGGTTTGAAAATGTTTGGAAAAGAAGCCAATGTGGTGGCAACCTTTGTAATGATCCATGTGGGGATGTATACAAAGGTGTATGTCTTTTGAAAAGGTTTTCATTTGTTTTTGAAAGTTGTTTTGAAAGTGTAGTGATGTGTGGTTTAGAAAATAGACAAGTGTTTTGTTTTGCAAGTTTGACTCAAATAACTAAGAGGTTATCTACTCCTAAATTTCTCAAAGTTTTATTGCTATGTTTTAAACCCTTTTAACAAGTTTGTTCCACCATTGTATTTGGTGGACAATCTCATGTTAGGATGTGAAAGGGACGGGCGCGGGTCGTCGTTTAGACCATAATTGCAATGGTGCTAAGTATCTTTGGGCATTTTCTTTAAGGGACTTGATCATTTGTTTAGGCAACATTTTGAAAGTGTTATCGAGGGACTATGATCATTTGATTTGTTTGTTTTGCCCAAAGATACCTAACATGCAATATGGCCCAATTTTGAAAGGCAACAAGTGGAATACCCTAGGGGGTGCAAGTGTGATTTGTGTGTTCATTTTCATGCTTGTTTGTCTTGAGATTAGGTCATAACTATTTTGTCGTTTTTCGCATACAAACCCTAATTCTAACATGGTATAATTAGAAAGCAATAAAGTGCGAAAATAAATTTACTAAGCTATTACAAAACCATATATGGGAAGGGGGGTACAAATGTTCGAATGGGGATTTTGACAAGAAATTTAAACCTAAAACTATTACATCAATATTGAATTATTTACAAGGTGATTAATTTGCATGAATTAAATAAAATAGAACAAATGTGCAAGATGCCAAAAAATGGTTTTTGTATGTATGGAAAAAGGTATTTTTACATGTCAAAAATAAAGAAAAAAGGAAAGTATTATTTTTTTGGAGTTTTTCATGTTTAGGGCAAAACCCTAATTCTATTAAATAAAATGCATTATTTATTCAATATATACAATATTTATTATTTGTGTACAAAAATAAAATAAAAAGGAAGTATATTTGTAAAAATGTATTTTTAGTATTAAACATTAATAAAGTAAAAATATGTATATTTTTGGTATTTTATTCTAAGTATATTAATATATATGTATTTATTTGTATTATTCACAAATTATCTTAAATATGCACAAAAATAATAATATTTAATTTTTGTAAAAAAAGTATATTTCACATAAAATATTTTCAGAATATAAAATGAAATAAAATAAAAATAAAAATGTATTTACACCATTTTAACATTTTTTAAATAAAAGTATATTTATTTACCTATTTATGTTCAAATAACTAGTCTAACTAAATAAATATCCAATAAATAGGAAAATGGTATAAAAAAAATATTTTTATGTTTTATATATGATGAGGAAAAATAAATAAATCAGGCCAAAAAAAGAAAAGTCAAAAAAACATTAAAATGAATGAAATGGGCTTGGGGGGTGCAAAACCAAAAACATGGTGTGACTAAGAAATATGAAACAAGCCCAGCCCAGTAGACCCTTCTTCAACCTCCAGCCAGAAACGTTCAAAAAAACGCGCGCTTTGTTCCTCCATTCAAACATCCTGATTCCTGGCTTATTAATGAAAACTCATAACATAAAAAATATTCAGCATCAAGAGACGAATCCAACCATATGCAGAACTTGATCTAACTCTCTAAGATGAGGGAGAATTTCTTCTCCCCCAAATCCTAACCTAGATTTTCTGCCATTTTCAAACCTTAAATTCTCACAGCTCAAGCAAAAGAAATGAAAAGTAAAAACATGTGCATGTTCAGGGGCATGAGTAGAACATTGTTTATTCACAAACTTAGAGCTAATGATGCTTAATAAGAGAGATAGAAGTTCACCAAAATACCTGTTCAGTTGAAGTTCTATCTGGCAATGAGGAAGCTTTCAGTGCAAGGTGATGATTGGAAAAGCTTCCTTGAGGTCCAGGGATGCTATTCCAATGTTTACTTTATCTTGAAAGCTTTTGAATCGTGCTAGAGCTCTTCACCTGCAAAACAAGAAACTGAAAATGGTGGAACTGGTTAGAGGGATTACAGGTCGTGTTTCAAGTCATGGTTAGCTTGGATAGATGCTAGGGAATGTATGTGAACTGGTTTGGGCAAGAGAGCTTGAGGGAAATGGAGGATGGCACTCAAACTGCAGGCCTGGCCCTGTTTTTGCAGTTTGAAGGTGATTCTGAGATTGGGAGTGTATGAGAGGTATTATGGTCGTGCAATAGCTTGGTTGAGATGTCTTGAGTGTGTTTCACAAGTTCACTTAAGTGTTTGCAAGCTGATATGAGAGTTGGTACAAGTTATGCTATCTTACTTGAACTTGAAGCAAGCAATGGCCACTTGATGATTCTAGCCTGTACAGGCCCTCACACTATGCTGCACACATTGACCTTGATCAGTGCAATTTGCTCACAAACTTGTGCCAAGAAGATTTGGACTGTACCACTTGGATTGCAAACTTGACATAAAGTTCTACTTTTCAAAAATGGAAATAGTGCTTTTTCTAGTTTAGGGTTAATTCTCCATGTAATGTCCAAATGCTTAGAATAACAACTTGGCACAATGGTTTTGCATTGAATTATTGAGTGTCAAATGGTTTTAAGACCTGTAATGTAGCACAAACTATGCTGAGTTTGAAATGCATAGTGTTATGAACATGTACATGGCCAAGAACAAAAGTAATTTTTTCCCATTTTGCAAAATTTGATTCTCCCTAACCATGAGGTTGTTTGAGAAGTTCTTGGACATTTTGGAAAGCTTGGAATGTGTACTACAATCCATCTTTGAAATGCAAATTGAAATTACAAGTGGAAGTGTATGGAAAATGGCCTTGAAGTTAGGTAGAAAACCTTGTCAAAAGGTCAAATTTTCACTAAGTTAATGAATGATTTAGTGCCCTTATTCAAAAATTTGTAACTTGAGATATAAGCCTCATTTGGGAAAACTTTGTGAATCAAAGTTGTAGATTATGCAACAAGCTACAACTTTCATGTTTTGACTTTTGTTTGAATCCAAATGAATCTTGGTGAGAAAGTGGGGTAAAGTTGGGAAAAAATTAGGGTTTTCCATAACTTAGAAAAATTCTAAGTTATGAAAAATTCCCATTTCAAACCCTAATTTGCATTTCTTGGTTTCTTGATGAACAAGTTTCATGATTTGGCATGTTTTGATGAAAAATGAATCTTGACTCTTGATTTTGACCAAAAAGTCAAAGTTTGACTTTTCAGTATACAGTCAAAATTGATCAATTGACTGGGAAATTCAACTGTCAATCTTGTGTACTTGGGATCTTTTGAGTTTGTTGAGCATGTCAAGATAATTCCATGGGGTCCTTGAGTCCATATGTAAGTTTGGTTTGCCATTGGCTAGGTCAAACAGTCAAAAATTGCCTTTGTGCAGTCAAAACCCTAAAAATGACCATTTTGCCCTTTTGATGATCTGATCAAATTTCTTGTGGAATTGTGATCCAAACTTGATCAAATGGTTCATGTGAGTTCATAATGTTGATGTGGGTCAATTTTCATGAGATTTGACTGTCAATTGACCACAGTTGACTTTTTCCCCAATACAGTTGATTTCTAGGTCATCTGTCCAATTGACTGGGCAAAACTTGGAATCAAGACTTGAAACTTGGTATGGATAAACTTGGGAGTCCAACGTGAAGCATGAAAGTCATCCTAGGCATTTTAGGTCAAAATATCTTTGTGCAAACACAAACCCTAATTTGGGCCCACAGTGCAAGGAGAAGTCTTGAGCAGAGGAAACCCTAACTGGATCTTGAGTTCCAAGGGTTTTGTGATGAGAAAATATTGAGGAAATGGGAGGGCAAATTTTGGGGTACAACAGTTGCCCCTGTTCAATCTTCTTGAACCTGAAGAGTTAGATTGACACGTTTGCCTTTCGCGACTTGAAGGTAAAAGGAGATTGGACACTAGAGTGCCCGGAAATTTGCACTCGCATGTTGGAGTACCAACAATGTGATGTCGGGAATGGGCTTATAGATGCCATTTGGAGAGATGGTGGATAGGGGGATGGGCTTATAGATGCCATCTGGAAATGTGACGGAACTTTTGTCGGGAATGGGCTTATAGATGCCATTTGGAAGTGTTGATCGCATAAGAGATTCCTTAGCGAAAACTTGTGTATTTGAGAAAGACAGATGTTTTCCTGGCTTGTTACAGGTGTTTGATCTTCAATCTCCTTATGCAAATATGCCCTGGCTAGATACATGTATTGAATCTACAATCGGTTGCTCACAGATGTGCCCTGGCTGGATACAGGAGTCGAATCTGGAAATAGTCGTCAATAGATATGCCCTGGCTGGATACAGGAATCTAATCTTCGAACTCCTCAGACGTGCCCTGGCTAGATACAGGAATCGAGTCTGGAAATATGGTCAACAGATATGCCCTGGCTGGATACAAGAATCAAATCTGGAAAAAAGTCGTCAACAGATATGCCCTGGCTGGATACAGGAATCGAATCTTCGAACTCTTCAGACATGCCCTGGCTAGATACAGGAATCGAGTCTGGAAATGTTGTAATTGATAGATGTGCCCTGGCTGGATACAGGCATCGAATCTTCAAACTCTTCAGACGTGCCCTGGCTAGATACAGGAATCGAGTCTGGAAATGATCACTCTCAGATGTGCCCTGGCTAGATACAGGTATCGAATCTGGAATTGTGACAGTTGAAGGTAGTTGTCTTTGGGATTGTCTTTTTCTCTGAAAAGGCAAAAACATAAGTTGTATGCAATGTCATGATGTGTGATATGCATGATGTCATGATGTTCAACATTAGATAGTGTTGTATGCACTTTATCATGTATGTAAGCAAGATGTATGAAAATGTGAAATGTTTATGAATGTAATTTCGTCTTAGGAAAATAAATCCTTGACGACCGGCCGGGGAATTGCTCTGTGGAAGAGATACTTTGCCTAAGTTTTGATGAGAGGCCTGCTGAGGACTTTAATGATGGATTCCGCTGGGGATAATGATGATAAACCCCGCTGGGGATACCAAAGATAAACTACGCCGGGGATAGAAAGAACTTTGCCGAGGGCGATCTTCCGTGGCAATTAGTTGAGGATAACCCAGTTATAAGTCCTTGTGAGGAATAACTTTGAATAAAGCTCGGGAGAGACGTCCGTATTCTGCAGTGGATAAGCTTCCGGAATCTACTGGAGATAAGCTTTAAGACCTTCCGGGGAATGTTGTGCCTTTTCAGGATTGACGGGGAATCAACTCCGCTTGGAGAAAGTATCGCTGAATCTTGTCTTACTCTGCGGGGTGTTGAGATGATTTGGTCACATTCTTTGTCGAATCTACCTTGGTACCTTGGCGGACAAAGCAGCCAGACTGCATCAGACAACTTCACATTGCCCCTGTTTCTGATGTCACCTGTAATTAATCTTTCGTTTCATATGCGAATATTTATGAATCAGCAATTAAATGTCAAATGCATATATCAAAAATGAACATTGGACGTTCTTCGCAAGACAAAACAGAAAAAGGAAAAACAATGGCAATTTGTATGGACAAGTGAATTTGTATTGATTTGAATTTTGCCTGTGAATAGGCGTTTTTGCACAAGAGGCTGACATCCTAGTAAGAGGACGCCGCCAAATAACATAGAGTTTACAATTTTGAAAATAAAACAAAACAGCTATGTGAACAATCCCACTGGGTTCCAATTCTGCTATCGCCTTTATGTCTTCAAGCGTCTCATCACTTTGCTGCTTGGTCGAAGATGAAGCTGATTGGTCGATGCCGAAATCTGAGCCAGATAGTTGATGTTGAATTCCGGATGCGAAGTGATCCAATGAGACATAGTGTTACGCTTTATCCCTAACTTTTGCCTGGACCGCCCTTTCGGGTTTTCAATCCACCGGGATACCCCTTTTTGCCCAAGCCGCCTTTTCAGGTTTTCGACTTGCCGAGTGTACAGATTTTTTTATTTCATCCCTTATTTTTGCCCGAACCCTTTTGGTTCGCCGGGAAGCCCTTATTTTTGCCTAGGTATGTCAACCTAGCGGGTCTTTTATTCATGCGTAGTATCTTTTCACTATGTCTGCATTGGCGGGGTGAGGAAGGTCGTCACCATCCATGGTGGTTAGAATCATGGCTCCTCCTGAGAACACATGCTTAACCACAAATGGCCCCTCGTATGTAGGGGTCCATTTTCCCCGGGGATCACTTTGAGGAAGGATGATGCGTTTGATTACCAGGTCCCCAACTTGATACTCTTGTGGTTTGACTTTCTTGTTAAATGCCCTGATCATCCGTTTTTGATACGTCTGACCATGACAGATAGCGGTGAGTCTCTTTTCGTCAATCAGATTTAATTGATCAAGTCGAGTCTGGATCCAGTCATCTTCACTCAAGTCTGCATCCTTCATTATCCGGAGAGAGGGTATCTGAACTTCAATTGGCAAGACTGCCTCCATGCCATAGACCAAGGAGAAAGGAGTTGCCCCGGTTGACGTCCTTGCTGAGGTACGGTACACATGAAGAGCGAACGGTAACATCTCGTGCCAATCTTTATAGGTCACTGTCATCTTCTGCACAATTTTCTTGATATTCTTATTAGCTGCCTCTACAGCCCCATTCATCTTCGGCCGGTAGGGAGAAGAGTTGTGGTGTTGTATCTTGAATTGTTCGCAGAGTTCAGTGATCATATTATTATTGAGATTGGTACCATTGTCCGTAATGATTCTTTCCGAGACGCCGTATCGACAGATCAGATTATGCCGGATGAAACGTGCCACGACGCTCTTGGTTACCGTTGCGTAGGAAGCTGCCTCAACCCACTTCGTGAAGTAATCGATCGCCACTAAGATGAAGCGATGCCCATTGGACGCCGTCGGTCGGATCTCACCGATCATATCGATGCCCCACATTGCAAAAGGCCAAGGTGCTGTCAGGACGTTTAGAGGAACCGGAGGAATATGCACCTTGTCAGCATAGATCTGGCATTTGTGACAAGTTCGAGAGTGTTGGTAACAATCGGCTTCCATTGTGGACCAGAAATATCCTGCCCGAAGGATTTTCTTAGCCATGGTGTGTCCACTGGAATGTGTCCCGAATGTACCTTCGTGCAATTCTATCATGATCTTCTCTGCTTCAGCCTTATCCACACAACGCAGTAGAGTTGAATCATGATTCCGTTTGTAGAGAATGCCGTTGCTGAGGAAGAATTTCGCCGCAAACCTTCTCATGAACTTCTTGTCATTGACAGATGCACCTTCAGGGTATTCCTGAGCTTCCAAATACCTCTTCACCTCATGATACCAGGTTTTTTCAGTCACCTTTTCGACCTCAAGATCGCAGCAGTATGCCGGTTCGTCCAACTTCCAGATAATGATCCGGGGAGCCTCATTGTCCCATTTAACTTTGAACATTGAAGACATCGTAGCTAGTGCGTCCGCTAGCTGATTCTCCTCTCTTGGGAAGTGCCCAAAAGTTATTTCTTCAAAGTGGGGAAGCAAGGTTGACACATACTCCTTGTAAGGAATAAGATTTGGGTGTTTCGTATCCCACTCGCCTTTGATCTGATTGATCACGAGAGCGGAATCTCCGAAGACACTCAGAAACTTGATCCTTAAGTCGATTGCAGCTTGTAAACCCATGATACATGCCTCATATTCTGCCATGTTGTTGGTGCAGTTGAAACATAATCGGGCGGTGAGTGGAGTATGAGTTCCTTTAGGAGATATGATCACAGCGCCGACGCCGTTACCCAAAGCATTGGAGGCTTCGTCAAAATGCATAGACCATCGGGATCCTTCCTCAGGTCCTTCATCCGGTCCAGGTATTTCACAGTCGGTTACCACCATGATGTCTTCGTCCGGAAAATCAAAGTCCAATGATTGGTAATCATCCACAGGTTGGTGTGCCAAATGATCCGCCAGTATACTTCCTTTGATTGCTTTCTGAGTTGTATACTGGATATCATATTCTGTCAAGATCATTTTCCATCTCGCTATTCTTCCAGACAGAGCAGGCTTTTCAAATATGTACTTGATGGGATCCATCTTTGAAATCAATAGAGTAGTGTGAGTCAGCATATACTATCTCAGCCGGCGAGCAGCCCATACTAGAGCGCAGCAAGTTTTCTCAAGCAGTGAGTAACGAGACTCACAGTCGGTAAACTTTTTGATCAAGTAATAAATAGCGTGCTCTTTTCGGCCAGACTCGTCATGCTGCCCCAGCACACACCCCATTGAATTTTCAAGTACTGTCAAGTATAATATTAGAGGTCTTCCTTCCACTGGTGGCATAAGAATGGGTGGCTCTTGGAGATATTCCTTTATCTTTTCAAAGGCAGCCTGACATTCATCGTTCCAGCGTACTACTTGATCTTTCTTCAGTAATTTGAAGATTGGCTCACAAGTAGCAGTCAGATGTGAGATGAATCGGGCAATGTAATTCAGTCGTCCCAGGAAACCTCTGACTTCTTTCTCTGTCTTTGGAGTCGGCATCTCTTGTATGGCTTTTACCTTGGCAGGGTCCACCTGAATACCTTTATCACTTACAATGAAACCTAGCAATTTTCCGGACCTTACCCCAAAGGTGCATTTGTTGGGATTCAACCTCAGCTTGTATAACTTGAGTCGGTCAAACAGCTTCCTCAAATGATCAAGGTGCTCCTCCTCAGTTTGAGACCTTGCAATCATGTCATTAACGTATACCTCAATCTCATGATGGATCATATCATGAAATAAAGCAACCATGGCACGTTGATAGGTTGCCCCAACATTTTTCAACCCGAATGGCATGACCTTGTAGCAGAAGGTGCCCCACTGAGTCACAAAGGTAGTCTTTTCCATATCCTCCGGAGCCATCTTGATCTGGTTATACCCTGAAAAACCATCCATGAAGGAGAAAACCTTGTGTTGAGCAGTATTGTCAACAAGAACGTCGATGTGAGGTAAGGGGAAGTCATCCTTGGGGCTTGCCCTGTTCAAGTCCCTGTAGTCGACACACATCCTGACTTTACCATCCTTTTTCGGCACTGGCACCACATTAGCCACCCACTGAGGGTAAGAAGTTACTGCTAGAAACCCAGCATCGAACTGCTTCATGACCTCAGCCTTGATCTTTTCGGACATCTCTGGGCGCATACGGCGGACCTTTTGCTTCACCGGAGGGCAGTCTTCCTTGGTTGGCAGGTGATGAACTACAATGTCGGCATCCAAACCAGGCATGTCTTCATAGGACCAAGCAAATATCTCCATGTAATCCTGTAGCATCTGGATCAATCGTTGCTTCACGCTGAGCTTTAGATTGGCACCAATCTTGACCTCTTTCCTATCTGTCTCAGTACCCAGGTTAACTGTTTCCACCGGCTCTTCATGTGGTTGAATAGCCCTCTCTTCCTGGAGTAGCAGTCTCGCGAGTTCTCCAGGCACCTCGCAATCATCTTCACCTTCGTCTTCGGCCAAGTTGATCAGATTCTCGAAGTCATAACTGGCGGTAGCAGAGCTGTTACCAGTGAGATCCAGAGTGGATTGAAACCTGTATAAGTGAGTGTGTGTAAATATAGCTGTTTTGCAATATATAACACAGAAAGAAAAAAGCACAAGATTTGAAATGCAACAAACGTCCAATGTTTTGATTGATGATATATGGAAATGTCATACAAAAAGCCCTCACAAATGGAGCTACGATGCCCCGGGTAGGACACCGAGCCAATAGAGTTTTAACACATTGTTTGTTACAAATTGAAAATCAAAAGAAATAATTACTGCGTGACAAATGTGATAGGTGTAAAATCCTTTGCCGTCCAGTTGCTTGGTCTGTTGCTGGTGGTCGGGTAGATCCAACTGTCAAACTCTGCTTCCTCTACATCCTCCTCAATAGCATTCACCCTTGGGTTGGAGATAAACACCGGAGCCTTTCTGATCTTTTCCTTGCGCACATCCCTCTGAGCCTCTGCAGTAAAGCCCAGCCCAAACTTGTCGTTCTTTTGAGTGAAGTCAGGAAGCTGACCCCAGTTTGCACAATTACCTTTCTCGATTACAGCCCGGGCATCCTTCAAGGACGCCATCTTCAACGGAAAATCTTCTTCAACCACTGCCTCGGCTGATGCCAACACTGGAGGTACTTCCTCAAAATGCTGAAAGGGGGTTTCAATAAACTCCCCGTCCATCTCGATATACCGGAATGAATTCAGGTGACTAACCATGTATTCCTCCTCACCCTGCACAGTAACAATCTTCCATTTGACAGGGTATTTGAGCTTTTGGTGTAGAGTGGAGGTTACTGCCCCAGCCTTGTGAATCCAGGGTCGACCCAATAAGCAGGATTAAGATGGGCGAATATCCATTACATAGAACGTTGAGTCAAAGACTTGGGAACCCACACGAATAGGAATGTCTACCTCGCCATGCACCATCCTCTTAGAACCGTCAAAGGCTCTAACAATGATGTTACTAGGCTTTAATTCCAAATCCTCACAATCCAAGCGATCCAATGCCTTTTTAGGCAAAACATTCAGGGAAGAGCCGATATCCACTAACACGTGTGCGAGAGTAGTGCCCCTACACTCTATAGAAACATGCAGGGCATCATTGTGATTTTTCCCTTTGGCGGTAAGGTCAGCATCTGAGAACCCCAAACCATTGTCAGCCGTCAAATTAGCTACACAGTCAGTGAATTGATCCGCGGAGGTCTCTTGCGGCACATGGGCCGTTTTCAGAAATGAAATCAGGGCTTTTGCGTGGGCCTCTGAGCACAACAGCAATGATAGCATGGAGATTTTGGAGGGGGTATGCCCCAACTGTTCAACAACGTTAAAGTCACTCTTTTTGATAATTTTAAGAATTTCCTCCATTTCTTGTTGGGAGGCTTCCACAGCAGTCTTCTTTTTTGGTGCCTCCGTCCTGGCAGGCAAATCGGTAGCAACTTCTTTGCCCCGAGTATCAGAGGACTCGGCGGCAGTAGTAGACACAGGAATTTGAACTGGAACATGCACACTTGCGGGTGTGATGGTGAGAGGTTTTCGGATAACTGGCGGTGCAATGTCAGGCGAGAAGAGCCTGCCACTATGGGTAATCTTGGCGGGACCAGTGATGTTACTGATACTGGTATTGGTGTTGAACTCCTGCTTCACCCTAAGCACATACACGTCGGCTCCATAATGCCATGGGATCGCTTTATCAGACTCATAGGGGAGAGGCCCCGGAACAGTAATAGTAATGGGTGCAACAGACATAATTCGGACGGGTTTCTTCACGGGAGCTTTGGCAGGATTGTAAATTGTGACAACAGATATTTCTTCAACGGGAACAAACGGAACAGCTGTTTTCTTGAACAGAATTTCCTTGCTATCCATCAGGCTTTGGATGCTTGATTTCAGCAGCGGACAACCGGTAGGGATAACAGCACACAGGAGGCAACCCTTGCTACAACCCGGAAATAAACCGGCTAGTAGTAAGTTCCTCTTAACAGTCAAAAGAGGGGTAACAACTTCATTCACCGAAACAGCATACAACTCTTCCTCAATGGCATTTACTCTATGCTAGGGCATAGGAGCAGTTACAACATTCGGTCTCTCAGGCGCTTCAAACTGAATTTCCTTTGCGTCGATAAGATCTTGCACTTTGTTTCTCAAGGCCCAGCAATCATCATTAGTGTGCCCGGGACTATCAGAATGATAAGCACACCGGGCATTTGGGTTATACTTAGGAGACGCAGTGTTGACAGCCTTAGGAGCTTCTTTGATGGTCACCAAGTTGGTTGATAACAGTTGGGGTAAAATTTGAGATAAGGTCATGCTTAGCCGAGTATACTGCCTCTTGGGCCTTTCACCTCTTTGTTGATTATACTGCTGAGGAGCAGCAACAGGTTTTGAAATGACCAAAGCATTGACGGCTTGGCGACTTTCGGGCTTGACTTGTCTTCTAGGACCATAGACGGCACTTGCTTCTTTCTTGAAAGGTCTTTTCTCAGTACTTGTGGAGGCAGCTTTTTGTATCTTTCCTGACCTGATGCCAGCTTCAATTCTTTCTCCCGTCAGAATCAAATCCGTAAACCCAGCGGAGGAGTTACCAACCAAATGATTGAAAAATGGACCAGACAAAGTCCCTAGGAACATATCAACAAGCTCACGATCAGTCAGTGGAGGCTGCACCCTGCCAGCCAAATCTCTCCATTTTGTGCGTATTCTTTGAACCCTTCACCCGTTCCTAGAGACATACCCTGAAGTTGGGTACGCGTTGGAGCGAGATCAGAATTGTATTGATATTGTCTGTAGAATGCGGTTGCCAAATCTTCCCAGTGTCGGATGCTAGTTCCATCTAATTGGTAGAACCATTCAAGCTGTGACCCCGAGAGACTATCTTGGAAGAAGTGAATCCAAAGGTTCTTATCCGCCGTATAAGGTTGGATCTTCCTTACGTACGACCTTAGATGCAGCTTTGGGCAGGAGACCCCATCATACTTGGCGAAGGCAGGCGCCTTAAACTTGTGTGGAATTACTACCCCAGAAGATAACCCTAAATCTATGAAATCCAGCCCCGGCACATTCTGAATTTCCATGGCGCTCAAGCGGTCCTCCAATTGCTTGTATCTGTCAGCAGCAGGTGGGTATTGTTCGTCATTGTAGTCCGTCTCGTTGTCGAGACTGCGGGACTAGGAGCTCCCCCCCCCCTTGGGGACTGTTTTTCTCAGCAGAAGAAGTAGTTGGATCAGCTTCATTGTGGAGTGTGTTCCCAAATCTGCGTCCGGTGTTGAACAACGCAGTCCTCTTTTTCTTCTTCTTCTTCAGGAGTAGAGTCTTCAACTCTTGCTGTCCTTGGGCCAGGCTTAGGACCATTTCTTGAAACTGGGCACTTTGGGCCTGAAGGGCCTTGATTGCTTGCTCACTGGATGAGTCTGGATTCATGATGACTGTTCAAAATAAACAGCGAAGGAGATTAAGCAACCTGTGAAATAGGGTACCTGCTATGCATATGGTGCAATGGAATGCGTATGTTTTATGTTTTCAAAGACAAACAAGATTCAACTTTGTAGACAAAAAAGGGAAACACACTTCATTAGATTAAAATTTTCAATTGTTCAACAATTTGCCCTTAGGCATTACAGGAATGAAAAATACTGGAAAGGAAATAAAAGCTATAAAAGGAAACATCCAAATTCTATCAATGCTCCCATGGCCTCCTTTTCTTAGTGTTGATGTAGTTGCTCAGGACCCTCTCTTCCTCCAATTGCTTAGTCAGCCTCTGGATCTTCCGTTCCTGCTCGTTGAACTTTTCCCGATAGAAATCTCGTTCTTCCTTTAGATGTGCCCAAGATCTCTTCATTGTGTCAAAATCAGTAGGTATCTGAGGAGGGAGGACAGTTGGAGGAACCCCATCTTCATCAGGAGATTCAAGAATGATAGGTCTAACAGCTTCGTATGGCATACCTAACCTCTGAGCACGGATGCGGACCCATTTGCAATAGGGTTCCAATGGTAGAGAGGTCTTTGGTCCCAACTCATGTGGGTCAGCTTTGTGAATTCTGTCCCAAGCTCTAATGAATCCATGGCGTAGTTTGTCACTGTCTGCCTGAAACTCAAAATGAAATTGAGGAACCAGCATTTCATGAGGCCCAACTCCTCTGGCTCTTCCAAACTGACGGAGAGCTAAGCAGGGATTGTAAGAGATTCCTCCTTGGATGCCAATCAAAGGGACATTAGGGTATTCTCCGCAACGGTCAATAACAGATACCTCGTCCATACCTCTGAGAGTCCAGGTGATGTCATTATCAGTGAGAGACATTAGCCTCCGAGCCCAACCTTTTCCTTCTTCATTCTTCAACACGAACTTAGGAAGGTGCGAAATAAACCACCTTACTAGCAAAGGAGCACAACACCACGGAGTTCCCCGTTTTCGAGCAGTACGAGCATGGAGTTGTTGCAGGATATCACCCAAAAGAGTGGGTACATGATTCCGAGACATGAAGATCCTTATGACATGGATACTGATAAAGGTGTCGGGATTGGGAAACAGTACCAGACCATAAATCAAAAGAGCCAGAATATCTTCGTACGCCTTGAAGTCCAAGTCATTCCAGAAATCATTAGCCTTGCCAACCAGAAATTTGACCAAAAAGCCCTTGACCCCATTTCTAGTTTCCCAGTTAGCTAATACCTCTTCTTTGGTCAAGGGGAGAATTGCAGCAATCTCTTCAGGCCTAGGAGTCTTTTCCAAACCAGTGAATGGAGTTTGTTCCAAGACAGGGATCCCAAGCAAATAAGAGAACTCTTCTAGGGTAGGAACCAGCTGGAAGTCTTGAAAGGTGAAACAATGATACAGAGGGTCATAAAACTGGGTCAGAACACTCATCAGTTGTTGGTCCCATTTTGTAGTGATCAAGACAAGGAGAGAACCATGTCTGTTGATGAAGGAAGAAGTGTTTGGAATCCTACCAACCAAATCCTTGAGCAAAATTGGTGGTTGAACAAAGTTGAGCCGGATAGTATTCCTACGCACGGGCATCATGATGTCCTACAAAACAGAGCAAAGATGAAACTCTTTTGTCTTTGAAATGGGTTAGTCCTTTATACAGGATGCATGCAATGGTATGATGGCATGATGCTATGATGAAGCACACCACAAGTATTCACATAGGCAAGCATGGTAAGGCACACAAGTCACACAAGACACCCTTAGGTTTCAGGCCAGCATGAATTTCAGGTGTTACCCTCTTTTGGTTTTGTTGGTTAAAACCTGTCCTATCAAAAGTAACCGGGTTCTAGAGGATCTCAAATCATTGGCTGCCCTCAATCGGTCATAACTCCAGCATCGCAATCTTTTCTCACGGCCAGAACCATCTCGAGAGTTTAGCCTCAATGAGTGTAGCATACTGCTACTGTCCTAATGGCCAAGTTGGTCAATTTAGGGTTCTAAGGTTGGTTGGTGTTTAATGACTCCTTAGAAGACCTATATTCTCCCCGTTGCAACACAAGGGATATAGGTACAGACCAAGGTGCCACACCAACGTAGCCGCTGCTTCACCCATGTCGGTCTACGCCGGACAGGTCTCTCACAGATTATGCTACCTAAAAAGGGTATTTCCCAGATCCGAGTTAGGATCTATGAAACTCCGATGCAAAGCCCACAAATATAAAAGCAAACAAAGCAAACAATTGAAAACAAAGGTGATCTAAGCCCTAAGGTTACTCCACTTTATAAGTTTTCCCCAGCAGAGTCGCCAGTTCTGTGATACGGTGGGAGAACTGACTTGAGGTTTTGCGTTTGTTTTCGTAAATGTTTCGGTTGAGCAAGAGTCGCCACCGACTTTTTATTTTATCCTAAGGAAAGGTTTAAAAAGCACAGCAAAAACCTTTTGAGATGTTTTATTGGGTTCGGGGAGTAGATTATAGAAAGGGAAGGTATTAGCACCCTTTCTATCCATGGTTATCCATGGGCTCTTAGTTACTTGCTTAGATCACTTGCCTTTTATTTTCAATTGTTTGAAATGGTGTTTGTGTGTGTGTGTGGGTTTAAAAATGTTTGGAAAAGAAGCCAATGTGGTGGCAACCTTTGTAATGATCCATGTGGGGATGTATACAAAGGTGTATGTCTTTTGAAAAGGTTTTCATTTGTTTTTGAAAGTTGTTTTGAAAGTGTAGTGATGTGTGGTTTAGAAAATAGACAAGTGTTTTGTTTTGCAAGTTTGATTCAAGTAACTAAGAGGTTATCTACTCCTAAATTTCTCAAAGTTTTATTGCTATGTTTTAAACCCTTTTAATAAGTTTGTTCCACCATTGTATTTGGTGGACAATCTCATGTTAGGATGTGAAAGGGACGGGCGCGGGTCGTCGTTTGGTGCTAAGTATCTTTGGGCATTTTCTTTAAGGGACTTGATCATTTGTTTAGGCAACATTTTGAAAGTGTTATCGAGGGACTATGATCATTTGATTTGTTTGTTTTGCCCAAAGAGACCTAACATGCAATATGGCCCAATTTTGAAAGGCAACAAGTGGAATACCCTAGGGGGTGCAAGTGTGATTTGTGTGTTCATTTTCATGCTTGTTTGTCTTGAGATTAGGTCATAACTATTTTGTCGTTTTTCGCATACAAACCCTAATTCTAACATGGTATAATTAGAAAGCAATAAAGTGCGAAAATAAATTTACTAAGCTATTAAGATACCATATATGGGAAGGGTGGTACAAATGTTCGAATGGGGATTTTGACAAGGAATTTAAACCTAAAACTATTACATCAATATTGAATTATTTACAAGGTGATTAATTTGCATGAATTAAATAAAATAGAACAAATGTGCAAGATGCCAAAAAATGGTTTTTGTATGTATGGAAAAAGGTATTTTTACATGTCAAAAATAAAGAAAAAAGGAAAGTATTATTTTTTTGGAGTTTTTTATGTTTAGGGCAAAACCCTAATTCTATTAAATAAAATGCATTATTTATTCAATATATACAATATTTATTATTTGTGTACAAAAATAAAATAAAAAGGAAGTATATTTGTAAAAATGTATTTTTAGTATTAAACATTAATAAAGTAAAAATATGTATATTTTTGGTATTTTATTCTAAGTATATTAATATATATGTATTTATTTGTATTATTCACAAATTATCTTAAATATGCACAAAAATAATAATATTTAATTTTTGTAAAAAAAGTATATTTCACATAAAATATTTTCAGAATATAAAATGAAATAAAATAAAAATAAAAATGTATTTACACCATTTTAACATTTTTTAAATAAAAGTATATTTATTTACCTATTTATGTTCAAATAATTAGTCTAACTAAATAAATATCCAATAAATAGGAAAATGGTATAAAAAAAATATTTTTATGTTTTATATATGATGAGGAAAAATAAATAAATCAGGCCAAAAAAAGAAAAGTCAAAAAAACATTAAAATGAATGAAATGGGCTTGGGGGGTGCAAAACCAAAAACATGGTGTGAATAAGAAATATGAAACAAGCCCAGCCCAATAGACCCTTCTTCAACCTCCATCCAGAAACGTTCAAAAAAACGCGCGCTTTGTTCCTCCATTCAAACATCCTGATTCCTGGCTTATTAATGAAAACTCATAACATAAAAAATATTCAGCATCAAGAGACGAATCCAACCATATGCAGAACTTGATCCAACTCTCTAAGATGAGGGAGAATTTCTTCTCCCCCAAATCCTAACCTAGATTTTCTGCCATTTTCAAACCTTAAATTCTCACAGCTCAAGCAAAAGAAATGAAAAGTAAAAACATGTGCATGTTCAGGGGCATGAGTAGAACATTGTTTATTCACAAACTTAGAGCTAATGATGCTTAATAAGAGAGAGATAGAAGTTCACCAAAATACCTGTTCAGTTGAAGTTCTATCTGGCAATGAGGAAGCTTTCAGTGCAAGGTGATGATTGGAAAAGCTTCCTTGAGGTCCAGGGATGCTATTCCAATGTTTACTTTGTCTTGAAAGCTTTTGAATCGTGCTAGAGCTCTTCACCTGCAAAACAAGAAACTGAAAATGGTGGAACTGGTTAGAGGGATTACAGGTCGTGTTTCAAGTCATGGTTAGCTTGCATAGATGATAGGGAATGTATGTGAACTGGTTTGGGCAAGAGAGCTTGAGGGAAATGGAGGATGGCACTCAAACTGCAGGCCTGGCCCTGTTTTTGCAGTTTGAAGGTGATTCTGAGATTGGGAGTGTATGAGAGGTATTAGGGTCGTGCAATAGCTTGGTTGAGATGTCTTGAGTGTGTTTCACAAGTTCACTTAAGTGTTTGCAAGCTGATATGAGAGTTGATACAAGTTATGCTATCTTACTTGAACTTGAAGCAAGCAATGGCCACTTGATGATTCTAGCCTGTATAGGCCCTCACACTATGCTGCACACATTGGCCTTGATCAGTGCAATTTGCTCACAAACTTGTGCCAAGAAGATTTGGACTGTACCACTTGGATTGCAAACTTGACATAAAGTTCTACTTTTCAAAAATGGAAATAGTGTTTTTTCTAGTTTAGGGTTAATTCTCCATGTAATGTCCAAATGCTTAGAATAACAACTTGGCACAATGGTTTTGCATTGAATTATTGAGTTTCAAAGGGTTTTAGGACCTGTAATGTAGCACAAACTATGCTGAGATTGAAATGCATAGTGTTATGAACATGTACATGGCCAAGAACAAAAGTGATTTTTTTCCCATTTTGCAAAATTCGATTCTCCCTAACCATGAGGTTGTTTGCGAAGTTCTTGGACATTTTGGAAAGCTTGGAATGTGTACTACAATCCATCTTTGAAATGAAAATTGAAATTCCAAGTGGAAGTGTATGGAAAATGGCCTTGAAGTTAGATAGAAAACCTTGTCAAAAGGTCAAATTTTCAGTAAGTTAATGAATGGTTTAGTGCCCTTATTCAAAAATTTGTAACTTGAGATATAAGCCTCATTTGGGAAAACTTTGTGAATCAAAGTTGTAGATTATGCAACAAGCTACAACTTTCATGTTTTGACTTTTGTTTGAATCCAAATGAATCTTGGTGAGAAAGTGGGGCAAAGTTGGGAAAAAATTAGGGTTTTCCATAACTTAGAAAAATTCTAAGTTATGAAAAATTCCCATTTCAAACCCTAATTTGCATTTCTTGGTTTCTTGATGAACAAGTTTCATGATTTGGCATGTTTTGATGAAAAATGAATCTTGACTCTTGATTTTGACCAAAAAGTCAAAGTTTGACTTTTCAGTATACAGTCAAAATTGATCAATTGACTGGGAAATTCAACTGTCAATCTTGTGTACTTGGGATCTTTTGAGTTTGTTGAGCATGTCAAGATAATTCCATGGGGTCCTTGAGTCCATATGTAAGTTTGGTTTGCCATTGGCTAGGTCAAACATTCAAAAATTGCCTTTGTGCAGTCAAAACCCTAAAAATGACCATTTTGCCCTTTTGATGATCTGATCAAATTTCTTGTGGAATTGTGATCCAAACTTGATCAAATGGTTCATGTGAGTTCATAATGTTGATGTGGGTCAATTTTCATGAGATTTGACTGTCAATTGACCACAGTTGACTTTTTCCCCAATACAGCTGATTTCTAGGTCATCTGTCCAATTGACTGGGCAAAACTTGGAATCAAGACTTGAAACTTGGTATGGATAAACTTGGGAGTCCAACATGAAGCATGAAAGTCATCCTAGGCATTTTAGGTCAAAATATCTTTGTGCAAACACAAACCCTAATTTGGGCCCACAGTGCAAGGAGAAGTCTTGAGCAGAGGAACCCCTAACTGGATCTTGAGTTCCAAGGGTTTTGTGATGAGAAAATATTGAGGAAATGGGAGGGAAAATTTTGGGGTACAACAGGCCCTAACAAGGCGTGGGGGCAGATTATTGATCCACATGTGAATAAGAATAAAGTTGGTTTGGGTTTCTCCGTGAAGAATAATAAAGGTGAGAATATGAAGCCGAAGTCTGCTTTGGGTAAATACCAAGACATCTTTCACAATGGAGGTTATATTCATCCAACTACTTCTAAGATCAATTATATTCTGGAAGGTGACTCAGAGCAAGAGATGCCAAACTACGCGACGCATGGAGTCAGAGCAACATTTGATCACTATTGATGTTTCTTCTTGAATTCATATTTCAAATTAATTTGTTTTAGTTAATCTTTTCAAAAATCTTTCACTCTGCCCAAGGTGAAAGTATTGATATTGTATGGGCATATCTATTGTTTTGATCTTTAAAATCATTAATAAAAGTTGTTATTGACTCCCAAATTGTGTCGTTTTCTTGGAAAATGGTAATCAGAAAAATACTTTCAAAATAAATAAGAACTATAAACAAATCTTCATAATCACTTGCTATATGTTTCATTTTCTTAAATCAATCATAAATCATATGTGTAGATTAATAAAAAAACTTGTTAAGTACAATGATCCTGCACCCTCTCCCAAATTTGAATATCCTGTGTATGTGGCCGAAGAAGAAGAATATGAAGAAATCCCAGAAGAGGTTTTACAGTTGCTTGAGCGCGAGGAAAGTACCATTTATTCATCTAAAGAGCCGTTGGAGAGACGATTAATTTGGGTTCAGAGGAAGATCCAAAAGAAGTTAAGATTAGAGCGTTGCTTCATCCTGATGTGAAGCGTAGGTTGATTGAATTGTTGAAAGAGTATGTGGATATATTTGCTTGGTCTTACCAAGACATGTCAGGGTTGGATACTGATATTGTGGAAAATCATTTGCCGCTAAAGCCAGAATGCCCACCAATCAAGCAGAAGTTGTGAGGAACTCACCCTGATATGGAAGTTAAAATTAAAGAAGAATTTTTAAAGCAGATTAATGCCGATTTTCTTGTGACATCATTGTACCCTCAATGTATTGTGAGTATTTTCCCAGTACCAAAGAAAGACGGAAAAGTTTGTATGTGCGTAGATTATAAAGATCTAAACAAAACTAGTCTAAAAGATGACTTTTCGTTGCCACATATTGATATGTTGGTTGACAGTACAACAAAATTCAAAGTATTCTCGTTTATGGAAGAATTTTATGGATACAAAAAAATTAGAATGGCTCCTGAGGACACGGAAAAAACAACGTTTATCACACCCTGGGGAACATTCTGTTACAAAGTGATGCCCTCTGGGTTGAAGAACGCTGGTGCAACGTACCCGACGGCTATGACAACCCTATCCCATGATCTGATGCCTAAGGAAATCTAGGTATATTTTGATGATATGGTTTCGAAATTCCAGACTAAAGAAGGGCATACAGAAGATTTTTTGAAATTGTTTCAGCGTTTGAGGAAGTATTGTCTCCACTTGAATCCAAATAAATGCACCTTTGGTGTCCGATCAGGAAAATTGTTAGGTTTCATTATCAGCCTGAAAGGAATTGAAGTTGAACCTGATAAAGTTAAGGAAATTCAAGAAATTCCTGCACCAAGAACTGAAAAGCAAGTTAGAGGCTTCCTTGGGCGTTTGAATTACATTTCCATATTTATTTCCCATATGACTGCAATGTGTGAACCAATCTTCAAAATGTTAAAGAAAGATAAAGGTTGTGTGTGGATAGATGAATGCCAAAGGGAATTTGAAATCATTAAAGAATATCTTCTTGAACCTCCTATCTTGCTCCCTTTTGTTGAAGGAAGACCACTGATTATGTATCTAACGATGTTAGATAATTCTATGGGCTGTATTTTAGGACAACATAATGAAACAGGGAGAAAAGAATATTCCATTTATTATCTCAACAAGAAGTTTACTGACTGTGAGTCACAGTATTCTACGCTGCAAAAAACATGTTGTGCTTTGTCCTGGGTAGAAAAATGGTTGTGGCAATATATGTTGAATCATTCTACTTGGTTGATTTCCAAAATGGATCCAATTAAGTATATTTTTGAAAAGCATGCTCTTACTGGAAGAATTGCCCGTTGGAAGATGCTGTTGTCTGAATATGATATTGAATACCCTACTCAGAAGGCTATAAAAAGTAGTGTGTTGGCAGATTATCTTTCTCACCAACCAGTTGATGACTATCAGTATGTTAAATTTGATTTCCTGGTGAGGATGTGGTGTTTTTGAAAATAAAAGATTGTGATGAACCTTTGCATGAGGAAGGTCCTGATCCTGAATCCCGATGGGGTATGGTGTTTGATGGAGCTGTAAATACTTATGGGAAAGGAATTGGTGATGTGATTATCCCTCCTCATGGATCATATATCCCTTTTACTGCAAGATTGGCATTTGATTGTACCAATAATATGACAGAATATGAAGCTTGTATCATGGGTCTCGAAGAGGCTATAGATCTCAGAATCAAAATTCTAGATGTATATGGCGATTCAGCTTTGGTAATAAACCAGATTAAAGGAGAATGGGGTGCTCGTCGTGTTGGCTTAATTCCCTACAAAGACTTGGCTAGAAGATTATTACCCTTCTTTAATAAATTTTAATTCCATCATATTCCCATAGATGAGAATCATATAGTAGATGATTTAGACACTTTGGCTTCCATGTATCAAGTAAATACATGGAACAATATGCATCGTATCATAATTTGACGTCTGGATATGCCGGCTCATGTGTTTGCAGCAGAGGGATCGTCAGACAAAAAACCTTGGTATTATCATATCAAGCATTTTCTCTAGACTCAGGAATACGCAGTTGGTGTGACAAACAAAGATAGAAAGACATCGAGAAGCTTTCCATGTAACTTTTTCCTCAATGAAGATGTGCTATACAAAAGAAATTATGACATGGTCTTGCTCAGATGCGTGGATAGTCCGAAGGAGGCATGTTGATGCATGAAATCCATGAAGTTTCCTTTGGTACTCATTCCAATGGACATTCAATGGAAAAAAATGCTTAGGGCAGGTTACTATTCGGTGACAATGGAATATGATTGTTACAAATTTGCAAAGAAGTTCCATAAGTTTCAGGTTTATGCTGACAAAATTCATGTGCCTCTGACGCTTCTCATTGTTATTTCTTCCCCGTGGCCTTTTTCTATGTGGGGCATTGATATGATTGGAATGATTGAACCCAAGGCGTTGAATGAACATCGTTTTATCTTAGTGGCAATTGATTACTTCACAAAATGGGTGGAAGCAACTTCCTATGCTAATGTTACTAAACACGTGGTAGTACGCTTTATCAAGCACAATCTTATATGTAGGTGTGATACGGTGGGAGAACTGACTTGGGTGTTTTGTGTTTGATTGCAAATGCTGTGGTTAGCAAGAGTTGCCACCGACTTTTCTTTTATCCAAAAGGAAAGGCTGAAAAGAACAGGAAAGACCTTTGAGATGTTTTCTTGTGTTCGGGGGGTAGATTATGAAAAGGGAAGGTATTAGCACCCTTTTCATCCATGGTTTTCCATGGGCTCTTAGTTACTTGCTAGATCACTTGATTTTGTTTGAATGTGTGCTTCTGGTGTGGTTTTTTTGAAAGTATTTTGAAAATATCTTTGTAATGGTTCTCGTTTTTATAAGAACGCGTACAAAGTGTTGTTTCGAAAAACAGTTCAAAGAGGTGTTTGTGGAATGTGTTTTTGAAAGAGATTTTGAAAAGGTGTCTTCTTTATAATGGCTCTCGTTTCTATAAGAACGCGTACAAAGTGTTGTCTTTTGAAAATGTTTCAAATGAGTGTGTTGGTGTATGAAATGTTTTTTGTTGTGAGCAAGCGAGCAACTAGGAGAAAATCTACCTACTCAAAGGTATTAAATGATCTTTTCCTCCTCCTTTAGATGTTGCTATCTTACCATTGTTTTGGTAAGAAGCCCCATTGTTGGATATGAAGGGACGGGCGTGGGACGTTTGTATAGTCATAGAAGGCAACCTATGAGACGTTTTAGCAATGTCATTTTAGGGACTAGATCGTTTACCGAAGGCAACATCGAGGGTCATCGAGGGACTACGATATTTTATCGAGGGTCTTTGCTAAAACGCCCATGTTCGATGGATATGACTATTTTCCGATAGGCAACAAGTCAGATTACCCTAAGGGTGCATGTGTGAAAGTGTGTTTTATTTACATGCATTTAATCTTAATTAGGCTTATCTATTTGTTGATTTTATATCTTGCCATACACACCCTAATTACTAGCATTTACATTTGAAAGCGATAAAGTGCGGAAATGTAAAGTCCTACGCTATTACATCATGTAGGGATGGGGATACAAATTTACCAATTGGGAGGTTGCAAGAATTTAAATCCTAATTAACTATTGCAACCATATTGAAATGTATAATGCAAGAAAGAAAAAGGACTTGTTTAGAAAATGTTTTTTTTTGTCTTAATAAATTAATAAGAAGAAAATATTTTTGTGTCTTTTTTATATTAATAAAAAAAAGATATTAATATTAAAAATGATAAAAAGGGAAAATAATGAGAGATAGGATTAGCATGCTGCTGAAAGCAAAACAAAGGGGATCAGAAGTTATGATGTCGGGCGCGCTATGGTTCAGAAGGAGCGTCAGAAGTTCTGGATTAATCCACTCTGAGGTCCGACAAGAAATGTTAGAGGGAAAACCCAGAAGTTCTGGGTTTCTATGTGTTGAACTTAAGATGTTAGAACAATGGGAAAGTCTTAGATGTTCTGTGTATTAAAATAGTGAAGAGAACTCATAAGCTCAGTATATGCTAAGACAGTTAGTGAATATCAGAAGTTCAATGTGTGTTAGCAGCGAGTGAATATTATAAGTTCAGTGTGTGTTAAACAGTGAGAAAATCATAGAAGTTATGTGTGTTAAAATAGTGAGAAAATCATAGAAGTTCTGTGTGTTAAATGAGTGAGGAAAACTCAGAAGTTCTGTGTTGTGCTAAAACCGTGAGTGAAAATCAGAAGTTCTATGTTGTATTTCAACTCTTTCCTCATATTAATCAGCATGTCAGCAATTTATTCAGTTCTTAACATCAAATCAGAAGGATAAAAGCACAACAGTTTATAGAAGTTCTAATTCTAATTCTGAGCCTAGCTTTATTCAAGAAGTTCTGATCCATAGTTTCTTCTACTTATGCAATGATATGGCCAACATCAATACTATGATATTTACATATTTAAGGATGTTCTAAATGAAAATATGCAAATTCATAAAGAATTACCTTGAATCTGAAGCATGTGCTTGAAACTTGAGCTGCTGCCTTCAGATGTTCTGGAGTCAGCAAGAACAACGGAAGAGAAAATGCTAAGTTCTTTGATTCAAAGGGAAGAACAAAGGTTTGGTTTTCTGTTTGGGAATTCTGCATTTTTACAAAGGTCTCACAGTTTTCTTTTCTCTCTTTTTATGATTCTCTCTCCCTCTCTAAAAGCCTGCCCCTTGCAAGTGTGATTGAGAAACTTATTTATAGGTGAATTTGTTGTGGTTTTGGGGGGAAAAACAAATGGAATTTGAACATTTTTTGGCATACTGTTCCATTGCTTTTTTATCACAGTTTTTGTATGCTGGTTTGGTGCAATTATGGGATGCAGGCATGGACTGAATTAGCTGTTGGTTATACGATTGTGCTGTAGCAGTGAAGCAGGTTGTATAAACGAGGTTTTGGGATTTGGTGATGTTCTGACCGAAGCATTGAACATAGCCTTCATATACTAGGGTGCTGCCTTGTTCTTGAAGCAAGTATGGTGGTTAGAAGCTTTTAGCTGTGCCTAAGCTGGATTTGCAAGCATGAATTAAGTAAAAGTACCCTCAGAGGAAAAAGCAAAGCATGGGCCTAGCATAACCTTGTACAAAAGTTTGTTTTTCAAGGAAATCAATGGTACTTCTATCTCACACGTGGGGAAATCCTTTGGATAAAAACTCAAAAGTAGCTCAGTCAATTCATTCATATTTTATCTTTGTAATAGCACAATACTTGTAATATATCGGTAGAATAGAAGAGGTTGTAAGGAGAAGTAGTTGAATACGCATCAAAATTCGGGAAATTGTCATTGATGTTGTTTCAACTCAATTCTTCAGTTGTGCTTCAAACTACCATAACTAGATAAATCCATCTCTTGTTGGTATTGGTCGTAGTTCATTGAAACAATATGTATTTTCATTAATCATGGCGTTATACGTAATTTATCTATGAATCATTATCATTGTTATCTTTGTTTCACTGTTTTACGTCATGGATTGAATTGATATTGGCAAAGACAGTTCTAATCTTGATCTAAGATAACAACTATTAAATTCTAAATTCTAGACATAGATTTAGGTTTAATATTCACCGAAAGTATCGAATCTTAATGCTACCGTATTTTTTAATAGGCTGAGAAATCGTCCATTAAATCATAAGGTAGAAATATCATCAAAGTTAAGACATGAACTTTGTTTGTAAATGATATGTGATGATATTGAAACATGCTTAAATTATGAATAACTGATTCATAATGTGTATATTGAATCGGTGAATGAACATCAATTCCCAACAAGTTTATTCCTCTGAAACTTATATTTAATTATTGTATGCTTTTACTTTTTGTCATTTATAAATCAAACATCTTGAAACTTCTTCTTAGAATATTAGAAATTGTTGAACGGGTTTGATATCTCTCTAATCCCTACAGATACGATAAAAACAATACTTTCATTTGATTATAATCAAACATCAAGTGAGTAAGGAGAGAAAAAAGAAGCTATAGGTCATAGAGTGTGCATGTGATTGTAATATTGTAGGTGTGAGGTGAAGGATTATGTTGTGAGAAAGAGTTCTTGTTATGCCATCATTATTGTCATCTTCAACTGCGTCTCTAGTGTAAAATGGACTTCAATAACACCTCCATCATTATTCTCACTTTTCATGTTAATTAGCTTTTCTAATGTTAATACATGTATTGCTAATTGTTGTTTATTTTGGTTGTTTTCATTCAATTTCAACTAAGTTTTTTTAATCATCTAACAAAATTTACATTTATTTAGTATGGAAAATGTTGATTTGATATGCAGCATTTAAAAGGTATAAAGCTGCAGAGTGGTTGAAAGAAATGATTGGAGTTGCTGCTGAAGAATTGCCAACAATACCATTAGAATAAGAGTTTAAATTTGGTTTGAGGAGTGTGATTATCCTTTGTAAGGTTATGAATATGGTTCAATATGGAGCTACTTTTAAGGTGAATATAGATCCTTGTTAAATTTAATATACATTTTACACTTAGTTGAACCTATTAGTTAGTGAACTTCGTCTGTTAAACTCAAATGACTTTTTTTACCTTGTTTTATATTTTTCTTTGAAGAGAAACTGTGTATTAGGGGGGAGCACGATTTTAAAAAAGATCACGATTGTGTAAAGGCTTTCGAAATTTCGATCGATATAGGTGTCGTGATAGTGATTGCGGTCGTCGCGGTGTGAAGTGGGCTATGATGGTATCGGCATAAACATTTTCCGATACCATTTTGTCGCGGCCGTTTTCGCGGTCGCATACTGGTTTTAAAAACCTTGATATTTAGAGTTTAAATTTAAAGAATGAATATGTGAAATTTTAACATTTTAAAATTTTGTAGGTGTCATGACCTTTTTAGAGACCGAGTCATCCGGTTCAGCCGGTTTAAAATCTATATAATTTTGTTATAGATATCGGTTTATGCAACTAAATTATCTTATTTAATCATGCAGTTCGATTCGTGACTGTAATACAGAGGGAGAACTGACTTGGATGTTTTATATTTGATTGCAATTGTTGCGGATAGCAAGAGTCGCCAATGACTTTTCTTTTATCCAATAAAGGAAAGGGTGAAAAGAACAGGAAAGACCTTTAGAGATGTTTTCTTGAGTTTGGGGGGTAGGTTATGAAAAGGGAAGGTGTTAGCACCCTTTTCATCCGTAGTTATCTACGGGCTCTTAGTTGCTTGCTAGATCAATTTTTCTTTGTTTGAAATGTGTTTTGTGGTGGATTTTGAAAGTATTTTGAAAACGCCTTTGTTTCGGCAAACTTTGTAATGATTCTCGTCTCTATAAGAATGCATACAAAGTGTTGGTTTTGAAAATAGTTCAAAGAGATGTTTGTTTTTGAAGATGTTTTGAAAGTGTAAGTGTGAAAAATGGTTTTAGTTTGTGAGCAAGCAACTACAAGCGCCCTACCTACTCAAAAGTTCTATGTTCTTTTCTCCTCCTTTAGATGTGTTATCTTACCATTGATTGGTAAGAAGCCCCATCGTTGGATGTGAAAGGACGGACGTGGGTCAACCATATAGTTATAGAAGCAAACTTATGAGACGTTTTAGCAATTTTTGTAAGGGAATAGATCGTTTACCGAAGGCAACATCGAGGGACATTGAGGGACTACGATCTTTTTTATCGAGGGTCTTTACTAAAATGCCCATATTCGAGGGGCATGACTATTTTCAGAGGCAACAAGTGTGGTTACCCTAAAGGTGCACGTGTGTGAATAGTGTGTTTGATTGCATGCATTTTTGTCTTTGAAATTAGGTTTGTCTACTTGTTGATTTTAAATCTTGTCATACACACCCTAATTACTAACAATTTATATTAAAGCGGTAAATTGCGTAAATGTAAAGTCCTACGCTATTACAATATTTGGGGGATGGGGGATACAAATGTACAAATGGGGATTGCAAGAAATTTAAATCTTAGTTATCTATTACAACTATATTGAATTGAATAATGTATAGGGAATATAATGTACAAGACAAAATGGAAAAAATAATAGATTTGTTTTGTTTTTGTTAAGAAAATATTTTTATCTTAATAAACTAAAAAGAAATAATTAGTTAATAAAAGAAATTTAAACTAATTTGATTTAAAAAGGAAAATATTTTTTATGTCTTTTTTATATTAATAAAAATAATACTAATGATAATAATAGAGAAAATGAGTAAGAAAAAATAAAATAAAGAAAATAAGTCAGGAAGGGGTGAAAGTTGAATTTGAGGTGTTTTTGTGTAGAAAATAGTTTTTTCTGTTTAAAACAGTTTTTGTATAGAGAACAGTTTTGTGTTTGGGCCCATGGCCCATTTGTAAGTTAGTAAGCAGGGGGTCAGAAACATAAAAATGTCGAAGCTCAACTGTGAAGGCTCAGGTGTGCTTCCTGCAAACAAAACAAAGTGAGAAAATATGAAAAACGACAAATGGTCTGGTTGGGGGTCGAATCCAGGACCTTCGACAAGGCAAGCTTTAGCGCACACTGTTTGTACCACTAGGGTGGTCTGTTTCATCCGTTTGTAGAACGAGCTTGTTTCTGAATGGAGAAATGCCCAGCTTTCTCTCCCTTGTACGCATAGGCCATTATGACTCCATTTGTTAAGCTTCTAAAAGCCTCATTTCTCAGTCGAATAAAAAAAATGTAAACATCAAATCTGCCTAAGATTTAAATATGAACCTAACCACATAATTTTCGACAGCGATGGACCTAAGGCTAGCATGAATTTTGTTCAATACCAAATTATGTTTGAATGAATAGTTCTATGTTTATGAAAAAAACTTACCTCTTGGAGTAAAACTTGAGGGACTTCGACTGAACCTCTAGGAACGGTTCGATGATGGATTAAAACTGCTTCGACCTCCCTGAAGCTATTCCAGTTGCTACTTTTCTTTGAGGACGGCGTCAGGAAACAAGGTGTGAGGTTATATGTAGATGATGTTTAGGAGTTCTTGGAAGAAAAAGGCCAAGAGAAATAACAAGTGAGGTCAAATTCAAAACTCATAAGTGGTAAGTTTTGAAGTGTTTGATGATTTTGTTTGAGAGTGTTTTAAGGGTTTCAGCTTCCCATTTTTTACTCTCTATTTTTCGTTGTCCCAAAAGCCTCCCCTAGATGTGTTGTGAAACAACTTATTTATAGAAGAGTTTTGCTGAGGTTTTGGGGGGAAAACAAATGAAATTTGAATAATTTGGGTATGTTCTTTTCATAGCTTTCGAGGTGCATCTCTTATTTGCTACTTTGGTGCAAATTAGGAGCAGCATATCAGGACTATTTTCCAGCAGTTTTGGAGTGTTGTGGCAGCTTGGTGCAGGGCTATTTCATAGCAGTGCAGCAGACTGCTTTTGACATGGTTTTAGGTTGTTATGTGGATAGTACAACAAGCTTGGGCTTGGAAGTACATTGGACTTTATTCAGCAAGCATCTTGAATACTTCACCCTTTCGTTTTAATCACATAAATCCATAACCTTCGACCAAATTGATCAACAGGCGAAACAATATTTGTTTCCAACAAATGTGTGTCCTTCGAATGGACCACACAACTTTCGACCAGACTCAAACAACAAATGAAACAAAATTTGTTTCCAATAAATTTGTGTCCTTCGAATTGACCACAGAACCTTCGACCAGACTCAAAAACAGACGAAGAAATATTTGTTTCCAACAAATGTGTGTCCTTCGAATGGACCACACAGCCTTCGACCAGACTCAAAAACAGACGAAACAATATTTGTTTCCACCAAATGTGTGTCCTTCGAATGGACCACACAACCTTCAACCAGACTCAACAACAGATGAAACAATATTTGTTTCCAGCAAATGTGTGTCCTTCGAATGGACCACACAATCTTCGACCAGACTCAACAACAGACAAAACAATATTTGTTTCCACCAAATGTGTGTTCTTCGAATGGTCTCAAATATTGAGCATGCAAGATGATCTCATTGGCATAGTCAAAACAAAATAATTTCTGGATTGCTTTCCTACCAGTAACATCGGTTGATTAAGTGGTCTAAAGCTTAAATGTCCAAACCTCAAATTGTAATTCATAGTGTAGAAACTATGTGCGTCGAAGGGTTTAGAGGTGGAATCGAAGCAGGTTGTTTCGAGGGGAGCCATTGCCTTGTGGATCGAAGCAAGCTTGAAGGAAGCCATTGCCTTGTGGATCAAAGCAAGCATGAAGGAAGCCACTGATTTATGGATTGAAGCAAGCATGAAGGAAGCCATTTCCTTGTGGATCGAAGCAAGCATGAAGGAAGCCCCTTATTTGTGGATAGAAGCAAGCATGAAGGAAGCCCCTGCTTTGTGGATCGAAGCAAGCATGAAGGAATTCATTGCCTTGTGGGTCGAAGCAAGCATGAAGGAATCCCTTGCTTTGTGGATCGAAGAAAGCATGAAGGAAGACATTGCCTTGTGTATCTAAGCAAGCATGATGGAAGCCACTGCTCAGTCGAAGCTTGCATGAAGGAAGCCACTGCTCAGTCGAAGCTTGTGGATTGAAGCTTTTTCTTGGATTTGTCCAAATCTTCCAACCACTCCTTTTAATCAGTCATATAGCTTGAACCATATTTTGAATTCAACATAGTTACCTGCATCTGCACACCCTTTTTGTCTGCTTTGTACTTGTGCAAACTTGAGCTTTTGAAAATCTTTGTGAGAAATGTCTTGAGAAAAGAGTGGAAAATATTTGGGGTACAACAGTGACCTTGTGGTTTGAAAGATGAACCAGTGACCCAGTACCCTGACGGGTTTGATGTCCAGTTCAATTTTTAAAACATTGGTAAAAACACACTAGTGCGTAACTTACCACTACGATTGTAAAAAAGCATAGTAAAATATTAAGGTCAGGGGTTCGATACCTAATGCCTGGATTTTTGCAGATTTTATTATATTTCACCCTAGTTATAGATTCCAACCGTAGTGAAAGAATTAGTGTACAACATTTCACCACGGTCATATATTCCAACTGTAGTGATATGCTTACCGTAGTTTATTATAACTTATGTTGAAAACTTATTTCACCAATTGCACACTAAACATATAATATTTCAATCTGATTTTGAAATCAACGATATGACAAATTAAGTTATACTTGAAGAATAAGTTACACTAATCAATGTTATACAAGCTTTATACAACTCATTGTCCATAATTTACTCTTTAATAGTTAGAACTTGTTTCAATATTTCTAATTCTTCTACTAACACTTCCATCACCTCTAGTTCATTTTGCAAATATTATCATTACTACAAATAATATATTTCATGACAAAGCTTTCTCCTCTGCAAATAAAAACCGAGGTATAATGTCAAGACATGTCATGTTTTATTTGTTTTAAAAATAAAAACCATATATTATCCTCGGTTTTAATATAGCTGAGAGGAAAAACAATTCAAGACATGCACCGAATCCTAGTTTATGTTTTTATTTCTTTATAAGTGGAACCTTTATTTTTATTTAATTTTTTATTTGTAAACTAAATGATTTATCCATTCGGTTTTCGTAAAAACTGATGGATAAAATAATAAAATTTTAGTATAAAAACACTCGTTAAACATAATTTATTCCAATCCTAACTTATATGTAGTCGCCCCAAACTCGTATGCATTATTCTTTTAGATGAATTACAAGACAGAAAAAATCTTCAATGTTCTATCTTGAACAAAACATTTTTTCTACCCTTGCAATCTATCTCACATAATGGTGTTGATGTTGTTGTTGTATTTTTGAAATAACCTTCCTATGTTTTCAATCAAAGAAAAAATATTGCTTTCCTCGGTTGATAATATTGAGAAATTTATTCTTAAACATGTTGTAAATTGCATACAAAAATGATGACCAGTAAAAAAATGGGATGGAAACATGACATGTTACTTTCAATTTTTTATCATTCACCATTTTTTACTTGAAACATATTACCTCAGTTTTTTCCTAAAATTGAGGGGTTTCCTTATTTTATTTTATTTTATTTTTAAATTACAAAAGAAAATACATTTTCCCTCGTTTTTTTTAACATAACCAAGGGGTTTTATTACGCAACTACAACAATGAATCTATATCCTACATTCACAAAGGAATAACACTCAAGATATTGTGAAGACATCAATCCACAACAAACTATCTACAACCACCACTATATATCTTATACATTTCCTTCTATTTTTATTCATAATTATAAAATATTTTTTTGCCATGAAAACGTTCGCTTAAGATAATGAAATCTTGGAACTTAAAGGAGCTTGGAAAAGTTCTTCATGATGGATTGCAAGTGCAGAAAAAACATTCTTGCTTAAATTTAAACAAGGATGGGAGATCAACCTTGAATAAATTATTAGAATTTGGATGCATTAAAAAACCATAGAAATTTAAAAGAATATGCACAAAAGGTATGCAACAAAATCTTGATTATAACAAAGATTTGTTGTTCTCGAAGAATAACAACAACGATGATATGGATTTGTTGTAAGCAATATATTTTAATATTCTATGTAAGCAATGTAATTTAAAATAAAGAAGCTTATTCACCTCAGTTTTCAAAAGAAACTGAGGTGTAAATACTTGTTACATCAGTTTTTATCTTAACCGAGAGGATAATTAAGCGTATTTATTGAGGATAGTCTCCGTCCTTACACTACTACATAAACAACTTTTGTCAAACAATATTACAACGACCTTTCGTTAATCGTGGTCGAATCTCGTTTTTGGGTGCTTTTTTTTGTTTCTACTAAAAGATATTTCACTACGGTGAAAGTTATAATCCATAGTGAAATGTACCTGGAGTTACAGGGTTCGAATCTTAGCTCCTTCAATATCCCATTTTATCGTCACAAAAAGATATATCATCGCGGTTATTTTAGTCAACCATGGTGTAAAGTCCAATCATTTCATCACGGTTCTCCTTGTCAACCGTGATGAAAAGTGATATTTTTAATATATATATATATATAAGCAAAAGTATCTCTCGCTCAGTAAATCCTAACACCCATGTCACTGACCACACATACTGCAACCTTCAGATTCTTCTTCACCAATCGTTATCTCATGGTTCGTTATACTCTGATTTTGTTTACGTTTCTTGTAAAAATTGGTTTCTCATTATTTTTCATTTGGTGAATGTTCCATGTAATGTTGATAATGTCACGATGTTTATTTTTTATATTGATTTATAGGAAAAGTGAATGAAGAGAACCACCTTAACAAAGTGCATACTTTGGCTATGGTACATATGGTTTGTGTTGCTATGAAAAACAACACAAGAAGTATGAAGCTATTGTATAAACTTCATCCACCTTGTATTTATTTTTCATAGCATCATAAATTAGATCAAATTCATCATTGATTCTAGTTCCATAATTGTTTTCGATAAAAGGTGCATTCTTGAAACATTTTATTATATCTCGTATTATTGTATGTTGTTGTATGTTGTTAGTGTTTTATTGATAAAAGGTATGTTTTTTATGTTGTTGTATGTTATTATTGTGTTGTTGATAAATGTTGTTGTATATTGTTGTTGTTTATTAATGTTTTCAGAACAAGAACAAAATATTGCTAAGTTACAAGAAAGATGCTTCTTGTGACTTAGCAACATTTTTTTCTTTAAATTCTTATACAGATTGACAGAAGATAAAATTGAGTTTATTATATTTTATGTATATTGTTTGTTTCACTAACCATTCATAGAAAATAAATTCATTTAAATTGACATAGAAACGTATAATCTGAAAATTAAGTTGTATTTGAAAATCAACTTATATCAATCAATATTTTTCAAATTGTATTCGTCTCATAATTCATCTCATGCTCTTTAACCTATAGAATATGGTTCAATAAAATAATTCCTTCATTGAATCTATATCTCCTCTTATAGTTTAATTTAAATAACATCAATTTATTATCTAAGTCTACCCCATCACTGTCACTTATCGTCGTGATTGTTATGATGATAAATTATTGCCACAATTATCATGATAAGTGACGATGATGAGGTAGACTTGGAAAATAAATTGATGATATTCAAATTAAATTAGAAGAGAACGAATTGATTCCATGAAGGAGTTAGACCAAAGAACTATATTTTAAATGTTAAAGAGCAAGATATGATTTATGACATGCATTCACTTTGAAAAATAGTTTTTGTTTAAGTTATCTTTCGAGAATATAGTTTAATTTTCAGATTATATACTTCTTCATAAATTTGAATGGTTATATTTATTTATTGATGTGTATAGAAAAACAAGCAATCTACATATTATATAATAAACTCAGGATACTTTTCCACAATGCTTATCTATTGTAACCGTGATAAAATGTTATTTATATTCTAAATAAATTGTTTGAACCCAACATATATATATATATATATATATATATATATATATATATATATATATATATATATATATATATATATATATATATATATATATATATATATATATATATATATATATATATATATATATATATATATATCACAACGGTTGATAAGCGTAGCCGTTGTGATAGGTAACGCACTTCCTTCTTTATTATCACGGTCTTGCGGACGTGGTGGAAAACACCACCAGACATACAATCACTCCTTACCTCACAACAGTTGGTCAGGCATTGTGGCCCCTTTTTCCAACTACTGTGGTATGACTTTTCCATACTAGTGTTACACAAATCTTTGCCGTCCATTTAATGAGTATCAATGCTCAAGACACTATCATTATTGACTCACGTGAAACCTAAAAGACATCAATTATAAAAGCATTTTAAATATAAAAAATTGATAATGAAACATGAAGCGCTTGAACTATCTATATCTACCACTATATATGTTGTTCTCTTTCTTGTGAAAACATTTGTCGTGAAAAGTTCTCTATGATGGATTACAAGAGCAAAAACTTATTTGGGTTTAAGTTTATGTTCTTAAATATTTATTAGAGTAGAAAATTATTGATTTACCTAACCCTTTTTTATTTTATTTCAGAAACAAATGCAAGTAAAAAAATTGAGAATATACTCGCACCCAACATTTGTTCTTCCCCAAAATTCAATGATTCGAAGATCATGCATCTGATCTTCATTGACAAATTAATTTTCACTTTAATATTTTGTGTAAATAATGTAATATTTTGGGTAAACAATGTAGTTTGTAAAGAAATTAATTTATTAATATTAATGTGTAAACAATGTAACGAGTATTAAAAAAAATATTTTACCCCTCAGTTTTGTTCATAAACCGAGAGGTATGTGGCGCTGGTTTTGAAAATATAAAAAAACTTTTGCTAAGAATCAAACTCATGTGCATATAACATTACCCCCTCAATTTTTTATTAACCGAGGGGTAAAGTGGCAGTTTTTCATGACGCCCTTCGTTACCCCGCCTCTGTAGCCGAGGTAAAATGCATTTCCCCTCCAAGATGAAATATGTTTTTTCTAGTAGTGTATTTACTTTGTAGACAAAATTAGAGGTAAAGGAAGTGATATCATAAGAACTATAAGCATTGAATCATATTCTAACTATTAAAGAGCAAGATATGAATAATAAGGCTGCCAAAAGCTCGTAAAACATTTATCACTATAAGTTGTTTATTAATATAACTTAATATCTCATATTATAATTTTCCAATTAAATTCGAAAGGTAAAATATTCAATAAAGGATTGGAAAAATACTCAAACCACATATGATATAATAAACTAATCTTCTAAGACATGATGACTGAACGTAATGAAAGCTGCAACGTACAAGGTATAACATTAAAAATAACACAAAAATTTACAACATAGCTCAACAAAAACATCAACAGTAACACAAAAATTTACAACATATCTCACAAAAACATAAATAATAACACAAACATTTACAACATGTATCAGTAAAAACAATAACACAAACATTTACTTTTATCAACAAAAAAAATACTCACCTTAACAAAAGCAACAATATACTTCAACAAAAATATCAATATAGTTCAGCATAAATATATCAGTACACAAACAACAACATACATCAACATATCTAATAAAAACATATGCAATAACACAGACAACAACTAAACAAAAACGTCGATATACCTAAACAAAAAAAATCCCAAATAACAACAGTGAATGATTTCTAAAAGGTGGAATCATATTACGTACATTAACAAAAACAACAAGATACCTCAACAAAAAGATCAACACACGTCAACATAAAGATATTGAATAACACAAACAACAACATATATGAGATAAACAAAAACATCAATAAACTTAAACAAAAGTATCCATAATAACACAAACAAAAACAACAACATACAATTTATACAAGGGAGAAACATTGAAGGTTGAGAAAAACACAAGAAAGTGAGGATTGAATTGAGTTTTCAAAAACTTTTTAGTTTAGAAGTGTTTTACACAAACAATCTAAATTAGGATCAACAATATAGAGAGAAATAATGACATTTTTGGTTTATACAGGTTCACCTTAGAAAAGGATAATCATGTCCACCCGCCAAGGTAACTTCACCTTAGAAAAGGATTTAATCCACTCATTTTGAAAGATACAGATGCATGGGCTACCCGCCGATGAGTAACAACAATAATGATAATATGTTAGTTTTCCCTTAAGAATTCTGACCTATCTGGTCTCCTAAGAGATATAACGATCACCGACTCTTAAGGCGTCTAACCTACCCGGTCCCTTGAAGGAGATTTCTCTATGCATTTGAAAAGGACTTAATCAACTTACAGTTGAATAATGTGTTTACAAATTGCTTCTTACAAGCAGATTACATAAATGTTTAAGTACATATTTTTAATACAAATATGAGTAACAACTCTGGTGTTCAAACAAATTACAATAGTAACATAATAATTAGCAAAAACTCTTGTATTCTAGCAAATAATAATATCAACACAATAATGAGCAACAACTCTTGTGTTTTTATCTTTTGTTCTTCTTACTTTGATTTGGAAAGTTTTACTGTTCTTATTCTCTTGTATTGTTCGTTTATTATCTTTTTCATCAATTTGCAAATGAATTGCTTGAACCTTTATATAGGAGTTGAGGATGTAAATTATTGTTGTAGTATACACATCACGTTCATTGCCAGCTGCCATAATGGTAAGAAACGACCGTGGGAGACAAATAGTATACAGTACATCCATTTGAGTGGAATGTGTAATTATATTTTTGTACTAACCATTCTTGCGCATGTTTCTGATGATATTGTCTTCTGATGAATATTACTTCTAATGTAATAGATTGGCTTGAGAAGATATCATCTTTGATCTTGTCTTTTGATGGACTATATGATGTAGAGTAGTAATGAGTCCAAAAGATCTAACTTTCCTAGATTTGTCTTCTGATGGAATGCTTTATGTTGTGAAGTAATGTGTGCATATTCCATGAAGTATCCGAGTCTTCAGAATTTTGACTTTGTCTTTAGAATTAGAAGCAGCGGCTTTTCTTACGAACAAATCTTGACTTCTGATTCAGAAGGAGAAGCCTTACTTTGATGTGCTCAGAACCTTGACTCTGTCTTCAGAGTTAGAAGCAACAACTCCTCTGATGAACAAATCTTGATTTCTGATCTTTGAAGCAAAAGCTTATTTCCGGCGCAATCTTGTTTCTGATCTTGGAGCAGCAGCTCTAACAAAATTTCTTTCTTCTAGAATACTTGTGACTTCTGAAGCAGCAACTTGTTGAGAAGTACATGTTGAGATCCTCTTTCTGGTGAACATTCAGCATTCTTCAAAACTACTGATGTTTCTTCAAAGTCGGATGCAATAGTCTTTTTGATGCGTGCTTGGTGTATTTCTAATTATTCTTGAGACAACGGTCCTGAATCAAATTATAACTTCTAATTTGCACATTCAAGAAACTATTAGAAACAAAATTGTTTACATATAAAATATATGTATTGTTATCATCAAAATCCATAGATTAATTGTAGAATCTAAATCTTGTTCTAACAAACATCTCACATACCTAAAATATGAAGAGGAAGTCAAAGAAATGAGTTTCGCGTTTCTGTCTTGCATGTTGTATAAAACCTTTTCTTGATCCAAACGAGTTGGAGAAGATATGTTGGAGTTTTATGAAGAAAGGATGTGCAAATGTTAATGGGGATTAGGATAAGGCGTGAGAGAGATGATACAATTTTGTTTTATGAGTGAGACAATTATTTTGTACTGAAATGAGAGAATTTTCATTTATATGTAGGTAATACTTTTCGCCACGGTTGATAAAAACGTGTGTGATGAAATATAGTTATGTTTCACAATGATTTCTATACATTTTAGAACGTAGTGAAAATTATTTTATTTTTAATATAAATATAAGATTATAAGTGATAAGTCTATTTTGTAATAAAAAAAAAATATGGTGGTGTTGGGATTCGAAATCTATCACTCTAAGTATTTTTCATTACAATTATTGAGATTGATCGTAATAAAATGTCTTTTAATAAATAATAAAAAAAATGTGTTTAAAAAGAATTATTTTTATTATTATGATTGACTAAATGAATGTAATAAAATTATATTATAAAATATATATTTTGTAGTAGTGAATGAATATTAGGTATAGCGAGCAAATGTTAGGTATGCAATTAGACATGACTAATACTAACCATCTTTTAAATATTGTACATAAAGGTGGGAGATCACATATTCAACATCTTTTTGTTATGGACCTCATTATTTGAAAAAGTTGAAATCTTATAAACAACATCAAATTCAACGAAGAAAAAATACTATATAAATGATCCATATCAATCACTTGATACTTCTTTACTCGACATAATTTAAAGGTTATGTGTATTCTTCCATGGTGGAATTAATTGCAATACTTAAAAGTTGACATTAATTGCAAGCATCATTCTACTCCAAAAATTCTACAAATAAATTGGATTAGTCCTAAACAAGGTTAGGTTAAGTGTAAGATAAATGAATATTCTAGATATAAGTTGGGGGCCTTAACTTATGGTAGAAGTTTTAGAGATGCTTTGGGGTCCTTTCTAAGAGCTTTTTAAACTAAAGTTGATATTTCCACCTCTTTTCAAGCAAAGCTACATGGTATCATGTTGGCCATTCATCATGCAAAGCTACACTATATATCCCGTCTTTTTTTCTTTACCACCACTATTTATTTACATCTAATAAGTAAAATTATGACCACTATTTGACTAAAAAAATGTTAGAAATGTGTGTGTGAAAGTATTTTATTGACACTTTTGATAAAGATGTTTTTGATATATAGTGAGATTATTTCCTTATCATGAACAAGAACTCACTTACTATACAATATGAAATAGTTATTCTGCCTCATTGCCATCCAACTAAAATACTCATTGGTCCCCACCAATGATGTAGGTTACCCCCCAAATCACAAGAAGAAGAAAAATAGTTAATCACTATTAGAAAATGCACGAGTCACAAGATGTTTCTTCCAAACAAAATGTGACTACTTGAAATAGACAATTATCAACAAATTTTATAAACAAAATATATATGCATGATGAAATACAAACCACATATTAATTTAAAACAAGTCAATTCTAACTATGCATGATATCTTAATAATAGAGACTCAAGCAAATAAAGTGTTACATATACTTTACTATTAACTAGACCTTGCACATGATGTATAGATTAGAATGTTTATTAGGACCCCACTTGATTTAATGTTAAGATAGAACAGCAACCAATATTTGTAAGTATCTCTATGTTTCTTTACATTTGTTCTCATTAATTTCATGTAGGTTCTTTATATTATATAAACTATCACAATTTCATTCATTAACCTTATCTTTTAAAGTTAGGCAATCAAAACTCAAGTTTTTTTCTCTTCTTCAATATCAAAACATGAAGGTAAGATCAATTTCAAGAAATTCAATTATTCTCTTCTAAGATGGTGTATGCATTGATTAATTAGTTTTTTTTGTTGTAGTTACTTGGCTGGATGCATAGGAAGTTTCGACAGAATAATAGTGCAGAACCATTCAAAGATTTGGTGATTGGTAAGTCACATGCTAGCATCCTATATGCATTGAATACTTGAGACATGTGTAGATAAACAACTTTATTTAAGTGCTTATTCTATAAGTGATTATATATAAGATATTTCTATGATATAAGCTCATGCAACATTTGTTTGTGTTAGGGAATTCATGCAATTGCCTCTCAAGCCAACCATCTCTAGATGAAGAACACAACTATCATCAAAAAGCAAATTTGGGAATCAAATTCAGCAAAAAACCACAAACCAACACGTTCAGAAAATCATTCGGGGGTCTAGAATCAACCCGCGAACACTACGGAGAAGAGTTCGGAAGAGAGTCCCAAGACGACACAATGTTCGATCTCTTCCCCGGCTTCCTCGCCATCGGAACCCTAGGATCCGACACACCAACATTTCCAAACAGCTCGGTGCAAACCATAACCGAAAACGAAGACGAAGTAACCGAGAACGATCTCAAACTCATCAACGACGAGCTAGAGAAAGTCCTTGTCGCTGAAACAAAAGACGATGTAATAAGCTACGATTCATCCAGCCGAAACAGCCATGTTAGCACGGGGAGAAGCAGCCACGTAAGCATAACAACAATAAGTGGAAAACCAACTGAAGTAGCAGGAACAACAACAAGAGATTCATATTCAAATGCTGTTTGTCCTTTACAAGGCTATTTGTTTGGAACAACTGTTGAACATTCTGAAACAGCAGCTGCTAGTGTTGGTGGGAACAAGAAAGAACACAGGACTTCACTTGGTGAGCTGTTTCAGAGAAGTAAAATGGCTGAGGAGAATTTTTTTGGGAAAGATGAAAAGAGAGACGCTGAGAAATATTCTGCTATCAATCTCATGAAAGAGAAAGTCAAGAAAAGAATGTTCCATTCTTGTTCTAAGAATTCTTCTTCTATCATTGCTGGAAATGTTGATTCTGCTTCAGCTGAAACAAAACTCAATAAGGTAAATGATAACGACCCAATTCAGTTTAAAATTATGATTATAATATAAAGACTCAAGTTTTGGTTTGGTTTGTAGATACTCCACATGTTCAGGAAGAAAGTTCATCCAGAAAATTCAACAACTGGACACAAATCTGGTAAACATAAAAAGAATGAGAACAAGAAGAAAATAATGAATGATGGAGGTTACAACAAAGGGTACCTCGTTCATCCAGATGAAGATTCATCTTCTTACAGGGAGCATTGGATCAAAACAGATGCAGATTGTAAGTATATATACATTCATATTTTTTAACAAGTTATTCAAAATTGTTTTTATTATTTTAATTAATCAATAAGAAATTCAATTAATCTTAATTATTAATCATGAATCTTAATTAATAAATAATCAATATAATTAAATTAAATTAAATATATATGCACATACTATTAAAATATTACAATTAAATTAATTATTTCAACTTATAATAAAAACACAATTAACAGAAATGAATAAATATATGGCTTTATGCAATGTTAGGAAGATAAAAAAAAATTATAGAAAAATATATATTTTTTTTTTAGTAAAAGATAAAAAAACTAAAAATATATATTTCATTTTTTTAAAGTAATCTATAACTTTTCTTTTGGTCTAAATTTCAACTTATAATAAAAACACAATCAACAGAAATTAATAAATAAACGAGTTTATGCAATGTTCAGAAGATAAAAAAAATATTAAAAAAAATCTCTCATAAAATAATGATTAAAACAATTTATAGCAAAAGTTAAAAAAATCAAAAATATATTTCAATCTTTTAAAATAATCTATTAATTTTTTTATTATGAATAATAGTTAAAAAATGTGTTCCTAACAATTATTATATTTCATACTTTTACCTCAAAGTAAATATATAATAAAAATTATATTAAATTATCTTTGTTAAATCGCCTCAATTAGTAACTGTATAGAAACATTATGATATAGAATTTAAATCTCTACATTTAGCTTTATTCACAAAGTTTATAGCAATTTAGTATCTAATCTTATTTTTATTATGAAGTTATATATTTTTAATAATTTATTTTATGTCAAAATACACCATCAAAATACGTTTCTAACATACTCCAATTTTATGATAGATTGAAAAAAATCCTGAAGAATTTCTCATCTTTTAAGAGGTAGCCAATTGATATGTTAGGCCAATAAATAGTTAGTTAAGTAACAAATTAAGTGTTATTTCTTCTTTAAAACACTACTTTAAGGTTGGAGCCCATAGGTTCCATCTAGCCTACTACTTTTAGCAACCCTATCACAACTATTTGTTTCTTCTCACTTGGTTTTTTCTATGCATGCAGATTTAGTTCTAGAGCTTTGAAAAGAAATGAAGATATTGAACTGTTTCAAGCTGTTATCCTCTATTAGTAATGTGTAATGTGGTGCTTGTATTTTTGTATTGTGATCTTATAATTCATCACTACTGTTTGTGACAAATAGAAAACTTTTATTTTTATAATATGAAGCAGTTTGGGTTGATAAATGAAATAATAATTGAGGTAGTCATTTCCATAATGTCTTACCTCATTGTGTGTATCTATGAAATGGATGGTTTATCTATAATCTATAACTAATCATGATAATGAATTAGATATTGAGTTGACAATGTAAATTATATAAATATAATTGATTTGAGGAGTTATGTAGCATTGTATATGTCTCATGAGGTGGATTTATATCCACATCTTAGTATTAAGCATGTGTGTGTTTAAGGGAAATTAAGGTAGAACAATTATTAAAGTAGTTTAGTAAAGGTGTGTTTAAACAAACAACTCAATTGAAGGTGGTTTTAGTTGTTTGATTTGAAATTGACGACTGAAATAGTTTTTAGTTGATTTTATAAATGTGTAATCAAAACTATGTGGATTGCTAATTATTGGATGAGATTTAAAACAATGTGTAACTTAACCAAATCTAGATTGATCTTTAAGTTTCATTTGAATGAAGGAAGACATGAAATGAAATAAGGTAAAAATAATATTAAAGACAAAAAAAAGTAAATACAAAATAAATGAAAAGTAAGATGAAATTATAGGTCTTTTATTAAACAACGAATTCTTTTTGAGTAAAGCAAAATTAATTGTTATTATTATGAATCAAAAGTTTAATATAAAGAGGAATAACATGAATAACATCACGTCTAGTTAAGAATTGGCCGTCTTCATTAAAGTGTGAACAATCAAATTCACTTGACGTTCTCAAAGTTGAGAAAATTTTGTAATAACTGTTTAATAACTCTAACAACAATTTTTTTTTTTAAAAGATCAAATACAAGAATAAGATTAGACTAAAACTTTCAATTTATTGAAACGGTAACAAAGGGAGATTGATTCTATCTCTAATGAAAGTTTCTCTAGTCTTAAGAGAGATATCGCTCAATGACTTAAAACTATGAAACAAAATGTCAATGTTGATAAGCTTATCATCACACTGGTTTTCTTCTCCTTCTCTTTTTAAGAATACAATTGTTTCAACTGTTGCTTAGGCTCCAAGAAACCACCAAAGATTTGTGAAAGGCAGACAAATCAAGCTTTGAGTCACATTTAATCTAAAGCATGTGGCAACCTTTTTTAATAGCAATTTATATGACATACATAATTTTATTTAACTCGGCCACATATAGAATTTGTGTGACCTAGAGGCTTAACAAAACAACTAAGACGATCACCCTCCTTATTCCTAAAAACACATCCACACATAGTCGGGTCGGTATATTACCGAGATAGGCACCATCTATGTTCACTTTAATCCAATCTAAGAGAGGGGGGGGGGGGGGGGGGGGGTCTAGAAAACCTCAATAATATGTGGAACTTTGGGATGATGGTTTTGCATCCGAAAAGCTTTCAGGACCTTAAAGTCATCCATAAAGGGATCAGATGAAAATATGTTTGATTTCCCAAGAGGTTCACGTTTGCCACTATAACCAATAGTGAAACTCCAACTTTTTTTGACATTATTGAATATGCTATTGTTCCTAGTGATCCATATGATATTGAAGATGTTTGTGATGGCCACTGAAACAACTATTTTGCATTGAGGACTCATTCCTCTATTGGAAAATTTTAAAACAGCAACGTATGAGGTAAGGTTGATGTTCATCTGAAGGGTATTCTTAACCAATTCCAGATTCTCAAAGCAAATGTACATTGGAGGAAAATATGGATGGATGTATCAGTTTTCTTACAACACAAGTTATAAACAAAAGAGATGTGATAGCCTTTTGGCATGAGATTTTCATCCGTGAGGAGTTTCTTGTGAATAAACCTCTAAATCAATAAGGACTTAGTGAAGGATGAGAAAACACTTAGAAGGGGGGGATGGGGGGGGGGGGGGGGGGGGTTGAATAAGTTTCTCTTTTTCTTTTTCTTAAAGGCTCAATAATAATGGAAAGACACAATTATTTTTATCCCAGTTCGTTTGAACTCAAACTACTCCAGTCCACCCGCCAAGGTGATTTCGCCTTTCTCAACAAGGACTTAATTCACTATAATCAACTGATTACAATCATACAACAACTGTTGTGACTAACAATGCACAAGTAAACTTACAGGTGACTAACACCACTAAGACTCAAACTAGTCCTAGTCTTCTTGAGAAATCTGACCAAACTTGGTCTCTCAAGGAATAATTACAAGAATTAAATCTTTACAGATAGTGAAACAAATTTGCTTCTAAGAAAGCTATATCACAACTGTGATTTTTCACTAAGATTAGTATTGCACAAAGTGTATGTAAAATAATTTGTGAGCCCAAAATGTTTTCACGTAGTTCTTGCTCCTTTTGAATTTGTTGAGTTGTTGGCTTGCAATAAATGATCTTTTATTTATAGCATGAAGAAAATTGATTGTTGCTGCCTTCAAAAGTGGAGAGCAATTAATGTTTGCGTGTTTGCTTGCAGTATTGCATTTTCCAATGAACTAGCGTAGACACTTGAGTGCATGTAACCGTCTTTGCATTAAATGAGCAAACGGCACTTTGTCAGAGCATGTTTCCTGAAACTTGACAAGACTTTTTAGCTTCTTTATTCTTTCAGAACTAGCTTCACGTCTTGCTTCAGAACATGCTTGCATATCTTCTTATCAGCACTTTTTTTCTTTATACTATCAGAATGTAGCTTGCTTTCAAAGTACTTCTGAACAAGGAAACTTGCTAAGCGTTAGAAGATGCAGAAGATAGTTTCTTATCAGAGTCAGCATCAGCACTTGCGCTAAAACAAATAGTTCTTTCATTAAAGAACTTCTTCATTTATTTTCAGCTCAACACGTCAAAATGCTTCTGCCAGAACATTATCTGAAACAAATAAATATGTTCATCAGAGTATCAATTATATAAAATATATTTATTGTTATCACTAAAACTCTGAGATATGATCAGAACCAATCTTGTTCTAACAATCTCCCCCTTTTTGATGATGACAAAAATATTCAGGTTTAGAAATAAAATTGAATAAGAGATAAGAATCTCCCCCTGAAATAAATATTTCTATAAGAAAAACTTCCTGAGAATTTTCATCAGAGCTTTGAAATTTTATTCTAGGATTTCTTCAGCAAGTCTTTTGAAGATGATGTTCAGTTGATTTAAACTTCCAGAGTTTAGTGATACCTGCAAAATTCTTTAAGACGTAGAAATAAATCTTTGTATTTTGTTAGAATGTTAGAGACTTCGTTCCATAACTATTAATCAGAGATTAGATCAAAATACTCATTTTCTCCCCCTTTTTGGCATAATCAAAAAGTATATAAAAATAGTTGAAGAGCGTAAAGGTTTTAATAAAAGACTCAGAGGTACAAAACAACAAACAAAAACAAGAAACAGAATGACACTAAGATTTTTTAGAAACAAGAGCCAAGAGAAGATTCTTGATCTCAGATGCAGATTCTTCTTGTTTCATCATCCAGTTTCTGATTTCCTGGTTTGTCTGATCTTGCTTGTCCAAGCGCTCATGAATAGCTTCATTTTCCCTCTTAAGCTCATTCAGAGTATCCATAACAAGTGAAGTAGGAGCAGAGGATGAAGAAGCTTCAGCAGATACAACCTTTAGAGTACATGCAACAGTTAGAATGAACAAAATTTGAAAGTTGACACCATAAGAGTTGACACAGGTTCAGGTGCAGCTTTAGCAGAAGGTTGATTCAACAGAACTATTGCCATAGGATTTGAATCTTCAAAGGCATCTTCAGATTCATCTTCTGAAATGTCCATTTGATCAGCTGGAGCATTAGCAATCATCAGAGAAGACTTCTTGTCCCAAATATCAGCAGCTTCTGACTGGAAGGCATGCAGATGTTTGGAGAAGTTCTCAAGCACCTGAGAATGACATAAGTCTTACAACTTTAGTGACTCAGCATCTAAGTTTCTTCTGAACGTTTCCCACAGAAGATCTGTTGCTGCTGGGTTCACATTTATGGTGCAGTATGCATTCAGGAGGTCCAACCAAGCTTGTACTTTTGTTAAGAAATTCTGAAAACATATATTTACATCTGGATGAACAGGTTTGGGAACAGCCTTTTTATAGGTTTTGTTTTTCAGATATTGTAGAGATTCAAAATCAACTACAGTTTTAAGAAAGTCAGTTGGTTTAGGATTTTCGGATTGGTCAGGTGTTTCAGTTTGGTCAGGTTGTTCAAAAGGTTCAGGTGTTTCTGATGGATTGAGAGTTTCAGAGGGTTCATGTGTTGCTGATGGTTCACAAGGTTCAGATGCTTCATGTGATGGATGGAGGTTATGTTCTGGAGATTGAGGAGGTGAAAGCATTTGTGAGTTAGGTGTTGGAAGTTGTGGAGATGTGGGTGGTGTGACATCAGGTGAAATGATGATTGTGTTATCAGCAGTGAGGGTAGGATTTTGTGGTTGTGTTCTGTTCATGGTAAAGATATTTTCAGAAGGTAGGGTGAATGGTGGCTTTTGTATGGCCAGAGGTACGTTTATTCCTGGTATTCTCCAAGATCCAGCATCATACCATCCAGTAGGTCTGGGTGATAAAGGTCTGGGAGGTGGTCTAGAAAAGTTGTCAGCGGGAATAGTTTGAGAGATAGGTGTTTGAGATGGTTCTGTTTGAGATGGTTCTGTTTGAGTTTCAGAGGAGTAATCAGAGTCAAAATCACTCAAGTCTGATAAAACTTGATCTTTTTGAGGATTTTCAGCAAGAGGTTCAAAGGGTATGGTCAAGTCTATGTCAACATCTATGTCACCTAAGGTTTGGGGTTCAACAGAAGTAGATATATTTACAGAATCATTAACAGAAATAGTCTCAGCAGGTGTACCTGATTTCTTATTCTTCTTTTGAGGTCTAGCAGATGGTCCTTCAATTGCTTTCCTCTTCATTGGTTACTGAAAGACAACATCTGGAGCAGCTTCATGTCTACCTTGAAGCCAAGCAGTATCAATTGGAGTTCCACTTTCTTTGCAAATCTGAATGTAATGCAGGATGATGCAAGGGTGATCTCCTGAGTTGAACAGTGGAAAGTCAGCAATTGGAATCCTTCTTCTGGTAATGGATGCTGAAACATAAGGAGTTGGTTCTATCAGCAGTTTGTCAATGATCTTTCTCTTCACCAAATTCTTTCCTGTCAGAGCTTTCCCACATGTAGGCTCTAACTCCCCCAGCCGATTTGCTTCATCCAAGTGAGCAATCAGACCATTCTCAGTCAGAATGTATGAAATCAATCTCCCCATTGGAATCCAATTCCTTTTGGATTTAGGGTTCTTCACTCTTTCTGCTTCCCTAGTTTCTTTGACATGAGTCCAGAGGTGATCAAACAGAAGATAGGGTAAATCAATCTTAACATTTGTTCCTAGACAGAACAACAGGTATTGCTGGTCAGCATTTATATAGTCAAGAGAACTTGTTTCCTTTCTATGATGAATGCAACCATGGATGATTCTAGCCCAGATCTTGTACTTATTCTTCAAATCTCTGACTTTTAAGGACGCTTGCCCAGTTGTAAAAATTTTAGCATAAACTTTTGACATGTTCATTCTGCCACTTGAAATTCCAGTCACTCCAGTTCCTTCAAAACCCAGTAGTTTTCTGATGAGATTTTCAGTTATAGAGATTTCCTTACCCATCACAAATGAGAGGATGACTTTTGGAGAAGCAATAGCGTGTATCCAAAATTCCTTAACAAGGTGTGGAAAAACAGGACCAACTAGATGGTCAAAGAAGTTTCCCCATCCTTGAAACTCCACAGTAGGAAAAAGGTCAAATCCATTTGCTTTTAGGTTATCAAAATCCACCATAAATTCACTTATAACTTCTAAGCTATCCATTGGAATGAGAGTGGTTCTCTCAAGAATGACGTACTGTTCAGATTGGGTGTTCTCAGAATGAGTAGAGGAGGAAGCCATTTGAGCATTTAGGTTGAGAGAAGAAAAAGGGTTGCAGAGAAAAATACACAGAGACGATTGAATTTTGAAAGAGAAGGTAAAAAGTGAGAAAGGTGTTTACAAAGGTATTTATATGAAAACTTTTGAGAAATAGGTTTTAAAAAATAAAACTGTAAAAAGAGTTTTTAAAATTAATTAAAAAGAATCTAATCATGACTAGCATTTAATGAAATTGAAAATTGAGGGGAAAACGTGAGATTTGAGCAAATCAATAACAGTTACCTAGAATGGCGTCAATAGCTTAGCACGCGTGACCTTTCAGAAATACACCACATGTTCATCTCTTGAAGGTTGCATGGGACAGTTGTTTGATATAATGAACTGTTGAACTATACTTGAAATGAAACGTTAGAACATTTCAGAACTTTATATATAGCTTCTGATGTAACTTCTCTTCTAACTTCTGAAGAGTTGTTAATCAGAACACTCATTTTAGAACATTCTGAAGTCAAACACAGAAGATAAATACAATTTTATTCAGGACATAATTCCATACAAATATTTTTCAAAATGAATTTAAATCTATCTTCTGAAAGTGGTTTGGTAAAAATATCAGCCCATTGATGGTCTGTTTTTACAAAGTTTAAATTTAAAATTCCCTTATGAATGTAGTCCCTTATAAAATGATATTTGATTTCTATGTGTTTAGCTTTAGAATGCAAAATGGGATTTTTAGAAAGACAAATTGTAGAGGTATTGTCACAGAAGATAGGAATCTTACTTTCATAAAGATTAAAATCTTCTAGCTGACTTTTCATCTAGATCATCTGAGAACTACATCCAGCAGCAGATATATACGCAGCTTCTGTTGTTGAAAGTGCAATTGTTGCTTGCTTCTTGCTGTACCACGAGATAAGATTGTCACCCAAAAACTGGCAGCTTCCAGAGGTGCTCTTTCTTTCAATTCTTTCTTCAGCAAAGTCAGCATCACAATAACCTACTAGTCTGAATTCTTTTGATCTTCTGTAACACAAACCCAGATTAGTAGTACCTTTCAGATACCTCAGAATTCTCTTAACAGCAGTTAAGTGAGATTCTCTAGGATCTGATTGGAATCTAGCACACAAACATACGTTGAATAATATATCAGGTCTACATGCAGTCAGATAGAAAAGGGATCCAATCATACCTCTGTAGAGCTTCTGATCTACCTTCATACTTACCTCATCTTTTCTGAGTGGGTTGATCAGAGATTCTGAGATTATTCAAAGTATTGTCAAGAGGATGATCTTCTGAGTCTTCCTTTGCTTCTGACTTTTCCTTTTGCTTCTGACTTTTCTTTTGCTTCTGACTTTATAGAGTTTGAGAGAAGATCTTCTGTACCTACAGAAATATTAATTTGCTTTGGCTGTTACTGGCCAAGCTTATCATCAATCCTGACTTTGATTGATTCTTCAACAATCAGAGTTTTTGTGTTGTATATTCTATAGCTTTTTGAGCGTTCAGAATATCCAAGCTGAAAACACTTTTGTGCTTTAGAATCAAACTTGTTCAGAATGTCTTTAGTGGTCAGAATAAAACAAGTACATCCAAAAGGATGGAAATATGAAATGTTTCTAATGGCCTAGAGGAAGAAACAACATTTTATGATTTAAAAGAAGGTCTTGAAAACTTTCCTTTTAGACATGCTTCGCACAGAGCTTCTGATGTTGTATTTCCATTCCTGTTTCCAATAGTTTCAGAGCCAGTAATCTTCTGTTTCTGATTGCCTCTGAAACTTGCAAATCTTTTAGATTCCAGGCTTTGAAACATATGCTTTCTTTCCTCCATGTGTAGAGAGCATCCAGAGTCCAAGTGTTAATACTGGAGTTTCAACCTTGCTGTTAAAAATATCTGCAACATAGATGATTTTGTCTTTTGGTACCCATATCTTTTTGGGTCCTCTTGAGTTAGAGTATTTAAAGTTCTGTTTGAACTTTGGATTAGCATAAGAGTTTCCAGAGTGAGATGTATATTTAATATTATGTGTGTGCCCAGTGGTGAAGTGAGAATAGAGAGGAGTGCGTTTGATAACCAGATCCTTAACTTTCTGAGGCTGGGATACTTTACCTTTCTATCCTATACCTATTTTGTCTTTCTTGCTAACTCCATAGATCATTGAAGCCAATTTACTTCTATCTATGTTTTTAGCCAGAAACTTCTGAAAGCTTTGATCATATTTCTTTATGATCTTATTAGCATTGCTGGGATCCTCTGAGATTATTTCCTTCTGAGAGTTTTGTAGATCATTTTCTAGTTTTGAAATCTTTTCTTTTAACTCAGAGTTTTCTGATCTCAGGCTTTCAGTTACTTCAGAGTCAAAAGCAAGATCCTTTTTCAGATTCCTGAATTTGACTCGTAGTTGCTGAAATCTTTCCAGAATTTCACTCAGACTTTCTCCTAGTTCAACTTTAGTGAAATTAACAGTGAAGTCAGGGAATACCTCTTCACTGTCTGATTCTGATTCTGACCCTGATTCTGATTCAAAAGATTCAGAGACATCTGATAAGTTATCTGTTTGAGCTATATTGGCTTGTTTATCTTCTGATTTTGTTTCGTCTTCAGAAGATTTAGAGTCATCCCATGTTGCCATAAGACTTTTCTTCTTTTCCTTAACAAACTTCCCTTTATGTTTCTCCTTCTGAAGCTTTGGATACTCACTTTTTTAGTGACCTTGTTTATTGCATTCATAGCAGGTAATGATTCTGTTACTTGATATTCTGTGTCTAGAGGATTGTTCAGAGTCATTTCCCGTTCTTCTGGAGTTTCTGAAATTCTTCTACTTGTGCTTCCACAGCTGATTGATCCTGCTGGAGAGCAAGGATAGTTCATCTTCTTCTGAAGCAGATTCTTCAGAGTTTCCTTCTTCACCCTGAAAAGCGTTAGTTTCATATTTTATAATTGATTTAAGGGCAACAGACTTACCTTTCTTCTGAGGCTCGTGCTCATCAAGTTCTATCTCATGACTTTTGAGAGCGTTGATGAGTTCTTCAAGAGACACGTTGTTCAGATCTTTTGATACTTTGAAAGCAGTGACCATAGGTGTCCATCTTCTGGGTAAACTTCTGATGATCTTCTTAACGTGGTCTGCCTTAGAATATCCCTTGTTCAGAACTCTCAGGCCAACAATCAGAGTTTGGAACCTTGAGAACATAACTTCTATAGATTCACTTTCTTCCATCTTGAAGGCTTCATACTTCTGGATGAGAGCCAAAGCTTTAGTCTCCTTCACTTGAGCGTTTCCTTCATGATTCATTTTGAGAGACTCAAACATATCATGTGTTGTATCTCTATTTATGGTCTTTTCATATTCAACTTTAGAGATAGCATTTAGAAAAATATTTCTAGCTCTGTGGTGATTTTTGAAATCAGCTTTTTGTTGTCTATCCATATTTTTTCTATTAATCTTGTTTCCTTCTGAGTCTGTAGGATGTGTGTAACCATCCAAGACTATATCCCATAAATCACTATCATGACCTAGAAAGAAACTTTCTAGTCTATCTTTCCAATAATCAAAATCTTCTCCGTCAAACACTGGAGGTATGGTGTAGTTATTGTTGTTTTGTTCATTTGCCATTGTGTTTTCTTTATGGATCTTTTCCTGACACGGTTAAGTGTTGCACTCAGAGTCAAGCTCTAATACCAATTGAAGGATGAGAAAACACTTAGAAGGGGGGGAGGGTGAATAAGTTTCTCTTTTTCTTTTTCTTAAAGGCTCCACAATAATGGAAATACACAGTTATTTTTATCCTGGTTCGTTTGAACTCAAACTACTCCAGTTCACCCGCCAAGGTGATTCCGCCTTTCTCAACAAGGACTTAATTCACTAAAATCAACTGATTACAATCACACAACAACTGTTGTGACTAAGAATGCACAAGTAAAATTACAGGTGACTAACACCACTAAGACTCAAACTAGTCCTAGTCTTCTTGAGAAATCTGACCAAACTTGGTCTCTCAAGGAACAATTACAAGAATTAAATCTTTACAGATAGTGAAACAAATTTGCTTCTAAGAAAGCTATATCCCAACTGTGATTTTTCAGTAAGATTAGTATTGCACAAAGTGTATGTAAAATAATTTGTGAGCCCAGAATGTTTTCACGTAGTTCTTGCTTCTTTTGAATTTGTTGAGTTGTTGGCTTGCAATAAATGATCTTCTATTTATAGCATGAAGAAAATTGACCGTTGCTGCCTTCAAAAGTTGAGAGTAATTAATGTTTGCGTGTTTGCTTGCAGTATTTCATTTTCCAATGAACTAGCGTAGACACTTGAGTGCATGTAGCCGTCTTTGCATTAAATGAGCAAACAACACTTTGTCAGAGCATGTTTCCTGAAACTTGACAAGACTTTTTAGCTTCTTTATTCTTTTAGAACTAGCTTCATGTCTTGCTTTAGAACATGCTTGCATATCTTCTTATCAGCGCTTGCTTTCTTTATACTATCAGAATGTAGTTTGCTTTCAAAGTACTTCTGAACAAGGAAAGTTGTTAAGTGTTAGAAGATGCAGAAGATAGTTTCTTATCAGAGTCAGCATCAGCACTTGCACTAAAACAAATAGTTCTTTCATTAAAGAACTTCTTCATTTTTTTTCAGCTCAGCACGTCAAAATGCTTCTGTCAGAACACTATCTGAAACAAATAAATATGTTCATCAGAGTATCAATTATATAAAATATATTTATTGTTATCATCAAAACTCTGAGATATGATTAGAACCAATCTTGTTCTAACACTTAGAAGGTGACATAATATCATGCCAAACAATATTAGTCCAATCAATGGGAACATTAGGAGTCAATATAATTGATAATCCTCTTTTATAGTAAGTTGGATTGTGGATGAGGGTTTCCAACACAATTGATATTATTTGTCACTGTAAGTGATATGGATAGTCTACATGAAAGCAAGTAGAGTTGGGAATTCCAATTGTAAATTATAAGGAAAAGTAAAAGGAAAAGGACAGTGATGATCCCCCAGCAAAATCTTGGTCCATGTGCTGAATAGTATGGAGTCTATAAAGTTAGTGTATAGGAACCGCTTTAAGATAGTGCCACTAGTCTTGATTCCAAAAGTTCACAAAATTTCCTTTGCCAATGTTCCAACAGTAGTTATCTAGCACATTATTGATTTTGGATTTGATCCCATATCATAAAGTAGATAAAATATGGTAGTTGGTTGTGCACCCCCTTCTAAATTGTTCTTTGCCTAAGCATGACATGCCACTAGTCTTTAGAGGTGAGAGATTCTCAGCATAATTTAAGCCTAAAAGCATCATTTAAAGCAATGAGAGACATAATGTATAAGCTATCATCTTTGAAGGGAGTGCAAACCTTGAACCAAGAAATAGTCACAAACTTTCTAGCCTCATGGTTACCACTTCATATGAAGCTTCTAAAAAGCTTCTCAAGATCTTTAATAAGCACTACTACAAAAAATCTCTTTTACCTTGGTTGGAAAAGGGATTTTACCTCAGTTTTATAGGCAAGATAACGAAGGGCATCATGAAAACTCACCATTTTCCCCTCGGGTAAAGTTTCACTACGAGGCAAAGTGTACTAGTCATGGGTTGAATCCCCGACAATAATATTTTTTAGATTTTCAAAACTATGTTACTTTTTACCTCAGTTGGAATAATATCCGATGTAAAATATCCTATTTACATAATTTTAGTTTTAAACTATTTTTTTTGTTTCAATCTACAAAGCATCAAATTTGTTGACATTTTTAATCTTCCTCCTCGTCTTCCTCCTCCTCCTCCTCCTCATCATCATCATCATCAACAACAACAACAACAACCTCAACAACAAAAACAAACAGAATCGTTGAACATTAAATCTCAACAACAACAAGATCCATAAAGTCTTTAAATATTATATTTTAAAATAAAAAAACAACAACAACAACGACAAAAATAAACAAAATCAATAGAATCGTTAAACATTTAATCCCAATTGCAGTAACATTAAACATTTTGTTTGACACAATAACAAAAACTGACATTGTTAAGTTACATTTATGCTTTCTAACTAACATTAAACAATTTTAACAATCAATTATAAGAGAAGATATTATTTAATATGGTGGGAGAACTGACTTGGGTGTTTTGCGTTTTATTGCAATTGTTGCAGATAGCAAGGATCGCCGCCGATTTTTCTTTTATCCAATAAAGGAAAGGGTGAAAAGAACAGGAAAGACCTTTGACATATTTTCTTGATTTCGGGGGGTAGGTTATGAAAAGGGAAGGTGTTAGCACCCTTTTCATCCGTAGTTATCTACAGGCTCTTAGTTGCTTTCTAGATCACTTGAAAAAATGATTTGTTTGAAAATGTGTTTTGTGATGGGTTTTTAAAAGTATTATGAAAACGCCTTTGTTTCGGCAAACTTTGTAATGATTCTCGTCTCTATAAGAATGTATACAAAGTGTTGATTTTGAAAATAGTTCAAAGAGATGTTTGTTTTTGAAGATGTTTTTGAATATGTTTTTGAAAGTGTAAGTGTGGAAATGGTTTTAGTTTGTGAGCAAGCAACTATGAGTGTCCTACCTACACAAAAGGTATATGTTCTTTTCCTCCTCTGTTAGATGTTGCTATCTTACCATTGATTTGGTAAGAAGCCCCATCGTTGGGTGTGAAGGGACGGGCGTGGGTCAATCGTATAGTCATAGAAGGCAACTTATGAGACGTTTTAGCAATTTTCGTAAGGGACTAGATTGTTTACCGGAGGCAACATCGAGGGACATCAGGGGACTACGATCTTTTATATCGAGGGTCTTTGCTAAAATGCCCATATTCGAGGGACATGACTATTTTCTGAGGTAACAAGCGAGGTTACCCTAGAGGTACACGTGTGTGAATAGTGTGTTTGATTGCATGCGTTTTTGTCTTTGAAATTAGGGTTTTATAACCGTTGATTTTATCTTACCATACACACCCTAATTACTAACAATTTATATTAAAGTGGTAAATTGCGGAAATTAAAATCCTAAGTTATTATATCACTTTAGGGGATGGGGGATACAAATGTACAAATGGGGGTGGAAAGCAATAAAAGTCCTAATTATTACAACCATATTGAATAGCAATGAAATAAAATATATATAAAATATAAAAAACAACAAACAGCGTAAAGGAGAGAAAAAACAAATCTTTCAATTCATGCAGTATGTTCGAAGCATGCATCCTTCGATTCACAGAGAAAAAATAAATCTTTCGATTCATGCAGTATGTTCGAAGCATGGACCCTTTGATTCACACACCCTTTTTTCTTCTGTTTGGGCATGTAACGCAGTGTTTGTCGAAGCCTAAGGCTTTGTGTCGAAGCATGCTGTAATTTCTCATTCCAACATTGTTTTATGGTCTGTACAGGTTAGTTCTTAACATAATTGACAAGAAAGTAAAACAACAAAAGGGGAGCTTCGAAGGGAATTATTATTACATGTTATATTCTAAAATGAATCATCAATGATGCTTGAAACGGAGGGTATAAAGTCAAGACGACTTACCTTGAAGCTGGAATGTGTATTTTGGACTTGAGTTGCTGCCTTCGGATGCTCTTAGGTTCGAAAGAAAAGAAAAAGAGGTGTTGTATTTTTGGGTTCTGGGTTCGAAAGAAAAGAATAGAGGTGTTGTGTTTTTTTATTCTAGGTTTAAGAGTGTTTCAAGGTTCCAGCCTTTGTGTTCTCTCCTCTCTCTTTTTTTCTTCTCCTGTTTCCTTCTCCAAAAGCCTCCTTTGTGTGTTGTGGAAACAACTTATTTATAGAAGAGTCTTGCTGGAGTTTTGGGGGGGAAAACAAATGAAATTTGAACAGTTTTGGTATGCTCTTTTCATAGCTTTCGAGGTGCAGCTCTTATATGCTAGTTTGGTGCAAATATGGGACTGGTTTAGGAGCAGCATAGCAGGACTGTTTTGCAGCAGTTTTGGAGTGTTGTGGCAGCTTGGTGCAGGGATGTTTCATAGCAGTACAACAAACTGTTTTTGACATAGTTTTAGGCTGTTATATGGACAGTACAGCAAATTTGGGCTTGGAAGTATATAGGACTTTGTTCAGCAGCCTTCGACCAAATACATCAAAAAACAAGACAATATTTGTTTCCACCAATTGTGTGTTCTTCGAATGGACCAACAATTATATGTTCTTCGAATCCATCAATTGTATGTTCTTCAAATGGACCACCAATTGTATGTTCTTCGAATCCACCAATTATATGTTCTTTGAATCCACCAATTATATGTTCTTGTATGTACCACTTTGATTATGCAAGATGATCTCATTGGCATAGTCAAAACGAAAGAATTTATGGATTCTTTTCTACCAATAACCATCAGTTGATTAAATGGTCAAAAGTTAAAATGTACAAACCTCAAATTGTAATTCATAGTGTAGAAATTATGTGTGTTGAAGGGTTTAGAGGTGGGTCGAAGCAATCATGAAGGAAGCCATTGCCTTGTGGATCGAAGCAAGCATGAAGGAAGCCATTGGCTTGTGGGGATTGAAGCAAGCATGAAGGAAGCCATTGACTTATGGATCGAAGCAAGCATGAAGGAAGCCAATGCCTTGTGGATCAAAGCAAGCATGAAGTAATCCAATGCCTTGTGGATCTAAGTAAGCATGAAGGAAGCCATTGCCTTGTGGATCGAAGCAAGCATGAACGAAGCCACTGCCTTGTGGATCGAAGCAAGCATGAAGGAAGTCATTTCCTTATGGATCGAAGCAAGCATGAAGGAAGCCATTGCCTTGTGGATCGAAGCAAGCATGAAGGAAGCCATTTCCTTATTGAATATTATGGATCGAAGCAAGCTTGCTCTTCTTTGATTTGTCAAAATCTGCCAACCACTTCTTTCGATCAGTCATGTAATTCGACCAGCCTGGACCAAATTTTGAATTCGACAGAGTTATCTGCATCTGCGCACATTTTTTATCTGCTTTGCCCTTTCAACAGTTTCCTCTTTGATCTGATGCTTGAAAGTCCAATATGATCCAAGGAAACTATATGGGGCACTAAAAGTCCAATTGTACTTGTGCAAACTTGAGCTTTTTTTGTGAGAAATTCCTTGAGAAAAGAGAAGGCAAACTTTGGGGTACAACAGCTGCCCCTGTTCAATCTTCTTAAACCTGAAGAGTTAGACTGGCGAGTCCGCCATTCGTGACTTGAAGGTGGAAGATGATTGAACACTAGAGTGGCCAAATTTTTTCACTCGATGATATATTAGTTGATTGTATAGGGAGTGGGCTTAAAGATGCCATTTGAAGAGATGATGAAGAGTTATTAGAGATGGTCTTATAGATGCCATCCAAAGTAACTATTGATAGGGGTTGGAAGAAGTATCAGAATAAATCTTTGGTCGATTTAATCTGAAGGAGTAGATGTAGTGGGATGAGTATCAGAATAATATCCATAACTGGATCGTATATGACTCGTATCTGAAAGATGTATTGAATGGGTGTCAGAATGACATCCGTCTCTGGATCGTATCTGAATTGTATTTGAAAGTTGTATTGAATGAGTGTCAGAATGACATCCGTCTCTAGATCGTATCTAAACTCTTTTTGAAAGATATATTGAATGAGTTTCAGAATGACATCCGTCTCTGGATCGTATCTGAACTCTTTTTGAAAGATATATTGAATGAGTGTCAGAATGACATCCGTCTCTGGATCGTATCTGAACTGTATTTGAAAGTTATATTAAATGAGTGTCAGAATGAGATCCATCTCTGGATCGTATCTGAACTGTATTTGAAAGTTGTATTGAATGAGTGTCAGAATGACACCCGTCTCTAGATCGTATATGAACTGTATTTGAAAGATATATTGAATGAGTTTCAGAATGACATTCGCCTCTGGATCGTATCTGAATTGTATTTGAAAGATATATTGAATGAGTGTCAGAATGACATCCGTCTTTGGATCTTATCTGAACTGTACTTGAAAGATATATTGAATGAGTGTCAAAATGACATCTGTCTCTGGATCGTATCTGAACTGTATTTGAAATTTGTATTGAATGAGTGTCAGAATGACATCCATCTCTAGATCGTATCTGAATTGTGTTTGAAAGGTATATTGAATGAGTGTCAGAATGACATCTGTCTCTGGATCGTATCTGAACTGTATTGAATAAGTGTCAGAATGACATCCGTATCTAGATCGTATCTGAACTGTATTTGAAAGAATTCAGAATAAGTATCAGAATGACATTTGTATCTGGATCGTATCTGAACTGTATTTGAAAGATATATTAAATGAGTGTCAGAATGACATCTGTCTCTGGATCGTATCTGAAATATATTTGAAAGATATTTTGAATGAGTGTCAGAATGACATCCGCATCTGGATCGTATCTGAACTGTATTGAATGAGTGTCTGAATGACATCCGTATTTGGATCGTATTTGAACTGTATTTGAAAGAAATCCGGAATAAGTATCAGAATGAAATTCATATCTGGATCGTATCTGAATCGTATTTGAAAGATATATTAAATGAGTGTCAGAACTACATCCGTCTTTGGATCGTATCTGAACTGTATTTAAAAGATATGTTGAATGAGTGTCAGAATGACATCTGCATCTGGATCGTATCTGAACTGTATTGAATGAGTGTCAGAATGAAATTCGTATCTGGATCGTATCTGAACTGTATTTGAAAGAATCTGGAATAAGTATCAGAATGACATCCGTATCTGGATCATATCTGAATTGTTTCTAGAAGAGAATCTAGAATAAGTGTCAGAATGTCATCTGTCTCTGGATCCTATCTGGACTGTATTTAAAAGAATCTGGAATAAGTGTTAGAATGTCATCCGTCTTTGGATCGTATCTGAATTGTTTCTGAAAAATGTATGAGAAGGAACCCGTGTAGGATTGCTTCATTATGAAGCCATGTGAAGATGCATCTGGAAATATATGAGAAGGAACCCGGGTAGGGCTGCTTCAGGATGAGTCCGTGTAAAACTTCATCTGGAAATGTATGAGAAGGAGCCTGAGTAGGGCTGCTTCATGATGAGCCCGTGTGAAGTTGCATCTGGAAATTTTGAGAAGGAATTCGTGTAAGATTGCTTCAGCTGGTCGTGTAGATAGTTGCCCTGGCTTATTTCAGGAATTAATCTCTGACCTATTTGAGAAAGAAAGATAGTTTCCCCGGCTTGTTTTGAGAGTTAATCTTCAATCTTCTCATGTAGATAGTTTTCCTGTCTTGTTTCAGGTATTAATCTACAATCAGTTGTTCACAGATAGTTACCCTGTCTTGTATCAGGTATTAATATGGAACCCACTTTTTGTTGGTCGTAGAGATAGTTGCCCTGGCTTGTTTCGGGAATTAATCTATGACCTTTTGAGAAATGGTTGTGATATTTACCAAAGAGGATTTTTGTTGATTGACTTTTCCTGCAAGGAAGAGGGTTAGTTGCATGCCGATGTATGCATGGCTTGATGATGTTCTCAAAATAAACGAGATTATGTTGTATGCATTTATCATGTATGTAATATGATTTATGAATGTGAAATATTTGGTTAAATGTATCTTTGCTTTGGAAAATAAATCCTTGACAAGTGTTGGGGAGCTTTAGGAAGTTAAATCCCGGAATGCTTTTGGGGATAAAGAGTATGCACATCTTAAAACCTTGTTTAGAATGTTTCCACTAGGGATTCCTGTTTTGTTGTTTTGAGGAGAAATCCACTAGGGAAGATTGGCTTTTGCTTGAAAAATCTTTGTGGAGAGTGTTGATTTTTGCTTGGGGAAAAGAGTTCAGGAGTTTTAGTTGTACGTTGCTCTACTGGGGAGTTATACTCTTTCTTAGAGAGAATGGAAGTTAACAACTTGTTGGGGATAAAGAAGTTAACTGTTATCTGATCGGCTTCCAGGCTTTGCAGCAACTCACTGGGGATAGTGGCAAACTTTACTGGGGAAGAAGATTTTTGTTAGTGTTTTGAAGAAGTTAAACTATTATCTGGTTGGGTCCAGGTTTTAGTAACTTTTGGGGATATCAATGAATCTACCGGGATTAAAGGGTTTCGTCTGTTGATTTGTATTGGTCTGGAGGATTCATAGTTTGTTGGGGAAATAAACCCATTTGAAAATCTGTCGGGGAGGTGTTTTCTTCTGGAAAAACTCCTCAAAGCTTTCTCTTAAGACCAATTCAGTTGGGGAGAGGTTTTCCGGAGGTTGAAACTTTGGCTGGGGATTGCATGGATCCAACTTTATGGGGATATCCATGAATTTTGCCTTATGGGATTTGTACCCTTACCTATGAAGATTATTCTATGAGGATAACCTTATAGAGGTGGCTCTGGCGACTTCAACGGGGATCACCTTATGAAAGGGAATTTGTGGGGATTTTTTGTTGTCCATAGTAGTAAGTGATGTAGCGCTGCCAAACAATGTGTGCTTGTTCGTACGTGACCCTTTGTTGGAATTCATGTTCATTTCCCCAAGTGATTCAAATGCAGACCTGCCCCTGGCTATTCAGGACTTTATGAGAGATTTCTTGGAATTTTGACTTGACTGCCACTGATGGGTTGGACTATAACATGTCATGCCCCCTTGATTATGGGATATTTGTCATGGGAAGTGTCTTCCCATTTGAAGTGATTCTGTTTCCTAAGAGAATTTTCGTTCATTGGATATTCGCTGTGGGAATTCCTCCATTGTCAAAAAGTTAGCTATATGCAAACAACAGTATTCAAACAATGCAACGTTTAGGTTTATCTTGAAGTTTTGAAAATGCAATTTTAATAAATAAAAGAATTTTGTAAGATTATGAATTCAACTAAGGATTTACAATAGGCCTTACAGAAGTCAGGATACCTTTTGTAACAGTATGCTTTCGAACCAAACCATGCTTCAATTAGGACTTTTAGAGGGTTGTAACATGGCCTGGTTCACGGTTTAAGAAACAAAGGATAAGGCTCAAAGTGTGTTTGTATCCAATCCTCTCTTCATGATGTTCTCCAATTCTATACTCAGTTAATTGCGCGTTTTGAATTCCAATTAAGTTTGGAATGACGTTTTGGTGATGGTTCAGACAAGTTAGGTTTGTTGGAGAAGGCAGTCATTTTGCAACATTTTTTTTTGTTGTTGAGGATTTGCAGCGACCTCCTTTTTTTTATTTATTGCCCCTAATTTTTGCCTGACTGTTCTCATTTTGAGATTACAACCAGCGGGATGCCTCAGTTTTTCTTAAGTCTCCTTCATAGGTTTTAACTCAATGGGCTTTTCTTTTGAGATATAGTGACTGCCTATTTTATGGGGAGCCATCACGGTCTTTTGATTCATAAGGATGTTTGTGTATGAAGTGAAAGCTTGCGGCTGAATGCACATTCGGATTAACTGAGAAACTACCTTGCCCCAGGTTCTGATTAAAGGTTTCAATTTGTGTGAAAAAGAAAACTCTTACTTATTTGGCTCGAAGGGGTTGACTAGAGATCATCTTCCTTATAACTCCAGTTATAGTGGTAAGAATCGGAGATCAAGCTATTAATTAACTTAACTAGCAAATAAGTAAGAGTCGCCACCGTGATTTATTATTTCTAAGGGAAAAGGGAAAAGAGCGAAATAAAACCCTTAAATATGCAATGTAAAATAATACTTAAATACTATGTGTTTCTGAAAAGAGATCTAGAGTTCGGGGGTTGGTTATGCAATGGGAAGTGTGATACGGTGGGAGAACTGACTTGGGTGTTTTACATTTGATCACAAATGTTGCGGATAGCAAGAGTCGCCACCAACTTTTCTTTTATCCAAAAGGAAAGGCTGAAAAGAACAGGAAAGATCTATAGAGATGTTTTCTTGAGTCCGAGGGGTAGATTATGAAAAGGAAAGGTATTAGCACCCTTTTCATCCGTAGTTATCTACGGGCTCTTAGTTGCTTACTAGATCACTTGCTTTTGTTTGAGTGTGTGCTTGTGGTGTGGTTTTATGAAAGTATTTTGAAAATGTCTTTGTAATGGTTCTCGTTTTTATAAGAACGCGTACAAAGTGTTGTTTCAAAAAATAGTTCAAAGAGGTGTTTGTGGAAAGTGTTTTTTGAAAGTGATTTTGAAAATGTGTCTTCTTTGTAATGGCTCCCGTTTCTATAAGAACGCGTACAAAGTGTTTGTATTTTGAAAATGTTTCAAATGAGTGTGTTGGTGTATAAAAATGTTTTTGTGAGCAAGCAAGCAACTAGGAGTGAATCTACCTACTCAAAAGATCTTAAATGTTCTTTTCCTCTCCTTTAGATGTTGCTATCTTACCATTGATTGATAAGAAACCCCCATCGTTGGATGTGAAGGGACGGGCGTGGGGCATTTGTATAGTCATAGAAGGCAACCTATGGGACGTTTTAGCAATGTCATTTAGGGACTAGATCGTTTACCGAAGGCAACATTGAGGGTCATCGAGGGACTATGACATTTTATCGAGGGTCTTTTCTAAAACGCCCATATTCGAGGGACTTGACTATTTTCTGAAAGGCAACAAAGCGGGATTACCCTAAGGGTGCTAGTGTGAATAGTGTGTTTGATTTGCATGCATTTAGTCTTTGATTTTTAGGTTGTCTACTTGTTGATTTTTATCTTGCCATACATCCTAATTACTAACATTTATATGAAAGTGATAAATTGTGGAAAGTAAATATTTTACGCTATTACAATCATTAAGGGGATGGGGTGTGCAAATTTACAAATGGGGATTGCAAGAAATTAAAGTCCTAATTATCTATTACAACCACATTGAAATAATACACAAGAAATGTAAAATGGGTTTGTTTTGTTTAAGTAAAGAAGTTAGTTCACTTAATAAAAATATTTTGATCTTTTGGTTTAAAAAGAGATAAAATAAAGTATGTAAATATATTAAAAAAAGTTTTCTGTGTTTTTGGTTATTAAAGCTAAAATAAGATAAATAAGAGAAAAGAGAAGTCAGAATCAGAACGTTGCTAAAACGAGAAGGAACCGAAGTTCTGACTCTGATACGCTGTAAGAGAGAAAATGTTAGTAGGAAAGTAGAGGGTCATAAGTTATGGGTCTGGGTACACCAAGTTCTGAGGTTGCTGGGAATAAAGGAAAACCTAGAAGTTCTGATTGCCAAGGGGGTTCAGAAGCTATAGTGTAACTGGGAACCTAGAAGTTTTAATGTCACTGGAAAATCAGAAGTTCTGGCTATTTGAGAGTGAGGTGATAATGTTGTTGGGTAAGGTTGTCCAGAAGTTCTGATTTAGGAATATTGTCTGACATATGAATGGGTAAAAATGTCAATAAATGAACCTAAAAAGATGCTTCTAGGATTAGAACCCGGGACCCTTAGTACTAATGTCTTATGCGCACGCTTTCTACCACTTTGGTGGCTGTACATCCGGTATTAGAAGTAAAAGCATAAACATGTACTACCAAGTAAACTCTGATGATAAATTCCATCTATTTCTTCATGCTAATCAGAACATTTGCAACTTAGTCATTTCTCAACAGAACAAAAAACACAAACATATCAATTATGGCAGGTTTCCATCATGGTTTCAAAAACATAAAAATGTCAAGACTGTAAATCAGATAGAAACATGTATCTGCTAATCCTGATTTTCTTAAGATGTTCTGAAATGATGTTCTTCCTACTTAGGCAGACAAATACATGAAACCTCAGAATATGTACAGCGTCAAAATTAGGATGTCTACACTGTATTTTGGACATGCAAGTTTAACAATGCCTAAGTGATATGATGAGAGTCAACAGAAGCTTACCTTGCAGCTGGAGAAAGTCCTGTGAACTGGAGCCTGGTTCTGATTTCTTGTGATGTTCTGATCAGCTTCCTCACGTGCTCAGCAGACTGAAACAACCTTTAAATTAGGTTACGAATGGCTAGAAAATTTAGAAGTTGTATGAATGATTTGGTCAAGAAACACTTGAGTGAAGTTGGAGTTTGAATGCAAGAATAAAAAACTAGCAGCTTTTGTATTAGTGTTTGCAGTTTAGGATTCTTGTAATTTTTAGCAGGGTTTCAAAGCTTTTTCTTTTTAGTTTTTCCTACCGGCCTTTCACAGTTGCAAATGAAGTTCAATTTATAGGCAAGAATTTTGTATCTTGGAGAAGTCAAAAGTACCAACATCATGCTAGCGTGCTGGCTTGTTCTTGAAGCAAGATAAATAAGTATGGTGGTTAGAAGCTTTTACCCTTTCCTAAGTTGGATTTGTGAGTATGAATTATGGAAAAGTACCCTCAAAAGCAAAAGCAAAGCATGGGCCTAACATACTCTTGTACAAAAGTTTGCTTTTTCAAGGACACCAACGTACTTCTATGTCACACGTGGGGAAATCCTTAGGATAAAAACTCAAAAGTGGTTGTGAGCATTAAATGATGATGAGATTTATCAAACCAGAAATCCTATGCTATGAGATTATGCATCATAACTTAATTATGGGTCATAAGTTCAGCATCAGCGCAACTTAGAACAAACATCCAACTTCTGATCCTTGAATCTCTTTGCTCCAGTATGTTCTGAGCGAGTTCTCAGACTTTCTATATAACTTATGACATGCTTTGTAAGCCCTCTTTGAGTTACTCTTGCAACTTCTAATTGAACCTATGTGAAAACTGGCCCAGAAGTTGTAAACAAATTCTGATTTGAAAATGCTCAGAATTTACTAAGTGCCTAAGTTTCAGAGACGTGACTTTGAGGATGTATAACTTGAAATCCCAACATTTCTAGAAGAAGTTTTGTTCTGCAATGTTTTGGGTCTCATTAAGATCTAAAAATCTTGAGTTAGAAGCTCTTCCAGAATCAGCTTGCATCATGGTGACAATCTGGCCAGAAGTTCTGAGCTTGTCATATTTCTTAAACACTTAGAAAAATTCTAAGTATTTAGAATTTTGACTTTTCCAAAGTAATTTTGGCTCTTTGAGTTTCTTGATGAAACAAATATCATATTTCAACCTGTCTTGATGAAATATGATTCTTGAAACTTGACTTTGATCCAAAAGTCAAAATTTGACTTTTCAGTATGAAAATGACCATTTTGCCCTTGTGAATGACTTTCTTGGAAAATTTGTAATTCAAGGCTTGGAATTGGATGGAAGCAAACCTGAGGGTCCAGGGTGATCCTTTGAGAAATGAGAGGGAAAATTTTGGGGTACAACAGCTGCCCCTGTTCAATTTTCTTACGCTTGAAGAGTTAGATTGGCAAATCTGCCATTCATGACTTGAAGGTGGAAGATGATTGAACACTAGGGTGCCCAGAAATTTGCACTTGATGACGTTATGGTTGATTGTGTAGGGAATGGGCTTAAAAGATGCCATCCAAAGGTGATTGATTGTTGACAGAAATTAGACTAAGTCTAAACTCGACTTCAACTGGAAAAGAATCAGAATAAATCTTGGAATGACTTATCTGAACCAGAAGAAATGTCTACCAGAAAGAATTAGGATAAACCGTTGAGATATTTAAACTGAACCAGTAGAGGTCTGGAGAAGAATCAGAATAAATCTTGGAATGACTTATCTGAACCAGGGAAAGATGTTTGCGTGAAAGAATCAGGATAAACCGTTTGGAGATTTAAACTGAACCAATAGTGGTCTAGAGAAGAATCAGAATAAATCCTGGAACGACTTATCTGAACCAGGGAAAGATTTCCGCGGGGAAGAATCAGGATAAACCGTTGAGAGATTTAAACTGAACCAACAACAATGTCTACCAGAAGGAATCAGGATAAACCGTTGAGAGATTTAAATTGAACCAGTAGAGGTCTAAAGGAGAATCAGAACAAATCTTGGAACAACTTACCTAAACCAGGGAAAGATGTCTGCAGGAAAGAATCAGGATAAACCGTTAAGAGATTTAAACTGAACCAGCAGAAATATCTACCAGAAAGAATCAGGATAAATCATTGAGAGATTTAAACTGAACCAGTAGGAGTTTGAAATGAGTATTTGTCATGTAGATAGTCATCCCGGCTTGTTTCGAGAATTGATCCATAATTGATTTGCTCATAGACATTTTCCTTGTTTTATTGAAAATCTGATGATAATTTTCTGTTGGTTGATCTTTCCTGAAAAAGGTAAAGAGTTAGTTGTATGTGATGCCATGATATATGAAATGCATAGTGCAATGAGATTGCGATATATATACATTTATGCCAGCGATGCTTATGATGTATGGATGCGATGTACACGCATGTAAGCTGTTCTGCTGCTATGTTGTTTGGATTAGGGAAAATAAATCCTTGACTGCTGCTGAGGATGAGGAGTGTAAGTCTTCATTTTCTTTTTGAAATTGAAGTGTTGATGGATGGGTTTCCATAACCATAGAAATAAACTCTATCGGGGAAGAGAAACGTCGTGTATTTCTTGTAGGCCTTATGAAATCCTGCTGAGAAATCCTGAGAAACTGAATGAATTTTGTTGGGGAATCTTTGAGGTGGAAACTTGAAGTTTTGTCCCCTTGGGGATATGATAAAGATCTTGTAACAGGATGTTTGTGCTTCTGCCTCTGCTGGAGAAAGTACCTGCGAGGATTTCATGTAATGGCCACAGATGTTGTCCTATTTCCTAAAGTCATTAGTAATTGTCTTTCTGGTTTAGTTTTCTTTTTTACGAGTTCATTTTTGAATAGTAATTACATTTAAATGCATATGCTCAAAAATAAATGATGGACGTTTTCATAAACAAAACAAGAACATTAGAAGAAGAAACAAATAATTTTTCACTTTCAAAGGAGTATCTTTGTATTAACTTGAATAAGTGTTTGTACAAAGAGACGAACATCCTAGTAAGAGAATGTCATTGTAAAAAATGAAAATTGATACAAAGGAAAAAGAAACTATATGAAATAATCCCACGGGGTTCCCATTCTGCTATAGCCTTCATGTCTCTGAGCGTCTCATCCATTTGCTGCTTTGTACGAAGCCGACTGGATTGATTAGTACCATTTGAGTATGACGAATGATAAAGGAGATTGGTTGTAAGGTAATCTAACGGGACATAGTCATACACTTTGAATCCCTAACTTTTGCTTGGACCGCCCTCTCGGTTTTTCATTCCACCGGGATACCCTTTTTTGCCCAAGCCGCCCTTTCAGGTTTTTAGTTTGCCGGGTGTACAATTTTTTTTGTATTTTATCCCTAATTTTTGCCCTAACCCTTTTGGTTTACTGGGATGCCCTAATTTTTGCCTAGGCCAGTCGACCTAACGGGTCTTTAATGCATAGTATCTTTTAACTATGTCTGTGTTTACAGGGTGTGGAAGATCCTCGTCGTCCATAGTGGTTAAGATCATTGCCCCACCGGTATGCTCTTGATCACAAATGGTCCTTCGTATGTAGGAGTCTATTTGCCCCTGGGATCACCTTGTGGCAATATGATACGCTTGATTTCCAAGTCACCAACCCGATATACCTGATGTCTGACCTTCTTGTTAAAAGCTTTAATCATACGTTTTTGGTACATCTAGCCATGACAGACAACCGTAAGCCTATTCTCATCAATCAAGTTTAGCTGGTCAAGTCGAGTTTGAATCTATTCATCTTCATTCAGCCCTGCATCTTTTATGATTCTCAGATAAGGTATTTGGACTTCAATTGGTAGGACAACTTCCATATCATATACCAAAGAGAAAGGAGTTTCCCCTGTCGATGTGTGTGCCATGGTACGGTAACCGTGGCGAGCGAATGGTAACATCTCATGCCAGTCCTTGTATGTTACTTTCATTTTTTGTATGATCTTCTTGATGTTTTTATTAGCGGCTTCTACAGCGCCATTCATCTTCGGTCGGTAAGGGGAAGAGTTATAATGCTGGATCTTGAATTGCACGCATAGTGTAGTGATCATAGTATTGTTGATATTTGTACCATTATCTGTGATGATTCTTTCCAGAATACCGTATCGACAGATAAGATTCTGCTTGATGAATCGGGCCACAACATTCTTGGAGACAGAAGCAAAGGATGCTGCCTCAACCCATTTCGTGAAGTAGTCAATGGCAACCAAGATGAAGCGGTGTCCATTAGAAGCTGTAGGTTTAACTTATCAATCATGTCAATGCCCCACATCGCGAATGGCCAAGGAGCAGTCAGGATGTTTAGAGGAACTAGAGGCACATGTACTTTGTCTGCATAGATCTGACACTTGTGACAGGTTCGTGAATACTAATGACAATATGCTTCCATGGTAGACTAGTAGTACCCTTCCCATATGATCTTTTTAGCCATCGTGTGCCCACTAGAATGGGTTCCAAAAGTGCCTTCATGTAGATCAACCATGATCTTGTCTGCCTCACTCTTGTCTATGCATCGAAGAAAAGTTGAGTCGTGGTTGCGCTTGTAGATTGTGCCATTACTGAGGAAAAACTTAGCAGAGAATCTTCTCAGGAATTTCTTGTCATTGACTGAAGCTCCCTCCGGATACTCTTGGGCCTCGAGATATCTCTTACTTTCATGAAACGAAGGCTTGTCCACTACTTCGTCAGTATCGACCTCGTGACAATAAGCTGGTTCGTCCATTCTCTTGATGGTGATCTGAGGAGCCTCATTATCCCATATGACTTTGAACGTGGATGACATAGTTTCCAGCGCGTCTGCTAGCTGATTTTCCTCTCGTGGAAAATGTTCAAAGGTAATTTCTTCAAAATGCGGGATCAATGTCATCACATGTTCTTTGTAGGGGATGAGATTAGGGTGCCTCGTGTCCTATTCTCCTTTGATATGACTGATGACTAAGGCTGAATCTCCAAATACACTTAAGTACTTTGTTGTACCCCAAAATTTGCCCTCTCATATTATCAAGAATTTCCTCACAAGGCTTCTTGAACTACCAGACAGGATTAGGGTTTGCTCAGCTCAAGACATCTCCTTGCACTGATGACCTGAAATTAGGGTTTGAGTTTGCACAAGGACTTTTGGACCATAAATGCTTCATGTGACTTTCATACACCATCTTGGACCCCTAAGATTGCTCATACCAAGTTTCAAGCCTTGAATCACATTTTTGCCCAGTCAATTGGACAATTGACCTAAAAATTAGTTGTATTGGGGAAAAGTCAACCATGGCCAATTTAAAATCAAACTTCATAATTCTTGATCCACAATCACATTATAGGCTCCTGTGTACCATTTGATCAAGTTTGGATTACAACTCCCGAGAAATTTGATAAGATCATCAAAAGGGCAAAATGGTCAAAATTAGGGTTTTGACTGAGAAAGGGTAATTTCTGATTTTTAACCTAGCCAATGACCAATTGGGTTCAAACATGTTTTCAAGGACTCAATGGCATCATATTTACCTAATCACATAGTTCAAAAGATCTCAAATGCATAGGATTGACAGGTGAATTTTGCAGTCAACTAATCAAAAATCAATTGTACACTGAAAAGTCAAACTTTGACTTTTTTGGTCAAAATCAAGTGCCAAGGGTCATAATTCATCAAGATATGTCAAAATGTGAAACTTGTTGACCAAGAAACCTAAAATTGAAAATTAGGGTTTTCATTTGAAATTTTTCATAACTTAGAATTTTTCTAAGTTATGGAAAATTTCTTATTTTTTCCCAACTTTCCATAACTTTTTCACCATGATGCAATTGGATTCAAAGAAAACTTCCAACATGAAAGTTGTAGTCCTACATGAAATATACAACTTTTATTCACAAAGTTTTCCCAAATGATGCTTGGATCTCAAGTTATGATTTTGTGAATAGGGGTCCATAAACTAGATAACTTAGTGAAAATTTGCCCTAGTTTAGGCAGGTTTTTGACCTAACTTCATGGAAATTTTTCACCTAGTTGCAAGAGGTATATCAAAATTCATTTCAAAGAAGGATTGTAGAGAATGTTACAAGATTTCCAAAATGTCCAAGAACTCTCCAAGATCATTTATGGTTAGGGAGAATCGAAGAAGGGAAAATGGCAATTTATCACTTTTGTTCAAGGCATTTTAGCAATGGTTCAAGTTGCAAATTTGTCCTAGCATGCTTGTACTTGGTATTATAGGTCCTAATCCCTTCTACACTCCATAATTGAATTCTAACACAATGGATAATGGTCTTGTTCTGACTTTTGAAGCATTGCACAATGAATTAATCCAAAAATGGCATAAAGTTCATAATACTACTTTGATAAAGCTTGCTTTTTCCAACTTTACATTTCTTGTGCCATGGACCTGATCTTTTGTTGCAAACAAGATCCACAAACATCAGGCAACTTGTACCAACTCTATGCAGTCCATAAGCTAGCAAGTACAAGCTTTTGCATTGTCACTTCAAACTTTCTTCAAAAGCAAGCAAACTTGCAAAAGTCAAGTAAGCTTGGGCATCTGTTAAAGGGAAGACTTTGTATCATTTCAAACAACCTCAGAACCTTGTAACAAGCCTAAGCACGAATTGCTAACATCCCAAATACTCTCAAACACCAAAATCACACTTTTCTGCCCAAACAGGGCATCATCTACAGAACACTTGCCATTTCAAAACTTGCTCGTGCGTTTTGCCTTTCAACTCTTGAAACATATTCCCTACATCACACCTAAACTGTCCAGGCCCTTGTCTTGCAACTGTGTTCCCTGTTTCAAGCTTCACCATTTTCATTTTGGAGATTTGCAGGTTGACTTCTACAGGGAGATTCAAGCATCTACAAGCCCAGCTAAGCATTGGGATAGCTTGAGGGAACTTCAAGGAAGCTCACAAGATCTTCAGGCCTCACTCAAAGTTCCCACATTGCCATATCCAAACTCAACTGAACAAGGTATTTTTCAAAGTTCTATCTCCTTATTTAGGCATCCTTCAGCTTTGATTTGTGAAGCAAACATGTAGTCCTTAACTTGCTTAAGCTGTACATATGCATAGTTGTTATTTATATTAACTGAATAATGAGAATTTGAGGCTTGAAGTTCATGAAAATTTTAGGTCAAAAATTAGGGGTGATAAAATTCTCCCTGGTCTTTTAGAGTTAGGTCATGAATTTTATATCACTAGAATCGTGAGATCATAAGCTACCTTTTTTGTGTTATGAGTTTTTGATTTTATGCAAGCATGAGCAAAACAGGATTTGAAGCAGAAGCGCACGCGTTTGTTTGGCTGGAGGACAGGGACGACAGGTTCTGGGCCTGGCGCGCTTGGGCCTTGCATTTCTGACTTTTCACACCCCCCCTGTTTCCTATTTGCACCCCCTTGGCCTTTTTTTTTTTTTAAATTTTGCATATTTTTCATTTCTTTTATATTTATTGCTTTTATTTATTTTTCTGAACATGAAAAAATCTTGAAAAATATTTTCTTTATTTTTTGCACTTTATTTTATTATTTTTATTTTTTTTGGCATAAAAATAGTTTATTAGTAATAATATACTTTATTTTCTTAAATAAACTTGTAAATAATAAAAAATACTTAAATATTTTATTTTATTATTTCATACATATTAAATATTTATTTTCCATATATATTTATTTTTTACTATTGGTATATAATATTATTATTATTTTTCTTAAACAAAAAAATGAATAAAATAATATTAGAAAACAATATTTTCTTTTAAATCAAAAATTAGGGTTTCCCCTTTCAAAAATAATATTATTATTTTTTCTTATTTTTAGGACTTAAATAATTTTATTTTCTCATACATAAAACAATTACAAAACATTTTTTTGCATATTTACATATTATTACATATTTAAATACTTGTTTATTTATTTATTGTACAATAAATTCAATTGAGTTGTAATAGTGAATTAGGGTTTTATTTTGTGCAAATATCCCCATTCAAAAACTTGTATCCCCTCTCCCATAATATTGTTGTAATAGTTTAGATTTACTTTACGTAATTTATCGCATTATATCCATGTTTAGTAAATTAGGGTTTGTATGATAAGACAAAAATCAAACAAATAGCCATGACCTAATACAAGACAAACAAAAGCATGAAAAATGACAACACCTTGCACACAAACACCCTTAGGGTTTCACCCACTTGGTTGCCTTACAAAATGGCCATGGTATGCATGCTAGGTATCTTGGCAAAACAAAACAAAACAAAAGATCATAGTCCCTCGATGACGCTATCAAAAGGTTGCCTAAAAATAAAATGATCTTGGTCCCTCAAACTTGCTAAGATACTTGGCACCATTGCTATCATGGTCATACGATGACCCACGCCCGCCCCGTTTAACATCCAAAGATAGGGTTATCTACCAAAACAATGGTAGGTTAACAATATAAAAGGAATGAAAATGTACAAGAAAGACTTTTGAGTAGGTAGATAAGCTTTTAGTTACTTGATCAATTTGCAAAACAATCCTTGCTATTTTCAAAATACACACACATGTTTCAAAACAATTTCCAAAAAACTTTCAAAACATTGAAACATTTTTCAAAAGACAAACATCTTTGTATACATTATTACAAACAAGAATCATTACAAAGATTGCCTAAACAAAGGCCTATTTTTAAAATACTTTCAAAACCACACAAAGCACCATTTCAAACAATTGAAAAAGCAAAGCAAGTGATCTAAAATAAGTAACTAAGAGCCCATGGATGGAAAGGGTGCTAGCACCTTCCCTTTTCATAATCTACCCCTCGAACTCAAAAACAATCTCAAAGGTCTTTCCTGTGCTTTTTTACCTTTCCTTTTGGATAAAATAAAAGTCGGTGGCGACTCTTGCTAAACCGCAACATTTACGAACACAAACGCAAAACCTCAAGTCAGTTCTCCCACCGCATCACAGAACTGGCGACTCTGCTGGGGAAATTTCTAAAATTGGGGTTACCTTAGGGTTTTATATCACCTTTACATGCTTACAATTGATTGATTTGTTTTCTTTACACTTTGGTTCTATTGTTTGGGTTTGAATCCTCTACCCGGATTTGGGAAAACATTCATAGGTAAATAGCAATACGTTGTGGAAACTGTGCGGGGTATACCGACATGGTCTAAGCAATAGCTATATTAGTGCGACATATTTGTGGGTACCGGTAGCCTTTGAGTCAATCAAAGAGAATACGGGGCCGCTAAGTGATGTCATGAAGTACTAATGGACTTTTAGACCTTTACTTGACCAACTTGGCCTTTTAGGATGTAGTGAGATGACCGGCTTTGGTGCAGTCCGAAGTTGGTAGATACTCGATACTACACTCATTGAGGGTTGGTTCCTTGGAATATTTCGGTCGCCAGTAAAGAGGCTGAATTGAAACAATGAACAAGGAAACAATCCAGTGATATTGAGCTCCTTAGAACCCGGTTACTATTTCTAGGACAGGTTGAGCCAACTAAACTTCAAGAGGGTACTTACCTATGTAACCCCATGCAAGCCTAAACTAGGAACTTGTGTGATTTTCTTGTACATATATACTTGTGCATAACATCATGGACATCATGAAGCATCATATGCATCCACTAACCATTTCAAGGATTTTGGATTTTTCATCTTTGTTCCTGTTTTGTAGGTTATGGATTCACTTCGCAGGAAAACTATCCAAGTCAACCTTGTAAGAATTCCTCCACAACTCAAGGAGCTAGCTTCAAGGATTCCTGAGAATTCTCCATTCACCGAGAGGCATGGTCGTCTTCTCAACTTGGTCACTTCAAACACAGAGGAGGATATGATGAAAGTTCTCTTCCAGTTCTTTGACCCTTTGCATCATTTCTTTACATTTCCTGACTACCAACTTGTGCCTACTTTGGAGGAATTTTCTCAACTCTTGAGGATTCCTATTCTCAATCAACTACCCTTCAACAGTACGGAAAGAGATCCAAAGCCAGAAGAGATTGCTCAATCCCTACACTTGCACTCATCTGATGTCACAACACATTGGGAAACTAGAAGTGGTGTCAAAGGCTTCTTATCAAAGTTTCTGTTTGAGAAGGCCCAAAGTTGCTGGAATTCATTGGACTTATAAGCTTTCGAGGAGATTGTAGCTCTTCTCATCTATGGGATGGTCTTGTTCCCTAAACCTGACCAACTCATAGATGTAAGTGCTGTCAAAATCTTCATGACTCGCAACCCGGTGCCTACATTGCTTGGGGATATCCTCCACTCTTTTCACACTCGTACAATGAGGAAAAGAGGTGTTCCCATGTGTTGCACTCCTCTCCTGGCAAGATGGTTTATTTCTCATCTTCCCCAATCAGTCTTGAAGAATGAGCAAGGCTTGAGGGGGTCACAATTGTTAATGACACTTAACCATTCAGATATTCATTGGTGTTCTCGATCAAAAGAGAATGTTATTATCATTGACCGTTATGGGGAATTCCCTAATGTCCCTCTACTTGGAATTAGGGGAGGAATCACCTACAACCCCTACTTGGCTCTGAGACAGTTTGGGTATGCCCTAAGGGATGGCCCACATGATATGCTGATTCAAGGCTTGGTATTCGACTTCGACAACGACAATCAAGGACTCCGACAAAGGTTCATCCGAGCTTGGAGGATGCCTAACAAGGTGGACAGTAAGACCTTGGGACACAAGAATGCCATCCCTCTTGAGCCTTACCTCAAGTGGGTACGAACCCGCGCCCAAAGTCTTATGATGCCTTACCCCTCCATTCTCCCAGTGATTATAGATCCTGTTATGGAAGGAGAGGTTCCATACACCCTCCTACATCCTGACATGCCAACATCATTCGAAGATTTACAAAGGAGTTGGATACAGCTCAAGGGAGAGCGCGATACTTTCGAAGCCCAATTCTACGCAAGTGAGAAGAAGGTCTTGGAACTCACTCGTCAACTTCACGAAGAGCAGACTCTCAACACCTACATTACACCAAAGAGGATGCGCAACATATTTTTACCTTAGAATTTTGTATTATTTTGCCCAAGGGGCATTGATGCACTAACAAATTCTATCTTATTAATATGACGTGTGTTTCTTTTTTGTTTAAAAAAATTTGAATTTATGAATCATTGAAAGCATTACATGAATACATATCATTCATCATATGCATAAACAGGTCTTCACACCAAGTTTCCTCATCTCTTTGCTGTTTATTTCAGCAAGATGGATATTGAACAAACAGTCAAAGATTTGCAAGCTCAGAATTTGCAATATCAACAGCTACTCTTGACCTTGGCTAAGGGGTAGGAGGAGCTCAAGACTCTACTAGAGAAGTAAAAAGAGAAAAAGAAGAAGAAGCGGGCCGGTGTAGTTATCATGGGCCGAAGGTTTGAAGGACAAGCCAGACGGACTTTGGAATTTCCATCAACATCTGAAGAGGGGGAAGGAAAAGGTAAGGGAGCTGCAGTGCCATGTGAGTCTGAAGCAGAAGAGGAAGAGGAAGATGAGGATTATTCTGAACAGCAGTACCCTCTGGCCGATGACAAATACAAGAACTTGGAAGAACGTCTAGCTGCTATGGAGGTACAGAGAGTGCCTGGGCTGGACTTTGAAGAGTTAGGGTTGGTTTCTGGAATTGTAATCCCTCCTAAATTTAAAGTGCCATTGTTCACTAAGTATGATGGAGTGTCTTGCCCAAAGATGCACCTACGATCTTATGTCAGGAAAATTCAACCATATTATTCTGACAAAGACTTGTGGGTCCACTTTTTCCAGGACAGTTTATTGGGGACGCAGCTGGATTGGTTTTACCAGTTGGAGAGGTCTGATGTGCATAATTGGGAAGATTTGGCAGCTGCCTTCTATAAACAGTATCAATACAACACCGACTTGGCACCAACCCGTACTCAGCTACAGAGTATGGCTATGGCTACCAATGAGGGCTTCAAAGACTACGCCCAAAAGTGGAGGGACTTAGCCGGAAGGGTGCAACCACCTTTGTCAGAAAGAGAGCTAGTTGATATGTTCTTGGGGACTCTGCCAGGTCCTTTCTTTAATCACCTGATTGGAAGCTCCTCTGCAGGTTTCACTGAGTTGATTTTAACTGGCGAAAGGGTTGAAGCCGGTATTAGAAGCGGGAAAATTCAGAAAGACGCGTCTGCCTCAACTGCTGCAAAAAAGCCCTTCACTGGAAAGAGGGAAGTGTCAGCTGTCTATGCCCAGAGAAATCAGGGAAGAATTGAAAGACGACCAACAGTGGGGGCCGTTATGATTCAAAAGTCTGCGCCATACCAATCGAGAAACGACCAACCGAGAAACAACCAGCCGAGAAATGATCAGCCGAGGAATAACCAGCAAAGGGTGGAAAGGCCTGTAAGGAAATTCACCAAGATAAACATGACTCCTGCTCAAGTTTTACCACATCTCTTGAAGTTGAACCTGGCCATGCTAAAGGAGGCCCCTAAAAATCCTAACACTACTTCTCCACATTACCATCCCAACGCCAGATGGGCGTACCACTCAGAAAGTCCGGGGCATGACACCAATAACTGTTGGGCCCTGAAGAACAAGATTCATGATCTGATTGACGCAAAGGAAGTTGAATTTGAAGCTCCTGAAAAGCCGAATGTTATCTCTGCTCCAATTCCTAATCATGGTCATAATGCCAATGCTATTGAGGAGGACAGTGAAGAAGAGGGCAACTTGGAAGACTGGATTTTCCCTACTGTTGGCGGAGGATTGTGCAATTGGGAAGCAAAAGACTTTGTTCCAATTACTTTCGTAAATCAGTAATTTATCTTTTCCATTTCTGTTGGACTGTAATAATTCACAAACAATTCGTACTTTTTCAACCATGTTTCTTACCCGAGGCACATAGGTCCATTTGTAAGGGTTCTTATTTCATTTTCATATGTCATTTTAATGAATCATGGATGCTTTTCATATTTAAACCTTTTTGCTCATTGTCTTTATTTTGCATTTTGTTGTTTTAAGATGGCTATCCCTTACACATACCCACACTCACAAATGCAGGTACCCTTCCATTCCGGAACCCATGGGTAACGATACTGCTATAGCCTTTAGTGACTCTGAAGATATGATCTACCAAGCCGAATACGAAGGTAAGGAAGATTGTGAGGTGCCAGGGGAATTGGCCAGATTTCTACAGCAAGAGGAAAGAGCAATTCAGCCTCATGAGGAATAGTTAGATACGATCAACTTGGGTACTGGGGATGATAAAAAGGAAATCAAGATAGGTGCCAATCTAGAGTCGAGTGTCAAGGAGCGCCTAATTTAGCTACTACATGATTATGTTGAAATCTTCGCCTGGTCATACGAAGACATGTCGGGACTTGATACAGACATTATGGTACACCATCTCCCTACAAGAGAAGACTGTCCACCAGTGAAACAAAAGGTCCGTCGCATGACACCTGACATGTCAGAGAAGATCAAAGCAGAGGTTATGAAGCAGTTCAATGCTGGATTTCTGGTTGTTACTTCCTATCCACAATGGGTTGCTAGCATTGTGCATGTGCCTAAGAAGGATGGAAAAGTGAGAATGTGCGTGGATTATAGAGAATTAAACAGGGCCAGCCCTAAAGAGGACTTTCCACTTCCGCACATCGACATCCTGGTCGACAACACAGCTCATCACAAAGTATTTTCTTTCATGGACGGATTCTCAGGCTATAACCAGATCAAAATGGCACCTGAGGACATGGAGAAAACTACTTTTGTTACACAGTGGGGTACGTTCTGCTACAAAGTGATGCCATTCGGACTGAAGAATTCCGGGGCAACCTATCAACGCGCCATGGTAGCTTTGTTTCATGATATGATACATCATGAGATAGAAGTTTACGTAGATGACATGATAGCCCGATCGCAAACTGAAGAAGAACACCTGGATCACTTGCAAAAGCTGTTTGTCAGGTTGAAGGAGTACAAGCTCAGACTGAATCCAAACAAGTGTACATTCGGAGTCAGGTCCGATAAACTCTTAGGTTTCATTGTCAGCAACAAAGGCATCGAGGTTGATCCTGCCAAAGTCAACGCTATACAAGAAATGCCTGCTCCTTGCATTGAGAAGGAGGTCAGAGGTTTCTTGGGATGCCTAAACTACATTGCAAGGTTCATTTCTCACCTAACATCTACCTGTGAACCAATCTTCAAGCTGTTGAAGAAAGATCAGGTAGTTAAATGGAATGATGACTGTCAAATTGCTTTCGATAAAATCAAGGAGTATTTGCTAGAACCTCCTATCTGGATGCCACCCGTCGAAGGAAGACCGCTAATCATGTATCTGACTGTCTTAGAAATTCAATGGGGTGCATACTGGGCCAACATGACGAGTCTGGCCGAAAAGAGCATGCCATTTATTACCTTAGCAAAAAGTTTATCGACTGTGAGACTCGATACTCACTGCTCGAGAAAACTTGTTGCGCTTTGGTATGGGCTGCTCGCCGGCTTAGGCAGTACATGTTGACTCATACCACTTTGCTGATATCTAAGATGGATCCGATCAAGTACATCTTTGAGAAGCCTGCTCTATCTGGAAGAATAGCTAGATGGAAGATGATCCTAACGGAATACGACATACAGTACACAACCCAAAAAGCTATAAAGGGGAGTGTGTTAGCTGACCATCTAGCCCATCAAGCTGTCGGAGATTACCAATCCATGAGGTTTGACTTCCTTGACGAGGACATCATGACATTGGACAACGTTGAAGGTTTCAGACCATATGACGGACCTGAACAAGGATCCCGATGGACCCTGTACTTTGATGGGGCCTCCAATGCACTTGGCAACGGTATCAACGCGGTGCTCATCTCCCTAGAAGGTTGCCATACTCCTTTCACATCCAGACTCTGCTTCAACTATACGAATAACATGGCAAAGTATGAAGCTTGCATCTTTGGACTCAAGGCTTCCATAGACATGGGAATAAAATCTTTGATTGTGTTTGAGGACTCAGCTTTGGTCATCAGTCAGATCAAAGGAGAGTGGGATACTAAGCATTCAAACCTCATCCCTTACAAAGAACATGTCTTGACATTGTTACCACATTTCGAGCAGATTACCTTCGAGCACTTCCCGCGAGAAGAAAATCAGCTAGCAGATGCTCTAGCTACAATGTCATCCATGTTTAAACTTAACTGGGATAATGAGGCTCCCCAAATTACCATCGAACGAATGGACGAACCGACACATTATCACGAGATTAATACCGAAGAAGTAGTGGACCAGCCATGGTTTCATAAAGTCAAAAGGTATCTCGAGGCTCAAGAATACCCTGAAGGAGCTTCAGTCAATGACAAAAAGTTCTTAAGGAGATTCTTGGCAAAGTTCTTCTTGAGTAATGGCATTCTGTACAAGCGCAATCATGATTCTGTTATGCTCTGTTGTGTGGACAAAGCTGAAGCTGAAAGAATTATGACTGAATTGCATGAGGGTACCTTCGGCACTCACTCTAGCGGGCATACGATGGCTAAGAATATTCTACAGGCAGGCTACTACTGGTCTACCATGGAAGCTGACTGTTATCAACATTCTCGAACATGCCATAAATGTCAAATCTATGCAGACAAGGTGCACGTGCCTCTTGTTTCTCAAAATTTCTTAACAGCTCCTTGGTTGTTCTCTATATGGGGAATCGACATGATTGGGGAGATCAAGCCTACAACATCCAATGGACACTGCTTCATCCTGGTGGCCATTGACTATTTCACCAAGTGGGTCGAAGCAGCTTCCTTCACATCCGTTACTAAGAATGTGGTTGCCCGCTTCATCAAACAGAACCTTATTTGCCCATACGGTATCCCTGAAAGGATCATCACTGACAATGGTACAAACCTTAACAATACTATGATCACCTCTTTGTGAGAGCAATTCAAGATTCAACATCACAATTCATCCCCCTATCGGCCAAAGATGAATGGTGTCGTCGAAGACGCGAACAAAAATATCAAGAAGATCATACAAAAGATGACATTCACCTACAAGGACTGGCATGAAATGTTACCGTTATCTCTTCATGGGTACCGTACCACGGTGTGATCGGTGGGATAGAACTGACTGTTTTGGATATGCTGGTTCGCGTTTTGCGTTTGTTTTTGCAAAATGTCGCGGTAAGTAAGAGTCGCTACCGTCTTTTATTTTATCCAACAAGGAAAGGACAAAAGCACAGAAAAATTCCTTTTTTAGATGTTTCTCGGGTTCGGGAGGTAGATTATAGAAAGGGAAGGTGTTAGCACCCTTTCTATCCGTGGTTATCCACGGTCTCTTAGGTACTTGCTCATTGTGTTTTCAAAAGTTTGCTTTTCTTTATATTTGTGGGTTTGAAAAGAGTTTTTGTTTGAAAAGAGTGTAAGTGCGAAAAGTTTTGTTTTGTTTTTAAAAGGAGCAAGTACTTAAGAACCATCTACCTACTCGAAAAGGAATTAAATTGTGCTAGTGTCCTTTAGACAATGCTATCCCACTATTGAGGAGTAGGTAGCATCGTCGTTGGAGTTTTCAGGTCAATTCGATTAAGGGACGTGTGGTCACTAAAGCAATGTTAGGACGCCTTAGCGGTAACCCTAATGTCTTAGATCATTTTATCCGAGGCAACCGTTTCGAGGCAACTATGATCTTTGGACAAGAGGACGACCTCTAAAACTTACTGTACTTAATGACCACGTTCGAGGCAACCAAGTGAGGTGTACCCTAAGAGTGGCATGTACGAGTGTGTTATTTTCAGTTATTTTTATCTGTACATGTTAATGGTGAGCTATGTTGATTTTAGTTCAAAGATTGATCTTGTCATGCATTGCCTAGTTATCAAACATCTAACAGTTAATATTGAGCGGAAATTAAATTGCGGGAAATTAATCCAAGCTATTACAAGGCGTCGGGTATTTACATCGCCAAAAACAAACCCTTTAAAATTAAATTGCGGAAAGTAAATAAAAGCGATAAATAAATAAAATCCAAATTTAAACTGTTACATTCCCGAAGCAGTTACAATATTGAAATATGGATAAAAAATAATACGCGCGCGAGAAAATTAGATCGGAGTGTCTTAGGGTTTTGACCCTTTTTTTTATTAAAGAAAGCATGTTTTTTTATTATTTTTGAATTGAATGAAATTAAAACTAAGTTAATTAATTAATTAATAAAAAGAGATATTTTTTTTGATTTTTACATTTAAGGAAAAATAAAGTGATTAAAAATATTAAAAGCCCTAATTCTACATTAATTTTAATTTATTGCAAAAAAGTTATTAAAATTGTACCTAATTAAAACTAAATAAATTAATTATTGTTTATATACAAAAATAGAATAATGAAATTAATTTTAATAAATAAAAAATATTATGTTTTTGTTTTCTGATTTTGTTGAGAAAAATAATTGGTTAGTTATTAATTAAGATAATAATAATAATAATAAAACAAAAATAGGAAAATAATGAAAGAAAATAAAAAAGGAACAAACTCAAGGGGTATTGGGCCCAAAGAGGGAGTTTGAATTGCAATTTCCAGGCACATTTTCGTCCAGCCTGCTTGACTTTTATGATTTCATAGGCGCATGTTGACCAGGGTTCATGGTGAACCTTCAATCTGGATCATTGGATCTGCCTTGTGGGCCACTTGGCATTTGAGATCTGGAGGCATATGATAATCCACGTTTGGAGTGCTACATGTGAATACCTGGAGAAAAAAATTAACAATGTTTTGTGGGACCTGGGATTCGAACCCAGGTCCCAATGCTCATTGACACGCTTCCTTTGCCAACTCATCCACGCTGCTTCTTTGTTAGTGGAATACATAACAAACATTATATTGAAAACAATTATTTATGCCGTGAAAAATAAAAAAAACGCGCTAACAATTTGAACCAGCCAATGGAAGCAAGACACATTATCATCTCCTTCAACAAATCCCTGGTTCGTTTACCTGCGGATTTTTATCCGCAGGAAAGATCGTAGCTTGCTACCTAAATTCACCCTAGGCCATGGAAACGAAATCTAAGAGCACCAATACGTTCGTCTCTTCCTCCTGGTTATCCTTATACCCATCATTAGCATTGATTTTGCCTGTATCGAAAAGGCCTAAAAAACAAGAACAAGAACCCTAGGCTCGGGCATTACAGTACAGGCCATGAAAATCCAATTAAATAATGCAAAATTGTTAGAATTTGAATGTTAAGCATGATGATGCAAGTAAATTGGCAAAAAGATGCAAAAAAAATGATTTACAATGTCATGTTCGGAGGTGTATTCGTGATGACTTACAATGAGTTTCAGATGGTCTCAAGGCCTGGTTTTGGTTGCTTTTGCTTCACAGGATGTCAGGCAAGGGAGTAGTGTTGAGATCTTACTTTGAAAACGCCTCCAAACAAGAATTCGATCTCCACTTTTTCAAGGTTTTTTTCAATTCTGAGTTGGCCGTTTTTGCAGTCCTTAGGGTGTGTTCTTCATCTGCCTCACTTGTGTATACATAAAGGAATGTATTTAGGTCAAAACTCGGGCCTTAGTCCATATGCATTGAAGATGGAAGATTTGATTTTGATCACCATTATCAAGTTTCCAAATATAGGCCAAATCTAATTTTTTTTATGCATGAAAAGCCTTGATACGAATTTGATTTGATGAATCATGATAATTGAAAGCTACAATGGTCAAAAAGATATCATTCCATTCATTTTTAGATTTTATTTGATTTAATATTGATTAAAAATGAATTAAATCAATAAAAATTAAATAATATAGAAAAATAAATGATTGGTCATGAAATTAAGGATGGGACACGTGTGTGGCATGTCAAGACCAAATCAAGTGGAAAAAAGTGGGCCCTTTTGTCAAAAATTGGAGGTTTGAGGATAGTTGACTTTTGGCCATTTTGGAAAAATGCCCAACTTCAACAATGCATGACTTCTTCAATTTTGAACTTTTGGAGGTGTTCTTGGACTTTTTAGAAACCTTGAGATGTCCTATAACTAACCTTTTTGGTCTCATATCATTTTGATCTTCCATGCTCAAGTTATAAGCTTTGGCAAAAAAGGTGTTTTTGTTGACTTTCAAAAATGACCTATAATGTCCAAATTTGTAACTTATTGTGAGTGCATTTCTTGATCTTGGGGTGTGAAGATGGATCGTAGGAAATTGCATCCTCTTCAAAATGAGATTTGGATAGGTCATTTCTCATAAAGTATGAGAAATTTATGCTTGGTCAAAGTTGAGTTGACTTTTCCTACAAAACCCTAATTTAGCAACTTTTGAGTCTTGATGAATTTTGAGAAATCCTTGATGAATCATGATCAACCCTTGATAAAATTATGAATTAACCTTCAAAGTGAGAATGTTGACAAAAAATATTGAGGTTTGACTGTATTTGGGTCACAGTTGACTTTTGCCTTAGCACAGTCGATTTTTGGGCCTCTTGAGCAATTGACTGACCAAACCTCCTCTGCAAGGCTTGAAATTTGACATGGATGACCTTGAGAACATATTAGGACATTGGGGAGCATTTGAGGCCATTTGGATGTAAGGACCTTAATGCAACACAAAACCCTAATTTTGAATTGGCTGCCTTAGGAGGTGATTTGATTGTCCAACTCTTGAGCCATCTTGAACAACTTGGAGATGATTCTTGACCTATTATGAAAATATGGGAGGGAAAATTTTTGGGTACAAAAGTTTCCCCTGTTCAATCTTCTTAAACCTGAGGATATAGATTGGCGTTCGGGCCTTTCGTGATCCGAAGGTGGAAGATGATTGAACACTAGAGTGCCCAGAAATTTGCACTCGCATAAAGTGGTATCAGCATTGTGATGTCGGGAATGGGGTTATAGTTGCCATTTGGAGATTGTTGGTAGGAGGATGAGCTTACAGATGCCATCTGCAGGAGTCTCGATCACATAAGAGATTCCTTAGCGAGAACTTGCATACATGTTGTTGTAGAAGATTCCGCTGGGGAAGTCTAACTTTTGTTGAGATTTAGGAATCTTGCCTGTACTTCAACTGAGAGAATGCCTCGGCTGAGTCTTAAGAACCTGTCCATAATTCAACTGGGGGGAATAATCTTCATCAAGATCTAGGAACTGACTCGTGCTCAACGTAGTATACCATTGAGGTTATAGCACTCGTCCACACTATAACGTAGGGAAACATCTTCATCAAGATCTAGGAACTGTCTGGTCTTCAATGTAGTATACCGTTAAGATTATAGAACTCGTCCACACTTTGACGGAGGAAAACATCAAGATCTAGGAACTGACTAGTGCTCAACGTAGTATACCGTTGAAGTTATAGCACTCGTCCATACTATGACGTAGGGAAACATCTTCATCAAGATCTAGGAACTATCTGGTCTTCAACATAGTATACCGTTGAAATTATAGAACTCGTCCACACTTTGACGGAGGAAAACATCAAGATCTAGGAACTGACTAGTGCTTAACGTAGTATACCGTTGAGGTTATAACACTTGTCCACACTATGACGTAGGGAAACATCTTCATCAAGATCTAGGAACTGTCTGGTCTTCAACGTAGTATACCGTTGAGATTTGAACTTGTCCACACTATGACGGAGGAAAACATCAAGATCTAGGAACTGACTAGTGCTCAACGTAGTATATCGTTGAGGTTATAGCACTCGTCCACACTATGACGTAGGGAAACATCTTCATCAAGATCTAGGAACTGTCTGGTCTTCAACGTAGTATACCGTTGAGATTTGAACTCGTCCACACTTTGACGGAGGAAAACATCAAGATCTAGGAACTGACTAGTTCTCAACATAGTATACCGTTGAGGTTATAGCACTCGTCCACACTATGACGTAGGGAAACATCTTCATCAAGATCTAGGAACTGTCTGGTCTTCAATGTAGTATACCGTTGAAATTAGAGAACTTGTCCACACTATGACGGAGGAAAACATCAAGATCTAGGAACTGACTAGTGCTCAACATAGTACACCGTTGAGGTTATAGCACTCGTCCACACTATGACGTAGGGAAACATCTTCATCAAGATCTAGGAACTGTCTAGTCTTCAACAGAGTATACTGTTGAAATTACATAACTCGTCCACACTATGACGGAGGAAAACATCAAGATCTAGGAACTGACTAGTGCTCAACGTAGTATACCGTTGAGGTTATAGCGCTCGTCCACACTATGACGTAGGGAAACATCTTCATCAAGATCTAGGAACTGTCTAGTCTTCAACGTAGTATACCGTTGAAATTAGAGAACTCGTCCACACTATGACGGAGGAAAATTGTCTTCTTTGACTGGTTGTCTCTTTTGACGGGTTGAGAATTTAACTGCATCTTTCCTGAAAGGTAAAGGTCAGTCATATGCAATGCATGATATGGATCAAGCCATGATGTTCTCAAAATAAATTAGATTGTTGTATGATGCGTATATGCATGTATCATGATGTATGGAAATGTGATGTTTTAGCTGGGGAAAATAAATCTCGGAGCTGCTGGAGAATAGAGTTGAGTTCTTCATTTCCGCTGGGGATGATGAACGAAGATGATTGTGAGGATAAACCTGGAGGAGAAAAGAACTCCATTGGGGAATAAGCTGACGAAGAGATTACTCTGTGGGGGAATTACTCTGTGGGGAATTGATTTTCTGCTGAGGATTTTAAGATAAACTCCGCTGGGGATTCTGTTGATAAGCTTTGTTGGGGATTTCAATGATGAACTCCGCTGGGGATGGATCACCGTTGCTGGTGATATCGAATCTGTTGAGGATTGAAATCCTGTTCGGGGAAAGAAAGAACTTTGCTGAGGATGATCTTTTAGTTGCGACTTGCTGAGGATAACCCAGTTAGACTTCTGTGGGGATACTCCTCTGAATTTGGCTGGGGAGATTTATTTTGTACTCTGTAGGGGATAAGCTTCCAGAGTCTACTAGGGATGATGCTTCAACTCTGTTGGGAAAGCTTTTTTTTTTAGAGTGCGCTGGGGAAATGGCTCCACTGGGGGTATCTTGTATTCCGCCGGGGAACATTCTTATACTCTGTTGAGGAATATTAAGACTGTCGGGGATACCCTGATGCTTGCTGGAGAATATCCTTATACTCCGCTGGGGAATATTAAGACCTTCTAGGGGTACCAAGCCTTTTTAGGGATGATGGTAGACTAACTCTGCTTGGGGGAGAGTATTGCTGATTCGTTCAACTGCCAGTCTTAGCTGGGAGGGCTACCATTACTGTATTGCTCTGCGGGGAGTGAAGGTATCTTGGTCACATTCTTCAACTGAATCTACCCTGGTACCTGGTGGACAGAGCAACCATACAACTCGGACAATTCTTATTGCCCCTGTTTCTGATATTACCAGTAATTCATCTTTCATTTCGCATGTAAGTATTTATGATCAGTAATTAATGTCAAATGCATATATCCAAAATGAACTTTGGACGTTCTTTGCAAAACAAAACAGATAAAGGAAAAAAGAAATTTGTCTGGAAATGAATTTGTATTGATTTTGAAGTTTGGCCTGTAAATAGGCGCTTTTATACAAGAGGCTGACGTCCTAGTAAGAGAACGCCGCCGAACAAAATTTATACAATTTGTGAAAAAGAAATAAAACAGCTATGTGAATAATCCCACTGGGTTCCAACTCCGCTATTGTCTTTATATCCTCGAGCATCTCATCACTTTGCTACTGGTTGAAGATGAATCAGATTGATTAGTGCTGTCTGAGCTTGATAGTCGATACCGAAGTCTGGATGCAGGGTGATCCAATGAGACATAGTGTTACGCTTATCCCTAACTTTTGCCTGGACCGCCCTTTCGGGTTTTCAGTCCACCGGGATACCCATTTTTGCGCAAGCCGCCTTTTCAAGTTTTCGACTTGCCGGGTGTACAAATTTTTTTCATTTTCATCCCTTATTTTTGCCCGAACCCTTTTGGTTCGCCGGGAAGCCCTTATTTTTGCCTAGGCCAGTCAACCTAGCGGGTCTTTGATTATGCGTAGTATCTTTTTACTATGTCTGCATTGATGGGGTGAGGAAGGTCGTCACCATCCATGGTGGTTAGAATCATAGCTCCTCCTGAGAAAATGTTCTTAACCACAAATGGACCTTCGTAAGTAGGGGTCCATTTGCCCCTGGGATCACCTTGAGGTAAGATAATGCGCTTGATTACCAGGTCCCCAACTTGATACTCTTGTCGTCTGACTTTCTTGTTAAATGCCTTGATCACCCGTTTTTGGTATGTCTAACCATGACAAATAGCAGTAAGTCTCTTTTCGTCGATTAGGTTCAATTGATCAAGTCGAGTCTGAATCCAGTCATCTTCGCTCAAACCTGCATCCTTCATGATTCGAAGAGAGGGTATCTGAACTTCAATGGGCAAGACTGCCTTCATGCTGTATACCAAGGAATAGGGTGTTGCCCCTGTTGACGTCCGTGTTGAGGTACGGTACCCATGAAGAGCAAATGGTAACATCTCCTGCCAGTCTTTGTATGTCACTGTCATCTTCTGTACAATCTTCTTAATGTTCTTATTTGCCGCATCTACAGCCCCATTCATCTTCGGTCGGTAGGGAGAAGAGTTATGATGTTGTATTTTGAATTGCTCGCAGAGCTCAGTGATCATCTTGTTGTTAAGATTGGTACTGTTCTCCGTGATGATCCTCTCTGGTACACCGTATCAACAGATCAGGTTATGCCGAATGAACTGTGCCACGACGTTCTTGGTTACCGTAGCAAAGGAAGCCGCTTCAACCCACTTCGTAAAGTAATCAATCACTACCAGGATGAAACGATGCCCGTTGGATGCCGTAGGTCTGATCTCGCCGATCATATCAATGCCCCACATTGCAAAAGGCCAAGGTGTCGTCAAGACGTTCAGAGGAACTTGAGGTATGTGCACCTTATCAACATAAACTTGGCACTTATGACATGTCCGAGAATGCTGATAACAGTCGGCTTCCATTGTGGACCAATAATATCCTGCCCGTAGGATTTTCTTTGCCATGGTATGTCCACTGGAATGGGTTCCGAAAGTACCTTCATGCAGCTCTGTCATGATCCTTTCTGCTTCAATCTTATCCACACAACGCAATAAGGTTGAATCATGGTTACGCTTGTAAAGAATGTCATTGCTGATGAAGAACTTCGTCGCGAACCTCCTCAGAAACTTCTTATCATTAACAGATGCACCCTTGGGGTATTCCCGAGCTTCAAGGTACCTCTTTACTTCATGATACCAGGGCTTTTCTGTTACCTCTTCAGTCTCAAGGTCACAACAATGTGCAGGTTCATCCAATTTCTCAATGATGATCCGGGGAGCTTCATTGTCCCAATTAACTTTGAACATAGAAGACATCATAGCTAACGCGTCCGCCAACTGATTTTACTCTCTAGGGAAGTGTTCAAAGGTTATCTCCTCGAAATGGGGAAGCAACGTCAATACATACTCCTTGTAAGGAATAAGATTTGGGTGTTTCGTATCCCACTCGCCTTTGATCTGACTGATCACGAGAGCGGAATCTCCGAAGACACTTAGAAACTTTAGGTCAATTGCTGCTCGAAGACCCATGATGCATGCTTCATACTCCGCCATATTGTTGGTGCAGTTGAAACATAGACGGGCGGTGAACGGAGTATTAGAGCCTTTAGGAGATATGATCACAGCGCCAATGCCATTACCCAACGCATTTGAAGCTCCATCAAAGTACATAGACCATCAGGATCCTTTTGCAGGTCCTTCATCTGGTCCAAGTGTCTCACAATCAGTTATCAACATGATATTCTCGTCCGGGAATTCAAAGTTCATAGACTGGTAATCATCCACTGTCTGATGTGCCAAATGGTCTAGCAATACACTTCCCTTGATAGCCTTTTGGGTTGTGTACTGGATGTCATGCTCAGTCAAGATCATCTGCCATCTTGCTATTCTTCCGGACAAGGCAGGCTTCTCGAAGATATACTTGATTGGATCCATCTTTGAAATCAACAGAGTAGTGTGAGTCAGCATATATTGTCTCAGCCGGCGAGCAACCCATGCCAAAGTGCAGCAAGTTTTCTCGAGCAGTGAGTATCGGGTCTCACAGTCAGTAAACTTTTTGCTAAGGTAATAAATAGCATGCTCTTTTCGTCCAGACTCGTCATGTTGCCCCAGCACACACCCCATTGAGTTGTTAAGCACTGTCAAGTATAAGATCAAAGGTCTCCCTTCAACTGGTGGCATTAGAATATGTGGCTCCTGGAGATACTCTTTGATCCATTCGAAAGCAGCTTGGCATTCATCATTCCAACGTACCACTTGATCTTTCTTCAGTAGCTTGAAGATTGGCTCACAAGTAGCAGTTAGGTGCGAGATGAATCGGGCAATGTAGTTCAGTCGTCCCAGAAAGCCTCTGACTTCTTTCTCTGTCTTGGGAGCTGGCATCTCTTGTATAGCTTTCACTTTTTCCAGATCCACTTGAATACCCTTGTCGCTCACGATGAAACCCAGTAGCTTACCATATCTCACCCCGAAGGTGCACTTGTTCGGGTTCAACCTCAACTTGTACAACTTCAATCTGTCAAACAGCTTCTGCAGATGGTCCAGGTGTTCTTCCTCAGTTTGGGACCTCGCAATCATATCATCGATGTATACTTCAATCTCATGATGGATCATGTCATGAAACAAAGCAACCATGGCATGCTGATACGTTGCCCTAACATTTTTCAACCCAAAAGGCATGACCTTGTAGCAAAAGGTACCCCAATGAGTAACAAAGGGTGTCTTCTCCATATCTTCGGTAGCCATCTTTATCTGATTATAACCGGAGAAGCCGTCCATAAAGGAGAAGACCCTGTGCTGAGCAGTATTGTCAACCAGAACGTCAATATGAGGTAGAGGGAAGTCATCCTTAGGGCTCGCCCTGTTCAAATCCCTGTAGTCAACACACATTCAGACCTTACCATCTTTCTTCGGTACAGGAACCACATTGGCAACCCACTGAGGGTAAGAAGTCACTTCTAGAAAACCGGTATCAAATTGTTTCATAACTTCAGCCTTGATTTTCTCAGACATCTCTGGGTGCATACGGCGAACATTTTGTTTCACTGAAGGACAGTCTTCCTTGGTAGGCAGGCGATGAACCACAATGTCGGTATCCAAACCAGGCATATCTTCATAAGACCAGGCAAAGATCTCAACATAGTCATGCAGCATCTGAATCAACCGCTGTTTCACACTAAGCTCCAGATTTGCACCGATCTTGACTTCTTTCTTGTCTGTCTCAGTACCCAGATTTACTATTTCTACTGGCTCTTCATGTGGCTGAATGGCCCTCTCCTCCTGGAGTAGCAGTCTTGCAAGTTCACCAGGCACTTCGCAATCATCTTCACCTTCGTCTTCGGCTAAGTTGATCGGATTTTCGAAGTCATAACTGGCAGTAGCAGAGTCGTTACCAGTGAAATCCAGAGTGGTTGTGGACCTGTATATGTGAGTGTGTGTAAATAGCTGTTTCGCAATATATAATAAAGAAAGACAAGGAGCGCAAGATTTGAAATGCAAGACCGTCCGATGTTTTTATTAATGATATATGAAAATGACACACAAAAGCCCTCACAAATGAAGCCACGATGCCCCGGGTAAGACACCGGGCCATAAAGTTTCAAAACAAAAGTTTAATTACTGGGTAACAAAAGTAATAGGGATGAAGTCCTTTGCTGTCCAGTTGCTTGGTCCACCGTTGTTCGTAGGATAGATCCAGCTGTCGAATTCAGATTCTTCTACATCATCTTCAATGGCATTTACTCCCGAGTTGCTGATGAACACGGGAGGTCTTCCAATCCTTGCACTTCAAACAACCCTTTGAGCCTCTGCAGTGAAACCCAAACCAAACTTGCCAGTCTTCTGTGTAAAATCAGGGAGTCGGCCCCAATTTGCATACTCACCCTTCTCAATAACAGCCCGGGAATCTTTTAAGGAGGCCATCTTCATAGGAGAATCCTCAACCACAGTCTCAGCTGATGCCAGTGTCTGGGGAACCTCTTCAAAGTGCTGAAATGGGGTCTCAATGAACTCCCCATCCATCTCTACGTATCTGAACGAGTTGAGGTGGCTGACCATGTACTCCTCCTCCCCCTGTACTATCACAATCTTTCCTCTGACAGGGTACTTCAACTTCTGGTGGAGCATTGAGGTTATGGCCCCAGCTTTATAGATCCATGGACGACCCAGCAAACAAGAGTAGGACGGCCGAATGTCCATCACATAGAACGTGGAATTGAAGACCTGAGAACCAACTTTAATTGGAATATCAACTTCACCGTGCACCATCCTTTTAGACCCATCAAAGGCCCTGACAACGATGTTACTTGGTTTTAGCTCCAACCCTTCGTAATCCAACCGGTCTAAAGCTTTTTTGGGAAAGACATTCAATGAGGAACCAGTATCAACCAACATATGTGCAAGAGTAGTGCCCCTGCATTCAATGGAGACATGCAGGGCATCGTTATGATTTTTCCCCTTGGCAGTTAAATTGGCGTCGGAGAAATCCAATCCATTATCAATAGTTAAATTGGTCACGCAATCTGTAAACTGATCAGCTGACGTCTCTTGTGGCACGTGGGCAGTCTTCAGGAAGGTAATCAAAGCCTTTGCATGGGCCTCTGAACACAAAAACAGTGACAACATAGAAATCTTGGATGGGGTTTTCCCCAGTTGCTCAACTACATTAAAATCACTCTTCTTAATAATCTTCAGAATCTCTTCCATCTCCTGTTTGGAAGCTTCAACAACAATTGTCTTCGGTGCCTCCGTATGGGCAGGCACATCAATGGTGATCCCTTTGCCCCGAGCGTCAGATGACTCAACGACAGGGGTAAGGATAGGGACTTGATCAGGAATAGTGGCAGGTGCACTTGCAGATGTAATGACAACAGGTCTTCGGACAGGTGGTGGAACAATATCAGGTGAGAAAAGTCTACCGCTGCAGGTGACTTTAGCAGGTCCAGTAATGTTGCTGACGCCGGTATCAGCATCCAACTCTTGCTTAACTCCAAGAACATAAACATCATCCCCATAGTGCCAAGGGACAGCTTTGTCGGAGGTATAGGGGATGGGCCCCAGAACAGTGATGATTACAGGTGCGATCTTTGGAATAGATGTAATTCTAACAGGCTTCCTCGAGGGAGCCTTGGAAGAATTGTCGAAAATGGTAATAATGGCAACTTCTTCAGAATGAACGGAAGGAACAACAGTCTTTTCAAATAGGATCTCCTTACTATCCATCAGGTTTTGGATACCTGACTTCAGGAATGGGCAACCGGTAGGTAAAACAGAACACATATGACAACCTTCGTCACAACCCGGAAATAAACCGGCTAGCAACAGGTTCTTTTTTACAGTCATCAAAGGGGTAGCAATATCTTCTACAGAAACCACAAACAAGTCCTCTTCTAGAGCATTCACTCCATGCTTGGGCATGGGAGCAGTTACAACATTGGGCCTCTCGGGCAGCTCAAACTCAATCTCCTTCGCATCAATTAGGTCTTGCACCTTGTTCTTCAAAACCGAACAATCGTTCGTATTATGCCCCGGGCTATCAGAGTGAAAAGCGCAGCGGGCATTAGGGTTATACCTTGGTGATGTGGTATTTGGACTCTTCGGAGCTTCCTTTAGAATCACCAGATTGGTCTTCAGCAACTGTGGCAGAATCTGAGACAAAGTCATGCTGACACGAGTGAATTTCCTTCGAGGTCTCTCGTCCTTTTGTTGATTGTGGTGCTGAGGAGCACCAGCAGGTTTTGAAATAACAACCGCGTTGACAGCTTGGCGGTGTTCAGGCTTATTCTGTCTTCTTGCACTGTAGACAACACTGGACTCTTTCTTAAACGGCTTCTTCTCGGTGCTCGATGAGGCACCCTTCTGTATCTTACCATCCTTAATACCAGCCTCAATCCTCTCACCGGTAAAAATAAGATCAGTAAATCCAAATGAGGAGCTTCCAATCAAGTGGTTGAAAAATGGACCAGACAGGGTCCCCAGAAACATGTCAACCAGCTCCCGATCAGCCAAGGGTGGTTGTACCCTTCCGGCAAGGTATCTCCACTTCTGCGCATACTCTTTAAACCCTTCACCCGTTCCTATTGACATACCCTGGAGTTGGGTACGCGTAGGCGTAATGTCGGAGTTGTACTGATACTGCCTGTAGAATGCAGTAGCCAAATCTTCCCAGTTGCGGATACTGGCTCCGTCTAACTGATAGAACCACTCAAGCTGAGTCTCTGAGAGACTGTCTTGAAAGAAATGGATCCATAAGCTTTTATCAGCAGTGTAAGGCTGGATCTTCCTCACATATGACCGGAGGTGCAGCTTCGGACAGGAAACTGCGTCATACTTGGCAAAGGCTGGTGCCTTGAATTTATGGGGAATCACCACCCCAGATGATAGACCTAGATCTCCGAAGTCCAGACCGGGCACCTTCTAAATTTCCATAACATTCAACCGGTCTTCCAGTTGCTTGTATTTATCCTCAGCAGGAGGATACTGTTCTTCATCGTAGTCCGTCTCGTTGTCGGAGACCACAGGGCTAGGAGCCCTCCTTTCTTGTGAACTATCTTTCCCTCCAGATGAGGTAGTCAGATCAACTTCATTCTGTAACCTGTTCCCAAACCTGTGTCCAGTGTTGAACAGGACTGTCCTCTTCTTCTTCTTATTCTTCTTCTCTTTCAGAATCAAGGTCTTCAGGTCCTGCTGACCCTTAGCTAGGCTCATGAACAGCTCTTGAAATTAGGCATTCTGGGCCTGGAGGGCCTTGATAGCTTGCTCAGTTGAAGGTTCAGTAGACATGATGATTGCTAAAATAAACAACGAAGAAGATAAGAGACCTGTAAAATGGGTACTTGTTTATGAAGTGCATGGGATGAAATGCGTATGATTTATGATTTCAAAGACGATCGGGATTCAAATTTATGGACAAGAAAGGAAACACACTTTATTAGATTTAAACTTCAAAATTTAAATTGTTCAACAAACTGCCCTTAGGCGTTACAAGAATGGAAATACTGAAAAGTAAATAAAAACTGTAAAAGAAATCATCAAAGGTCCATCAATGCTCCCATGGTCTCTTCTTCTCAGTGCGAACATAATCATTCAGGATCCGCTCGTTCTCCAGTTTCCTAGTCATCTTCTGGATCTTCTGCTCTTGTTCATTGAACTTCTCTCGGTAGGAATCCCGTTCATCCCTCAATTTCATCCAAGACCTCTTCAGTGCCCCAATATCAGTGGGCATATAAGGATGGAGAATGGTTGGAAGAACCCCTTCTTCATTAGCAACTTCAAGAGTGACAGGCCGGACAACTTCATATGGCATACCTAGCTTCTGGGCACAGATGCGGACCCATCTGAGATATGGCTCCATTGGCAGAGAAGTTTTTGGACCCAACTCATGTGGATCAGATTGGTGAACTCTGTCCCAAGCCCTTATGAATCTACGACGCAACTCGTTGCTATATCCCTGAAAATCAAAGATGATATGAGGCATTAACATCTAATGAGGCCCTTCTCTTCTGGCTCTTCCAAACCGACAGAGAGCTAAGCATGGGTTGTAAGAAATCCCTCCATGGGTTCCGATCAATGGAACATTAGGATACTCTCCACAACGATCAATGACAGTCACCTCATCCATACCTTTGAGAGTCCAGATAATGTTATTATTAGAAAGAGACATCACCCTATAAGCCCAACCCATTCCTTCTTTGTTCTTCAGCACTGACTTAGGGAGGTGCAAAATAAACCAGCTCGACAATAAAGGAGCACAACACATCAAAGTTCCCCACTTTCGGGCAGTACGAGCATAGAGCTGATGAAGAATGTCACCCAAGAGAGTGGGTACAGGGTTCTGAGAGATGAAGATCTTTATAGCGTTCACATCAACAAAAGTGTCAGGATTCAGAAACAGTACCAAGCCATAAATTAAGAGAGCCAGAATATCCTCGAACGCTTTAAAGTCTAGGCTATATCAGAAGTAGTTAGCCTTGCCAACCAAGAACTTAGTCAGAAAGCCTTTTGCTCCACTCCTAGTCTCCCAATTAGCCATTACCTCCTCTTTGGTCAAATGAAGGGCTACAGCAATCTCTTCGGGCTTAAGAGTCTTTTCCCAACCAGTAAACGGGGTCTGCTCCAGAACAGAGATACCGAGCAGCTCAGAGAACTCTTCTAGGGTATGAACCAGCTGGTAGTCCTGGAAAGTAAAACAATGGTACAACGGATCATATAATTGGACAAGGACACTCATCATCTGCTCGTCCAATTTGGAGGTGACCAAACTGAGAAGAGAACCATGCCTCCTGATGAAGGAAGTAGTGTCAGGCATCTTGGCAACCAACTCTTTAAGCAAGGTAGGGACTTGGACAAAGTTGATCCGGATGGTATTCTTACGCATGGGCATCATGGTGACCTACAAAACAGAACAAAGATGAATCCCTCCTGTCTTTGAAATAGGTTAGTCCTTATGCAAGATGTATGCAATGTTATGATGTCATGATGTCATGATAGAAAGCACACCACAAGTATCCACAAAAAGCAAACATGGTAAAGGCACACAAGTCACACAGAGAGCCCTTAGATTTCAGGCTGGCAAGGAGCTTAGGTACTACCCTCTTTCAATTCAGTTGGTTTAAACCTGTCCTAAAAATAGTAACCGGGTTCTAGAGGATCTCAATATCACTGACTACCCTCGATCGGTCATAATTCCATTTTAGCAACCTTTTCTTGCAGCCGGAATCATCGTGAGAGTTTAGTCTCAATGAGTGTAGCATACTGCTACTGTTCTATGGCCAAGTTGGTCAATTTAAAGGTTCTAAGGTCAGTTGGTGCTTAATGACCCCTTAGAAGACCCATATTCTCCTCATTCCAACATAAGGGATATCGGTACAGACTAAAGTGTCACACCAATGTAGCTACTGCTTCAACCGTATCGGTCTACGCTGTACAGTTCCCTCACAGTTTATTTCTACTTACCTAAAGGGTATCCCCAGATCCAGGTTAGGATCTATAGTAACTCCGATACAAGCCCACAAATATAAAGCATACAAAGCAAACAATTGAAAACACAATGATCTAATCCTAAGGTACACCCCACTTATATATCCCCAACAGAGTCGCCAGTTCTGTGATCGGTGGGATAGAACTGACTGTTTTAGATATGTTGGTTCGCGTTTTGCGTTTGTTTTGCAAAATGTCGCGGTAAGCAAGAGTCGCCACCGTCTTTTATTTTATCCAACAAGGAAAGGACAAAAGCACAGAAAAATTCCTTTTTTAGATGTTTCTCGGGTTCAGGAGGTAGATTATAGAAAGGGAAGGTGTTAGCACCCTTTCTATCTGTGGTTATCCACGGGCTCTTAGGTACTTGCTCATTGTGTTTTCAAAAGTTTGCTTTTCTTTGTGTTTGTGGGTTTGAAAAGAGTTTTTGTTTGAAAGGAGTGTAAGTGCGAAAAGTTTTGTTTTGTTTTTAAAAGGAGCAAGTACTTAAGAACCATCTACCTACTCGAAAAGGAATTAAATTGTGCTAGTGTCCTTTAGACAATGCTATCCCACTATTGAGGAGTAGGTAGCATCGTCGTTGGAGTTTTCGGGTCAATTCGATTAAGGGACGTGTGGTCACTAAAGCAATGTTAGGACGCCTTAGCGGTAACCCTAATGTCTTAGATCATTTTATCTGAGGCAACTGTTTCGAGGCAACTATGATCTTTGGACAAGAGGACGACCTCTAAAACTTCCTGTACTTAATGACCACGTTCGAGGCAACCAAGTGAGGTGTACCCTAAGAGTGGCATGTGCGAGTGTGTTATTTTCAGTTATTTTTATCTGTACATGTTAATGGTGAGCTATGTTGATTTTAGTTCAAAGATTGATCTTATCATGCATTGCCTAGTTATCAAACATCTAACAGTTAATATTGAGCGGAAATTAAATTGCGGGAAATTAATCTAAGCTATTACAAGGCGTCGGGTATTTACATCGCCAAAAATAACCCTTTAAAATTAAATTGCGGAAAGTAAATAAAAGCGATAAATAAATAAAATCCTAATTTAAACTATTACATTCCCGAAGCAGTTACAATATTGAAATATGGGTCAAAAATAATACGCGCGCGAGAAAATTAGATCGGAGTGTCTTAGGGTTTTGACCCTTTTTTTTATTAAAGAAAGCATGTTTTTTTATTATTTTTGAATTGAATGAAATTAAAACTAAGTTAATTAATTAATTAATAAAAAGAGATATTTTTTTGATTTTTACATTTAAGGAAAAATAAAGTGATTAAAAATATTAAAAGCCCTAATTCTACATTAATTTTAATTTATTGCAAAAAAGATATTAAAATTGTACCTAATTAAAACTAAATAAATTAATTATTGTTTATGTACAAAAATAGAATAATGAAATTAATTTTAATAAATAAAAAATATTATGTTTTTGTTTTCTGATTTTGTTGAGAAAAATAATTGGTTAGTTATTAATTAAGATAATAATAATAATAAAACAAAAATAGGAAAATAATGAAAGAAAATAAAAAAGGAACAAACTCAGGGGGTATTGGGCCCAAAGAGGGAGTTTGAATTGCAATTTCCAGGCCCATTTTCGTCCAGCCTGCTTGACTTTTATGATTCCATAGGCGCATGTTGACCAGGGTTCATGGTGAACCTTCAATCTGGATCATTGGATCTTCCTTGTGGGCCACTTGGCATTTGAGATCTGGAGGCATATGATAATCCACGCTTGGAGTGCTGCATGTGAATACCTGGAGAAAAAATTTAACAAAGTTTTGGGGGACCTGGGATTCGAACCCAGGTCCCAATTCTCATTGACACGCTTCCTTTGCCAACTCATCCATGCTGATCTTTGTTAGTGGAATACATAACAAGCATTATATTGAAAACAATTAATTATGCCCTGAAAAATAAAAAAAACGCGCTAACAATTTGAACCAGCCAATGGAAGCAAGCCACGTTATCATCTCCTTCAACAAATCCCTGGTTCGTTTACCTGCGGATTTTTATCCGCAGGAAAGTTCGTAGCTTGCTTCCTAAATTCACCTTAGGCCATGGAAACGAAATCTAAGAGCACCAATACTTTCGTCTCTTCCTCCTGGTTATCCCTATACCCATCATTAGCATTGATTTTGCCTGTATCGAAAAGGCCTAAAAAACAAGAACAAGAACCCTAGGCTCGGGCATTACAGTACAGGCCATGAAAATCCAATTAAATAATGCAGAATTGTTAGAATTTGAACGTTAAGCATGATGATGCAAGTAAATTGGCAAAAAGATGCAAAAAAATGATTTACGATGTCATGTTCAGAGGTGTATTCGTGATGACTTACAGCGAGTTTCAGATGGTCTCAAGGCCTGGTTTTGGTTGCTTTTGCTTCACAGGATGTCAGGCAAGGGAGTAGTGTTGAGATCTTGCTTTGAAAACGCCTCCAAACAAGAATTCGATCTCCACTTTTTCAAGGTTTTTTTCAATTCTGAGTTGGCCGTTTTTGCAGTCCTTAGGGCGTGTTCTTCATCTGCCTCAGTTGTGTATACATAAAGGAATGTATTTAGGTCAAAACTCGGGCCTTAGTCCATATGCATTGAAGATGGAAGATTTGATTTAGATCACCATTATCAAGTTTCCAAATATATGCCAAATCTGATTTTTTTATGCATGAAAAGCCTTGATACGAATTTGATTTGATGAATCATGATAATTGAAAGCTACAATGATCAAAAAGATATCATTCCATTCATTTTTAGATTTTATTTGATTTAATATTGATTAAAAATGAATTAAATCAATAAAAATTAAATAAAATAGAAAAATAAGTGATTGGTCATGAAATTAAGGATGGGACACGTGTGTGGCATGACAAGACCAAATCAAGTGGAAAAAAGTGGGCCCTTTTGTCAAAAATTGGATTTTTGAGGATAGTTGACTTTTGGCCATTTTGGAAAAATGCCCAACTTCAACAATGCAGGACTTCTTCAATTTTGAACTTTTGGAGGTGTTCTTGGACTTTTTAGAAACCTAGAGATGTCCTATAACCAACATTTTTGGTCTCATCTCATTTTGATCTTCCATGCTCAAGTTATAAGCTTTGGAAAAAAAAGGTGTTTTTGTTGACTTTCAAAAATGACCTATAATGTCCAAATTTGTAACTTCTTGTGAGTGGATTTATTTATCTTGGGGTGTGAAGATGGATTGTAGGAAATTGCATCCTCTTAAAAATGATCTTTGGATGGGTCATTTCTCATAAAGTATGAGAAAGTTATGCTTGGTCAAAGTTGAGTTGACTTTTCCTACAAAACCCTAATTTAGCAACTTTTGAGTCTTGATGAATTTTGAGCAATCCTTGATGAATCATGATCAACCCTTGATCAAATGATGAATTAACCTTTAAAATGAGAATGTTGACAAAAAATATTGAGGTTTGACTGTATTTGGGTCACAGTTGACTTTTGCCCTAGCGCAGTCGATTTTTGGGCCTCTTGAGCAATTGACTGACCAAACCTCCTCTACAAGGCTTGAAATTTGACATGGATGACCTTGAGAACATATTAGGACATTGGGGAGAATTTGAGGCTATTTGGATGTAAGGACCTTAATGCAACACAAAACCCTAATTTTGAATTGACTGCCTTAGGAGGTGATTTGATTGTCCAACTCTTGAGCCATCTTGAACAACTTGGAGATGATTCTTGAACTATCTTGAGAAATATGGGAGGGAAAATTTTGGGGTACAACACACGGCACGCACATCAACTGGGGCAACACCCTATTCCTTGGTATATGGCATGGAAGCTGTTTTACCTATCGAGGTTCAAATTCCCTCCTTGAGAATCATGAAAGATGTTGGTTTGAGTGAAGACGATTGGATCCAAACCCGGCTTGATCAGTTGAACTTAATTGACGAGAAACGACTTACTGTTGTTTGCCATGGTCAGACGTATCAAAAGCGGATGATCAAGGCTTTCAACAAGAAAGTCAGACGCCAGGTATATCAAGTCGGGGATCTGGTAATCAAGCGCACCATCTTTCCGCAAAGTGATCCTAGGGGAAAATGGACTCCTACCTACGAAGGACCATTTGTAATCAAGAATATCTTTTCTGGTGGGGCAATGATCTTAACCACCATGGACGGCGACGACTTTCCGCACCCTGCGAACACAGACATAGTCAAAAGATACTACGCATAAATGACCTGCTAGCTTGATACACCTAGGCAAAAAAGGGCATCCCGGTGAATCGAAAACCCGAAAGTGAGGTTCAGGCAAAAATTAGGGATAAAACAAAAAAAAATTGTACACCCGTCAAGTTGAAAACCCGAAAGGGCGACTTGGGCAAAAAAGGGTTTCCCGGTGGGCTGAAAACCTGAAAGGGCGGTCCAGGAAAAAGTTAGGGAATTAAAGCGTATGACTATGTCTCGTCGGATCACTTTAAGGACAATCTCTTCACTGGCAAACTCTGAGCTTCTGATCAATCCAATCATCTTCAGACAAAGCAACAGATGGAAAAGATATTCGGAGATATGAAGGCTATAGCAGAATGGGAACCCCATGGGATTTTTACACACATAGCTATCTTTCTTTGTATAAATTTTTCTTACTTTTATGACATCATCCTCTTACTAGGATGTCTGTCTCCTTTGTATAAAACACTTACTCAAAGTTAATACAAAGATATCCCTTTCAAAGTACAGAAAACTATTTGCCTTTTTCCTTTTACAATTGTGTTTTTATCTGCAAAAATGTCCAATGATTCGTTGATGAACATATGCATTTGAACATAATTACTGTTTACAAATAAACAGGATGGAAAAGAACAATTACTGACAGACTGAAAGGATAGGAAAATATCTTTAGGCTATTCCAGGAGCAATGCCTACAATATATCATCTAGATCCCCAGTGGAACTAAAACCTTGAAATACATATCCCCAGCGGAGCTAAATTTCAAACCCTTAATTCCCATCAGAGTTAAAACTTCAAACTCCCAATCCCCATCGGAGCAAAAGCTTTAAGTTACAGATCCCCAGCGAAGCTGAAACCTTCATCCCCACTCGAGTCAAGACTTCTAATCCCCAGCGGAAACCATCCAATTTCCCCAGCAAGTTATCTTGAAGCCTGGAAATCAACCAGATAACAGTTAACTTTTGTCTCTCCCCAACCTAGGGAACTTCCCAGTAGAGTGGCAGACGACCGAAACTCCTGAACCTACTCCCAGCAGTAAACTCTTCCCCACAGAGTCTTCATTACTCCCCAGCATGAGGTCGCCAAAGTTTTTACTCCCCTGCAGATTGAAGATTCTCATTCTTAAATCCCCAGTGAAGTCGCCAAAGTTTTCATTACTCCCCAACAAAATGAAGATTCTCATTCTTAATTCCCTGCAGAAATCATCAGAGTTTTCCCTATTCCCCAGCCGAGTAAGGATCCCCGTTGTGTAATCCCCAGTAGGAGTCATAAAATTCTCTGGATTTCCCAAGAAAATTTCTCAGACATGAAGGATCCTCACATCCCCACAAAAGTTGTTAAGGATTTTTTAATCTCCAACAGTCGCCCAGGATTTTCTTATCCTCAGCAGTCAAGGATTTATTTTTCTCGGCAACAGTCAAGGGTTTTTATTATCCCCAGCCATCAAGGATTTATTTTCCTCAGCAGTACAACTAATCAGCTTACATGCGCATACATTACAATCATATATCATAAACATTGATAAAACACATATATATCGCATCATGCATTTCTTGCAACATAACTTTGTGTTTCAGCTAACATTTTACCCTTTTCAGGATAAGATTAACAACTACAGTTTAACGGTATACAATCATGATACAGTACAGATACACTCCAGACGCGGAAGTCATTCTGTTTCTCATTCAGATTCAGATATCAGATACATATTAGATACGCTTCAGACACGAAAGCCATTCTATTTCTCAGTCAGATTTCAACTATCAGATCAATCTCAAATACACTCCAGACACAGAAGTCATTCTGTCACTTATTCAGATTTCAGATATAGTCCAGATACGCTCTAGATACAGATGCCATTCTGATACTTATTCAGATTTCAACTATCAGATATAGATTAGATACGCTCCAGACGCGGAAGTCATTCTATTTATCATTCAGATCAAACTTCTAGATATAGTACAGGTACACTCCAGACACGGAAGTCATTCTGATACTCATTCAGACCTCAATATTCAGATACAATACGGATACGCTCCAGATACGGAAGCCATTTTGTCACCTATTCTGATTTTCCCCAACTCAGAGACGCTCCAGACACGGATTCTATTCTATTTCTTATTCAGATTCAACATCCAGATACAACTTGGATACACTCCAGACACGGATGCTATTCTTTTGCTCATTCAGATTCAGTCCCCAGATACAATACAGATACGTTCCAGATACGGACACCATTATGATACTCATTCTTTTGACTTACAACTCAGTAAACATACTTAGATGGCATCTTTAAGCCCATCGCCGACAAGATTCTATCACATCTCCAAATGGCATCTTTAAGCCCATTCCATCATCTACATTTTGACGAGTGCAAATTTACGGGCACTCTAGTGTCCAATCATCTTTTACCTTCGAGTCACGAACGACAAAATTCGCCAATCTAACTCTTCAGGTTCAAGAATATTGAACAGGGGAAGCTGTTGTACCCCAAAATTTGCCCTCTCATATTATCAAGATTTTCCTCACAAGGCTTCTTGAACTACCAGACGGGATTAGAGTTTGCTCAGCTCAAGACATCTCCTTGCACTGATGACCTGAAATTAGGGTTTGAGTTTGCACAAGGACTTTTGGACCATCAATTCTTCATGTGACTTTCATACACCATCTTGGACTCCTAAGATTGCTCATACCAAGTTTCAAGCCTTGAATCACATTTTTGCCCAGTCAATTGGACAGTTGACCTAAAAATCAGTTGTATTGGGGAAAAAGTCAACCATGGCCAATTTACAGTCAAACTTCATAATTTTTTATCCACAATAAAATTCTAGGCTCCTATGTACCATTTGATCAAGTTTTGATCACAACTCCTCAAGAAATTTGATCAGATCATCAAAAGGGCAAAATGGTCAAAATTAGGGTTTTGATTGAGAAAGGGAAATTTCTGATTTTTAACCAAGCCAATGACCAATTGGGTTCAAACATGTTTTCAAGGACTCAATGGAATCATCTTGAACTAATCACATAGTTCAAAAGATCTCAAATGCATAGGATTGACAGATGAATTTTGCAGTCAACTGATCAAAAATCAACTGTACACTAAAAAGTCAAACTTTGACTTTTTTGGTCAATATCAAGTGCCAAGGGTCATAGTTCATCAAGATATGTCAAAATGTGAAACTTGTTGACCAAGAAACCTAAAATTGAAAATTAGGGTTTTAATTTGAAATTTTTCATAACTTAGAATTTTTCTAAGTTATGGAAAACTTCTTATTTTTTCCCAACTTTCCACAACTTTTTCACCATGATGCAATTGGATTCAAAGAAAACTTCCAACATGAAAGTTGTAGTCCTCCATAGAATCTACAACTTTGATTCACAAAGTTTTCTAAAATGATGCTTGGATCTCAAGTTATGATTTTGTGAATAGGGGTCCATAAACTAAATAACTTAGTGAAAATTTGCCCTAGTTTAGGCAGGTTTTTGACCTAACTTCATGGAAATTTTTCACCTAGTTCCAAGATGTATCTCAAAATGAATTTCAAAGATGGATTGTAGATCATGTTACAAGCTTTCCAAAATGTCCAAGAACTCTCCAAGATCATTTATGGTTAGGGAGAATCGAAGAAGGGAAAATGACAATTTATCACTTTTGTTCAAGGCATTTTCACAATGGTTCAAGTTGAAAATATGTCCTAGCATGCTTGTACTTGGTATTACAGGTCCTAATCCCTTCTACACTCCATAACTGAATGCTAACATAATGGATAATGGTCTTGTTCTGACTTTTGAAGCATTGCACAATGAATTAATCCAAAAATGGCATAAAGTTCATAATACTACTTTGATAAAGCTTACTTTTTCCAACTTTACATTTCTTGAGCCATGGACCTGATCTTTTGTTGCAAACAAGATCCACAAACATCAGGCAACTTGTACCAACTATATGCAGTCCATAAGCTAGCAAGTACAAGCTTTTGCATTGTCACTTCAAACTTTCTTCAAAAGCAAGCAAACTTGCAAAAGTCAAGTAAGCTTGGGCATCTGTTAAAGGGAATACTTTGTATCATTTCAAACAACCTCAGAACCTTGTAACAAGCCTAAGCACGAATTTCTAACATAACAAATACTCTCAAACACCAAAATCACACTTTTCTTCCCAAATAGGGCATCATCTGCAGAACACTTGCCATTTCAAAACTTGCTCGTGCGTTTTTCCTTTCAACCCTTGAAACATCTTCCCTACATCACACCTAAACCGTCCAGGCCCTTGTCTTTCAACTGTGTGCCCTGTTTCAAGCTTCACCATTTTCATTTTGGAGATTTGCAGGTTGACTTCTACAGGGAGATTCAAGCATCTACAAGGCCAGCTAAGCATTGGGATAGCTTGAGGGAACTTCAAGGAAGCTCACAAGATCTTCAGGCCTCACTCAAAGTTCCCACATTGCCATATCCAAACTCAATTGAACAAGGTATTTTTCAAAGTTCTATCTCCTTATTTAGGCATCCTTAAGCTTTGATTTGTGAAGCAAAAATGTAGTCCTTAACTTGCTTAAGTTGTATATATGCATAGTTGTTATTTATATTAACTGTGTAATGAGAATTTAAGGCTTGAAGTTCATGAAAATTTTAGGTCAGAAATTAGGGGTGATAAAATTCTCCCTGGTCTTTTAGAGTTAGGTCATGAATTTTATATCACTAGATACGTGAGATCATAAGCTACCTTTTTGTGTTATGAGTTTTTGATTTTATGCAAGCATGAGCAAGAACAGGATTTGAAGCAGAAGTGCGCGCGTTTGTTTGGCTGGAGGACAGGGACGACAGGTTCTGGGCCTGGAGCGCTTGGGCCTTGCATTTTTTACTTTTCACACCCCCTTGTTTCCTATTTGCACCCCCTTGGCCTATTTTTTTTTATATTTTGCATATTTTTCATTTCTTTTATATTTACTGCTTTTATTTATTTTTCTGAACATGAAAAAATCTTGAAAAATATTTTCTTTATTTTTTGCACTTTTTTTTTATTTTTTTATATTTTTTTTGGCATAAAAAAAGTTTATTAGTAATAATATACTTTATTTTCTTAAATAAACTTGTAAATAATAAAAAATACTTAAATATTTTATTTTATTATTTCATACATATTAAATATTTATTTTCCATATATATTTATTTTTTACTATTGGTATATAATATTATTATTATTTTTCTTAAACAAAAAAAATGAATAAAATAATATTAGAAAATAACATTTTCTTTTAAATCAAAAATTAGGGTTTCCCCTTTCAAAAACAACAATATTATTTTTTCTTATTTTTAGGACTTAAATAATTTTATTTTATCATACATAAAACAATTACAAAACATTTTTTTGCATATTTACATATTATTGCATATTTAAATACTTATTTATTTATTTATTGTACAATAAATTCAATTGGGTTGTAATAGTGAATTAGGGTTTTAATTTGTGCAAATATCCCCATTCAAAAACTTGTATCCCCCCTCCCATAATATTATTGTAATAGTTTAGATTTACTTTACGCAATTTATCGCATTATATCCATGTTTAGTAAATTAGGGTTTGTATGATAAGACAAAAATCAAACAAATAGTCATGACCTAATACAAGACAAACAAAAGCATGAAAAATGACAACACCTTGCACACAAGCACCCTTAGGGTTTCACCCACTTGGTTGCCTTACAAAATGGCCATGGTATGCATGCTAGGTATCTTGGCAAAACAAAACAAAACAAAAGATCATAGTCCCTCGATGACGCTATCAAAAGGTTGCCTAAAAATAAAATGATCTTGGTCCCTCAAACTTGCTAAGATACTTGGCACCATTTCTATCATGGTCATACGATGACCCACGCCCGTCCCGTTTAACATCCAAAGATAGGGTTATCTACCAAAACAATGGTGGGTTAACAATATCAAAGGAATGAAAATGTACAAGAAAGACTTTTGAGTAGGTAGATAAGCTTCTAGTTACTTGATCAATTTGCAAAACAATCCTTGCTATTTTCAAAATACACACACACATTTCAAAACAATTTCCAAACAACTTTCAAAACATTGAAACATATTTCAAAAGACAAACATCTTTGTATACATTCTTACAAACAAGAATCATTACAAAGATTGCCTAAACAAAGGCCTCTTTTCAAAATACTTTCAAAACCACACAAAGCACCATTTCAAACAATTGAAAAAGCAAATCAAGTGATCTAAAACAAGTAACTAAGAGCCCATGGAAAACCATGGATGATAAGGGTGCTAGCACCTTCCCTTTTCATAATCTACCCCCCGAACTCAAAAATAATCTCAAAGGTCTTTCCTGTGCTTTTTTACCTTTCCTTTTGGATAAAATAAAAGTCGGTGGCGACTCTTGCTAACCGCAACATTTACGAACACAAACGCGAAACCTCAAGTCAGTTCTCCCACCGTATCATAGACTTGATTCCCAAATCTATGGCAGCTTTGAGACTCAAAATACACGCTTCGTACTCTTCCATATTATTGGTACAGTTGAAACACAATCTAGCGGTGAAGGGAGTATGACATCCTTCAGGAGATATAATCACAACGCCTATTCCATTTCCGAGTGCGTTTGAAGCTCCGTCAAAAACCAAGGTCCATCGGGATCCTTGTTCAGGTCCGTCATATGGTCTTAGTTCTTCACAAATGTCTACCATCATGATGTCTTCATCTGGGAATTCAAATTTCATGGACTGATAGTCATCCACAGCCTGATGAGCAAGGTGATCCGCTAATACACTTCCCTTTATGGATTTCTGGGTAGTGTATTGAGTGTCGTATTCGGTCAGGACCATCTGCCATCTTGCTATTCTCCCAGAGAGGGCGGGCTTCTCGAATATGTATTTAATTGGATCCATCTTAGATATCAATAAGGTAGTATGGGTCAACATATACTATCTTAGTCGGTGAGCAGCCCATGCCAGAGCACAACAAGTTTTCTCGAGCAGTGAATATCTGGTTTCACAGTCAGTAAACTTTTTGCTCAGGTAGTATATTGCATGCTCTTTTCGGCCAGACTCGTTATGCTGCCCCAGCACGTACCCCATTGAATTTTACAAGACAGTTAGATACATGATCAAAGGTCTTCCCTCAACTGGCGGCATCAAAACGGGAGGCTCTTGAAGGTAATATTTGACCCTGTCGAAGGCAACCTGGAAGTCGTCGTTCCATTTCACCAATTGATCTTTCTTCCGTAATTTGAAGATTGGTTCACAAGTAGCTATTAGATGGGAGATGAACCGGGCGATATAGTTCAACCGTCTTAAGAATCCCCTAACTTCCTTGTCAGTCCGAGGAGCATACATTTCTTGTATTGCTTTTACCTTTGCAGGGTCCACTTCGATAACTTTTCCACTGACAACGAAACCTAAGAGTTTACCGAACCTTACTCCAAAAGTGCATTTATTTGGATTCAGCCTTTGTTTGTATCTCTTTAGTATTTCAAACAGTTTCTGCATATGGTCAAGATGCACCTCTTCAGTTTGAGATCTGGCTATCATGTCATCCACATAGACCTCTACTTCGTGATGGATCATGTCGTGAAATAGAGCTACCATGGCACGCTGATAGGTTGCCCCTGCATTCTTTAACCCGAATGGCATAACCTTGTAACAGAAAGTACCCCACTGTGTGACGAAGGTCGTTTTTTCCATGACCTCAGGTGCCATTTTGATCAGGTTGTATCCGGAGAAACTGTCCATGAAAGAAAATACTTTATGATGTGCAGTATTGTCAACTAGGATATCGATGTGGGGGAGCGGGAAGTCATCCTTAGGGCTTGCCCTATTCAGGTCTCTGTAGTCCATGCACATACGTATCTTACCGTCCTTTTTAGGCACTGGAACAACATTGGCGACCCATTGTGGATAGGAAGTGACAACTAAGAATCCGGTGTTGAACAGCTTCATGACTTCGGTCTTAATTTTCTCTGACATTTCTGGCCTCATGCGACGAACTTTATGTTTTACCAGAGGGCAGTTTTCTTTTGTCGGAAGACGATGGACCATGATGTCAGTGTCGAGCCCTGGCATGTCTTCATATGACCAAGCAAAAACCTCAACATAGCCATGTAGTAACTGAGTTAAGCGCTTCTTGACGCTAGGCTGCAGGTTGGCACCTACTTTGACCTCTTTTTTGTCCTCTTCAGTACCTAAGTTAATTGTTTCCACTGGTTCTTCGTGGGGCTGTATGGTCCTTTCTTCTTGTTGCAATAACCTGGCTAGTTCCCCTGGTACCTCATAATCTTCCTCACCTTCGTCTTTGGCCTGGTAGATTGGATTTTCAAAGTCATGATAGGCCATAGCAGAGTCGTTACCCATGGGATCCTGAGTGGAGGTGGATCTGCATTTTGATATGTGGGTGTGTGTAAGAACATAGCTATCTTTGAAAAATGATAAAAGTTAAAAAGAGAAAAACAATGAGCATAAAAATTTGCATGCAAAAACGTCCATGATTTATTGATGACATATAAAGATGAAGTAACAACCCTCACAAATGGATCGTTGTGCCTCGTGTAAGACACAAGGTTTTAAAATCTAAATTGTTTGATTATTACAAATTTGACGAAAATTGAAAGACAATTACTCTTGAAGAAAAGTAATAGGGACAAAATCTTTGGCTTCCCAGTTGTTGAGTCCTCCGCTGAAGGTTGGGGAAATCCACTCGTCCAGGTCACAGTTATTGTCGCTGTGTTCTACCGCGTAGACTCCCTGATTGCTGATATGCAAAGGTGGCCCCCGATGCGAGTTCGTCGAACAACCCTTTGTGCCTCTGAGGTGAAGCCCAAACCAAATTTATCGGATTTGTAAGGAATATCCGGGAGCTGACCCCAGATAGTGCATTCACCTTATTCAATGACTGCTCTAGCATCCTTCAATGAGGCCATTTTCAATGATGGTCTGGTAGCTCTTGGAGTTTTGGTAGCAGTCTTGGTTGTCGCAACTGTTTGTGGGACCTCCTCGAAATGCTGACACAGAGTTTCGATGAACTCACCATCCATTTCCAAGTATCTGAAAAAGTTCAGGTGACTAACCATATATTCCTCCTCCCCGTGAATAGTGATGATCTTTCCCTTGATCGAGTATTTCAATATCTGATGTAACTTAGAGGTGACGGCGCCAGCGCCATGGATCCAAGGTTGGCCTAACAAACAAGAATAGGAAAGGCGAATATCCATCACATAAAAAGTTGAATCGAAAGTTTGAGAACCAACTTCGATGGGGATTTCCACCTCCCCGTGCACCATTCTCTTCGAACCATCAAAGGCCCTTACAACTATGTTGCTGGGTTTTAAGGTCAAACCTTCACAGTCTAGTCTATGCAGAGCCTTCTTGGGAAGTACATTTAATTATGAACCAGTATCTACCAGGACATGGGCCAAAGTATTGCCCCTGCATTCGACAGAGACATGCAACACATCATTATGTTTCCTCCCTCTAGGTGTTAGATCAGCATTAGAAAAGCCCAAACCGTTATCCACTGTCAGACTAGCCACGTAATCTTCGAATTGGTCAGCAGAGGTTTCCTGTGGCACATGGGAAGTTTTAAGAAATTTCACCAAAGCCTTTGCATGAGCTTCGGAGCACAACAACAAAGCTAGCATAAAAATCATTGAAGGGGTCTGCCCTAGTTGTTCGACTACATTGTAGTCGCTTTTCTTTATAATTTTAAAAATTTCTTCCATCTCCTTCTTGGAAGCCTCTGGGATAGTGTTGTACCCCAAAATTTGCCCTCTCATATTTCCCAAGACATGGCAAGAAAAATCTCCAAGTGGTTTAAGATTGCTCAAGAATTGGACAGTCAAGCTATCTCCTAAGGCAGTCAACCTCAAATTAGGGTTTTGTGTTGCATCAAGATCCTTGCATCCAAATGTCCTCAAGTGCTCCCCAATGTCCTAATATTTTCTCAAGTTCATCCATGTCAAATTTCAAGCCTTGCAGAGGAAGTTTGGTCAGTCAATTGCTCAAGAGGTCCAAAAATCGACTATGCTAGGGCAAAAGTCAACTGTGACCCAAATACAATCAAACTCCAAGATTTTTTGTCAACATTCTCATTTTGAAGGATATTTCATCATTTTATCAAGGGTTGATCATGATTCATCAAGGATTGCTCAAAATTCATCAAGACTCAAAAGTTGCTAAATTAGGGTTTTGCAAGAAAAGTCAACTCAACTTTGACCAAGCATAACTTTATCATACTTTATGATAAATGACCCATCCAAAGCTCATTTTGAATAGGATTAAATTTCATACAATCCATCTTCACACCCCAAGATCAATAAATTCACTCACAAGAAGTTACAAATTTGGACATTATAAGTCATTTTTGAAAGTCAACAAAAACACCTTTTTTGCCAAAGCTTATAACTTGAGCATGGAATATAAAAATTAAATGAGACCAAAAGGGTTGGTTATAGGACATCTCAAGATTTCTAAAAAGTCCAAGAACACTTCCAAAAGTTCAAAATTGAAGAAGTTGTGCATTGTTGAAGTTGGGCATTTTTGCAAAATTGCCAAAAGTCAACTATCCCCAAAACTTCAAATTTTGTCAAATGGGCCCATTCTTTTCCACTTGATTTGATCTTGTCACACTCCACACGTGTCCTAGCTTCAGCCTTGTGTCCATTTATTAATTTTTCTATTTTATTTGATTTTATATTGAATTAATTCATTTTAAATCAATTTAAATCAAATAAAATCCAAATATTGATTACTTAGGATCTTTTTGGTTGTTATAGGTCTTAATTAACATCGTGATCAGCATCAAATTCGTATCTCACCATATCATGAACAAAAAGATGGATTTTGGACAAAATTGGAAGGTTATCAATGGTGAATCAAATCAAATCTCCAAGCCATAATGCACAAGGATTCAGTCCAAAATTGTTGATCTAATACATTTCCTATTACTTATACAAGCCAAAGGACACGAGATCAGAGGTTAGAGGCTGCAAGAACACCAAAAGCAAACTTGAAAAAAAATTGGCAAAAAGCTTGAAACTGAAATCGTGCATAGAGGCCAATTCAGAAGAAAATCTCCACACTAATCAATTGCTGGACCATCCTTGAAGCGAAACCAATCCAAAACTAGTCTCCATACACGTTCTAAAGAGATGTAAGTCTCTCAAAATACCGCCCTGTATTTGAAATCGAAACTCCATGTTCTTGCATTCTTTTGACAAATCTTTGGTATATTCATGATGCTCATTCAATTTCTAAACTTTCTGCATTATTTGATTGCATTTATATGAACTGTAGCCTTATGGCCGAGTCTAGGGTTCTTAGTTCGTGTTTTTTGGGCATTTTATTTTCAGGCAAAATCAATGCAATTAATGGACATAGGCGTGATCAGGAAGCCTAGACGAGCACAACCATGTGTTTGGAATCAATTTCCATGGCCTAGAATGGATTTTAGGGTTGACCTAGGGATTCAGATGTGGACATGAATCCGCAGGTAAATAACCAGGGTGAACGAAGAAGATGATGACGCGTCCCCCTCCTACTGGCTGGTTCAAACTTGGCGCGTGTTTTTTTTATTTTCTAGCATATTATTGTGTTTTCCCTTATATTAATTGTTGTCCATTATAATAACAAATGAAGCGTGTTGGTGCAGTGGTAGTGGCATGTGTTTAGTGGCTAACAGGACCTGGGTTCGAATCCCAGGTCCCCCATATATTTGTTATATTTTTCCTCCAAGTAATCCAATGCAAGCTCCAACGCGTGGTTCACCATACGCCATTACCCAATCATCTGCCAGATGGCCCCAGGCCAAATCTGGTGGCCCAGAATGAAAGTCCATCATACTCTCAAGTCAAACGTGCCACATGGAATTCCAGAAGTCAACCATGCCTGCGCCTGTTGGGCCACAAAATTGCCATTCCAACCTCCAAATTGGGCCCAGAACCCCCCTGAGTTTTGTTTTTCTATTTCATTCTTTTCTTATTTTCTTTAATTGTTTTTGCTTTATTATTTAATCACTAACCAATTAAACATTTTTCTTAATAAAAATTAAAACCAAAAGATATATTTTATTTATTAAATTGATTTCAGTAATTTATTTTTGTTAATAAATATTAATTTAATTAATTTAGTTTAATTAGGAAATAACTTTAATATCTTTTGCAACAATTAAAATTAACTTAGATAATTAGGTTTTTTTATTAACTTTGATTAATTTATTTTTATTTCTTTAAATATCAAAAATCCAAAAATATTTTTATTAATTAATTTGTTTATTAACTTAATAATTTAGCTTAATTTAATTTCTTTTAATTCAAAAATAACCAAAAAACGTTTCTTTAATAATCAAAGGGTCAAAACCCTAGAACTGGCCCGATTTAATTTCTCGCACGCGATCCATATTTATTCAATATTGTATTTGTTTCCTGGAATGTAATAGTTTAATAGGACTTTAAATAATTTTATCGCTTTATTTACTTTCCGCATTTTAAATTCAAGGGTTGCTTTTGGCGATGTAAATACCCGACGCCTTGTAATAGTTAGTTTAATTTCTGCAACTTATAAACTGTTAGATGTTTGATAATAGGGAATGGATGACAAGATCGAATGTTTAACCTAAAATCGACATAGATAACCATTGACATGTATAAAGACAAAAATAACTGAAAACGACACACTCGCACATGCGCACTCTTAGGGTACACCCGACTTGGTTGCCTTCGTACACGGTCATCGAGTATAGGTCACTTTAGAGGTCGTCCTCTTGTCTAAAGATCATAGTTGCCTCGAAACAGTTGCCTCAGATATAAGTGCCTCAAAGAAAATGATCTAAGACATTAGGGTTACCGCTAAGGCGTCCTACCATTGCTTTGGTGATCGTAAGTCCCGCATTCGAATTGACCCTTAAACTCCAACGACGGTGCTACCTACTCATTCATAGTGGGATAACATTGTCTAAAGGAAGATAGCATAGAACGATTCCTTTTTCGAGTAGGTAGATGGTTCTTAAGTACTTGCTCTTTCAAAAAACAAAAACATTTCACACTTACACTTTTTCGAACAAAGTTTTCAAAACACTTCATACGATCGAAGTTTTCAAATAAAAACTTTTTCAAACCCACAAGCACAAAGAAAGCAATATTTTGAAAACAATTGAGTAAGTACCTAAGATCCCGTGGATAACCACGGATAGAAAGGGCGCTAACACCTTCCCTTTCTATAATCTACCCCCCGGACCCGAGAAATATCTCGAAAAAGGAATTTTTCTGTGCTTTTTTCCTTTCCTTGTTGGATAAAATAAAAGACGGTAGCGACTCTTGCTTACCGCGACATTTTGCCAAAACAAACGCAAAACGCGAACCAGCATATCAAAAAACAGTCACTTCTCTCCCACCGTATCACAGAACTGGCGACTCTATTGGGGAAGCTTATAAGTGGGGTGTACCTTAGGAATAGTTCATAATGTTTTCAATTGCTTGACTTGTATGCTTTATCTTTGTGGGTTTGAATCGAAGTTACTATAGATCCTAACCCGGATCTGGGGGATACCCTTTAGGTAAGTAGCAATAAACTGTGAGGGAACTGTACAGCGTTGACCGATACGGTTGAAGCAGTAGCTACGTTAGTGTGGCACTTTAGTATGTACCGATATCCCTTGTGGCGCAACGAGGAGAATATGGGTCTGCTAAGGGGTCATTAAGCACCAACTGACCTTAGAACCTTTAAATTGACTAACTTGGCCATAGAACAGTAGCAGTATGCTACACTCATTGAGACTAAACTCTCGCGATGATTCCGACCGCAAGAAAAGGTTGCTAAACTGGAATTATGACCGATCGAGGGTAGTCAATGATATTGAGATCCTCTAGAACCCGGTTACTATTTCTAGGACAGGTTGAACCAACTAAACTAAAAGAGGGTAATACCTAAACTCCATGCCAGCCTAAACTTAAGGCTGTTTGTGTGACTTGTGTGCCTTCAAACTTGAACTACTTGCACACTCTTGTTATCTAACAACATGAGTTCCTTGCAGGTTTTGTTTACAGTCCTTATCCAATGATTTGGATTTATTGCAGGGTTTACTTACATCACTTCACACTTTTGCTTAAACGCATAGCATACACATCATAACATCATGCCTTAACATTTCCTTAACCATTTCAAGGATCTCGAGGGTTTGTGATGCAGGTTATGGTAAACCAAATGTCTAGCAAGGGGAAAAGGGGATTTATTTTCCTCTAGCCAAGGTTGTCTAGAAATCAAAACACGATGACTTGAGTCGGTGGCTATGACCCACTCGATATGGTGAGCTTGACTCTTGAAGAAGGACTCTTAACGACACGAAGTTTCTTCAAACAAATTCTAACAAGTTTCTTGTTTACCCCGCGGGATCCTTGAAAAGATTGCATACATACATATCATTGCATAACAGGTCTCCCAGTACAGGTCTCTCATGTTCTCGCTGTTTATTTCAGCAATGGCTTTCCAACCAGACAACCAAGATCTTCAAACTCCAGAAGCTCAGTTCAGGGACGTATTCCTAAACCTATCCAAGGGGCAGGAAGAGTTGAAAACACTCCTCGTTGGGAACTTGGTCAAGAAAAGTCCTGAAGACAATAAGGACGAACGGCTGGAACAACTGCAAGCTGAGTTCAGTGCCATGAAAACCCAGATGCTGAGGCAGATGGCTCTTATCCAAGGCTTAGCTCGGGAACAAGAAGAGATGAGAACCATTATCAACCAGCTTCATCAAGACAAATACAACAACATGAAGCAAACAGTCAAGGCCGGGGACCAAGTCATTAATCAACTTCTGAGAAGTCAAAGGTTTAGTTTGATGAAGAATAGACCTCTCCAAGTTTCTACTACCTCACAGGTCCAACAACAACCTTGCCATAAACAACGGGTTAATCAGAGTAAGCCGGATACACCTAAGAAGCAGTTTACCAAGCTCAACATCCCGTTGTCTCAAGCTTTACAACACCTATTGAGATTGAATCTGGTGATGTTAAGGGACCCTCCTAAGAATCCCAACATAGCCTCCCCAAGGTACAATCCTGATGCAAGGTGTGCATATCACTCCAACAGCCCGGGGCATGATACTAACATCTGTTGGGCGTTGAGTAACAAAATTCAAGACCTGATTGATGAAGAAGCATTGGAACTCACACAAGACGGTCTGATTGAATTCTTTTGCCATCCCCCCAAGGTTCTCCATTTAAAGTGACAAGTACTGAGATGAGAAGACTTTTTGTTCATTCGAATTTTCAAGTTGTAATTTTCTTTTGATTGTTCGAACATTTATTCATGTCAAACTTTGTTACTTTATTAATGCATTGCATATGTCTGTTTTGAATCAGTCCATTTGTATTCACTATATTCAAATTGCTTTCATTTTTGTGATGTTCAACTCTCGATTAAAAAATTCTAAACCTTTTGAGGGAGGATGACGAAAATGATATCAAAAACTCTACAGTATGCTTTTGAACAGACCCCGCTGATGAGGTACAGGCATTGTTTCAAATCCTAAACAGTGGAGTTATAAGGAAGATAATCCCTAGTCAACCCCTTTGAGCCAAAGAAGTTGGAGTTTCTTTTCACGAATTAAAACCCTTAATTATAACCTGGGGCACGGTAGTTTTCTCAGTTTAATCCAGGTGCACAATGAATGGCATCAAAGAAATCCTTCTAAAACAAAAGACGGTGATGGTTCCGTATAATCGTAAGGACAGACAGTCATTATCTTTCGAAATAAAAGCCCACTAAGTCAAAACCTATGAAGGAGACTTACAAAAAACTGGGGCATCCCGCTGATTGTAATCACAAAAGAAACAGTCCAGGCAAAAAGACAGGGATAACGAAATGAAAAAGAAAGAGGTCCTACAAACTCTCAACAAAATGACTGCCTGTTCAAAATAAATTGTCAGTATCTGAACCATCACTGTTATATCAGAGCAAAGACTCAAACAAGATCTAATGCACGATTAGCTGAGTTTAGGATCGAAGAACATCATGAAGAACGGGTGGGTACAAATAAAATTTGAGCCTTTATCCTTTGTTTCTTAAATCGTGAACCAGACTATGTTATAAACCTTAAAAAGTCCTAGCTGAAGCATGGGTTAGTCCAAAAGCATATTGTTACAAAAGATATCCTGACTCCTGTAGGGCTTGCTGTAAATCCTGAGTTGACGTCACATTTTACAAAATTTTCCTATCTTACTGAAAAGATGCATTTTCAAAAACTTCAAGACAGACATAAGCTTTGCATTCTTAAAATAACATTGTTAGCATATGACTATTTTTTCAAACAGCAGAGAAATTCGCACGACGAATATCTAGTGAATAAAAAACCTTTTCAATAAAAAGGGTCACCTCAAGTGGAAAAACCAACTCCAACCAAAGGGCACGGCATGAGCATTATCCATCATCTGGGGCAGTTAAGTCAAGATTCAAGGAATCTCTCAAAATGCCAAATAGCCAGGGGCAAATCTCCATCTGAATCAATTGGGGCATTGGACATGAATTCCAGCAACGAATCTTGCATGATCAAACATCTTCTGGTAGTATGGCAACACGACACTACTGACAGTGACAACTCCCTACACTCCGAGAGCGTGGACATAGTCAAAAAAAAGTACTACGCATAATCAAAGACCCGCTAGGTTGACTGGCCTAGGCAAAAATAAGGGCTTCCCGGCGAACCAAAAGGGTTCGGGCAAAAATTAAGGATAAAGAATGAAAAATTTGTACACCCGGCAAGTCGAAAACCTGAAAAGGCGGCTTGGGCAAAAAAGGGCATCCCGGTGGACTGAAAACCCGAAAGGGCGGTCTAGGAAAAAATTAGGGATCAAAGCGTACGACTATGTCTCGTCATCTCGTCACTTGCCTACCAGAAGAAGACTTGTCATTTTGATCGAAAGATACCAAGCACCTCATAGGTGGGGATAATACTCGATCCACCAGGCCTCCGCAGGAACCTTCTCCTGCAGATACAGGGGCAGAAAAGTCTCGATGCAAAGCCATCATCATATCCTTAGCACGCGTCCCAGTAACATTCACTCCCCGTAGGGTAAAAGAAAAAGACAGTTATATTAACTCTCCCCAGCTGAGACTCGCAACTGTGAATGAATGAATCGGTAATTTTCTCCCCAAGCAGAGTTTATCTACCATCAGCACTAAAAAGGCTTAATATCCCCGGCAATCTTAATATTCCCCAACAGAGTATAAGAATATTCCCCGGCAGAATACAAGATATCCCCAGTGGAATTAAAATTTTCCCAGCGTAGTCTGAAAAAGCTTCCCCAACGGAGTTGGGAGAATCATCCCCAGTAGACTCTGGAAGTTCACCCCCGGCGGAGTATAAAAATAAATCTCCTCAGCCGAGTTCAAAGGATCATTCCCAGCACAACTCAAAGGATTATCCCCACAAAAGTCTAACAGGTTACCCCCAGTGAATTCGCAACTGAAAGATCATCCCCAGCGGAGTTCTTTCCTTTCACAAACAGGAATTCAATCCTCAACAGATTCAATATCACCAGCAACGATAATTCATCCTGACGGAATTTATCAGTGGAATCCTCAGTAGAGCATCTCTTCCCCACAGAGTAATCTCCTCATCAGTTTATTCCCCAATGGGGTTATCTTCTCCTATAGGTTTATTCTCGCAATCACCTTCATTCACCATCCCCAGTGGAAGCGAAGAATTCAACTTTCGTCTCCAGCAGCTATCCGGGATTTGTTTTCCCCAGCTAAAACATTACATTTCCATACATCATGATGCATGCATATACGCATCATACCATACAATCTCATTTATGTTGAGAATATCATTGCTTAATATATATCATGCATTTCATATATCATGAAATTGCATATGACTGACCCTTTATCGTTTCAGGGAAAGACGAAACAGTAAACATTGTTGACTACTCATATGACCTGGTAGTCCCCTCAAAATAAAAACTACATCTATAGAAGACTTTTGTCTGGTTCAGTTAAATCGATCCTAAGATTTTTCTGATTCTTATCCAGTTAAAGTTAATTCAAGACCTTCTTTGGTTCAGTCAGATCGACGCTAAGATCTCTCTGATTCTTATTCCAGTTGAAGATATTTCAAGACTTTTGTCTGGTTCAGTTAAATCAATCCTAAGATTTTTCTGATTCTTATCCAGTCAAAGTTAATCCAAGACCTTCTCTGGTTCAGTCAGATTGATGCTAAGATCTCCTTGATTCATATTCCAGTTGAAGATATTCCAAGACTTTCGTCTGGTTCAGTTAAATCGATCCTAAGATTTTTCTGATTCTTATCTAGTGAAAGTTAATCCAAGACCTTCTCTGGTTCAGTCAGATCGACGCTAAGATCTCCCTGATTCGTATTCCAGTTAAAGATATTCCAAGACTTTCGTCTGGTTCAGTTAAATCAATCCTAAGATTTTTCTGATTCTTATCCAGTTAAAGTTAATCCAAGACCTTCTCTGGTTCAGTCAGATCGACGCTAAGATCTCCCTGATTCGTATTCCAGTTGAAGATATTCCAAGACTTTCGTATGGTTCAGTTAAATCGATCCTAAGATTTTTCTGATTCTTATCCAGTCAAAGTTAATCCAAGACCTTCTCTGGTTCAGTCAGATCGACGCTAAGATCTACCTGATTCGTATTCCAGTTGAAGATATTCCAAGACTTTCGTCTAGTTCAGTTAAATCGATCCTAAGATTTTTCTGATTCTTATCCAGTCAAAGTTAATCCAAGACCTTCTCTGGTTCAGTCAGATCGACGCTAAGATCTCCCTGATTCGTATTCCAGTTGAAGATATTCCAAGACTTTTGTTTGGTTCAGTTAAATCGATCCTAAGATTTTTCTGATTCTTATCCAGTCAAAGTTAATCCAAGACCTTCTCTGGTCCAGTCAGATCGATGTTAAGATCTCCCTGATTCGTATTCCAGTTGAAGATATTCCAAGACTTTCGTCTGGTTCAGTTAAATCGATCCTAAGATTTTTCTGATTCTTATCCAGTCAAAGTTAATCCAAGACCTTCTCTGGTTCAGTCAGATCGACGCTAAGATCTCCCTGATTCGTATTCCAGTTGAAGATATTCCAAGACTTTCGTCTGGTTCAGTTAAATCGATCCTAAGATTTTTATGATTCTTATCCAGTCAAAGTTAATCCAAGACCTTCTCTGGTTCAGTCAGATCGACGCTAAGATCTCCCTGATTCGTATTCCAGTTGAAGATATTCCAAGACTTTCGTCTGGTTCAGTTAAATCGATTCTAAGATTTTTCTGATTCTTATCCAGTCAAAGTTAACCCAAGACCTTATCTGGTTCAGTCAGATCGACGTTAAGATCTCCCTGATTCTTATTCCAGTTGAATATATTCCAAGACTTTCGTCTGGTTCAGTTAAATCGATTCTAAGATTTTTCTAATTCTTATCCAGTCAAAGTTAATCCAAGACTTTCTCACTATTTCAGATAAATCTCTCAACGGTTTATTCTGATTCGTTTTCTGTTAAAATCAATTTCAGACCTCCTATCAACAATCTCCAAATGGCATCTGTAAGCCCACTCCCGACATCACCAGGCTGATACCACTTCATGCGAGTGCAAATTTCTGGGCACTCTAGTGTTCAATCATCTTCCACCTTCGGATCACGAAAGGCCCGAAAGCCAATCTATATCCTCAGGTTTAAGAAAATTGAACAGGGGCAGCTGTTGTACCCCAAAATTTTCCCTCTCATATTTCCCAAGACATAGCAAGAAAAATCTCCAAGTGGTTTAAAATTGCTCAAGAATTGGACAGTCAAGCTATCTCCTAAGGCAGTCGAACTTAAATTAGGGTTTTGTGTTGCATCAAGGTCCTTGCATCCAAATGACCTCAAGTGCTCCCCAATATCCTAATATTTTGTCAAGTTCATCCATGTCAAATTTCAAGCCTTGCAGAGGAAGTTTGGTCAGTCAATTGCTCAAGAGGTCCAAAAATCGACTGTGCTAGGGCAAAAGTCAACTGTGACCCAAATACAGTCAAACTCCAAGATTTTTTGTCAACATTCTCATTTTGAAGGATATTTCATCATTTGATCAAGGGTTGATCATGATTCATTAAGGATTGCTCAAAATTCATCAAGACTCAAAAGTTGCTAAATTAGGGTTTTGCAAGAAAAGTCAACTCAACTTTGACCAAGCATAACATTCTCATACTTTATGATAAATGACCCATACAAATCTCATTTTTAATAGGATTAAATTTCCTACAATCCATCTTCACACCCCAAGATCAAGAAATGCACTCACAAGAAGTTACAAATTTGGACATTATAGGTCATTTTTGAAAGTCAACAAAAACACCTTTTTTCCAAAGCTTATAACTTGAGCATGGAATATAAAAATGAGATGATACCAAAAGGGTTGGTTAGAGGACAACTCAAGATTTCTAAAAAGTCCAAGAACACTTCCAAAAGTTCAAAATTGAAGAAGTTGTGCATTGTTGAAGTTGGGCATTTTTGCAAAATTGCCAAAAGTCAACTATCCCCAAAACTTCAAATTTTGTCAAATGGGCCCATTCTTTTCCACTTGATTTGATCTTGTCACACTCCACACGTGTCCTACCTTCAGCCTTGTGTCCATTTATTAATTTTTCTATTTTATTTGATTTTTTATTGAATTAATTCATTTTAAATCAATTTAAATCAAATAAAATCCAAATATTGATTACTTAGGAACTTTTTGGTCGTTATAGGTCTTAATTAACATCATGATCAGCATCAAATTCATATCTCACCATATCATGAACAAAAAGATGGATTTTGGACAAAATTGGAAGGTTATCAATTGTGAATCAAATCAAATCTCCAAGCCATAATGCACAAGGATTCAGTCCAAAATTGTTGATCTAATACATTGCATATGACTTATACAAGCCAAAGGAAACGAGATCAGAGGTTAGAGGATGCAAGAACACCAAAAGCAAACTTGAAAAAAATTGGCAAAAAGCTTGAAACTGAAATCGTGCATAGTGGCCAATTTAGAAGCAAATCTCCACACTAATCAATTGCTGGACAATCCTTGAAGCGAAACCAATCCAAAACTAGACGCCATACACGTTCTAAAGCGTTGTAAGTCTCTCAAAATACCGCCCTGTATTTGAAATTGAAACTCTATGTTCTTGCATTCTTTTGACAAATCTTTGGTATATTCATGATGCTCATTCAATTTCTAAACTTTCTGCATTATTTGATTGCATTTATATGAACTGTAGCCTTATGGCCGAGTCTAGGGTTCTTGGTTCGTGTTTTTTGGGCATTTTATTTTCAGGAAAAATCAATGCAATTAATGGACATATGCGTGATCAGGAAGCCTAGACGAGCACAACCATGTGTTTGGAATCAATTTCCATGGCCTAGAATGGATTTTAGGGTTGACCTAGGGATTCAGCTGCGGGCATGAATCCACAGGTAAATAACCAGGGTGAACGAAGAAGATGATGACGCGTCCCCCTCCTACTGGCTGGTTCAAACTTGGCGCGTGTTTTTTTTATTTTCTGGCATATTATTGTGTTTTCCCTTATATTAATTGTTGTCCATTATAATAACAAATGAAGCGTGTTGGTGCAGTGGTAGTGGCGTGTGTTTAGTGGCTAACAAGACCTGGGTATAAATCCCAGGTCCCCCATATATTTGTTATATTTTTCCTCCACGTAATCCAATGCAAGCTCCAACGCGTGGTTCACCATATGCCATTACCCAATCATCTGCCAGATGGCCCCAGGCCAGATCTGGTGGCCCAGAATGAAAGTCCATCATACTCTCAAGTCAAACGTGCCACATGGAATTCTAGAAGTCAACCAGGCATGCGCCTGTTGGACCACAAAATTGCCATTCCAACCTCCAAATTGGACACAGAACCCCCCTGAGTTTTGTTTTTCTATTTCATTCTTTTCTTATTTTCTTTAATTGTTTTTGTTTTATTATTTAATCACTAACCAATTAAACATTTTTCTTAATAAAAATTAAAACCAAAAGATATATTTTATTTATTAAATTGATTTCAGTAATTTATTTTTGTTAATAAATATTAATTTAATTAATTTAGTTTAATTAGGAAATAACTTTAATATCTTTTGCAATAATTAAAATTAACTTAGATAATTAGGTTTTTTTATTAACTTTGATTAATTTATTTTTATTTCTTTAAATATCAAAAATCCAAAAATATTTTTATTAATTAATTTTTTTAATAATTTAATAATTTAGCTAAATTTAATTTCTTTTAATTCAAAAATAACCAAAAAATCTTTTCTTTAATAATCAAAGGGTCAAAACCCTAGAACTGACCCGATTTAATTTCTCGCACGCGATCCATATTTATTCAATATTGTATGTGTTTCCTGGAATGTAATAGTTTAATAGGACTTTAAATATTTTTATCTCTTTATTTACTTTCCACATTTTAAATTCAAGGGTTGCTTTTGGCGATGTAAATACCCGACGCATTGTAATAGTTAGTTTAATTTCGGCAACTTATAAACTGTTAGATGTTTGATAATAGGGAATGCATGACAAGATCGAATGTTTAACCTAAAATCGACATAGATAACCATTGACATGTACAAAGACAAAAATAACTGAAAACGACACACTCGCACATGCGCACTCTTAGGGTACACCCCACTTGGTTGCCTTTGTACACGGTCATTGAGTATAGGTCACTTTAGAGGTCGTCCTCTTGTTAAAGATCATAGTTGCCTCGAAACAGTTGCCTCAGATATAAGTGCCTCAAACAAAATGATCTAAGACATTAGGGTTACCGCTAAGGCGTCCTACCATTGCCTTGGTGACCGTAAGTCCCGCATTTGAATTGACCCTTAAACTCCAACGACGGTGCTACCTACTCATTCATAGTGGGATAGCATTGTCTAAAGGAAGATAGCATAGAACGATTCCTTTTTCGAGTAGGTAGATGGTTCTTAAGCACTTGCTCTTTCAAAAAACAAAAACATTTCACACTTACACTTTTTCGAACAAAGTTTTCAAAACACTTCATACGATCGAAGTTTTCAAATAAAAACTTTTTCAAACCCACAAGCACAAAGAAAGCAATATTTTGAAAACAATTGAGCAAGTACCTAAGAGGCCATGGATAACCACGGATAGAAAGGGTGCTAACACCTTCCCTTTATATAATCTACCCCCAGACCCGAGAAACATCTCGAAAAAGGAATTTTTCTGTGCTTTTTTCCTTTCCTTGTTGGATAAAATAAAAGACGGTGGCGACTCTTGCTTACCGCGGCATTTTGCGAAAACAAACGCAAAACGCGAACCAGCATATCAAAAAACAGTCAGTTCTCTCCCACCGTATCACATATAGATATTGACTGCGCCCTTATCCGGACATGCCCAACCAAAATGTCTATGCCCCGAGTCTCGGTTAACTCGGTGATATGGGTGTCAGCAGGGGTAATCACAAGAAATGTAGTAGTAGTATAAGCACGAATGATCACAGGAATACTAACAGCTTTCGGAGGAGAAATCTCAGGGGAGAACGCTCTTCCACTTCTGGTTACTTTGCTTGTTCCCACAATGTTGCCAATGTCGGGGTCAACCTTTTCAAAAATTGAGTCTTCATCAGCCAACCAATCTTGCTTGTCGCCGTGGTAGTATACGTCACCCTCATAGTACCAAGGAACGGTTTTATCTGAGGAGTATGTGATTGGCCCTTTCATAGTAATTATTAGTTAAGTCACCTTCAGAACGGATGTAATCCTGACGGGTCTTTTGGTGGAGACCCTGGGAGGATTGGAGGAAATGGTTATTATTGAAACATCTTTGTAAGAAATGGTTGGAACGGGAGTCTTTTCAAATGAAATCTCCTTGTCATCCATCAGGCGCTAAACACCTGCCTTCAATAAATGACAACCAGTCGGTAGAGATAAACAGAGGTGGCAAACTTCGCCACATCCCAGAAATAAAGCGGTCTTCAACAGGTCCCTCTTGATGGTCAGGAGAGGAGTAACAAGTTCATCAACAATAGTAACAAATACACCATCTTCAATGGTGTTAATACCACGGTTGTGCTTGGGCATATGAGCAGTGATAACATTTGGGATCTCGGGGGCATCAAATTCAATTTCCTTTTCCTCGAGAAGGTCTTGCACCTTGTTTTTCAAAGCCCAACAGTCGTTTGTATCATAACCTGGACTTTTTGAATGGTAAGCATAACGAGCATTTGGGTTGTAACGAGGAGAGGCAGTGTTGTGATTCTTCGGAGCTTCCCGCAAGGTTACCAGGTTAGATCTCAACAAATGCGGAAAAACTTGAGACAATGTCATATTTATCCGGGTAAACTGTCTTACCGGTCTTTCTGTTCTCGGCTGATTATTCCTTTGTTGAGTAGGTGAAGGCTTAGAGATCATATAGCCCCTACCGCTGGATGATGTTCAGTTTTATCCTGATTCCTTTGATGGTACACAACACCAAGCTCTTTCTTCCCAGCAAATGGTTTCTTCAACACGCTCGAGTATGCATATTTTTGAATTGTGCCACTTCTTATACCCGCCTCTACTCGTTCGCCAGTCATGATTAATTTGGTAAATCCAGCCGAGGAACTTCTGATCAGGTGTTTGAAGAAAGGGCCAGATAGCGTGCCTAAGAACATATCCACTAATTCCCTGTCAGATAGAGGGGGTTGGACTCTTCCTGCGAGATCCCGTAATTTTTTAGCATAAGTTTTGAAACCTGCACCCATGGACATGCCTTGCAACTGTGTCCGAGTTGGAGCTAAGTCAATATTATACTGGTATTGTTTGTAAAAGGCGGCAGCTAAATCCTCCCAATTGAAAACATTGGTTCCTTCCAACTGATAGAACCAATCCAATTGTGTCCCTGACAAGATTTCTTGGAAGAAATGTACCCATAGATCTCTATCGGCTGTATGGGGTTGAATTTTCCTGATGTATGACCTTAAATGTAACTTTGGGCAAGAGACACCGTCATATTTAGCGAAAGTAGGAACCTTGAATTTCTGTGGTATGACAACCCCTGAGACAAGTCCTAACTCCTCAAAATCCAATCCTGGCACCCTCTAGATCTCCATAGAATTTAGGTGATCTTCCAACTGTTTGTATTTGTCGTCAGCTGGAGGGTACCGCTCTTCGGAGTAATCAACCTCTTCTTCCTCTTCAGATTCTGGATGGCCAGTCACTTCCTTGTTTTTCCCTTCTTGATTGTCCCCTTCACCTGATGATGTTGTGAAGTCTAGAGTCTATCTAGCTGGTCCTTGGAACCTTTTTCCCAGATTCAAAACACCGGCAGATTTCTTTGTTTTCTTCTTCTTTTCTTTGATCAGCTGAGTTTTCAACTCCTCTTGTCCTTGTAAGTCTAGGAGTGCCTAAGAGGGGGGGTGAATTAGGTATATAAAAATTTATTCGGTTTTATGAGAATACTTGTAGTAATTTATGGTTAAGTGTTTGAAGGTTTTTGACTATATCTTATCTTTTCTTGATTATGGTGATGAAAACGATAAAAGCGGAAAAGTAAAGAACACGGCGATATATCCTGGTTCCCCTCACAATCCGAGAGTACTCCAGTCCCCTTTCCAACACGAAAGAGATTTCACTATAGTTTAGAATGATTGTACAGCCTATGCTTACTATCTAACCTATAGGGTGACCAAAGGTTATTAACACCTTTAAGGTCAAACAAACACTAATGTAAATGAAGAACAATCCTCTTCAAATCACAACACTTACTTCCAACAATCCTGGATAGTAAGGGAATACTTTCTTTTTGTAATACAATGATTTATTTGAAAGAGATGGAGAGCACTATCAATCTTTGATTGATCTTCTTCTTCAAGAAAGAAACAATTCTCAAGCAATGATTATAAATGTTCACAATGAATGTATGAAACTTGTAATGATTTCTTAATGAAAATGTATATGGCAAGTTTCCCAAAATTTATGATTTGTAAGAACACTTGAAAGTTTGTAAGAATATGCAAATTTGAATGATGAAAATTGTTAATTGAAGAAGATAATTTGAATTTGAAAATCTGCACAATTTATAATGTCACAAATACCTCTTCATTCATGTCATTTGATATGAAAAGATGTAATGCAATCATGAAAGAATACCATTTGAATTATGTTCAAAAAACAAAAGAAAATATGTACTGGTTCACTGGGAACCGGTTCCGACCCAGGCAGAACCCGGTTTCTAGTGAACGTTATAACCCAGAATTCAAAAATAACACGCAGGAACCGGTTCCCCTATAGGTACAACCCGGTTCCTGGTACAAATTCCAGGGAAGTGTTTTTTGAACAAGTTTGGAACCCGGTTCCCTGTTAGGTAGGAACCGGTTCCTGAAAGTTTATTTTCAAAAAATCCTTTTGAAAAAGATCTCAAACATAGTTTTTCTTATTGTTAAAAATGTGGGATTTGTATATGATTATGAATGCATATTTGTGAACATCTATATTCAAGTTTAAGAATTATTTATACCTTTTGACATTTATTGTTTCTTTAATAATTCTTCTTCTAATCTTCAAGACTTGTAACAAGGTTTTATATGATATTGATAAACTTTTTGCACATCCTTTGAATGTTGATATCCATGTTGTCTTCATCAAAACCAATGCTTTAAACATGACTTGAGAAGCTTGCAATTACATTCTCCCCCTTTTTGATGATGACAACCAAGTCTTGAAAACAATTCTTGAAATGTTTATGTTGTTTTGTATAGCAAAAATGTTAAGCAAATGCAAGGCTCCCCCTAAATTGTATGCTCCCCCTAAGTCCATGATTCTTTGAATTTTGGAGTGAGTTTTATGATAGTTATTTTGGCATGCAATTTCTTTGAAACAAAACAACACATATGCATATTCTTCTCCCCCTTTGTTAACATAAAAAACAGATGGGGAAAAAGAGTGAAACAAATTCATTTAAAAAACACAAACAATATATACACACATATTTTATCAAATAAAAACATATAAAATAAGGAGTAGAAGCAGAGTGTACTGAAACATAAATTTTTTGAAGAAAAATTAAGACGTGCACCTTATGAGAAACATTTAGAGATCACCTTCATCCAAAATACCAAGTTCTCTTTGGATTTTGAAGAATGGTTCTCGAGCAAGCGGTTTTGTGAAGATATCTGCGAGTTGGTTATGAGTATCCACAAAAGTGACTTCGACATCTCCTTGAAGTACATGATCATGGAGAAAATGATGTCGAATATCTATATGTTTGGTTCTTGAATGCATGACCGGATTCTTTGTAATATTGATAGAACTTGTATTGTCGCATCGAAGAGGAATGTATCCGAGATCAAGTCCGTAATCACGGAGTTGTTGCTTGAGCCAAAGAATTTGTGCACAACAACTACCCGCTGCTATGTATTCTGCTTCGGCCGTGCTAAGAGCAACACATGCTTGCTTTTTACAAGCCCATGATACTAATGCATTTCCAATAATGTGACAAGTACCACTTGTGCTTTTACGATCAGTTTTACAACCTGCATAATCCACGTCAGAATAACCAATTAAAGTGCAAATACTACCTTTAGGATACCATAAGCCGACATTGGTTGTTCCTTTGAGATACTTCATGATCCTTTTAACTGCCATGAGGTGTGATTCCTTTGGATTTTCTTGAAAGCGAGCACAAAGACAAACACTAAACATTATGTCAGGACGGCTTGCCGTCAAATACAATAAGGAACCAATCATACCTCGGTATTTTGTAATATCAATTGGAATACCGGATTCATCTTGATCAACATATGTACCGGAGCCCATTGGAGTATTCATTGCTTTACAATTGTCCATATCAAACTTTTTCAATAATTCTTTGCAATACTTAGATTGGTTAATGAAGATTCCATCTTTTAGTTGCTTGATATGTAGTCCAAGAAAGTAGTTCATCTTTCCCATCATAGACATCTCGAATTCTCCTTGCATCATCAATGAGAATTCCTCACACATTTCATTGTTAGTCGATCCAAAAATGATATCATCAACATAGACTTGAACCAATAAAGTGTTACTTTTGATTTTCTTAATGAACAAAGTTTTATCAACCTTACCCTTTTCGAAACCTTTTTCACACAAAAAATTGCTAAGTCTATCATACCATCCTATTGGTGCTTGCTTTAAGCCATAAAGAGCCTTTCTCAACTTAAAGACATGTGTAGGATGTTTGGAGTCTTCAAATCCCGGAGGTTGTTTGACATAGACTTCTTCATTGATGTATCCATTCAAGAATGCGCTTTTGACGTCCATTTGAAAAAGATGAAAATTTAATGAACAAGCATAAGCAAGTAAAAGACGTATAGCTTCTAACCTTGCAACTGGAGCAAATGTTTCTTCAAAGTCGATTCCTTCCTCTTGATTGTAGCCTTGGGCAACCAACCTTGCTTTGTTTCGAACAATTAGACCATTCTCATCAAGTTTGTTCTTAAACACCCATCGGGTACCTATGATGTGTTTACCACTTGGTCTAGGAACAAGTTCCCAAACTTGATTTCTCTCGAATTGATTTAATTCTTCTTGCATAGCAATAATCCATTGATCATCTCCTAAGGCTTCATCAACTTTGGTAGGTTCAATTTGAGAAACAAACGCCATGTTTAAGCAAGCATCTTTTAGATTTAATCTTGTTGATACTCCTTGGCTAATGTCACCAATAATTTTGTCAATAGGATGGTCTCTATGAGTTCTCCATTCTTTTAGTAGATCATTGATGTTTGAATCTTGTTGTACAATGTCTTCTTGATTTTTCGGTGATTTCACAACTTGATCATTTGAAAGTTCTTCCGGGGGTAAATCTATAGGATCATCATCATCACACACAACTACTTCCTCTTCGTCGGATTTCTCGTCAAACTTACCGAGATTGTCTTTGTCATTGTTAAGAACAAAACACTTGCATCCAAAAATGTGGAAGTGAGCAATATTTGGCTTTCTTCCTTTGAAGAGTTCATATGGAGTCTTCTTTATTATAGGTCTAATGATAACTCGATTTCCAACATAACATGCCGTACTAACCGCATCCGCCCAAAAATATTTAGGAAGATTTGCATCACTAAGCATTGTTCTTGCAAGTTCCACTAGAAACCTATTCTTTCTTTCAACTACTCCATTTTGTTGTGGAGTTCTAGGTGCTGAAAAATTATGAGAGATACCATGTTCTTCACAAAATTCTTCAAATTATGCATTTTGGAATTCTCCACCATGATCACTTCTTATGGATACAATCTTTAGTGATTTTTCATTTTGGATTTGCTTAGCATACTTCTTAAAAGCTTTAAAGGCATCACTTTTCTGCACAAGAAACAAAGTCCAAGAATATCTAGAAAAATCATCAACAATAACCAAAGCGAATACATTACCTCCGAAGCTTTTTGTTCTTGATGGACCAAAGAGATCCATGTGTAACAATTGAAGTGGTCTTGTTGTTGAAACCACATTCTTTGGTTTGAAAGTTGATTTGGTATGTTTGCCCTTTTGACATGCACTACATAATTTGTCTTTGATGAACTTCATCTTTGGTAGACCAATAACTAAGTCATGCTTAACCAATTTGTTCAAGTGCTCCATGTGAATGTGAGCAATCCTCTTGTGCCATAACCAAGCGTCATTGTTGTTTACCATAAGACATTGTACCTTCATAGACAAATCATCTAAAGTAATCATAAAAATATTGTTAGATCTTATACCTTTGAGTTTTACCTCATTGGTTGCCTCATCCATAATAAGGCATTCTTCTTTGTTGAATTTAATCTTGAACCCTCTATCGCAAAGTTGACTTATGCTAAGAAGGTTGTGCTTTAATCCTTCAACATAGAGAACATCCTCAATTTGAATGGATGGAGGTGTGCCAACTATTCCAACGCCAAGTATCTTTCCTTTGGTGTTGTCTCCATAGGTGACATACCCTTTGGCTTTATGTACTAGATATGAAAATTGTTGTACATCTCCTGTCATATGCTTTGAACATCCACTATCAAGATACCAAACATTTGATGTGGATTTCAAGCATACCTACAAAAACAAATTATTTATTGTTAGGTACCCGAGTTGCCTTGGGTCCTTCATAGTTAGTTCCATTTTTCACCCATGTATAATGTCCACTAGCCATACTGAAATTTCTAATATAGCATGCATTGGGTGTGTGTCCAATAATACCACAGTAAAAACAGTTTGGAACAAATTTGCTCTTGTATCTAGGAATTTGTTTTCTTTTAGATACATTAGCCTTTTTCTTTTGATGATTATGAACAACTTGCTTCTTTTCTACTTTCTTGGGATTGGAACTATTACTAGCCTTTACAAAAACAGTGGGATTGTTACTTGGTTTCTTAGTATTCACATAACCAAGACCTCTTTTATCATTTGGATAACGTTGTTGGCTTAGTAATCCTTCCAATCCTATTTGTCCTTTTTCATATCGTTCAATGACTCTTTTCAATTGAACAATTTGAAAGACATTTGATTCACACTTGGAGCATGCAAAGTTTTCCTTTTCTTTAATAAAATTTTGTTTTTGAAGATCAAAATCTTTAGTCATGGTGTCAATTTTTTCTAGACAAATTAGAAGTTCTTTTTCTTGTTTTGACACCTTTTTGTATAAACTTTTGCATTCTTTCAAGAGTTCATCAATTGCACCTTGAACATCATCATCAAAAAGATTAAATTCATTACTAACCTCTTCTTCATCGTTGGAGTGATGTGAAGCCATCAATGCCAGATTTTCACTTTCGTCACTATCCGAATCGGATGAAGAACTTATCTCATTATCTTCCCATGCAACATAAGCCCTTTTGTTCTTGAACTCCTTTTTGCCTTTGAATCCATTTTTCTTGGAGTGTTTTGGACAATCCGGCTTTATGTGACCTTGCTTTCCACATTCATAGCATGTGACATCATGTGTTGATGTGGAGGCTTCTTTATCTTTATGCTTATAAAATTTCTTTCTTTTGACAAAGTTAGCATTATGAAGATTATTTTTATGACCAAAATATTTTCCTAACCTTTTTACAAGAAGCAAGAAGTTTTCATCTTCCTCTGATGCATCTTTATCTTGACTTTCTTTTGAATCAACTTTTAAAGCAATGCCTTTGGATTTCTTCTCATGATTCTCATGTTTTTCAAGCCTTCCAAGTTCCGTCTCATATTCTTGAAGCTTTCCGAAAAGTGTTGCGGAAGTCATAGTTGCTAGGCTTTTCTTTTCGGATATTACCGTCACTTTTGGTTGCCATTCCCTAGTTAAAGACCTAAGCACTTTAAGATTTAATTCATCGTTAGTTAAAGTCTTATCGAGTGCCTTCAAATGGTTTGTCAAGTGAACGAATCTCTTTTGCAAGTCAAGGATGGATTCTCCGGGCAGCATTCTGAATAATTCATATTCTTGACTCAAAGTGTTCAATCTATACCTTTTGACTTCGGCGGTTCCTTCATGAGTTTCTACAAGCGTATCCCAAATTTCCTTTGCCGTTGTACATGCTGATACTCGGAAAAATTCATCCATACTAAGAGCACTTTGGAGAATATTGATTGCCTTTTTGTCAAAGAGAACTTTTTTCTTGTCATCGTCATCCCATGATGCTTTAGGCTTTGATGACCCAACACCATTGACAACACACACCGGAGTAAATGGACCATTCTCAACAGCATTCCATATTTCTTCTCCTTGCGCTTCAAGATGAGCCTTCATGAGAATTATCTAAAAGTCAACGTATTCACCATAAAACAATGGAGGCTTGTTGTTACTACCACCATCTTTGAAAATCGGATTTTGATTTGCGGAAGCCATTCTGGATCTTTAGGAACAAGTTACCTATAACTTGCTCTGATGCCAATTGTAAGTCTAAGAGTGCCTAAGAGGGGGGGTGAATTAGGTATATAAAAATTTATTCGGTTTTATGAGAATACTTGTAGTAATTTGTGGTTAAGTGTTTGAAGGTTTATGACTATATCTTATATTTTCTTGATTATGGTGATGAAAACGATAAAAGCGGAAAAGTAAAGAACACGGCGATATATCCTGGTTCCCCTCACAATCCGAGAGTACTCCAGTCCCCTTTCCAACACGAAAGAGATTTCACTATAGTTTAGAATGATTGTACAGCCTATGCTTACTATCTAACCTATAGGGTGACCAAGGGTTCTTAACACCTTTAAGGTCAAACAAACACTAATGTGAATGAAGAATAATCCTCTTCAACTCACAACACTTACTTCCAACAATCCTGGATAGTAAGGGAATACTTTCTTTTTGTAATACAATGATTTATTTGAAAGAGATGGAGAGCACTATCAATCTTTGATTGATCTTCTTCTTCAAGAAAGAAACAATTCTCAAGCAATGATTATAAATGTTCACAATGAATGTATGAAACTTGTAATGATTTCTTAATGAAAATGTATATGGCAAGTTTCACAAAATTTATGATTTGTAAGAACACTTGAAAGTTTGTAAGAATATGCAAATTTGAATGATGAAAATTGTTAATTGAAGAAGATAATTTGAATTTGAAAATCTGCACAATTTATAATGTCACAAACACCTCTTCATTCATGCCATTTGATATGAAAATATGCAATGCAATCATGAAAGAATACCATTTGAATTATGTTCAAAAAACAAAAGAAAATCTGTACTGGTTCGCTGGGAACCCGTTCCGACCCAGGCAGAACCCGGTTTCTAGTGAATGTTATAACCCAGAATTCAAAAATAACACGCAGGAACCAGTTCCCCTATAGGTACAACCCGGTTCCTGGTACAAATTCCAGGGAAGTGTTTTTTGAACAAGTTTGGAACCCGGTTCCCTGTTAGGTAGGAACCGGTTCCTGAAAGTTTATTTTCAAAAAATCCTTTTGAAAAAGATCTCAAACATAGTTTTTCTTATTGTTAAAAATGTGGGATATGTATATGATTATGAATGCATATTTGTGAACATCTATATTCAAGTTTAAGAATTATTTATACCTTTTGACATTTGTTGTTTCTTTAATAATTCTTCTTCTAATCTTCAAGACTTGTAACAAGGTTTTATATGATATTGATAAACTTTTTGCACATCCTTTGAATGTTGATATCCATGTTGCCTTCATCAAAACCAATGCTTTAAACATGACTTGAGAAGCTTGCAATTACAGTCCTTTTGCCAGAATCAAGAACATTTGTTGAAACTGAGTGTTCTGTTCCTGAAGATCTTTTACTGTCTGTTCAATATCCATTTCACTTAAATAAACAGTAGAAAGATATGGAGACCTGTTGTAAGAAACCTGTTTGTGTTATGACGAATGAAGATGCATATGCAAATGATTTCAAGGAAATTAGAGATTTAAATTTGCTTTAGACAAAAAAGAAACACACGTTATATTAATAAATCCAAGTTTGAGTATATCATGCCTCTTTGGGCTTACAATGAAGGAAATACAAAAACTCCTAAGACAAAAAAGTTGAGCACATCCTTTTTGGTGCGATGTAGGCATTCAGATTTCGCTCCTCATGCAGCTGTTTGGTGAGTTCCAGAACTTTCTTCTCGCTGGTGTAGAATTGATTCTCAAAGGTGTCTCGTTCTTCCTTGAGCTGGATCCATGACTTTTGCAACTCTTCGAAGCTTGTTGGCATATCAGGATGAGAAATGATATGAGATTCGTCTTCTTGACCAACAAACTCTGAGATCACTGGTAGTATAGCAGCATATGGCATTATAAGACTATGAGCACGAGCCCGTACCCATCTGAGGTAAGGCTCCAAGGGGATGGATTTTTTCATCCCAAAGTACTGCTATTAGTCTTCTTTACCATGCCTCAAGCGGGAATGAATCTCTAGTGATAACCTTGCAAGTCATTTGAATAGTCAAACACAATACCCTGAATGGGCATATTGTGGGGACCATCCCTCCGGGCGTAGCCGAACTGACGTAGGGCCAAAGAAGGGTTGTAAGTGATGCCCCATCTAATGCCAAGAAGTGGTACATTAGGGAATTCTCCGCAACGATCAATAAAAGAGATATCTTGTTGAGATCAAGGGCACCAATAGATATCAGAGTGAGAAAGGGACATTATCCTTTGATTCCACCTCAAGCCTAATTTATTCTTCAACACTGACTGAGGGAGGTGCGAAATAAACCACCAATAGAGTAAAGGTGTACAACACATAAGAGTCCCTCGTTTCTTCATAGTACGAGTGTGGAGTGAATGCAACACGTCTCCGAGCAATGTAGGCACTGGATTGCGAGCAAGAAAAATATTGATGGCACTGACATCTATAAACTGGTCTGAATTGGGAAACATAACCAATCCATAGATTAATAGAGCTAGGACATCTTCAAAGGCATGGTAACTCATGGTATCTAAGAATATCTGAGCTTTCTTCATTAGAAAACTTGCAAGGAGACCCTTGACTCCACTTCTTCTTTCCCAATTGGATTCGATGTCAGATGGCTTCAAATGCAAGGCTACATCGACACTTTCAGCAACTGGATCTTGTTCTAGGCCGGTAAAAGGTACTTGCTCCAATATAGGTGACCCGAGTATTTTGGAGAACTCTTTCAGCGCAGGCACTAACTGGTAATCCGGAAAAGTGAAGCAATGGTGTTTAGGGTCGAAGAACTGGAACGGAACACTCATGAGGCCTTCGTCAAACCCGGTAGTAACCAAACTGAGCAAGCGACCATATCTCTTATTGAACGATGAGCTCTCGGGAACTCTCAGGACCAATTTTTTGAGCTTGGGAGGGACCTCTACAAAATTGATTCGGATGGTCTTTCTTTGAGTTGAATCCATACCCTACAAAACAAAAAGGAAAGATAAATCTCTAGCCCCTTGAAATGGTTAGCATATATGTCATGATGTTCATGATGTTATGGTTATGCTTTGAAATCACAGACATATCATACAAGTCACACAAAAGACCCTAGGCTTAATGGCTTGCGCGAGTCTTCAAAGGTAAGTACCCTCTTGAAGTTTAGTTGACTTAACCTGTCCTATTAAAAGTAACGGGTTCTAAGGAGTCTCATATCACTGACCTTTCTTTTAGGCGTTGTTCTAGCTTAAGCACCGAAGTATTGCAGCCATAATATCCCAAAAGTCCAATCTCAATGAGTGTAGCATCGAGTATCAACCAATCTTCGGTCGGAACCAAAGTCGGCCATCTCACTACTTTCTAGTGGCTTCAGGATGAGTCAATTAAAAGGTTCTAAAGGCCAGTTAGCACTTAATGACGCTAAGGAAGCCTAATATTATCCTTGATTGACTCAAGGAACATTAGTACAAGCCAAAAAGTCACGCTAACGTAGCTATCACTTCGTCCATATTGGTCTACACCATACAACCTCCATGATTTATTGCTACATACCTAAAAAAGGTGCCCCAGATCCGGGTGTAGGATCTTTAACAATAACCCAAACAAAAACCCAAAAATTTAAAGCAAGCAAAGCAAATAAAGGTGATCTAACCCTAAGGTAACCCCACTTTTTAAGTTTATTCCCGAGCAGAGTCGTCGGTTCTGTGATACCGTGGGAGAACTGAATTGGGTGTTTTGCGTTTGATCGCAAATGTTGCAGATAGCAAGAGTCGCCACCGAATTTTCTTTTATCCAAAAGGAAAGGATGAAAAGAACAGGAAATACCTTTAGAGATGTTTTCTTGAGTTCGGGGGGTAGATTCTGAAAAGGAAAGATATTAGCACTCTTTTCATCTGTAGTTATCTACGGGCTCTTAGTTGCTTGCTAGATCACTTGCTTTTGTTTGAATGTGTGCTTGTGGTATGGTTTTTTGAAAGTATTTTGAAAATGTCTTTGTAATGGTTCTCGTTTCTATAAGAACGCGTACAAAGTGTTGTTTCAAAAATAGTTAAAAGAGGTGTTTGTGGAAAGTATTTTTTGAAAGTGATTTTGAAAATGTGTCTTCTTTGTAATGGCTCTCGTTTCTATAAAAACGCGTACAAAGTGTTTGTCTTTTGAAAATGTTTCAAATGAGTGTGTTGGTGTATAAAAATGTTTTTGTGAGCAAGCGAGCAACTAGGAGCGAATTTACCTACTCAAAAGGTCTTAAATGTTCTTTTCCTCTCCTTTAGATGTTGTTATCTTGCCATTGATTGATAAGAATCCCCCATCGTTAGATGTGAAGGGACGGATGCGGGACGTTCGTATAGTCATAGAAGGAAACCTATGAAACGTTTTAGCAATGTCGTTTAGGGACTAGATCATTTACCGAAGGCAACATTGAGGGTCATCGAGGGACTACGACCTTTTATCGAGGGTCTTTGCTAAAACACCCATATTTGAGGGACATGACTATTTTCCGAAAGGCAACAAAGCAGAATTACCCTAAGGGTGCTAGTGTGAATAGTGTGTTTGATTTGCGTGCATTTAGTCTTTGATTTTTAGGTTGTCTACTTGTTGATTTTTATCTTGCCATACATCCTAATTACTAACATTTATATGAAAGCGATAATTGCGGAAAGTAAATATTCTACGTTATTACAATCATTAAGGGGATGGGGTGTACAAATTTACAAATGGGGATTGCAAGAAATTAAAGTCCTAATTATCTATTACAACCACATTGAAATAATACAGAAGAAATGTAAAATGGGTTTGTTTTGTTTAAGTAAAGAAGTTAGTTCACTTAAGAAAAATATTTTGATCTTTTGGTTTAAAAAGAGATAAAATAAAGTATGTAAATATAAAAAAAAAAATTTGGTGTTTTTGGTTATTAAAGCTAAAATAAGATAAATAAGAGAAAAGGGAAGTCAGAATCAACACGTTGCTGAAACGAGAAGGAACAAAAGTTCTGACTCTGATACGCTGCAAGAGAGAAAATGTTAGTAGGAAAGTAGAGGGTCAGAAGTTCTGGGCCTGGGTACACCAAGTTCTGAGGTTGCTGGGAATAAAGGAAAACCTAGAAGTTCTGATTACCGAGGGGGTTTAGAAGCTATAGTGTAACTAGGAACCTATAAGTTTTAATGTCACTGGAAAATCAGAAGTTCTGGCTATTTGAGAGTGAGGTGATAATGTTGTTGGGTAAGGTTGTCCAGAAGTTCTGATTTAGGAATATTGTCTTACAGACAAATGGGTAAAAATGTCAATAAATGAACCTAAAAAGATGCTTCTGGGATTAGAACCCGGGACCCTTAGTACTAATGTCTTATGCGCACGCTCTTTACCACTAGGGTAGATGTACATCTGGTATTAGAAGTAAGAGCATAAACAGGTACTACCAAGTAAACTCTGGTGATAAATTCCATCTCTTTCTTCATGCTAATTAGAACATCTCAACTTAGTCATTTCTCAACAGAACAGAAAACACAAACATAACAATTATGGCAGGTTTCTATTATGGTTTCAAAAACATAAAAATGTCAAGACTGTAAATCAGATACAAACATGTATCTGTTAATCCTGTTTTTCTTAAGAAGTTATGAACTGATGTTCTTCCTACTTAGGCAGACAAATACATAAAACCTCAGAATATGTACAGCATCAGAATTAGGATGCCTACACTGTATTTTGGACATGCAAGTTTAACAATGCCTAAGTGATATTATGAGATTCAACAGAAGCTTACCTTGTAGCTGGAGAAAGTCCTGTGAACTGGAGCATGGTTCTGACTGCTTGTGATGTTCTGATCAGCTTCCTCACGTGCTCAGCAGACTGGAACAACCTTTAACTTGGGTTATGAATGGCTGGAAAATTTAGAAGCTGTATGAATATTTGGTCAAGAAACACTTGAGGGAAGTTTGAGTTTGAATGCAAGAATAAAAAACTAGTAGGTTTTGTATTTGTGTTTGCAGTTTAGGATTCATGGAATTTTTAGCAGGGTTTCAAAGCTTTTTCTTTTTAGTTTTTCCGACCGGCCTTTCACAGTTGCAAATTGTTGTACCCCAAAATTTTCCTTCTCATTTATCAAATAATCTTCCAAAAGATCTCTCTTGGTTCAAGACTGCACTAGGGTTGATCAGCTCAAGACACCTCCTCAAGCACTGATGACCAAAATTAGGGTTTGAGATTGCACAAGGATGATTGAACTTTCAATGCTTCATACGACTTTCATGGATCATTATGGACCCCCAAGATTACTCATGTCAAGTTTCAAGCCCTGGATCACACTTTTGCTCAATCAATTGAACAATTGACCTAAAAATCAGTTGTATTGGGGAAAAAGTCAATTATGGCCAATTTACAGTAAAACTTCATAATTTTTTATCCAAATCAATATTATAAACTCATATGTATCATTTGATCAAGTTTGGACCATAATTCCTCAAGAAATTTGATCAAATCATCAAAAGGGCAAAATGGTCAAAATTAGGGTTTTGATTGAGAAAGGGCAATTTCTGATTTTTGACCTAGAAATGGTCAATTTGTCTGAAGCATGATTTCAAGGGTTCAATTGCATCATTTTTACCTAATGGCATGACCTAAAACATTGCTCAAGATCAATTGGATTCATAGTGAATTTTCAGTCAACTGATCAAAAGTCAATTGTACACTGAAAAGTCAAACCTTGACTTTTTGGTCAAAATTCAATGTCAAAGATCACAATTCATCAAAACATGTCAAAATATGAAACTTATTCATCAAGAAATAAAAAATTCAAGATTTCATTTTGAAAAGTCAAAGTTTTCTAACTTAGAAATTTTTCTAAGTGTTTAAAACTTCATGTTTTTTCATAACTTTGAGCCAATGTTTCACCAAGATGCAAGAGGATTCAGAAGAAACTTTCAACATGAAAGTTGTAGATCTCCATGATATCTACAACATTTCTTTACACAACTTCTTCTAAAAATTCTTGTATCTCAAGTTATTAATTCATAAAGTCATGGTCTTGAAATTGAACACAGTGAAATTCTGCCCTAGTTTTGGTCAGGATTTTGACCTAACTTCATGGCAATTTTTCATATAGTTCCAATGGGAGTTTTCAAAAGTGATTCAAAGAGGGGTTGTATAGCACATTGCAAGATTTCCAAAATGTCCAAGAACTCCTTGAGATCATTCTTGAGCAGGGAGAATCAAAGAGAGGAAGTTAGGGTTTTCAAACTTAAATTACAAGTCATTTTGTGATGAACAAGAATTCAATTTCAAACCTATGTTGCACAATCTTGATTTTCATGCCTATAAACCTCAAGAAATCTCCATAATTAGAAGATTACACTTTTGTTTGAGCTATTATCCACTTGATTCAAGCTTTATCTAAGTAAATTTTCCATTTATGGCACAAAGTAACCATTCCATTCTTGTAAAGAAGCTTTAATCACAAAGTCAATGAATAGAGCTTTGCACTTGTTCCTTATGATCACAAGAAATGTCAAAGGCAAAAGCAACATGTTTAGAGCCTCCCATAAACTCAGGCCATGTTTGTACTATGCCTTGAAACCATATTGTCACTTTTCTTCAAAATCAAGTAACATAGCCATAAGTCTATGTCTTGTGTTTCTGACCTCCTCAAGTGCACCAACCTTTTCCATATAATTATACAAGTGTATTGCAACATAACACACGATTGAACAAGCTCCCAAACTCCCTGAAAACTCAGATTTCATAAAACCTCAATTTTTGTGTCATTTCTTACTTTGAACTTCAATCTTCAAAAGCACTCGTGCGTTTCTTGGCTTAACACTTCCAAAAGCTTCTTAGCATCATACACAAACCATTCCAATACCTGTTTGCAAACTGTAACACCATTTATACCATCCTCCATAACCAAAAATAGAGGTTTGCATCTTGACTTCTCCAGACCATTCCAGCCACCCTCAGTTCAAGTCATCCATTGCATTAGCTTCCTAGAGGTCAAAGGAAACTAACCTGATCATCACCACTGCCTGAAACAAGCTCAAATCCATTTCACGATTTCTAGTTTTGAGGTATTTTTCTTGAACTTCTATCTTCATATTTAGGCATTGTTAAGCTTTGATTTGTGAAGATAAAATGTAGATAACTTTGCCACGAAGCTGTACATATCCATAGTTTTCATTTATATGGCCTAAGCTTAGAGAATTTTAGAGTTGAAGTTTTCTGAAACTTTTAGATTTTAAATTAGGGCCAGAAAAATTCTCATTCATCTTTGACTGTTAGCTTAAGTTATTTATATGGTTGGATTCTTGGATAGAAATGCCACAACTTTCATGTTTGAACTTTTCATTTTTGTTGAGAGATGAAGAAGATATATGTCCTTTGGCTGGAGGTTGAAGATAAAGTGTAATCAGGGCGCATTTTGTATTATATATTTATTGTTTCAGTTATATTAACGGATGTACAGCCACCCCAGTGGTAAGGCAACGCGCTGGTAACCTCAAGGTCACGGGTTCAAGACCCAGCGCTGTCTTTTGCTTTTCACTTTTTTCACTTTTTTTTGTTTGTTTGCAGCGCCTGGGCTTTAGGATGGACCTAGTCTTGTTTTTCTCACAATACTCCTTGTCTTACTGATTAACCCCCTGACTTATTTTTATATTTTTATTTTTATTTTATTTTTCTTCATTCTTTATTATTATTATAATTATTATTATTAATATTCTTATTATTATTATTATTATTATTACTTTTATTTTTTTTCATAAATCATAAAAAATCCAAAAAAATATTTTTATTTATTAATCATACTTATATATTTTATTTTTCCCATAAAACAAAAAGACTAATAAATATTTTCTTAAAACAAATTAATTTCTTTTTTTCTTAAATAATTAATTTTTAGACTTAGGATAACTTAGCATATTATTTATTTTTTAGTTAAAATTAATTTAGGACTTAGTTTATGTTAATTAATTAATATTCATATTATTTTCCTTAATTCAAAACCCTTTCATAAAAACAACAAAAACTATTTCTTTTTCCATTTATATTATTGCATTTTATTTTCAATTTTGTATAATATTCAATATGGTTGTAATAGATAATTAGGTTTCATTTCTTGTAATCCCCATTTGTAAATTTGTACACCCTCCTCCCCTAATGATGTAATAGCTTAGTAATTTTACTTTTCGCAATTTATCGCTTTATATAAATGCTAGTAATTAGGGTTTGTATGGAAAGACTAAAACCAATCAATTAGCAAACCCTAATCAAAGACTAAGCAAATCATGAAAAATCAATACACTTGCACACAAGCACCCCTAGGGTAAAATCCACTTGGTTGTCTTACAAAAAATGGCCATGTTATGCATGTGAGGTATCTTAGCAAAAACAAGCAAAAATACAAGACCATAGTCCCTCGATGACGCTATCAAAAGTTTCCTTTCAAAATGATCTTAGTCCCCAAATAAAAATGCTAAGATATCTTGCAACATTGCTAATAATGGTTATACGATGACCCGCGCCCGTCCCATTTACATCCAAAGATAGGGTTACTTACAAAATCAATGGTAAGATAACAATGTCAAAAGAAAAAGGAAATGAACATGAAAGACTTTTGAGTAGGTAGAACGTTTCTAGTTACTTGCTTAATTTCAAAACAAAAACATCCTTGCTATTTTCAAAACAAACACCAACACTTTTAAAAACATCTTTCAAACTTGAAAAAAATTTCAAAAGATCAACACTTTGTATACATTCTTACGAACGAGAATCATTACAAAGTTTTCCTAAACAAAGGCGCCTTTTCAAAATACTTTCAAAAACCAAACAAAGCACAATTTCAAACAAAAGCAATTGATCTAGCAAGTAACTAAGAACCCATGGAAAACCATGGATGAAAAGGGTGCCAAAACCTTCCCTTTTCATAATATACCCCCCGAACTCAAGAAACAATCTCAAAGGTCTTTCCTATGATTTTTCACCTTTCTTTTTGGATAAAAGAAAAGTCGGTGGCGACTCTTGCTAACCGCAACATTTGTGAAAAAACGCAAAACACCCAAGTCAGTTCTCCCACCGTATCATAGAACTGGCGACTTTGCTGGGGAGAAATTTTTAAAAGTGGGGTTACCTTAGGGCTAGATCACATTTACTTGCTTTCATTGTTTGACTTGTATGCTTTACATTATGGTTCTTTGTTTGGGTTTGAATCCTCTACTCGGATTTGGGATACCTTATAGGTGAGTAGCAATACATTATGGAAACTTTGCGGGGTATACCAACATGGTCTAAGAAATAGCTACGTTAGTGCGACATATTTGTGGGTATCGGTAGCCCTTGAGTCGTCAAGGAGAATACGGGGCCGCTGAGTGATGTCATAAAGCACTAATGAACTTTTAGAACCTTTACTTGACCAACTTGGCCTTTAGGACGTAGTGAGATGACCGGCTTTGGTGCAGTCCGAAGTTGGTAGATACTCGATACTACACTCATTGAGGTTTGGTTTTTTGGTATATTTCGGTCGCCATTAAAGAGGCTTGCGCTGAAACAATTCCCGAGAAAACAAACCAGTGATATTGAGCTCCTTAGAACCCGGTTACTATTTCTAAGACAGGTTTGAGCCAACTAAACTTCAAGAGGGTACTTACCTATGACTCCATGTAAGCCTAAACCTAAGGACTTATTTGCCTTGTTTGTATATATTTACTTGTACATAACATCATAAACATCATAACATCATACTCATACTCACTAACCATTTTAAGGATTTTTGGTATTTATCTTTGTTCTGTTTTGTAAGACATGGATTCTATTCGCAGGAAAATCATTCAAGTCAATCTCATAAGGATCCCTCTTCAACTCACAGAGTTAGCATCAAGGATTCCTGAAAATTGTCCATTCGCCGAAAGACATGGTCGCTTACTAAACTTGGTTACCTCCAACACTGATGAAGACATGATGAAGGTGCTCTTTAAGTTCTTCGATCCTCTACACCGTTGCTTCACATTTCCCGATTATCAACTTGTGCCAACTATGGAATAATTCTCCAAACTCTTAAGGATTCTCATTCTTAATCAACTACCTTTCAACGGTACGGAGAGATATCCAAAGCCAGAAGAGATTGCTCAAGCTCTACACTTGCAACCATATGATATCACAACTAATTGGGAAACAACGAGTGGTGTCAAAGGTTTCCTAGCAAATTTCTTGTTTGAGAAAGCCCAAAATTGTTGGAACTCTTTGGATTTGCAAGCCTTTGAGGAAATTGTGGCTCTCCTCATCTATAGGATGGTTTTATTTCGCATCTTCCCCAATCTGTATTGAAGAACGAACAAGGTTCAAGGTGGTCACATAGGTTGATGACGCTCAGACATTCAGATATTCGTTGGTGTTCCCACTCTTTGGTGAATGTTACTATTGTCGACCGTTGTGGAGAATTCCCTAATGTCCCTTTACTTGGAATTAGAGGAGGTATCACCTACAACCCCTGCTTAGCCCTACGACAGTTTGGTTACGCACGGAGGGATGGTCCCCATGAGATGCTTATCCAAGGATTGATATTTGACTACGAGAGCGACGATCAAGGTTACCGTCAGAGGTTTATCCGAGCATGGAGGATGTTGAACAAGGTGGATAGCAAGACGTTGGGATACAAGAATTCCATTCCCCTCGAGCCTTACCTTAAATGGGTACGAGCTCGTGCTCAGAAACTTGTGATGCCTTATCCCTCCATCTTACCAGTCATCATGGAGCCTGTGGTCGAAGGAGATGTTCCCTACACTATCCTCCATCCCGACATGCCTACCTCTCTCGAAGACTTACAAAAGGGTTGGATTCAGCTTAAGGAAGAATGGGATACTTTCGAGGCTCAATTATATGCTAGTGAGAAGAGGGTTTTGGAGCTTACAAAACAACTACAAGAAGAGAAAAGTGTGAACGCCTATCTCGCACCAAAGAGGATGCATTCAGTCTTTTTATCTTAGAGAGTTATTTTGTAAGCCCAAGAGGCATGATGTAATCCTTCTTGTTTTGTCTAATGAAAATTAACGTTTGTTCATTCTTTTTTCTATAAAAATTTAAATTTCATTAATCCTTGAAATCATTTGCATGTACATATTCCATGCATCATAACATGACAAGTTTTCGCATAACAGGTTTCCTTATCTTTCTGTTGTTTATTTCATCAAGATGGACCTAGAGAAAACTGTGACGGATCTCCAAGCCCAGAATTCTCAGTTTCAGGAAGCTCTACTCGCCCTAGCCAAGGGAAAGAAAGATATGATGGCTTTGATGGCCATTAAGAAGAATCCAAAGAAGAAAGCTCTACTCAACATGGGTAGAAGGTTCAAGGAGACAATCTGTCAAATCCCAGTAGGAGGAGACTCATCTGAAGAGGACGATGTTGCACCCCAAAATTTGCCCTCCTAATTTCTTTTATTTTAGCTTAGACTTTTGCATTCATCTGCATCTATTTCATTAGGTCACTAACATGGCATAGATTTCATTCAATATAGCTCTGAGGTTCAAAGTTCAATGGTTGTGCGATACTAGGGTTTCACAGTGGCTAAGGCACTCGTATTCAATAAAGAATGATTTCTTATTCAGGCACCGAGCTGTGGAATTAGGGTTTTGGTTCAGTCTCATTTTTGGACTTCTTCTCCCTCAAGCAACAAGGCTATTATCTTCTGATAAACAACAGGTTACAGGTTTTTCTTGTCAAGAACGCAAGGACGTGACTTAGCATACATGGTCTTTGGATCAAGACGTCTCCTCATATAAGTGTGCCTATCATTTGATCAGGCTTAATGACTTTGACATGGCATTCATCCACTCTTCAATTAACTAATTCAGGTTTTGTTGAATCATGGTTCAGAGAATCATTGGTTGTGAAGCTCTGGTTTTCTTTTGGTTCGAGGTGTTTATCAAACAAGACTGATTCTTCTGGTACATTGAATTGTGGATTTAGGGTTTTGATTGATGGTTGTTGTGGATTTCTTCTTTATCAAGCTACGAGGTTATTCTCTTCATCTCAAAATCAAGCTGCAAGGTTTTATTTGTTAAGTCTGAAGATTTTAGTTTATTTCCCTATGTCTATTGGAAGATCATGCTTTGTTTCATTTCGAAGACATTTTGAACATTATTCTATCCATGTCTCAAGTCGTCACTGTGCACCTAATACAAGTGGGTTAAGGTGTTACATCTTGTGTGTGAGTTTGTTGATGTTCATCGATGAGAGATGAGTAGAGGATATCTTTCTATGCTTCAAATTTTATCTTCTTCAAGGATTCCACGAAGACATTTTTTGACAAGACAAGGGACTCGTGGGGTTGAATTGAAAAGTATGAGGTCGTGGCATAAGAAATGGTACCATGGATTCATATTTATCAAGGCCATTTTTGTTCTCATCATCGTTAGTTTTTGCTCACAATACAAGTTAATATGGATTAGTAGTTTTAAGGATATCTTGGTTATACGTCTTCCATATTTCAATCTTCGTTCAGTTCCTCAAGACATTATATTTGTGGGAGAATGAGCTTCAGTTTTGTTCAATGATCCGATTCAAGCAAAATTGGAAGATTCCAGTGAGATTTCGTGGATGAAAACCAAGTTAACTGTTGTGGACCAAATTATTCCATGTTTTGTGATTTAGAGGTTGTTTGGAAATTATTGGGTATGCTTGACATCTAAAGATATTTTAAGACATGAGAAAGCATATGTGGATTTCTTGAGAAACAAGTTATTTGGAATTTAGAGCAAATTTCAAGTTTATGCATGCATAAAGGCGTTCAAGATTTATTCAAGGCGTTTTCAAATTCCAAGATCACAAATCCAAATTTCATTCTCCAGTTCAAGTTATGTTGATGGTAGTGGTTATCAAAATAAAAAATTATACTATGGGTGCTACAAATGCCAACACTCCAAACATTCCTGGTAGCACTGATGGAAAGCCTTTTCTTGTAAAAGATGTGAATGTTGAATCTCCTGGCGTCTACTCTGCCAGTAGGTCTGTTCAGAGTGGTGGACAACTAACTTCCGTAGGAGCAGAAAGTTCACATTTGTCATTACTCAGAAATTCTACAACTGAAAGTCATCTATGCGAAAGTTTCATCCTTCTGATGAGCAGCATGTAAATTCATCCAAGCCTGGGATTTCAAGTTCTGATTCGTCAAAGCAGTTTGGCGATATTAATGAGATGACCAAAGAACTGGATCTGCTTTTGAAGTCAGCTGAAGAGGCTGGAGGCTTTAGAGATGCTTGCACCAGGTCACTACAAAGCTCAAATAAATCCAATACAAAAGCAACCAGTTCAGCCCTGTATCAATTAACAAAATTGGCTTAGAAAAAGAAACCAAAATAATTAAGTAAATAACTTTCAATTTCATTCAAATCTAAGGTCAGCCCATCTAGTATAACTAACTATTATCAAAGATCTCACTGGTAGTTACCAACATAAAACAATTTACTAACTAATTCCATAACAGTTCAACAGATTCATAACAAACATCCCTAACCAATTCCAATAGCTAACTTTCTCATAACAGAATTTCCTACTAACTGCAAACAGAATTAACAGAATTTTCTAACTGCATCCTAACAGAATTCTCCTAACCACCTAACAAATTCATAACTTCCTCTAACCAACCTCCCAACAGTGATAACAGAATAACTAACTTTCTAACTGTTTTGATCCACCCTGAATAATCAATACAACTGATATAAGAGAAAGAGGGATAGAGGATCAAAAAAAGGAGGAGGAATTTTTTCATCAATTTACACACAGAGATGCATTGTCATTTTTATTCAGAGAAAGACTACAAAAAAAACTTACCAATTCATCCAAGCCTGGAATTTCAAGAAGAATTTCCATAAACATCTTCCTTCTTCCCTCCCCTTCATCTTCATCTTCTATCTTCACTCTGCATTTTTCAGAATCCAGCCTTCATTCTTCAAATTCAGCAATGTTGCATCATCTTCATCAAATATTCAACATCCATCACCATCATGCTCCATCACCTTCTCCAATATGTAGTGACTTTCAACATTCTTCACACATAAACTATTATCCTTCATCTTAGCATCATCGCAATAATCTACATCCAGAATAATTTCAATGCACATCAAAGTTCAGATTCGCAGAAGACACAAAGAAGAATTACTGAAAAAGAAGTGAATCACAGAAATAATGTCGATTACCTGATTTACCCCTGGTTTCCTCGTATGGCATCGGAGAGCTGCCGGGTGTTCTCCATTCAATCAATAACAAAAATGCATATACAAATCCATCATCAAAACTGCAGCAACTCCAATGGTCTTCTTTGCAACAACTTCACAGCATTCAAGAATTTTCATCCTCCTCTGCTTCAACCGTTAACAGCATATCTAATCTTCAACTTTCTCTACAACAGAAGAACAACACTGAGTTATTGACTTGATCATCATCATCATTCAGTTCGTTTTTGGAGTGACATTCAATTGAAGAAAAACGGTTACAAATATTCAATTCAGATATGAAAATTCCCTGAAGTTCTCTCATCTCGCTAAGCCTTATTCTTTTTCTTCATCTATTCACCTGGTAGAGAAGTAGCTGGATACAGTAGGAGGAATCTGAGAGCATCACGTTCTCCATTGCTTCTTCATATTCTTCTTCAAACAGTTGGATCTATTTTGGAAGATTCCTCAAAGGTTGAAGCATCTGAGTGGCCTTCATCGCCATCATCATCCATGTTCATCCGGAATCTCTCTGCACATCAGCATCTCCATCGCTACATCAACTTCAAGTATGCAAAACAAATCACAACAACCACAACAATTTCTTAGAAACAAAAATGCAATAACAAGTTTTGGAATCGCATAAAAAGAAGAAGAATCTGTAGAAGGAGATTTCGTAAAAGAAAACGAGGAGAGCGTGACGACGGTTACCTAGAGACACTTCTGTTTCTATGCTTGATTTCAACGCCATCAAAGACGCGTCGGGCATTTTCCGATAGTTTCCGTTTTCTGTTGAATGAGGCAACTGCGGATGAAACGGGACGCTGATGAAGATCATGCGAAACGAAGTGAGTCGTGAGTTGAGACGAATTGTAACGAAGCTGAATCGTATCAATGAAATTGGGGACGCAACCGAAAGCTAAGACGGAGATTTGAGCAAACGAGATGGGGAAATCAAAGACGTCGCAGAAGTGTATTCATGTGTGGTGAACGATTCCACAGCCGTGCCGTTCAAGAGAGAAGAAAAAATCACTGTTCAAGAAGAAGAACTGCGGCGCGCTTCGTGAGGAAGATGAAGAGGCAGATTTCATCTTTTAACCCTAATTTTTATCAAACACGTTTTATTACCCTTTTCAATTTCTTTTTTGTTAATTATTTTTAATTCAAATTAATAATAATTGTGACAATAAATAAATCTGGATTGGATGTGGTGATGTTGGACCGAACCCCCTCTAAGGCCCGTTTTGATTTTTTTATGCCTCAAACTTATGATACCAAAAAAGCTACTGTTGGACCTCACTTCTGCAATGGGCCTAACATCAGCTTGCTATACAGTACCTCTGGATTCTGCTTGCACCCCAGGCTTATTTTCATTGCAATTTCTCTTTTATTTGATTTGGTTACTTGCTTAGAATAGAATCTTTTAATGCTTGTTTACATTTCTTGACATGATAAAAATGCAAAAAATATTAGAATAGAATTTTACTTCTTTTATTAACTTTGTTTTTTGTTATTTTATCCATGTTTTTGGTAGATTTTAATGCCAATTTTGTATGAGATTTTGAAATAAAAGAGACTTGAGTGAGGAGTTTCATGAAGTTTCAAAGCTAGCCAAGAGCATAATTTTCATCAAGGAATTCAAGGAGGCTTTGGTAGAATTTTCTTATCGCTTGCACAATTTCGAAAAGGCAACGGACCTCCTCCGTTCGGTATCGTCACAACTCTATTTTATTCTTCATTTTTTTACTTTATCGCAATCCATATGCATGCTAACATTAGGTAGAAATTCCCCCTTTAACCCGAATCTTATGGCTACTAATGCACGATAACATTAGGTTTAGAAGTAGGCTAGTCCCCATTTGACTTTTCTTTCTCCTTTCGCATACGCATTTAAAATAAAAACTTCTTTTTCTTTTCAAAAATTCAAAACACTTTAAAACTACTGATAAGAATCATATCTTCGTTAAGTATGTGAGACGATCAATGGGTTTCTTTTCGACTTTATCATTCTCTTATTCTAGGATTTGGTATGGTTGAAGTCTCAAAGAATCATTTCAGGAATAAGTAGAGACATGGCTAAAATCTCTCCCTTGAGATCAACTAGTTATTATCTACAAGCAAAATCACCAACAAACATAAAATTATTTTTTCCTTCGGGCCTTCCTTGCAAAATTCTTTTTAAAAATAACATGTTGATTCACTTCTGTGCTGACGCGTAAATCTCCAAAGGTCGAGTTGCGGCAGAAGGCGAAATTAATATCGTTCATTACAAACACAAACAAATTCAAACTTTTTGTGCGCCCAAGCACATTTTCTCCAAACTTTTTTTTAGAGAGAGCATGTTAATTCACTTCTGTGCTGACGCGTAAGTCTCCAAAGGTCGAGTTGCGGCAGAAGGCGAAATTAATATTGTTCAGTAAAAAATACAAACCAACAAAAACACGTAAGCCGAACTACGATAGCTCTGATTCCTCAAAACGGATACGTAGGCATTGGGGTAGGGCCCAAGCGAGCACAATTTTATTTTCCCTACATTCTTTTCTCCTTTCTCTTGCATGCATTTTCCCTTTGTAATAGTAAACAGTAAGCATAGATTAAACACACCCATAAGATAGATAACAAGAGTGGATACCGTAGAGTACTACGGGCGTGTGGGGTGCTAATACCTTCCCCTCGCGTAACAGACTCCCTTACCCAACCTCTCGGTCGCAAGACCGTGACTTCTCCCTTCTCAGGTTTTCTCGATGTTTACCTTTCCCTACATGTGGGATAAAAGACATTTGATGGCGACTTCATAATTTTGATGATTTTCAGCCGGTTGTTTCAGACGAGAACCAGGTCGATGAGGTCAAGAGTACTCAAGTTGAATGTGCTAATGATCAAGAATCTTATGATGGTTATTTCAACGAGCAGTATCCACCCGTTGATATCAAATACAAGCAGTTAGAAGACAGATTGAAAGTTGTTGAAATCCAAGCCATCTCCGGTTTAGATTTTAATGATTTGGGTTTGATCTCTGGGGTAATAATTCCCCACAAATTCAAAGTACCACTCTTTGTAAAGTACGATGGGGTTTCTTGTCCAAAACTCCATTTGAAATCTTATGTGCGCAAGATACAACCGCACACTGCTGATAAGAAGTTATGGGTTCACTTTTTCCAAGAGAGCTTGGCTGGAATGCAACTTGAATGGTTTTATCATTTAGATGGTTCTCGTATCAATACTTGGGAGGATTTAGCTACTGCCTTCTACCATCAGTACCAGTACAACACCGACTTGGCGCCAACGAGGGTTCAGTTGCAAGATATGACAATGGGGAAGACTGAAGGATTTAAGGAATATGCGCAAAAGTGGAGAGACCTTTCCAGTAGGGTCCAAACTCCCTTGACTGATAGGGAGCACATCGAAATGTTCATGGGCATTTTATCTGGTCCTTTCTTTAATCTGTTGGTTGGCTTCTCTTCTTCTGGTTTCACCGAATTGATCTTAACTGGAAAAAGAGTTGAAAGTGGCATCAAAAGTGGGAAGATCTCTGTGGCATCTACCTTCGCTCCCAATCCTATAAAGAAACCTTTTGCTGCAAAAAAGGAAGTCAATGTTGTGTATGGGGCAAGGGCCTATACCAAGAAGAACGATCACCCGTCTGTCAATGTTGTCTGAATCTCCAATCCAACTCCTACTCCAAGACCATCTGCAAATCATCAATGTTTTGAAACTCCAAGAAGACAGTTTATAAGGTTAGACATGTCACCGTCTCAAGCCCTTCAACATTTTCTCAAGGCTAATTTAGTGACATTGCGCGATCCTCCCACCGACCCTGACACCTTGTCACCAAAGTATAATCCAAACGCTAAGTGTGCTTACCATTCAAGCAGCCTCGGGCACGAGACTGACCAGTGCTGGGCCTTGAAGAACAAAATCCAGGATCTGATTGACAACAAGACTATTGAGTTTGATCCTCCTCCAACGCCGAATGTAATTATCGCTCCGATGCCAAAGCATGACAAGAGTGTTAATGTTGTTAAAGATACAATTTTTGTTGCCTCTGTCGAAGAATTGACTACTCCGCTGAATGTAATCAAGAACAATCTGTTGAAAGCTGGGATTTTCCCTGGCTGTGAAAAAGATTGTGTGTGCTGTACAAGATAACTCAATGGATGTGAAGGGCTGAAGAAAGGCATACAACGCCTGATGGATAGCCATGAATTTCTATTTGAAAAGACTCCACTTGCCAAAAGTTTGATTAAAAAATGTGAAGACCTCTCCATTATTACCATCTCAAACAAGCCTCTTAGGATCACCTCCAAAGGTCCTATTAGGATTTCAAATGAACCCACTGTTGCTCCCTTAATAATTACCAATCCCGAACTGATTCCCTACTCTTCAAACAAAGCGGTACGATGGAATTAAGATGCTGAGGTGTTCTATCATAGGATTAAACAAGACGCATGGGTCGAATTAGAAAAAGCTGATGATGCTGATAACATAGCTGGCTCAAGCAAAGTAACTAGAACTGGGAGAATATTTTCACCCAATATCTCACCATCGGTTGTTACAAAGACGCCCATCCGCATTACTGTTGCCAAGCCAAGTACCGATACAAGAGGGAAAGAGAAGTTTGTTGAGCTTGATGTGATTGAAGTATCCTCCAAGTACGTAGCTAATTAAGAACCCTCCGCTCGTGAAATGGACAAGATTTTGAAGATCATAAAAAGAAGAGACTTCAAGATTGTAGAACAGTTGGGGAAAACCCCTTCTAAGATTTCAACATTGTCATTGTTGCTTTGCTCTGATGCCCATGCTCGGACATTAATCAAGTTCCTGAAAAAGGCTCATGTCCCCCATGAGACAACAACAGACCAATTTGAGAATTGCGTGGCTAGCCTAACAATTGATAATGGCTTGGGATTTTCAGATACTGACTTAACACCTCTCGGGAAGAATCACAATAAAGCTTTACATGTTTTTGTCGAGTGCAAAGGGACTACCTTAGCACATGTGCTAGTCGACACTAGTTCTTCTTTGAATGTATTACCTAATGGGGCATTAGATCGTCTAGAATGTGAAGGTTTAGTCTTGAAGCCAAGTGATATCATTGTAAGGGCGTTTGATGGATCAAAGAGGACTGATCATGGGGAGGTAGATCTTCCAATCAAAGTGGGCTCCTAAATCTTCAACTCCACCTTCTATATTATGGTTATTCGTCCTGCCTATTCTTGTCTGTTAGGTCGCCCGTGGATCCATAAAGCTGGGGCAGTAACCTCAACTCTCCACCAGAAACTCAAATATCCAATCAAGGGCAGAATAGTCACCGTCTATGGAGAAGAGGAGTTTATGGTGAGCCACCTTAACTCGTTCAAATACGTAGAGATGGATGGAGAATTCATTGAAACCCCGTGTCAAGCCTTTGAAGTCATGCCACCGATGATCGCTGCTACCAAATGTTCTTATGATGAGTCTAAAGTTGTTAAGGCCATGCCAAAGATGGTCTCGGTCAAGGATACCCGCGCGGCAATTGAAGAAGGAAACTGCAATACTTAGGGGCAACTCCTTGATATCCCATTTAAAGCGGACAAGTTTGGTTTGGGCTTCACCGTCAAAGCTCAGAAGGAAGTGATGCGTGCTCGCGCTGGAAAGCCACCTCTCCGCATTGGAAGCCATGAAGTCAACTTTGTGGGTGATTCTGAAGAAGAAGTTGCATTTTAAGAATGGGTGTATCCAACTACAACAGAGCTGAAGAATTGGCATGCGAAGGACTTTGTGTCCATCTCCTTCATTGAGGAGTAATCTACTTGTTATTGCTTTTATTTCAATTCAAGAACTTGTTGCCTGTAATATTTTAACATTGACTTTTCAGCCATGTGCCTGGCCCGGGGAACTTTGGTCCATTTGTCAAGGTTTTTATTTATATTCATCTAATCATATGATCATTCAGTACATTGGACTCTTTTGCATTCAAATATTTGTGTTCATTGTCTTTCCTTTCTTTCAAATACATTTTTCAAAAAAAATCCATGTATCTTACATGCACACACACACACACACTCTTGCAGGTCCACATCCACTTTGGATCCTATTGCCAATGACTCTACTATTGTCGACTATGACTTTGAATGTCCTATCAACCAAGCCAAAGACAAACGTGAGAAAGATTGTGACATACCGGGAGAGCTAGCCATACTTCTATTACAAGAGGAAAAATCTATTAAACTGCACGAAGATTCAGTTGAAGTTATCAACTTGGGTACTGAGTCAGATAAGAAGGAAATCAGGATTGGCACTAACTTGGAAAGTGGTGTCAAGAGTAGGTTGGTTCAGATGTTGCATGATTATGTGGAAGTATTTTCTTGGTCTTATGAAGATATTCCTGGGTTGGATAACGACATCGTAGTTCATCATCTGCCGACAAGAGAAGATTGCCCTCATGTTAAACAAAAGATTCGTCGCATGAGGCCTGATATGTCTAAAAAGATCAAAGCTGAAGTGATGAAACAATTTGATACAGGGTTCCTAGCTGTGACATCCTATCCTCGATGGGTTTCCAATGTGGTGCCAGTGCCGAAAAAGGACGGAAAAGTTCGCATGTGTGTAGACTATAGGGATCTGAATAGTGCAAGCCCCAAGGATGACTTCCCTCTAAAACACATTGACGTCTTAGTTGATAATACTGCTCAGCATAAAGTCTTCTCTTTCATGGATGGCTTCTCAGGCTATAATCAAATAAGGATGCTCCCGAAGACATGGAGAAGACTACTTTTATTATGCAATGGGGCACCTTCTGCTACAAGGTCATGCCGTTCGGGTTAAAGAATGCATGGGCAACATATCAAAGGGCTATGGTAGCTTTATTTCATGACATGATTCACCATGAGATAGAGGTATATGTGGATGATATAATTTCCAAATCACAAACCGAAGAAGAACATCTTGATCATCTGCATAAATTATTCGAGAGGCTGAAGAAGTACAAGCTGAGGTTAAACCCAAACAAGTGCACGTTTGGAGTACGATCTGGAAAGCTTCTAGGTTTTGTCGTCAGAAATAAAGAAATTGAAGTTGATCCTGCCAAGGTAAAGGCCATCCAAGAAATGCCGGTCCCACATTCTGAAAAGGAAGTTAGAGGATTCTTAGGTCGTCTCAGTTACATTGCCCATTTCATATCTCACTTGACTGCTACTTGTGAGCCAATCTTCAAACTCTTGAAGAAAGATCAGGTAGTCAGATGGAATGATGAATTCAAGATTGCCTTTGACAAAATCAAAGAATACCTACAAGAACCTCTTATTCTCATGCCTCCAGTTGAAGGAAGACCCTTGATCATGTACTTGACAGTATTAGAGAACTCTATGGGGTGTGTTTTGGGCCAACATGACGAGTCTGGCCGAAAAGAGCATGCTATTTATTACCTGAGCAAAAAGTTTACCAATTGTGAAACCATATATTCACTGCTCGAGAAAACTTGTTACGCTCTGGCATGGGCTGCTCGCCAGCTAAGACAGTATATGTTGACTCATACCACTCTGTTGATTTCTAAGATGGACCCAATCAAGTACATCTTCGAGAAACCTTCCCTTTCCGGACGGATAGTCAGATGGAAGTTGATCTTGACTGAGTACGACATTCAATACATGACTCAAAAAGCCATCAAAGGAAGTGTACTAGCAGATCATTTGGCCCAACAAGTTATGGATGATTATCAGTCAATGAACTTCGACTTCCCTGATGAGAACATCATGCTGGTAACCGAATGTGTGAAATCCGGACCATATGACGGACCTGAACAAGGATCCCGATGGACGATGGTATTCGATGGGGCTTCAAATGCCTTAGGTAACGGAATTGGTGTTGTGATCATCTCTCCTGAAGGTTGCCACACTCCTTTCACTTCCAGACTATGCTTCGATTGCATAAACAATATGGCCGAGTATGAAGCATGCATCTTAGGTCTGAAAGCTGCTATTGACTTAAGGATCAAGCATTTGGATGTGTTTGGGGATTCCGCTCTAGTGATCAGCCAAGTAAAAGGAGATTGGGACACTAAAAACCCTAATCTTATCCCTTACAAGGAACTTGTGCTATCCCTAATTCCTTATTTCGAAGAGGTCACTTTTGAGCACTTCCCTAGGGAAGAAAACTAGTTGGCTGACACTTTGGCAACCATGTCTTCAATGTTCAAGGTCATATGGGACAACGAAGCCCCTATGATAACAATCGAAAGATTCGATGAACCTGCACATTGCTATGAGTTTGACACCGATGCAGAAAAGCCATGGTACCATGAGGTGATGAGATACCTTGAAGCACAAGAGTATCTAGAGGGGGAATCTATCAATGACAGAAAGTTCTTGCGAAGATTTGCAGCCAAATTCTTCCTAAGTAACAGGATATTATACAAACGCAACCATGATTCAACTCTACTCCGATGTGTGGAAAAGAAGGAGGCATAGGAAATCATGGAAGACATGCACGATGGACTCTTTGGTACTTACTCAAGTGGACATATGATGGCCAAGGAGATCTTGAGGACTGGTTACTATTGGTCAACGATGGAGACCGATTGCCATCAACATTCAAGAACTTGTCACAAATGTCAAATCTACGCTGACAAGGTCCATGTGCCTCCTATCCCTCTGAATGTCATGACCGCTCTGTGGCCATTTTCAATGTGGGGAATTGACATGATTGGAGAGATCAAGCCTACGGCTTCCAACGGACATCACTTCATTCTTGTTGCTATCGACTATTTTACCAAATGGGTCGAAATCGCCTCATTTGCCTCAGTCAACAAGAATGTGGTAGCCAGATTCATCAAACACAACCTCATCTACCATTATGGTATCCCCGAAAGGATCATCACTGACAATGGGACTAACCTCAATAATGCTATGATCACTGAGCTTTGCACTCAGTTTAAGATCAAGCATCACAATTCTTCTCCGTATAGACCGAAAATGAATGGCGCAGTAGAAGCGGCCAACAAAAATATCAAGAAGATTGTGCAGAAAATAGTAGTAACCTATAAGGATTGGCATGAGATGTTTCTGTTTTCTCTACATGGCTACCGTACTTCATCTAGAACATCAACTGGGGCAACTCCATTTTTTATAGTCTATGGCATGGGAGTTGTTTTGTCAGTGGAAGTTTAGATTCCCTCGCTGAGAATTATGAATGAGGCAGGCCTAGGCGAAGACGAGTGGATTCAAACAAGATTGGATCAGCTGAACTTGATCGACGAAAAACAATTAGTTATTGTTTTTCATGGTCATACGTACCAAAAACGGATGATCAAGGCTTTCAATAAAAAGGTCAAGCCTCGAGTATATCAAGTTGGTGACTTGGTGATAAAACGCATCATTCTACCACAAGGCGACCCCAGAGGCAAATGGACTCCCACCAATGAAGGGTCATTTGTTGTCAAGAGAGTTTTCTCTGGCTATGCCACGATGCTGACTACCATGGATGGTGAAGATTTTCCACATCCTATAAACGCGGACATAGTTAAAAAATACTACGCATAAGAGACTCGTTAGGTTGACACACCTAAGTAAAATAAGGGCATCCCGACAAAGAAAAAGGTTTGGGCAAAAATTAGGGATATATGCAAAAGATTGTACACCCGGCAAGTTGAAAACCCGAAAGGGAAACTTGGGCAAAAAAGGGTATCCTGGTAGGCTGAAAACCCGAAAGGGAGGTCCAGGCAAAAGTTAAGGATTAAAAGCGTATGACTATGTCCCGTGAAATCAACACAGTCAATTTTATCACCAAGGTCCAAGTTCAAACGGTTCGAGATCAATCCAATCAACTTCTATCAACGACAAGGGAAATTCGAAGACATTGGGGCAATAGTAGAGTTGGAAGGTGTGATATGGTGGGAAAACTGACTTGAGGTTTTTCATTTATGTTCGAAAATGTTGCAGTTTAGCAAGAGTCACCACCGACTTTTCTTTTATCCAAAAAAGGAAAGGTAAAAAAGCACAGGAAAGACCTTTAGAGAGGTTTTTTGAGTTCGGGGGGTAGATTATGAAAAGGGAAGGTATTAGCATCCTTTTCATCCATGGTTTTCCATGGGCTCTTAGTTACTCGCTAGATCATTTTTTTTTGAAATTGTGCTTTGTGTGTGGTTTTTGAAAGTATTTTTGAAAATGGAACTTCGTAATGGTTCTCATCTCTATAAGAACGTATACAAAGTGTTTGTTTCAAAAATAGTTCAAAGACGTGTTTGTGAGATGTGTTTTTGAAAGTATTTTGAAAATGTAACTTTGTAATGATTCTCGTGTCTATAAGAATGTATACAAAGTGTTTGTTTCAAAAATGTTTCCAAATGAAAGTGTGGGTGTATAAAATATTTTTATTGTGAGCAAGTGAGTATTTAGATGTGCTTAGATGTTACTATCTTACCATTGAATTGATAAGAAACCCCATCGTTGGATGTGAAGGGACGGGCGTTTGGGACCTTTGTATAGTCATAGAAAGCAACATATGAGACGTATTAGCAATGTCGTTTTAGGGACTAGATCGTTTACCGAAGGCAACATCGAGGGTCATCGAGGGACTACGATCTTTTATCGAGGGTCTTTGCTAAAATGCCCATGTTCGAGGGCATGACTATTTTTCCGATAGGCAACAAAGTGGGATTACCCTAAGGGTGCATGTGTGCAAGTGTGTTTTATTTCATGCATTTGTCTTTGATTTTTAGTGGTCTACTTGTTGGTTTTATCTTGCCATACACGCCTAATTACTAGCATTTACTTTCAAAAGCGATAAATTGCAGAAATGTAAAGTCCTACGCTATTACAATATTTAGGGGATGGGGTACAAATTTATGAATGGGGTTACAAGTAAAAAGAAGTCCTAAGTTACTATTACAGCCATATTGAATATGTACAATATAAGAAAGAAATAGACTTGTTTAGAAAATGTTTTTGTCTTAAGGAAATAAATTAAAAGGAAAATATTTTTGTGTTTTTTTTATGTTAATATATAAAAAAAAGATGAAAAGGAAAAATGAATGCAAGGTAGAAACAGCGTGTTGCTGTAAACAAAGAAACAAGGATCAGAAGTTCTTAAGCCAGGCGTGTGACTCAGCAGTAAACGTCAGTGGGATCAAAAGTTTTGGATTCGTACACTCTGAGGTCCTGCAAAAAACGTAAGAGGGAAAGGGAGCAGAGGTTCTGGATGGATACACTCTGAAGTTCTGCAAAAAAATGTTAGAGGGAAAACACAGAGGTTCTGGATAGTGTTCAACCAGTGAACCAAAAGTCAGAAGTTCTGTATTACACTGAAACAGTGAGCAAACGTCAATAGTTCAGTGTATTTGACATGTAAGGAGAACTCAGAAGTTCTGTGTTGTGTTAAGATTGTGAGTGAACATCATAAGTTCTGTATTATGCTGAGCCAGTGGGTGAACATCAGAAGTTCAGTGTGTGTTAACAGTGAGAAAAATCATGGAAGTTCTGTGTGTTAAAACAATGAAGAGAACTCAAAAGTTTTGCGTGCTTAAACAGTGAAAAAATCCTAGAAGTTCTGTGTGTTAAAATTATGAGTGAAAAACAGAAGTTCTATGTTAAATTTCAGCTCTTAATCAGCACAATAATAATTTATTCAGTTCAGCAAATCAGAATGATCACAGCACAACAAATCATAGAAGTTTCAATCCTAAGTCTGAGCCTAACATTATTCTAGAAGTTCTGATCCATAGTTTTTCTATTCATACAATGATATGTACAACATTAATACTATGATATTTATATGTTAATGATGTTCAGAATGAAAAGCAAGTAAAGTCAGAAAGACTTACCTGGAGCGTGCTTGGAGCTTTGAGTGGCTGCCTCTAGATGCTCTGAGTCAGTAAGAGAGACAGAAGAATGGTTGTGTCCTTTCGTTCAAAGGGAAGAACAAAGGTTTGTTTTTATGTATGAGAAATCTGAATTTTTATGAAGGTTTCACAACTTCCTTTTCTCTCATTTGGCCAATCTCTCTCTTCAAAAGCCAGCCCCTTGAACGTGTGATGGAGCCAAGTATTTATAGATGAATTTGCTGTGACTTTGGGGGGAAAAAACAAATAGGATTTTGAACCTGTTTTGGAATCCTATTCCTTTGCTTTTTCATCACAGTTTTCGTAAGCTAGTTTGGTGTAATCATGAGATGCAGGCGTAGGCTGAGCCAGCTGTTGGTCATAGGTCTGCAGTAAGTTGTATAAATAAGGTTTTGGGATTTGGTCATGTTCTGACCAAAGCGTTGATATATAGCCTTCATGTGTTGAAGCGTTGCCTTGTCTTTGAAGAAAACATGGTGGTTGTCAGCATGAATTAAGGAAAAGCAAAAAGTAAAGCATGGGCTTAGTAGCAAAGTTGCTATCCCAAGACAGTAGAGGTACACGTGGTGAAAATCCTTTGGATAAAGACTCAGAAGGTGGTTGTGAGCATTAAATGAGCATTAAATGATAATGAGACTTATCACAACCAGAAATCCTGCAACGTGAAACTCTACACCAAGGCTTAGTTCTGGATCAGAAGTTCTGCTTCAGCGTGGCATCCCCATCTTCTGATCCTCTTACCTTCTGGCTCCAGCATGTTCTGAAGGAGATTTCAGGCTTCGTATTATGCTTTATTACCTTCTTTGCATTACCCTAGCAAACTCTGACTAAACTTGTGTAGATGCTGAAGAGCCATGTTCTGACTGAAAACTATGTGTTGAGCCATGCTTACAACTTCTGACTGCACCTGCCTGGAGGCTAGCTCAGAAGTTCTGAACTTGTCATATTTTCTTAAACACTTAGAAAAATTCTAAGTATTAGAATTTTGACCTCTTGGATTTTGATGAAACAAAACTTCATATTTCAACATGTCTTGATGAAATATGATTCTTGAAGCTTGATTTTGATCCAAAAGTCAAAGTTTGGCTTTTCAGTGTGCAAATGACCATTTTGCCCTTATGAGTGATTTTCTTGGAAAAATTTGTAATTCAAGGCTTGGAAGAAAACTTGAGAATCCAAGGTGATTCCTTGAGAAATGAGAGGGAAAATTTTGGGGTGCAACAGCTGCCCCTATTCAATCTTCTTACACCTGAAGAGTTAGATTGGTAATTCTGCCATTCGTGACTTGAAGGTGGAAGATGATTGAGCACTAGAGTGCCCAGAAAATTTGCACTCAAAGATGTGTTAGTTCATTATGTGGGGAATGGGCTTAAAGATGCCATTTGGAGATATAATGGATAGTTGTTGGAGATGGGCTTAAAGATGCCATCCAGAAATGATTGCTGGACTGTATCTGTAAGCTGGAACTGAATGATTATCATAATGGCATCCATATCTTGAGCGTATCTGGAATGTATTTGAATGAGTGACAGAATGACATCTGAATCTGGATCGTATCTGGACTGTATTTGAATGAGTGACAGAATAACATCCGGATCTGGATTGTATGTGGACTGTATTTGAATGAGTGATAGAATGATATCTGAATCTGGATCGTATCTGGACTGTATTTGAATGAGTGACAGAATGACATCCGAATCTGGATCATATCTGGACTGTATTTGAATGAGTGGCAGAATGACATCCGAATCTGGATCATATCTGGATTGTATTTGAATGAGTGACAGAATGACATCCGAATCTGGATCGTATCTGGACTGTATTTGAATGAGTGACAAAATGACATCTGAATCTGGATCGTATCTAGATTGTATTTGAATGAGTGACAGAATGACATCCGAATCTGGATCGTATCTGGACTGTATTTGAATGAGTGACAGAATGACATCCGAATCTGGATCGTATATGGACTGTATTTGAATGAGTGACAGAATGACATTCGAATCTTGATCGTATCTGGACTGTATTTGAATGAGTGAAAGGATGACATCCGAATCTGGATCGTATCTAGACTGTATTTGAATGAGTGACAGAATGACATCTGAATCTGGATCGTATCTGGATTGTATTTGAATGAGTGACAGAATGACATCCGAATCTGGATCATATCTGGACTGTATTTGAGTGAGTGAGAGAATGACATCCGAATCTGGATCGTATCTGGACTGTATTTGAATGAGTGACAGAATGACATTCGAATCTGGATCATATCTGGATTGTTTCTAGAAGAGAATCTGGAGCAAGTATCAGAATGTCAGCCATATCTGGATCGCATATGAATTGTTTCTAGAAGAGAATATGGAGTAAGTATCATAATGTCAGCCATATCTGGATCGCATCTGAACTGTCTCTAGAAGGAATCTGGAATAAGTATCAGAATGTCAGCCTATCTGGATCGCATCTGAACTGTTTCTAGAAGAGAATCTTTGGCCGCCTGTCATTAACTGGAAGAAATAAATCTAACCAGAGGAGGTCTTTTTTGATAATGATATGTGATGAAGGCATCTGAGATGATTGCTACTCCAAACAGATGATGAACTTTATCTGTTGATTGATCTTTCCTGAAAAGGTAAAGAGTTAGTTGTATGCGATGTCATGATGTATGCATTGTGTAATGATGTTCTCAAAATAAATGAGATTTGTGTTATATGTATTTTGTATGCATATGCTATGAATGTTATTGAGATGTAAGTGTGTCTTCAAACTTTGCTCAGAATGTTTCCATCGGGGATTCCTGTTTTTTGTTTGAGGAGAACTCCGTTGGGAGATGATGAAAGCTCTGTATAGAGTGTTGATTCCTGCTTGGGGGGAAAAGTTCAGGAGTCTCGGTTGTCTGTTTCTCTACTGGGGAGTCGAAGTTGAACTGGTATCTAGTCGGGTCCAGGTTTCACGGTAACTTGTTGGGGATTGTAGAGTAGTCTACTGGGGAAGAGGAGTTATGGTCCTTTGATTTGTAGTAGTTGGAGAGGCCACCTCAAGTTGGGGATTTCTGCCATTTGTTGGGGAAATAAACCATGTTGCCGGTCTGCTGGAGAGGTGACGACTTTGTTGGGGAAGTCCTCTAGGATTCTTGAAGTTGTCTTAGCTGGGGAAAGGTTTTCAGAGATTAAACTCTTGCTGGGGAATCATCCTATGAGAAGGATTTTGGGGAGATTTGTTACTGCCCTTAGTAGCGAGTGTTTGTGGCCCTGCCTGGAAATGTTTGACTGTACGTAACCCTTTGTCGGGATTGACTTTCAATGCCCCAAGTGACGGAGATGGAGACTTGCGCCTGGTTACTCTGCAATTCTTGAGAGATTTTCATGGAATCTTGACTGGACTGCCCTAGGTGTGCTGGATAGTGACATGTCATGTCCCCTTGTCGATAGGAGATTTGTCAATGGAAGTGTCGTCCTTCTTGAATTGATTTTGCTCACTGAGAGAGCTTCCGTTCATCGGACATTCATTGTGAATTTCTCCGCTGTCAAACAAATAGCTATATACAAACAGTGATATTCAAGTAATGCAAAGTTTATGCTTGTTTTGATGTTTTGAAAAATGTGTTTTTAGCAAGTAAAGAAGTTTGTAATTCAACTATGGATTTTGAGTAAAGCCTTACAGGAGTCAAGATACCTTTTGTAACAGTAAGCTTTCGAACTAACCCATGCTTCAATTAGGACTTTTGAAGGGTTGTAACGTGGCTTGGTTCACAGTTTAATAAACAAAGGATAAAGGCTTAAAGTGTATTTGTACCCACCCGCTCTTCGTGACGTTCTTCAGTCCTAAGCTCAGTTAATTGTGCGTTTGAATTCCAATTGAGTCTGGAATGACATTTTTGGTGATGGTTCAAACAAGTTAAGTTTGTCGGAAGGTAGTCATATTTGCAACATTTTTTTTGTGTTGTTGAGGATTTGTAGTGACCTCTTTCTTTTGATTCTTTTTTGCCTGACTATTCTTGTTTTGAGATTACAGTCAGCGGGATGCCCCCGTTTTCTTAAGTCTCCTTTGTAGGCTTTGACTTAGTGGGCTTTACTTTTTTGAGAAATAGTGACTGCCCATGTGATAGGGAACCATCACCATCTTTTGATTTCAGAGAAATGTTTCTGATGTCATTCATTGTATTATGCGATGAGATTTTGCGATTTGAACGCGCATTTGAATTAACTGAGAGACTACCCTGCCCCAGGTTTTGATTAAAGGTTTCAATTTGTGTTAAAACAGAAAACTTCTACTTCATTGGCTCGAAGGGGTTGACTAGGGATTATCTTCCTTATAACTCCAGTGTTTAGGATTTGAAATAATACATGTACATCATCAGCAAGGTCTGTCCAAAAGCATACTGTATGAGATTATGGCATTGTTTTCGTCATCCTCCCTCTAAAGGCTTGTAACTTTTAGAAAGAGTTAAATGTCATAAATTGAGTAAAAAGCATAGTTTAAATGTAATGAAAATGAGTGGATCAAATCAAGACAAACATATGCAATGCATTAATGAAACAAAGTTTGACATTAATAGATAATTATTTGAATAACAAGAGATTTTACAACTTGAAAATTCAAAATGAACAGAAGCCTCTTTGTTTGAACTTTTCACTTTAGGTGGTGAGCCTTTGAGGGACGGCAGAAGAGTTCACTCTAGCCATCTTGTGCAAACCCCATCATTCCTTCGTCGATCAGGTTTTGAATCTTATACTTCAACGCCCAACAATTGTTTGTATCTGTCTAGGACTATCAGAATGATAGGCACATCTGGCATTGGGATTGTAGCTGGGGGAAAAAGTTTTGGGATTCAGATGAGGTCTTATTGGTGTAATCAGATTCATCCTCAACATGTGTTGCATAGCTTGGGACAGTGGTATGTTGATGTTGGTAAACTGTCTTTTGGGATCGCTTTGCCTTTGCTGATTTTCCGGTTGATGTTAGCGAAGTCATTGTTGGGCTCGTGATGTGGAAGAAAATTGGGAAGGTCTTCTCTCCCTTAAATCGGCTTCTTGTCTCATGGGAGGCTGAATGATGACATAATCCCCAATTCTAGATGTTTTCCCCATTTGGTTACATCCATCTTGACGAACCTTGTTAATGATGACTCTCAGCTCTTCTTGTCCTTGGGCCAGATTTTGGATTAGAGCCATCTGGCCCACCAGTTGTCCCATCATTTGGACCCTCATTATGGCTATTTCAGTTTGTATCCTTTCCAACTGATCATCCTTGGTGCCTTCTGGATTCCCTATGACCATTCCCCTTGTGAGGAGAGCTTTCACCTCTTCTTGCCCCTTGGACAGGTTCAAGAACATCTCTTGAAGTTGAGTGTTTTAAGCCTGGATGTCTTTGATAGTCTGCTCTAGATCCACCTCTACTGAAATAAACAGTAGGAAGATAAGGAGACATGTATGGGAGAAACCTGTTATGATATGATGCATGATATGTGGATGCATGTTTTCAAGGATCTCGCAGGGTAAACACAAGAAAGAGTTAGAGGTTGAATTTTGATTAACATCTTTGATTGGAGAAATTTGTATCCAGGGATGTCCTTCCACGAGGATTAAGCTCACCATATCAAGTGGGTCATAGACCTTGACTCAAGTTTTTTGTACTTGATCTTTGACGGTGTTTGGTCAGAGGAAAATAAATCCCCCTGCCCCCTAGTAGACGTCTGGTTCAATGTGACCCTGCATCAAAGACCCTCGAGATCCTTGAAATGGTTATTGAAAATTCTATGTGTTGTACCCCAAAATTTGCCCTCTCAATTCTCAAGGCATCTCTCATAATGATTCTCAAAATTCAAGCTTGCACAAGTACGTTGGGATTTTCCAGCACCATAATTAAAAGGAAACTAACAAAAAGGGAGAAAATAGATAAAAATAACATTTTGACAAATTTGGAGGAAAATAGGTCTCCTTTGATTCAGCCCCTTTGATTGGACATTGCACCTCCTTCGATTGCTCAAAAGTTGCTACTAGCGTGCCTCTTTCGTCTGGGCATGTGACTTCTTGTTGTAGGCTTTGTTTGTGTCTTCCATTGCCTGCGTGTTTGCTTTGAGTAGAAAATTTTCTGCCACAAGTGCCCCCTAGAAGGTAAGCCTTTCGACTGGACAAGTTTGTTTCCTGCATGCTTACAATCGAAGGCCATGATCTGGTGGCCAAATGTGCCTCCTGCATACAAGCCTTCATTTGGGCATTGACCTCCTGCATATCTGCGTGTAAGCCTTTGTTTGGGCATTCATCTCTGGCCATGCCTGCATGCAAGCTACAGTTGAGCAAGGGCTTCATGCCACTTGGGTTACATCTTTCATTTGGGTATTGAAAGCTTCCTTCGACTCAGAAGGAAATGATCTTCATACAAGCTTCAATTGAGTTTTTGTTTCCCTTTGAAACAGTGTCCTTCGACTCAGGAATGTCCTTCGACTCAGGAATGTCCTTCGACTCAGGAAGTAAAGGCCTCCTTTTGGTTTTCTTCAATTCAAAAAGTAAATAATCTTCTGAAAGCTTCCTTCGACTCAGAAGGAAATGATCTTCATACAAGCTTCAATTGAGTTTTTGTTTCCCTTTGAAACAGTGTCCTTCGACTCAGGAATGTCCTTCGACTCAGGAAGTAAAGGCCTCCTTTTGGTTTTCTTCAATTCAAAAAGTCAATAATCTTCTGAAAGCTTCCTTCAATTCAGAAGTTAATAACCTTCTAAAAAGTGGCATTCGATTGCACCATTCGCCCCTCACCTATTTGCCTTGGATTCATAAGTTTTCGATTGGATGAATGGCTACCTTCCTGTGACTTTAAAATTCATCTTCATGTATGATTCGAACGCGCCTTCATACAACTTGGTGGTCCATTCGAAGGACTTGCCATAGTTAGGGAATAATTGTTCTCTTACTTTGGAGTCTAGTCGAAGGTTTGGGCCTAAGTTATTAAAAGCAAGAAGACTCAAAATGACATATTCAGCTAAAAAGGGTCATTCGAAGAACACACAGTTGGTTCATTTGAAGGACACACAACTGGTGAAAACAAATGCTGTGTTGTTCTAGTCTGGTCGAAAGGTGTAGAAAGTGGAGGATTCGACTCAAAAGATCAAGTTGAACATTTAGACCCATAGGCTAGGCTACGTATTTTCCCTTTTCAGGCCTTAAACCTATGACTCACTCTATACTTAATTGTTTATGCAAGTTAAAATAGGCCTTTACCCATTTGTTGTTCAAGACCACTTGCACTTAATAGCATAATACTACCTTTTAGAAAAGTTTGTCTTGAGCCTTGCGCCTGTTTTCCTTCAGAAAGAAGCAACCCATCTGAACCATTCATCTTGCTTTTATGGCACAAGTGGACACTTACTTTCCAGACTGAGCCTTATTTTATTATTTTTGCTCCCCAAGCTTCCCAAAAGCCATTCTCTATAAATATAGAGTTCATTTGCACAAAGAGAAAAAGAGGAGGAGGGGAATGTATCTTCAAAATTCTCAAACACTTCAACACTTGTGAAATAAAAAAAAACAGAATCATTGTTACCTCCTTCAATTCTGAAGAACAACACATTCCAGTTTCCTTCAAATCAAGGAGCATCCCACTTGTTCCTTCCTTTGAATCCAGCAAAGAAGGATATTTCACTTGTTTTGCTCTTTCGAATCCAGTGTCGAAGGCCTACCCTGGGTCTTTTCCTTCGAATCCAGAGGCATTCAAAGCAACCACTTCAAAGTCCAGAACACGCTCCAACCTCCAGCAAGGTAAGTCATTTTTAACCTTTGGCCCTTCGTTTCCAGCATAGCATGTAAATAAGTTTTCTTTTTCATTTAAAACATGTACACACTATTTTCTTCTTTTTGTTTTCACTCTCTTAATATGTGTCATGGTTAACAATCTTCTCGGCTTTTGCTCTTGGTACATTTAAATACGCTTTAAAGAACTAATATAGTCTTAAGGTGATGTTGGCATGGTCTTGGGCCATGTTGCTATTCAAACTCAAATGAAAGAAATAGGAGATATAAAAGTTAGAAGTGAAGCCTATGGCTTCCATACTAACCTTCAAGCCAATCGAAAGGCACAACATGCTGGCCTCCAGGCCCCAATCGAAAGCCAAAATATGCTAGCTTCTAGGCCCCAATCGAAAGGAACAACATGCTGGCCTCCAGGTATGCTGGCTTCTAGGCCCCAATCGAAACTCATTCCTTCACCCCTTTTCAGGTAAGGTCGAAGAGAGCCAGAAATGGAAGAATCGAAGGGTTTGCTGCCCTAAATTGAAAGATCCATTTTTCTTGCTTTTACCTTATTTTTGCCTTTATATTTTCATGCAACTCAATATGGTTGTAATAGTGTAGGATTTATTTTTTTCACTCTTTTATTTCCTTCATATAAATGTTAAGTAATTAGGTGTGTATGGCAAGATAAAATCAACAAGTAGACAACCCAAAAATCAAAGACAAAATGCATGCAATCAAACACACTTGCACACATGCACCCTTAGGGAAATTCCACTTGTTGCCTTATAAAAATGGTCATGTTATGCATGTGGGGTATCTTTGCAAAAACAATCACAAATACAAGATCATAGTCCCTCGATGACGCTACAAATATTTCCTTACAAGTGATCTTAGTCCCTATAAGAGAATGCTAAGATATCTCACAACATTGCTATCATGACTATACGATGACCCACGTCTGTCCCTTCACATCCAACGATGGGGCTTCTTATCAAATCAATGGTAAGGTAGCAACATCTAAAGGAGGAGGAAAAACACATCTAAAACCTTTTGAGTAGGTAGATTACTTTTAGTTACTTGCTCAATTTCAAAACAAAACATCCTTGCTATTTTCAAAACAATCACATACATCTTTCCAAAACTTGAAATATTTTTAAAAGCTCAACACTTTGCATACACTCTTACCAACGGGAATCATTGCAAAGTTCGCCTAAACGATGGCACCTTTTCAAAATACTTTTAAAACTAAACAAAAGCATAATTTTCAAACAAAAGCAAGTGATCTAACAAGTAACTAAGAGCTCATGGAAAACCATGGATGGAAAGGGTACTAATACCTTCCCTTTTCATAATCTACTCCCCGAACTCAAGAAAACATCTCGAAAGGTCTTTCCTGTGCTTTTTTTACCTTTCCTTATTGGATAAAAGAAAAGTCGGTGGCGACTCTTGCTAAACCGTAACATTTTGCGAACACAAACGCAAAACCCCAAGTCAGTTCTCCCACCGTATCACCAGAACTGGCGACTCTGTTGGGGAATAAAATCTTCAAAAAGTGGGTTTACCTTAGGGCTAGATCATATTTACTTGCTTACATTATTTGATTTGCTTGCTTTATATTTTGGTTCCTTGTTTGGGTTTGTTTTAAATCCTACACCCGGATTTGGGGGATACTTTTTAGGTAAGTTACAATAAACTATGAGGGAACTGTGCGGGGTATACCGACATGGTTGAAGCAGTAGCTACATTGATGTAGCACTTTGGTTGGTACCAGTAACCCTTGAGTCAGTCAAGGAGAGTACGGGGCCGCCGTGTGGTTTCATAAAGCATCAACTGACCTTAGAACCTTACTTGACCAACTTAGCCATTAGGACGTAGTGAGATGACCGGCTTTGGTGCAGTCCGAAGTTGGTTGATACTCGATTCTACGCTCATTGAGGTTTGACTCTTGAGCTTTGTTTAGTTGCGATTCAATCGCTTATTGAATGAAACTTGGGGGAAAGATCAGTGATATTGAGATCCCTTAGAACCCGGTTACTTTTAACTAGGACAGGTTGAGCCAACTAAAACTTCAAGAGGGTACTTACCTGAAACCCCATGCAAGCCTAAACCGAGGACTTTTTTGCTTTGTATATGCACTTGTACATAACATCATAAACATCATAAACATCACTAACCATTTCAAGGATTTTTGGATTTATCTTTGTTCTGTTTTGTAGGACATGGCCTCCGCTCGTAGGAGCACTATCCAAGTCAGTCTTGTGAGGATACCTCCACAACTCAAGGGTTTAGTATCAAGGGTCCCTGAAGATTCCCCGTTCACCAAAATACATGGACGACTCCTTAGTTTGGTTACCTCAAGTATTGAAGAAGATATGGTAAAGGTGCTTGTCCAATTCTTTGACCCTTTGCATCATTGCTTCACTTTTCCTGATTACCAACTTGTGCCCACTTTGGAAGAATTTTCTCAACTCATGGGGATCCCTATTCTTAATCAGTTACCTTTCAACGGTATTGAAAGAGACCCTAAACCTGAGGAAATTGCTCGAGCTCTACATTTGCAACCATCTAACATAGTAGCAAATTGGGTAACAAGGAGGGGTATTAAAGGGTTACTAGCAAAGTTTTTGTTGGAGAAGGCTCAAGAGTGTTGGAATACTTTGTGTGATGCGGTGGGAGAACTGACTTGAGGTTTTGCGTTTGTGTTTGCAAATGTTGCGGTTAGCAAGAGTCGCCACCGACTTTTCTTTTATCCAAAAGGAAAGGTAAAAAAGCACAGGAAAGACCTTTGAGATGTTTTCTTGAGTTCGGGAGGTAGATTATGAAAAGGGAAGGTGCTAGCACCCTTTTCATCCATGGTTTTCCATGGGCTCTTAGTTACTTGTTTAGATCACTTTCTTTGCTTTGTTTTGTTTAAAATGGTGCTTGGTGTGGTTTTGAAAGTATTTTGAAAAGAGGTCATTCGTTTAGGCAATCTTTGTAATGATTCTCATTCGTAAGAATGTATACAAAGATGTTTGTCTTTTTGAAAATGTTTTCGATATTTTGAAAGATGTTTTGAAATGTGTGTGTGTTTGAAAATAGCAAGGATTGTTTTGAAATGTAACAAGTAACTAGAAGCTAATCTACCTACTCAAATGTCTTTCTTGTGCATTTTTATTCCTTTAACATTGTTGACTTACCATTTATTTGGTAAGAAACCCTATCTTTGGATGTTAACGAGATGGGCGTGGGTCATCGTATGACCATGATAGAAATGTTGCCAAGTATCTTAGCAATGTTTGAGGGACCAAGATCATTTTAGGCAACCTTTGTATAGCGTCATCGAGGGACTATGATCTTTTATTTGTTTTGTTTTGCCAAGATACTTCGCGTGCGTAACATGGCCCTTTCAATTTAGGCAACCAAGTGGAAGAAACCCTAAGGGTGCTTGTGTGCAAAGTGTGTCATTTTACATGCTTTTGATTTGTCTTGAATTAGGGGTTTTCTATTTGTTTTGTTTTGGTTCTTGTCATGCAAACCCTAATTTACTAATCATGGTATAAAAGCGATAAATTGCGTAATTGTAAACTAAGTTATTACAACAATTATTATGGGAGGGGGGATACAAGTTTTGAATGGGGATTTTGCACAAATATAAACCTAAATATATTATTACAACCCAATCGAATATTGTGCGAATTAAAAAAATATACAAGTATTTAAAATGCAATGCAAATGTATTTATGTGAAAAAAGTTTTGTGTTTGTTTTTTGTATGAGAAAATGATTTAAATTAACCCTAAAAAATAAGGAAAAATAAATTATTTATTTTTGGAAGGGTGAAACCCTAATTTTTTGATTAAAAGAAAATAATGCTTTATGTTATTATTTTGTCCATTTTTTGTACAAGAAAATAATAAATAATATTATATTTAAATATTAAAAATTAAGTATGTATAAAAATAAGTATTTTATGTATAAATAATATAATAAAAATATTAAGTATTTTTAATTGTATTTATAAGTTATTTTAAGAAAATAAGTTCTATTCTATTATATAAACTATTTTTATATGAGAAAATAAATAATAAAATAAAATAAAAGTGTGAAAATAAATAAATTATTTTTGGGTATTTTTTATCATTAAAAAAAATAAATGCAAGTAATAAATATAAAAATATGAAATAAAATGCAAAAATATAAAAAATAAGTCAGGGGGTGTGAAAGTAAGTCAGGAGGTGTGGTCAGTAAAAACAAAAAAGGCCAAAGCTGCCAAAAAGCCCAATGCTTCGCCCTGTCCTCCAGCCAAGCTTCCTGCGCACGCGTTTTCGTTCAACTTGTAACTCTCATATGCTTGCACAAAAACAAAAATGTATAACATGAAACTTGTGGCATTTAATCTCACGATTCCAACCATATAAAATTTGTAACCTAACTCTCAAAGATCAGAGAGAATTTTGGCATACCTAATTCGTGACCTAACATTTTCATGAACTTCAAACTTCAAATTCTCTCAGCATGGTTAATATAAATGAAAAGTATGCATATGTACAGCTTCACCATGTTATGGACTACATTTTTTCTTCACAAATCGTGGCTTGAGGATGCCTAAATACAGAGATAGAGTTTGAGAAAAATACCTCTTTCAGCTGGATTTTGATAGAGCAATGTAAGGACTTTAATGTAGGCATGAGGATCGTGTGAGCTTCCTTGAGCTTCCCTGAAGCTATTCCAATGCTTAGCTAGCTCTGAGGATGGCTGAAACTCTTTGCACAAGTCAAATTGCAAGCTTCCAAAGTGAAAATGGCAATGGCTGAAACAGGGGTTACAGAAATAGTGTAAAGGCTTGGATTGCTTGGTTTGATATGTAGAAGGTGTTTGAAGTGTTAAAATGCAAAATGCACGAGCCAAAAATTAGTTGGCTTTCGTTTTGCAGATTCTGGATGTTTTGACAGAAAAATGGTTTTTCTGATTTTTAGGGAGTTTTAGCTTCAATGCCATCCTGTTATGCCTTGCCAAATGTTTGTGTATTTGTATAGAATGGATACAAAGTCCACTCCTTACTAGCTGCGCAAGTTTTTTGACCTTTTGCAACCTTTCTTGCTTTTAAGTAAAGTGACAAGACCAGTGCTAACATGCTTGTCCTTGCTTTCTTGTGACCTGAAATGAACTTGTACAATATGCTTGAGACCTATAGAAATTATTTGCATCAAAGGGAAAGGTCCAAGGCTCAAGATTGATAAAGTTACAAAAGCTCATCTTTATGAAAATGGCACTGTGAACTTTATGCCTAAAGTGGAATTATCTCTTGTACAATGCTTCAAAAGCAAAGATAATGCCTTTAGCTTCTGAGTTTGCATTTAATTATGGAGTGTAGAGTGAGTTTAGGACCTGTAAAGCAAGATTCAAACAACATGGATTGGATTTGCAACTTGATCTTATGTGAAAATGGTTTGAACAAAAGTGATAAAATGCCAACTTCCCTTCTTCGATTCTCCCTAACCAAAAATGATCTTGGAGAGTTATTTGACATTTTGGAAAGCTTGAAATGTTCTCTACAATCCATATTTGAAATGAAATTTGAGATACCTCTTGGAACTAGGTGAAAAATGTCCATGAAGTTGGGTCAAAAACCTGCCTAAACTAGGGCAAAATTTCACTAAGTTATTTAGTTCATGGACCCATATTCACAAATTCATAACTTGAGATCCAAGCATCTTTTGGGAAAAGCTTGTGAAGAAACGTTGTATATTTCATGGAGGACTACAACTTTCATGTTGGAAGTTTTCTTTGAATCAAATTGCATCATGGTGAAAAAGTGGTGAAAAGTTGGGAAAAAATAAGAAAATTTTCATACTTAGAAAAATTCTAAGTTATGAAAATTTTCAAATTCAAAACCCTAATTTGCAAATTTAAGTTTCTTGATGGAAAAGTTTCATATTTTGACATATCTTGATGAATTATGACCCTTGGCACTTGATTTTGACCAAAAAGTCAAAGTTTGACTTTTTAGTGTATAGTTGACTTTTGATCAGTTGATTGCAAAATTCATCTGTCAATCCAATGAACTTGAGATCTTTTGAACCATGTAATTAGGTCAAGATGATGCCATTTAACCCTTTAAATCATGTTTTAACTCAATTGGTCATTGGCTAGGTTAAAAATCAGAAATTGCCCTTTCTCAGTCAAAACCCTAATTTTGACCATTTTGCCCTTTTGATGATTTGATCAAATTTCTTGAGGAGTTGTGATCCAAACTTGATCAAATGGTACATATGAGTCTAAAATGTTGATGTGGATCAAAAATTATGAAGTTTGACTGTAAATTGGTCATAGTTGACTTTTTCCCCAATACAGTTGACTTTTAGGTCAACTGTCCAATTGACTGATCAAAAATGTGGTTCAAGGTTTGAAACTTGTCATGAACAATCTTAGGGATCCAACATGATGTATGAAAGTCACATGAAGCATTGATGGTCCAAAAATCCTTGTGCAAACTCAAACCCTAATTTTGGGTTATCAGTGCAAGATGAGATGTCTTGAGCTGACCAAACCCTAAACTTGTCTTGAGTCCAAGAAGTCTTGTGAGAAAAGTATTGATAAATGAGAGGGAAAATTTTGGGGTACAACATCTGCCCCTGTTCAATCTTCTTGAACCTGAAGAGTTATATAGGCGAGCTTTGTCGTTCGTGACTCGAAGGTAAAAGATGATTGGACACTAGAGTGCCCATAAATTTGCATTCGACAAAAATGTAGGTGAGGGAATGGGCTTAAAGATGCCATTTGGAGAGGTGATAGAATCTTGTTGGAGTTGGGCTTGTAGATGCCATCCGAGAATGTTTGTTGAATAGTAAGTTGTAAATCAGAAGAATAAGTATCAGAATTGTATCCGCGTCTGGAACGTATCTGTGTTGTATCTGGAGACTTGAAATTTGAATGAGAAACAGAATAGCATCCGTGTCTGGAGCCTATCCGAGCTGTATCTGAATTTGAATAAGTATCAGAATGGCATCCGTATCTGGAGCGTATCTGAACTGTATCTGATAGTTGAAATCTGGATAAGTGACAGACTGGCAACCGTTCCTGGAGCGTATTTAGACTGTATCTTGATGTTGAGGTCTGAATGAGTAATAGAATGACTTCCGTGTCTGGAGCGTATCTAAAATGTATCTGAGATCTGAATCTGAATGAGTAACAGAATGACTTCCGTGTTTGGAGTGTATCTGAATTATGTCTGATAGTTGAAATCTGAATAAGTGATAGAATGGTAACCGTGCCTGGAGCGTATCTGGACTGTATCTGATAGTTGAATCTGAATGAGTAACAGAATGACTTCCGTGTCTAGAGTGTATCTGAATTGTATCATGATTGCATATTGTTAAACGGTAGCTGTTAATCTTATCCTGAAAAGGGTAAAATGTTAGCTGAAACACAAAGTTATGTTGCATGAAATGTATGATGTAATATATGTGTTTTATCAATGTTTATGATATGTGGATGTAATGTATGCGCATGTAAGCTGATTCGCTGTATTGTTGAGGAAAATAAATCCTTGACTGCTGCCGGGGACAATAAATCCTTGATTGCTGAGGATATGAAATCCTTGGCGACTTCACTGGGGATATAGGGATTCTTCATGTCTTGGAGTATCGACAAAAATTCTGTTGCGAGCAATGCCATATACTGCTTGAGTAATCTGCTTGGGGAATCCAGAGAATTTCGATGACTTCTACCGGGGATTACACAATGGGAATCCTTATTCCGTTGGGGAATAAAGAAAACTCTGATGACTTCTACGGGGAATTAATAAAGAGAATCTTCACTCTGTTGGGGAGCAATGAAAACTCTGTGGGGAAGAAAACTTATTCCTGTTTGGAAAAAGTTGAGGAGTTTCGGTCGTCTGCCACTCTACTGGGGAATTATCCTAGGTTGGGGAGGAACAAAAGTTAACTGTTATCTGGTTGCTTTTCAGACTTCAAGACAACTTGCTGGGGAATTTGGAGAAACTGAATGGTTTCTGCTGGGGATTGATAGTTTGAAGTTTTGGCTCCGCTGGGGATTGGTAATTGGAAATTTTGGCTCCGCTGGGGATCAATAGTTTGAAGTTTTAGCTCCGCTGGGGATCTAGATGATGTACTGTAGGGATTGCTCCTGGAATAGCCTAAAGACGTTTTCCTGATCTTTCAACCTGTCAGTAATTGTTCTTTTCCACTTTGTTTATTTGTAAACAGTAATTATGTTCAAATGCATATGTTCGTTAATGAATCATTGGACGTTTTTGCAAATAAAAACACAAGTGTAAAGGAAAAAGGCAAATAGTTTTCTATACTTTGAAAGAGGTATCTTTGTATTTACTTTGAATAAGTATTTTGTACAAAGGAGACAGACATCCTAGTAAGAGGATGGTGTCATAAAAGTAAGAAAAAATTATACAAAGAAAGATGGCTATATGTGATAATCCCATGGGGTTCCCATTCTGCTATAGCCTCCATATCTCCGAATATCTTGTCTGTCCATTGCTTCGTCTGAAGATGATTGAATTGATCAGAAGCTCAGAGTTTGTCCGTGAAGAGATTATCCTCAAAGTGATCCGACGAGACATAGTCATACGCTTTAATTCCCTAACTTTTGCCTGGACCGCCCTTTCGGGTTTTTAGTCCACCGGGAAACCCTTTTTTGCCCAAGTCGCCCTTTCGGATTTTCAACTTGCCGGGTGTACAGATTTTTTTTTCATTTTATCCCTAATTTTTGCCCGAACCTTTTTGGTTCGTCGGGATGCCCTTGTTTTGCCTAGGTGTGTCAACCTAGCGGGTCTCTTATGCGTAGTATCTTTTGACTATGTCTGTGTTCGCAGGGTGTGGTAGGTAATCGCCGTCCATGGTGGTTAGGATCATTGCCCCACCAGAAAAGATGTTCTTGATTACAAATGGTCATTCGTAGGTAGGAGTCCATTTTCCCCTGGGATCACTTTGTGGCAAGATGATGTGCTTGATCACTATATCTCCAACTTGATAAACTTGGCGTCTGACTTTCTTGTTGAAAGCCTTGATCATCCGCTTTTGATACGTCTGACCATGGCAAACAGCAGTAAATCTCTTTTCATCGATTAAGTTCAGTTGATCAAGTCGGGTCTGGATCCAATCGTCCTAACTCAAACCTGCATCCTTCATGATTCTCAAAGAGGGGATCTGAACCTCAATAGGTAAAACAGCCTCCATGCCATAAACCAAAGAATAGGGTGTTGCCCCAGTTGATGTGCGAGCCGTGGTACGGTACCCGTGGAGAGCAAACGGTAACATCTCATGCCAGTCCTTGTAGGTGATTGTCATCTTCTGTATGATCTTTTTAATATTTTTGTTAGCAGCTTCGACTGCACCATTCATCTTTGGCCGATAGGGGTATGAATTGTGATATTGAATCTTGAACTGCTTGCACAAGGCGGTGATCATAGTATTGTTAAGGTTTGTACTGTTATCCGTGATGATCCTTTATGGGATACCGTACCGGAAAATAAGATTCTGCTTGATGAAGCGGGCAACAACATTCTTAGTAACGGATGCGAAGGAAGCTGCTTTGACCCATTTGGTGAAATAATCAATGGCCACCAGGATGAAGCGGTGTCCATTGGAGGTTGTAGGTTTGATCTCCCTAATAATTTTGATTCCCCACATAGCGAAGGACCAAGGAGCTGTTACGACATTTAGAGGAAACGGAGGCACGTGCACCTTGTCTGCATAGATTTGACACTTATGACAAGTCCGGGAGTGTTGATAGCAGTCTGCTTCCATGGTAGACCAGTAATAGCCTGCCCGTAGAATCTTCTTTGCCATCGTATGCCCACTAGAGTGAGTGCCAAAGGTACCCTCATGCAATTCAGCCATGATCTTTTCAACTTCAATCTTGTCCACACAACGGAGCAGAATAGAATCATGATTACGCTTGTACAGGATGTCATTACTTAGGAAGAACTTAGCTGAGAATCTCCTTAAGAACTTTTTGTCGTTGGCTGAAGCTCCTTTTGGATATTCTCGAGCCTCGAGATACCTTTTGACTTCATGGAACCATGGTTGGTCCACTACTTCTTCGGTATTAATCTCGTGACAGTGTGTCGGTTCGTCCATCCGTTCAATGGTGATCTGGGGAGCCTCATTATCCCAGTTAAGTTTAAACATAGATGACATTGTAGCTAGAGCATCTGCTAGCTGATTTTCTTCTCGCGGGAAGTGCTCGAAGGTAATCTGCTCGAAATGTGGTAACAATGTCAAAACATGTTCTTTGTAAGGGATGAGGTTTGGATGCTTATTATCCCACTCTCCTTTGATCTGACTGATGACCAAAGTTGAGTCCCCAAACACATCTAAGGATTTGATTCCCAAGTCTTTGGAAGCCTTGAGACCAAAGATGCATGCTTCGTACTCTGCCATGTTGTTCGTACAGTTAAAGAAAATTCTGGCAGTGAAAGGAGTATGGCATCCTTCCGGAGATATGAGCACAGCGCCGATACCGTTACCAACTGCATTGGATGCCCCATCAAAGTACAGGGTCCATCGCGATGCTTGTTTAGGTTCGTCATATGGTCTGATTTCTTCACTATTGTCTACTATCATGATGTCTTCGTCAGGGAAGTCAAACTTCATAGACTGATAATCTTCTACAGCTTGATGAGCAAGATGATCAGCTAGCACACTGCCCTTTATAGCTTTTTGGGTGGTGTACTATATGTCATATTCTGTTAAGATCATCTGCCATCTAGCTATCCTTCCAGACAGAGCAGGCTTCTCAAAGATGTACTTTATCGGATCCATCTTAGATATCAGCAAAGTGGTATGAGTCAACATATACTATCTTAGCCGGCGAGCAGCCCATACCAAAGCGCAGCAAGTTTTCTCGAGCAGTGAATATCTGATTTCACAGTCGGTAAACTTTTTGCTTAGGTAATAAATAGCATGCTCTTTTCGTCCAGACTCGTCATGTAGCCCCAGTACGCACCCCATTGAATTCTCTAAGACGGTTAGATACATGATTAGCGGTCTTACTTCGACTGGTGGCATCAAGACAGGAGGTTCTAGTAAATACTCCTTGATTTTGTCGAAAGCAATCTGACATTCATCATTCCATCTGACTACTTGATCTTTCTTCAACAGCTTGAAGATTGGCTCATAAGTAGACGTTAGGTGAGAAATGAATCTGGAAATATAGTTTAGGCGACCCAAAAAACCTCTGGCTTCCTTCTCAGTGCGAGGAGCAGGCATTTCTTATATCGCTTTAACCTTGGCAGGATCAACCTCGATGCCTTTGTTGCTGACAATGAAACCAAAGAGCTTACCAGACCAGACTCTGAATGTACACTTGTTTGGATTCAATCTTAACTTGTACTCCTTCAATCTGACAAACAGCTTTTGCAGGTGTTGTACCCCAAAATTTGCCCTCCCATTTCTTCAAGATTTGCCAAGACAATGCTTCAAAATTCCCCAAGGGTTGCACAGTTCAAAGGCCTCCTAACAGTCAAGAACTAGGGTTTTGTTTCTGACAAAGTAAATGAAGTTTCTAAGGGTCAAATCAAGTCCCACATGCCTACAAACATGGTAAAGCATCCTCATACCAAGTTTCAAGACTTACAGCACAAAATTGCACAGTCAAAAACCCTAATTGCTCAACAGTCAACTGTAGGGGCAAAATGGTCATTTGACAGTCAAAAGTCCAAATTTTTGGTCAACATCGCATTTTGAAGCCACAAACATCATTTGATCAATGCTTGATCATGATTCTCAAAGCTTGGCTCAAAAATCATCAAGATGCAAAAGTTTCCTTATTTGGACAGTTGAAAAAGTCAACTGTAACTTGACCAGGGCATAACTTTCACATGGATTATCAGAAAAATTCCATCCAAAGCTCATTTTTAAGAGAATGACATTTCCTACAACTCCTCTTCACACTTCAAGTCCAAGAAATTCTCTCACAAAAAGTTATCAATTTCAACATTATAGGTCATTTTCAAAAGTCAACAAAAAAGGACTTTAAGTCAAAGGCCATAACTTGAGATTGGTAAATCAAAATGACATGGGACCAAAGGCATTGGTTATAGGCCTCAAAGACCTTTCCAAAATGTCCAAGAACATGAGCAAAGCTTAAAAATTGAGCAAGTTATGCCTTGTGGAAGTTGGGAAATTTTTGGATATTTTGAAAAGTCAACATTGCTTCAAATGACCTAAAAATGCTAATGGGCCTCCTTTTCTTCCAAAATCCATCATCCAAAACATGTGCACGACCATTTGGCCCAAAGGGAAGTTTTTTTATCATTTTTATTTTATTTATTTGAATTTTTAAATGCTAGAAATTCATTTAATTAATTAAAATATATGAAAAATACTAAACCTAGGTTTTTAAATCTTTTTATGCATGATATACACTCAATATTTCGTGCATGGTTAGATTTGGAAAGAATCAATATGATTTGTCATGATTTGGTAGCAAATATGCATGAAAAGATTTGAAAACTAATGCATGGAAAATCAAATATCTTATCATCAATTCAAGGATTCTTTGGCTCAAATTCTCAACCCTAATCACTCACATACATATATGGATGCAAACCCTCGTGCCCATGATCCCCCAGCTGCGCAGAAAAGCCATAACAAAAACTTGAATTTTCTCAAAAAAGTCCAATACTGAAAACTGTCTTCCAGGGCGATTCAAGATGAAATAATCATCTCATTACCTTCCTGGGACATCAAGAAACGTTTTTGAATCACTTTCCACGTCCCTAACGCCCAGAATTGGTGAATAGGATTCAAACTTTTTCACATTTTCTTCATAATCGTGTTTTAGTATTCAAGCATATTCATTGCATATTTTTCATGGATTCTTACTAATTAGATGATCCTGAAGCTAACCACATACTTTGATTGGGTTTTTATACACTATATGCAAAAACGCCATTGTTATGTTTTAGGGTTACAGGGATTTTGATTTAGGGCTTTACGTTCAAGGAAAAATTGGGACACGAGACTGGCATCATGAGAACCACAAGCTTCCAACGAATTCAATGATGGGGTCGCGCCCAATTTCTGATCCAAGACAAGCTAATCGCTATTTTCTAGAATGGTGCATTTGGGGACGGTTCAAAACCGTTGCTAATTGTTTTTTTGTTTCAGGAAAAAATAAGACGAGGAAGAAGACGCTTAGGTGGCGAGGCATAAGTGGTTGATTTGAAATTTCGCGCGGAAAGGAGCACTAACATTTGTTTTATTTTATATTGTTTGTTTGTTATATAATATATAAAGAAACCAAGTGGAGCAGTTGGCAAGGCACGTTGCTGGTAATCCCTGGGACCTGGGTTCGAGCCCCAGGTCCCCATCCCTTTCCATGCTATTTTTCTAACAGTGCTTCTATGTGATTCCCAAGCTAGCGTCCACCATACGCTTCTCAATCAGCTACGCCACGCGTTCCACTGCACTCAATCAAGGGCCAGGATTCAGAGACTAGGGTGTGCCTCAGTCAACGCACATGCATGCTAGCAGAAAAGTCAATCAGGCCAGGAGTTAATGGGCCTGAAATGCTGGATTATACCTCTCAATTGGGGACAGACCCCCCCCCCCCCTAGGTTTGCAATTCCTTTTATATATTTTCCATTTTGTTTTTTTATTTTGATTCAACTATTTCTTTTTTTTAATCAATTTCTTTAATTACTTATTTTCATAATAATAGAAAAAACACAAAAAAATCAGAAAGGCCATAAAAATTAAAAATATATTTTATTTTAATATTTTGTAAATAAACACTATTCATTAATTTTAGCTATTAAATTAGGTTTAATTCAAACATTTTCTTAATTAACTTAAAATTTGTAGAATTAGGGTTTTAATTAATTTTTATCCTTTTTCTTTTCTTTTCACTAATAATTAATTATTTATTTTCATAAAATCAAATTGCATGTAAATAATTAATTTAATTTTAGGTTTAAATGATAACATGTTTTCTTAATAAATAAAAGTTATAGAATTAGGGTTAATTTAATTTTAATTTCATTTAATCTTTCTCATTAAAATCATAAATACCAAAATCTCAAAAAACAATTTCCTTTCATTTTAATTTTAATTAATTTAACAATTTAATTTAATTTAATTAAAAAGGGTCCAACGCCCTCGTTCCCAACTTTAATTCAATTCGCGTATTTATTTTCTTTTCGTATAATTCTTATGTACCTCTCCCAAAGCCGTGTAATATTTATCTCTCGCACTTTACTTTAATTCTTTATTTTTCTGTCAAATCGGGTCCTGGATTTATTTTGGCGATGTGGACCCGCGCCTTTGTAATAGCTTAGAACTTTTACCTTCTCGCAATTTTTAACTGCTAAATAAATGCATGCAAGAATGAATGACCTAAAATAAAAACAAAAGCGTAGATCACTTTGACATGACAAGGCAAAATAACTGAATCTGACACACAAATCACACACCACCCCTAGGGTACGCCTCACTGTTGCCTTGCCTCGAAAGGTGATCGTCGAGTAGAGGATGTTTTAGTAAGTCCTCATGATCCGGGAACCTGGCATGAGGGTAGCTTCTAAGGTGTCTTCCTATTGCTCTGGTGATCACCATGTCCCGAACCTCGAATTGACCCGAACACCTCCAACGGTGGTGCTACCTATCTCTCAATGGTGGGATGGCACTACTTTAAGGACATTTACACAGACGAATTCCTTAGGGTAGGTAGACGACTCTAGATACTTGCTCTAAATTCAAAAACAAATCAAAAATACTTTTCACACCGACACCTTTTCAAAAAGCTTTCGAAAGCAATTTTTCAAACACTCTTGAGGACCGATACAAGAGTCGAACTGAAATTTTCAAAGAAACTTTTTTTAAAAAACCCACAATTGAAAAGCAAACAAACCATTTTTGAAAACACAAATGAGCAAGTATCTAAGAGCCCATGGATAACCATGGATAGAAAGGGTGCTAACACCTTCCCTTTCTATAACCTACCTCCCGAACCGAGAGCAATCTCTTTAAGGAATTTTTCTGTGCTTTTGTCCTTTCCATTTGGAGAAAATAAAAGACGGTGGCGACTCTTACTTCCGCGACATTTCGCGAACCAACGTTAAACAGTCAGTTCCAGATCCACCGATCACTGAACTGGCGACTCTGCTGGGGAATATGTTTAAGTGAGGTGTACCTTAGGGTTAGTTCATAACTGCGTTTTCAATTGTCTAAATTGTTTGCTTTAAATTGTGGGACTGTCTTGGGAGTTCTATAGATCCTAACCCGGATCTGGGGGATACCTTCTTAGAAAGTAGCAACAAGGCTGTGAGGGAACTGTGTGGGGTATACCGACATGGTTGAAACAGTCTGCTACGTTGATGTGGCACTTTGGTGTGTACCGGTAACCCTTGAGTTCAGTCAAGGAGAGTACGGGGCCTCCGCGTGGTGTCGTGAAGCATCAACAGACCTTAGGAACCTTAATTGAACTATCTTGGCCTCTTTAGGGTAGTGAGATAACTGACTTTGGTGCAGTTCGAGGTTGGTTGATACTCGATACTACACTCAATTGAGGGTTGCTTTCCTGGAATATTTCGGTCGCCAGTTCAGTGGCTAAATCGAAACGATGAACAATGAAAGCAATCCAGTGATATTGGGATCCTTAGAACCCGGTTACTTCTAATAAGACAGGTTGAACCCACCAACTTCAAGAGGGTAATAACTAGACCTCATGCTTGCCTAAACTCTAAGGGCTTCTTTTGTGTGACTTGTGTGCCTTCCAACTTGACTATTTGCATGCTTGTTGTCTGACACTTGAGTTTCCTGCAGGTTTTGTTTATAGTCCTTAATTAGGACTTATAACAGGGTTTATTGAGTTTCCTTGCAGGTTTTGTTTTAGTCCTTAACTAGGACTCATAACATGGTTTACTGAGTTTGCTTGCAGGTTTTGTTTATAGTCCTTAACAGGGACTTATAACAGGGTTTACCTACATTACCCCATGCATAGCATGACATCATACCATTGCATACATCCTGCATAAAAAACTAATCCATTTCAAGGATCTCAAGGGCTTGTGATGCAGGTCATGGTGAATCAACTATCCTAGCAAGGGGCAAAGAGGATTTATTTTCCTCTAGACAAAATTGTCAGGGGCTATGACCCACTGGATATTGACCCTTGAAGAAGGACTCTCAATAATATGAAGTTCTTTCAATCAAGCTACCGGATCCAAATGCTAACAAATTTTCTTGTTTACCCCGCGAGGTCCTTGAAAACATTACATGCATGTCATACTCATCATTGCATAACAGGTATCCTTGTTGCAGGTCACTTACCTTTCTCGCTGTTTATTTCAGCAATGGCTTCACAACAAGATAACCAGGACCTTCACGCTCAAGAGACTCAGTTCAGGGAAATATTCCTGGGCCTATCCAAGGGGCAGGAAGAGTTAAGGACACTCCTCATGGGGAATCTGATCAGAAAGAGTCCTGAAGATGACAAAGACGAACAGCTGAAACGTCTACAAGCTGAGGTAGACACATTGAAAACCCAGATGCTGGGGCAAAGGGCCCTCATTCAAGGTTTAGCTCAGGAGCAAGGAGAGCTGAGAGCCATGATCAGCCAACTTCCTCAAGGCATGAAGCAACCAGCCCAAATCAGGGACCAGGTCATAGAACAGCTTCCAAGAAGGCAAAGGTCGGGTCCAATGAATAGACCTCTCCGAGTTGCTACTACTTCTCAGGTCCAACAACGACCTCGCCAAGAACAGCGGGTTGATCAGAACAGGTCGGACGAGCCTAAGAGACAATTCACCTACATCAACATGTCGTGGTCACAAGCATTGCAGCACATGTTGAAAATGAATCTGATTGCGGTGATCAACCCTCCTGCAAATCCAAAGACTTCCTCTCCAAATTACAACCCAGAAGCAAGGTGAGCTTACCATTCTGGTAGCCCGGGGCACGATACTGAGGACTGTTGGGCACTGAAGTACAAGATTCAGAATATGATCGATGCTAAAGAGATCGAGTTCGAGCCCGCCGAGACTCCCAATGTGATCATTGCTCCTTGTCAAAACATGGCTAGGATTGAGAAATTTTTGTTCATTAGAATCTTTCAAGTTGTAATTTTCTTTTGATTGTTCAAGCATTCCAGTCATATCAAACGTTGTTATTTCATTAATGCATCGCATATGTCTGTTTTGAAGCAATATATTCGTATTCACTATGTGCAAATTATTTTCATATTTTTTCTGATGACCAACGCTCGATTAATAATGCTAAGCCTCTTGAGGGAGGATGACGAAAACGATGCCGCAATCTACAGTATGCTTTTGAACAGACCCCGCTGATGAGGTACAGGCATTGTTTCAATTCCTAAACACTGGAGTTATAAGGAAGATAATCCCTCGTCAACCCCTCTGAGCCAAAGAAGTAGGAGTTTTTCTTTTCGAAATTTAAAACCCTTAATCATAACCTGGGGCAGGGTAGTCTCTCAGTTGATCCAAGTGCATAACGAATGGCACCAAAGAGGTCCTTACAAAATGAAAGACAGTGATGGTTCCGAACAATCAATAAAGAAAGGCAGTCATTATCTCAAAAAAAAAACCATTAAGTCAAAACCTATGAAGGAGACTTACAAAACTGGGGCATCCCGCTGACTGTAACCACAAAAGAAACAGTTCAGGCAAAAATAGGGATCATAAAATCAAAAAGAAAGAGGTCCTATAAACCCTCAACAAAAAAGGAATGACTGTCTATTCAAAATAAGTTATCAACATCCGAATTATCACCGGAAAATCAGAGCAAAGACTCAAACAAGGTCTAACGTATGATCAACTGAGTTTAGGTTTGGAGGACATCACGAAGAGTGGGTGGGTACAAATAATTTGAGCCTTTATCCTTTGTTTCTTAAACCGTGAACCAGGCTACGTTATAACCCTTAAAAGTCCTAGCTGAAGCATGGGTTAGTTCGAAAGCATATTGTTACGAAAGGTATCCTGACTCCTGAAGGCTCGCTGTAAAATCTTGAGTTGACATCACATTGTTTTACGACAAAATGCATTTTTAAAATCTTCAAGACAGACATAAGCTTGGCATTTTTAACATAACTTTGTTTGCATATGACTTTTTGTTTGAACAGCAGGGAAATTCGCACGATGAATACCTAGTGAACAAAAGCACTTCCAATCAAGGGGCATGGCATGAGCATGGTCCATCATCTGGGGCAATCCAATCAAGATTCGGAGAATCTCTCAAAAGCCAAATAGCCTGGGGCAAATCTCCGCCTGAGCCACTTGGGGCACGCCAGCAACGAATCTTTCCTAATCAAACACCTTCTGGTGGCATGACAAAACACTTCTAACAGGGGCAACTCCCTACATCTTGAGAGCGTGGACATAGTCGAAAAAATACTACGCATAATCAAAGACCCGCTAGGTTGAAAAACCTAGGCAAAAATAAGGGCTTCCTGGCGAACCAAAAGGGTTCGGGCAAAATGAAGGGATGAAATGAAAAAAATCTATACACCCGGCAAGTCGAAAACCTGAAAAGGCGGCTTGGGCAAAAATGGGTATCCCGGTGGACTGAAAACCCGAAAGGGCGGTCCAGGCAAAAGTTAGGGATCAAAGCGTACGACTATGTCCTGTCATCTTGTCACCTGCCTACCTGAAGAAGGTTTGACCCTCAACAATTATCAGCATCTCACAGGTGCCTCCCCATAGAAACAGGGGCAATAACGGGTGGTCTAAGCAATCTGATTGTTCTGTCCTCCAAGGTATCAAGGTAAGTTCCGTTGAAGAACATAACCAATACAGTTCAAACTTCCCCAGGAGAGTCCAATCTAGTTCCCCAGGAAAGTTGGAATCCATCTCCCCAAGCAGTAAGCTTATCCCCAGTAGATTCTGGAAGCTTATCCTCGCAGAACACGAACGCGTCCCCCGGCTTTATTCAAAGAGTTATTTCCTTACCAGGATATAACTGGGTTATCCTCAGCCAAAAGCCACGGAAAGAGCGTCCTCGACGAAGTCGTCTTACCCCCAGCGAAGTCTATTAACACTTCCAACATAACAATGGTATCCCCAGTGAAGTTACCATCAACATTTCAGCAAAGTACCCCTCTTCCCAGAGTATTTTCCCCAGCAAGATCGCTATAGTAATCTCCCCCGCAGAGTAATCTCCAAACATATTCCCCAACGGAGTCATCTTCTCCTACCGGTTCATTCTTGCAGAGCGAAGAGCTCTCTCTTCAACACCAGCCCAGGAGTTAACTTCCTGGCACCCGTCAAGGATTTATTTTCTTAGACAAAAATACATTCATGAACATTACATCTTCATACATTATAGCATGCATATGCATCATACTACACGAATCTCATCAATTTTGAGGACATCTTGAAATCATGCAGTTCACGCATCATGATCTTGCATACAACTAATGCTTTACCTTTTCAGGAAAGGTCAATACAAAGATGATTACTATCAACTATCACGACTCCTTCTAGATATAGTTCAGATGTGAACCAGATATGGCAACGTTCTGATACTTCTTCCAGATTTTCCTTCTAGATATAGTTCAGATGTGAACCAGATATGGCAATGTTCTGATACTTCTTCCAGATTTTCCTTCTAGATATAGTTCAGATGTGAACCAGATATGGCAACGTTCTGATACTTCTTCCAGATTTTCCTTCTAGATATAGTTCAGATGTGAACCAGATATGGCGACGTTCTGATACTTCTTCCAGATTTTCTTCTAGATATAGTTCAGATGTGAACCAGATATGGAAACGTTCTGATACTTCTTCCAGATTTCCTTCTAGATATAGTTCAGATGTGAACCAGATATGGCGACGTTCTGATACTTCTTCCAGATTTCCTTCTAAGATATAGTTCAGATGTGAACCAGATATGGCGACGTTCTGATACTTCTTCCAGATTTCCTTCTAGATATAGTTCAGATGTGAACCAGATATGGCTACCTTCTGATACTCATCCCCAGGTTCTCTCCCCGTTACTGCGGAGGTAGTAATCACCCCCAAGATTCTCTCAGCGTTACTGTTGAAGTAGAAGATATCCAAGATTCTCTCAATGATTACTGTTGAGGTTGAAGTCGTCCAAGATTCTCTCAATGATTACTGTTGAGGTTGAAGTCGCCCAAGATTCTCTCAATGATTACTGTTGAGGTTGAAGTCGCCCAAGATTCTCTCAATGATTACTGTTGAGGTTGAAGTCGCCCAAGATTCTCTCAATGATTACTGTTGAGGTTGAAGTCGCCCAAGATTCTCTCAATGATTACTGTTGAGGTTGAAGTCGCCTATTGTTCTCTCCCCGTTACTGCGGAGGTAGTAATCGTCCAAGATTCTCTCAATGATTGCTGTTGAGGTTGTAGTCGCCTATGGTTCTCTCCCCGATATTTCAGAGGTAGTAATCATCCCAAGATTCTCTCAATGATTGCTGTTGAGGTTGAAGTTATCCAAGATTCTCTCAATGATTGCTATTGAGGTTGTAGTCGCCTATGGTTCTCTCCACGATACTGCGGAGGTAGTAATCATCCCAAGATTCTCTCAATGATTGCTGTTGAGGTTGAAGTTATCCAAGATTCTCTCAATGATTACTGTTGAGGTTGTAGTCGCCTATGGTTCTCTCCCCGATACTACGGAGGTAGTAATCATCCCAAGATTCTCTCAATGATTGCTGTTGAGGTTGAAGTTATCCAAGATTCTCTCAATGATTGCTGTTGAGGTTGTAGTCGCCTATGGTTCTCTCCCCGATACTGCGGAGGTAGTAATCATCCCAAGATTCTCTCAATGATTGCTGTTGAGGTTTAAGTTATCCAAGATTCTCTCAATGATTGCTATTGAGGTTGTAGTCGCCTATGGTTCTCTCCCCGATACTGCAGAGGTAGTAATCATCCCAAGATTCTCTCAATGATTGTTGTTGAGGTTGAAGTTATCCAAGATTCTCTCAATGATTGTTGTTGAGGTTGTAGTCGCCTATGGTTCTCTCCCCGATACTGCGGAGGTAGTAATCATCCCAAGATTCTCTCAATGATTGCTGTTGAGGTTGAAGTTATCCAAGATTCTCTCAATGATTGTTGTTGAGGTTGTAGTCGCCTATGGTTCTCTCCCCGATACTGCGGAGGTAGTAATCATCCCAAGATTCTCTCAATGATTGCTGTTGAGGTTGAAGTTATCCAAGATTCTCTCAATGATTGTTGTTGAGGTTGTAGTCGCCTATGGTTCTCTCCCCGATACTGCGGAGGTAGTAATCATCCCAAGATTCTCTCAATGATTGTTGTTGAGGTTGAAGTTATCCAAGATTCTCTCAATGATTGCTGTTGAGGTTGTAGTCGCCTATGGTTCTCTCCCCGATACTACGGAGGTAGTAATCATCCCAAGATTCTCTCAGCGTTCCTGTTGAGGTTGAAGTCATCCAAGGTTCTCTCACTATTCCTGTTGAGATAGTAACCATCCCTGGTTCATTCATCACCTTTTGAAGCTCCAGATTCAGCTCCTGTAACTAGTCAGGACACATCTATACAAAGAATCTGAAGACCAACTCCTGTAACAGGTCAGGTACTCATTTTTCTTTTGCAGGTATGCAAGTTCTCGCTAAGGAATCTCTTACGCGATCGACATCCAGATGGCATCTATAAGCCCATCCACCTATCCATCACCTCTTAGCATGGCATCTATAAGCCCATCATCCTATCCATCAATCTCCAAATGGCATCTATAAGCCCATTCCCCACCATCACACCACTATGTGAGCGCAAATTTCTGGGCACTCTAGTGTTCAATCATCTTCCACCTTCGGATTACGAAAGGCACGTCAGCCAATCTGCATCCTCAGGTCTAAGAAGATTGAACAGGGGCAACTGTTGTACCCCAAAATTTGCCCTCCCATTTCTTCAAGATTTGCCAAGATAATGCTTCAAAATTCCCCAAGGGTTGCACAGTTCAAAGGCCTCCTAACAGTCAAGAACTAGGGTTTTGTTTCTGACAAAGTAAATGAAGTTTCCAAGGGTCAAATCAAGTCCCACATGCCTACAAACATGGTAAAGCATCCTCATACCAAGTTTCAAGACTTACAGCACAAAATTGCACAGTCAAAAACCCTAATTGCTCAACAGTCAACTGTAGGGGCAAAATGGTCATTTGACAGTCAAAAGTCCAAATTTTTGGTCAACATCGCATTTTGAAGCCACAAACATCATTTGATCAATGCTTGATCATGATTCTCAAAGCTTGGCTCAAAAAGCATCAAGATGCAAAAGTTTCCTTATTTGGACAGTTGAAAAAGTCAACTGTAACTTGACCAGGGCATAACTTTCACATGGATTATCAGAAAAATTCCATCCAAAGCTCATTTTTAAGAGAATGACATTTCCTACAACTCCTCTTCACACTTCAAGTCCAAGAAATTCTCTCACAAAAAGTTATCAATTTCAACATTATAGGTCATTTTCAAAAGTCAACAAAAAAGGACTTTAAGTCAAAGGCCATAACTTGAGATTGGTAAATCAAAATGACATGGGACCAAAGGCATTGGTTATAGGCCTCAAAGACCTTTCCAAAATGTCCAAGAACATGAGCAAATCTTAAAAATTGAGCAAGTTATGCCTTGTGGAAGTTGGGAAATTTTTGGATATTTTGAAAAGTCAACATTGCTTCAAATGACCTAAAAATGCTAATGGGCCTCCTTTTCTTCCAAAATCCATCATCCAAAACATGTGCACGACCATTTGGCCCAAAGGGAAGTTTTTTTATCATTTTTATTTTATTTATTTGAATTTTGAAATGCTAGAAATTCATTTAATTAATTAAAATATATGAAAAATACTAAACCTAGGTTTTTAAATCTTTTTATGCATGATATACACTCAATATTTCGTGCATGGTTAGATTTGGAAAGAATCAATATGATTTGTCATGATTTGGTAGCAAATATGCATGAAAAGATTTGAAAACTAATGCATGGAAAATCAAATATCTTATCATCAATTCAAGGATTCTTTGGCTCAAATTCTCAACCCTAATCACTCACATACATATATGGATGCAAACCCTCGTGCCCATGATCCCCCAGCTGCGCAGAAAAGCCATAACAAAAACTTGAATTTTCTCAAAAAAGTCCAATACTGAAAACTGTCTTCCAGGGCGATTCAAGATGAAATAATCATCTCATTACCTTCCTGGGACATCAAGAAACGTTTTTGAATCACTTTCCACGTCCCTAACGCCCAGAATTGGTGAATAGGATTCAAACTTTTTCACATTTTCTTCATAATCGTGTTTTAGTATTCAAGCATATTCATTGCATATTTTTCATGGATTCTTACTAATTAGATGATCCTGAAGCTAACCACATACTTTGATTGGGTTTTTATACACTATATGCAAAAACGCCATTGTTATGTTTTAGGGTTACAGGGATTTTGATTTAGGGCTTTACGTTCAAGGAAAAATTGGGACACGAGACTGGCATCATGAGAACCACAAGCTTCCAACGAATTCAATGATGGGGTCGCGCCCAATTTCTGATCCAAGACAAGCTAATCGCTATTTTCTAGAATGGTGCATTTGGGGACGGTTCAAAACCGTTGCTAATTGTTTTTTTGTTTCAGGAAAAAATAAGACGAGGAAGAAGACGCTTAGGTGGCGAGGCATAAGTGGTTGATTTGAAATTTCGCGCGGAAAGGAGCACTAACATTTGTTTTATTTTATATTGTTTGTTTGTTATATAATATATAAAGAAACCAAGTGGAGCAGTTGGCAAGGCACGTTGCTGGTAATCCCTGGGACCTGGGTTCGAGCCCCAGGTCCCCATCCCTTTCCATGCTATTTTTCTAACAGTGCTTCTATGTGATTCCCAAGCTAGCGTCCACCATACGCTTCTCAATCAGCTACGCCACGCGTTCCACTGCACTCAATCAAGGGCCAGGATTCAGAGACTAGGGTGTGCCTCAGTCAACGCACATGCATGCTAGCAGAAAAGTCAATCAGGCCAGGAGTTAATGGGCCTGAAATGCTGGATTATACCTCTCAATTGGGGACAGACCCCCCCCCCCCCCCCCCTAGGTTTGCAATTCCTTTTATATATTTTCCATTTTGTTTTTTTATTTTGATTCAACTATTTCTTTTTTTTAATCAATTTCTTTAATTACTTATTTTCATAATAATAGAAAAAACACAAAAAAATCAGAAAGGCCATAAAAATTAAAAATATATTTTATTTTAATATTTTGTAAATAAACACTATTCATTAATTTTAGCTATTAAATTAGGTTTAATTCAAACATTTTCTTAATTAACTTAAAATTTGTAGAATTAGGGTTTTAATTAATTTTTATCCTTTTTCTTTTCTTTTCACTAATAATTAATTATTTATTTTCATAAAATCAAATTGCATGTAAATAATTAATTTAATTTTAGGTTTAAATGATAACATGTTTTCTTAATAAATAAAAGTTATAGAATTAGGGTTAATTTAATTTTAATTTCATTTAATCTTTCTCATTAAAATCATAAATACCAAAATCTCAAAAAACAATTTCCTTTCATTTTAATTTTAATTAATTTAACAATTTAATTTAATTTAATTAAAAAGGGTCCAACGCCCTCGTTCCCAACTTTAATTCAATTCGCGTATTTATTTTCTTTTCGTATAATTCTTATGTACCTCTCCCAAAGCCGTGTAATATTTATCTCTCGCACTTTACTTTAATTCTTTATTTTTCTGTCAAATCGGGTCCTGGATTTATTTTGGCGATGTGGACCCGCGCCTTTGTAATAGCTTAGAACTTTTACCTTCTCGCAATTTTTAACTGCTAAATAAATGCATGCAAGAATGAATGACCTAAAATAAAGACAAAAGCGTAGATCACTTTGACATGACAAGGCAAAATAACTGAATCTGACACACAAATCACACACCACCCCTAGGGTACGCCTCACTGTTGCCTTGCCTCGAAAGGTGATCGTCGAGTAGAGGATGTTTTAGTAAGTCCTCATGATCCGGGAACCTGGCATGAGGGTAGCTTCTAAGGTGTCTTCCTATTGCTCTGGTGATCACCATGTCCCGAACCTCGAATTGACCCGAACACCTCCAACGGTGGTGCTACCTATCTCTCAATGGTGGGATGGCACTACTTTAAGGACATTTACACAGACGAATTCCTTAGGGTAGGTAGACGACTCTAGATACTTGCTCTAAATTCAAAAACAAATCAAAAATACTTTTCACACCGACACCTTTTCAAAAAGCTTTCGAAAGCAATTTTTCAAACACTCTTGAGGACCGATACAAGAGTCGAACTGAAATTTTCAAAGAAACTTTTTTTAAAAAACCCACAATTGAAAAGCAAACAAACCATTTTTGAAAACCCAAATGAGCAAGTATCTAAGAGCCCATGGATAACCATGGATAGAAAGGGTGCTAACACCTTCCCTTTCTATAACCTACCTCCCGAACCGAGAGCAATCTCTTTAAGGAATTTTTCTGTGCTTTTGTCCTTTCCATTTGGAGAAAATAAAAGACGGTGGCGACTCTTACTTCTGCGACATTTCGCGAACCAGCGTTAAACAGTCAGTTCCAGATCCACCGATCACTGCAGGTAATCAAGGTGTTCTTCTTCAGTTTGTGATCGGGCTATCATGTCATCTACATAGACCTCTATCTCATGATGTATCATATCATGAAACAAAGCTATCATGGCACGTTGATAGGTTGCCCCGGCATTCTTCAGTCCGAATGGCATCACTTTGTAGCAGAACATACCCCACTGTGTGACAAATGTAGTTTTCTCCATGTCCTCAGATGCCATTTTGATCTGGTTATAGCCTGAGAATCCATCCGTGAAAGAAAATACTTTGTGCTGGGTTGTATTGTCAACCAGGATGTCGATGTGTGGAAGTGGAAAGTCATCTTTAGGGCTGGCCCTGTTTAAATCTATATAATCCACGCACATTCTTACTTTGCCGTCCTTTTTAGGCACAGGAACAATGTTGGCCACCCATTGAGGATATGAAGTAACAGCCAGAAATCCAGCATTGAATTGTTTCATAACTTCTGCTTTGATCTTCTCTGACATGTCAGGTCTCATGCGGCGGACTTTCTGTTTCACTGGTGGACAGTCTTCTCTTGTGGGTAGACGGTGTACCGCAATGTCTGTATCGAGTCTTGGCATGTCCTCGTATGACCAGGCAAAGATCTCAACATAATCATGCAATAGCTGAATTAGGCGCTCCTTGACACTCGGCTCTAGATTGGCACCCACTTTGATTTCCTTTTTATCTTCATCGGTTCCCAAGTTGATTGTATCCAACAACTCCTCATGAGGCTGAATAGCTCTTTCCTCTTGTTGTAATAGTCTGGCCAATTCCCCTGGCACCTCACAATCTTCCTCACCTTCGTATTCGGCTTGGTAGATCATATCTTCAGAGTCACTGAAGGCTATAGCAGTATCGTTACCCATGGGATCCGGAATGGAAGGGTACCTACATTTGTGAGTGTGGGTGTGTGTAAGGATATAGCCATCTTAAAACAACAAAATGTAAAAGAAAGACAATGAGCACAAAAGGTTTATATATGAAAAAGCGTCCATGATTCATTGAATGACATATGAAGATGAAATAAAAACCCTTACAAATGGACCATTGTGCCTCGGGTAAGACACAAGGTTTTTAAAGTGCGAATTGTTTGTGAATTATTACAGTCCAACAGAAATGTAAAAGATAAATTACTGTGAGATGAAAGTTATCGGAACAAAGTCTTTGGCTTCCGAGTTGCAAAGTCCTCCGCTGACAGTAGGAAATATCCAATCTTCCAAGCTGCCATCCTCTTCATTGTCTTCTACTACATTGACCCCTTGGTTGGTAATCTTCATAGGTGGCCCCCCAGCACGGGCACGGCGCACAGCCTTCTGACCAGTTGAAGTAAACCCTAAGCCAAACTTGTCCGATTTGTATGGAATGTCTGGAAGTTGATCCCAGATTATGCATCCCCCTTCTTCCACTACTGCCTTTGCATCCTTTAAAGATGACATCCGAAGCGGAGGTCTTGTGATCTTAGGAAAAGAGGATACTGCCTTGGTCACCTCTATTTCTTTAGAGACTTCTTCAAAATGTTGGAAAGGGGTCTCTATGAACTCGCCATCTAACTCCACATAACGGAAGGAATTCAGATGAATAATCATATACTCCTCCTCCCCATGGACAGTTATGATCTTCCCTTGGACAGGGTACCTTAGCATCTAATGCAAGGTGGAGATGACAGCATCGGCATTGTGGATCCAGGGGCGCCCCAACAGACAGGAATAAGAAGGACGGATGTCCATCACATAGAAGGTTGAGTTGAAGACCTTAGTTCCCACCTTTATTGGGATGTCCACCTCCCTTTGGACCATCCTCTTCGAACCATCAAAAGCTCTAACCACTATGTTACTAGGTTTTAGAGTCATCCCCTCGCAATCCAACCTATCAAGGGCTTTTTTTGGCAAGACGTTCAAAGATGATCCAGTATCAACCAAGACATGAGCTAGGGTTGTTCCTCTACACTCCACTGAGACATGTAATGCCTCGTTGTGTTTTCTCCCTCTGGGTGTCAAGTCAGCATCAGAGAAACCTAGGCCATTATCAGCTGTCAAACTGGCCACACAGTCCTGGAACTTGTCAGCAGACGTCTCTTGTGGCACATGAGTTGTCTTCAGAAATTTTACCAGAGCTTTGGCATGTGCTTCAGAGAATAGCAGTAGGGCTAGCATAGAATCTTGGAAGGGCTCTGCCCTAACTGTTCAACCACATCATAATCACTCTTCTTAATTATCCTCAGGATTTCTTCCATCTCCTTCTTGGATGTTTCAGGAATAACTAGTGATTGAGCCTTCGTCTGGACAGGCTCCTCTTGAACATTCTTCCCTTTATTCTCAGCAGTGGAAGTAGGGATTGGAATTGTATTGTCTTTGTTGGTAGGCACGCTTGCAGGTACAATCACTGGTGCAAAGGTAATCTTCGGAACGGCCATGGGTCCAAAGACTGCTGTTGGAGGAGCAATCTCTGGAGAGAAGATCCTACCACTGCGGGTGATCTTGCTAGTTCCAACAATATTGCTAATGTCGGAATTGTCCTCTTCGGAGCTTTCTTCTTCGGCAGTCAGTTCATCCTGTTTAATACCATGGTAGTAGATTTCTCCACCATAATTCCATGGTACTGATTTATCTGATTTGTATGGGGCAAGCCCGGGCATTGTAATCTTGAGTGGAGAAGTCTTTGGAGCAGGTGTAATCCTAACGGGTCTTTTAGGGGCCCTGGAAGGATTAGCGTAGATGGTTATTATAGAAACTTCTTTAACTGGAACGGGTGAAACAGGAGCATTCTCAAACAAAATTTCCTGGTTATCCATCAGTCGTTGGATACCTTTCTTCAACAGAGGGCAGTCAAATGATGAGGACATGCAAACATGGCAGTCTTTGTCACAACCTGGGAAAATACCAGCTTTCAACAAATTCAACTTAATAATCGGGAGCGGAGTTAACAGTTCATCCAAGATAGAAACAAATAAATCTTCTTCAATAGCGTTGGCATTGTGACCATGCCTAGGCATCGGAGTGGAAATAACATTCGGTTTCTCAGGCGCTTCAAACTCAACTTCTTTCGCGTCTATCAGATCCTGAATCTTATCCTTTAGAGCCTAACAGTTGTTGGTGTCGTTCCCTGGACTTTCAGAATGGTACGCGCATATGGCGTTGGAATGGTAATGTGGAGAAGTAGTATTGGGATATTTTGGGACCTCTTTTAGAGTGGCCAGATTCAACTTCAGGAGATGTGGTAGAACTTGGGCTGGAGTCATGTTAATCTTGGTAAATTGCCGAACTAGCCTTTCTACCCTTTGCTGGTTAGTTCTTGGCTGGTCTGATGCAGACTTCAGAATCATAACGGCCCCCATTGTTGGTCGGCGCTCAGTTCTTCCCTGGTTTCTCTGAGAATACACAGCAGATACTTCCTTTCTTCCAGTGAAGGGCTTCTTTACAGTTGTTGAAGCAGACGCGTCCTTCTAAATCTTCCCATTTCTTATACCAGCCTCCACTCTTTCGCCAGTTAAAATCAATTCGGTAAACCCTGCAGAGGAACTCCCAATCAGATGATTGAAGAAAGGACCTGATAGAGTTCCCAGGAACATGTCCACCAACTCCCTCTCAGTTAGAGGGGGTTGCACCCTTCTGGATAGGTCTCTCCACTTTTGCGTGTAATCTTTAAAGCCCTCATTAGAAGCCATAGCCATACTTTATAGCTGAGTACGGGTCGGCGCCAAGTCGGTGTTGTATTGATACTGTTTATAGAAAGCTTCTGCCAAGTCTTCCCAATTGTGGACGTCTGCCCTCTCTAATTGGTAGAACCAATCAAGTTGCGTTCCTGATAAACTATCTTGGAAAAAGTGGACCCATAGGTCTTTGTCGGTAGAATATGGTTGAATCTTCCTGACATATGACCTGAGGTGCATTTTAGGGTAAGACACCCCGTCATACTTGGCAAATAGTGGCACCTTAAACTTTGGCGGGATTACAATTCCTGACACCAGCCCTAACTCCTCAAAATCTAGCCCCGGTACTCTCTGGATTTCCATAGCGCTTAGTCGCTCTTCAAGGTGTTTATACTTGTTATCAACCGGAGGGTATTGTTGCTCAGAGTAGTCCTCGTCTTCCTCTTCTTCTTCAGAATCTGATGGTACTGCCGTTTCTTTTCCTTTTATTTCCCCTTCTTCAGATGTTGTTGGAAATTCTAAGTTCCTTCTGGCTTGTCCCTGAAACCTTCTGCCCATGATTACCACACCAGCTGGCTTCTTCTTCTTTTTCTCTTTCTCTTTTTCTAGCAGAGTCTTCAACTCCTCTTGCCCCTTGGCTAAGGTCATGAGTAACTGTTGAAATTGTGAGTTCTGAGCTTGCAGATCTTTGACCGTTTGTTCAATATCCATCTTACTGAAATAAACAGTAGAGATATGAGGAAACTTATTGCAAAGACCTGTTTATGCTTATGATGAATGATATGTATTCATGCAATGTTTTCAAGGATTCAGAAATTCAAATTTGTTTTAAACAAAAAAGAAACACACGTCATATTAATAAGATATAATTGTGAGTACATCAATGCCCCTTGGGCAAAATAATATAGAACTCTAAGGTAAAAAGACGTTGCGCATCCTCTTTGGTGCAATGTAGGTGTTGAGAGTCTGCCCTTCATGAAGTAACCGAGTGAGTTCCAAAACCTTCTTCTCGCTTGCGTAGAATTGGGCTTCGAAAGTATTGCGCTCTCCCTTGAGCTGTATCCAACTCCTTTGTAGGTCTTCAAGTGATGTCGGCATGTCAGGATGTAGGATGGTGTATAGAACCTCTCCTTCCTTAACAGGCTCTATAATCACTGGGAGAATGGAGGGATAAGGCATCATAAGACTTTGGGCGTGGGTTCGTACCCACTTGAGGTAAGGCTTAAGAGGGATGGAATTCTTGTGTCCCAAAGTCTTGCTATCTACCTTGTTTGGCATCCTCCAAGCTCGGATGAATCTCTGGCGGAGTCCTTGGTCGTCGTTGTCGTAGTCGAAAACCAATCCTTGAACCAGCATATCATGTGGGTCATCCCTTCGGGCATAACCAAATTGTCTTAGAGATAAGCACGGGTTGTAGGTGATGCCTCCCCTAATGCCAAGTAGAGGGACATTAGGGAATTCCCCATAATGGTCAACAATGATAACATTCTCTTTGGATCGAAAACACCAATGAATATCTGAATGGTTAAGTGTCATTAACCTTTGTGACCACCTCAAACCTTGCTCATTCTTCAAGACTGATTGGGGAAGATGAGAAATAAACCATCTTTCTAGAAGAGGAGTGCAACACATAAGAACACCTCTTTTCCTCATTGTACGAGTGTGAAAAGAGTGGAGGATATCCCCAAGCAATGTAGGCATCGGGTTGCGAGACATGAAGATTTTGACAGCGCTTACATTTATGAGTTGGTCAGGATTAAGGAACAAGACCATCCCATAGATGAGAAGAGCTACAATCTCCTCAAAATCTTGCAAGTCTAGGGAACTCCAACGGCTTTAGGCCTTCTCAAACAGAAACTTTGACAAGAAGCCTTTGACACCACTTCTAGTTTCCCAATGAGTTGTGACATCAGATGAGTGCAAGTGCAGGGCTTGAGAAACCGCTTCTGGCTTTGGATCTCTTTCCGTACCGTTGAAGGGTAGTTGATTGAGAATAGGAATCCTCAGGAGTTGAGAGAATTCTTCCAAAGTACGAACAAGTTGATAGTCAGGAAATGTGAAGCAATGATGCAAAGTGTCAAATAACTGGAAGAGAACCTTCATCATATCCTCCTCTGTGTTGGAAGTGACCAAGTTGAGTAGACGACCATGTCTCTCGGTGAATGGATAATTCTCAGGAATCCTTGAAGCTAGCTCCTTGAATTGTGGAGGAATTATTACAAGGTTGATTTGGATAGTTTTCCTGCGAAGTGAATCCATAACCTACAAAACAAGAACAAAGATGAATCTCCAAAATCCTTGAAATGGTTAGTGAATGCATATGATGTTCATGATGTCTATGATGTTATGCAAAAGTATATGTGTACAAACAAATCACACAAGTTCCTAGTTTTAGGCTTGCATGGGGTTTCATAGGTAAGTACCCTCTTGAAGTTTAGTTGGCTCAACATGTCCTAGCAATAGTAATCAGGTTCTAAGGAGCTCAATATCAATGGATTGTTTCCTTGTTCATTGTTTCAGTTCAAGCCTCTTTACTGGCGACCGAAATATTCCAAGAAACCAACCCTCAATGAGTGTAGTATCGAGTATCTACCAACTTCGGACTGCACCAAAGCTGGTCATCTCACTACATCCTAAAAGGCCAAGTTGGTGAAGTAAAGGTTCTAGAAGTTCATTAGTGCTTCATGACATCACTCAGCGGCCCCGTATTCTCTTTGATTAACTCAAAGGCTACCGGTACCCACAAATATGTCACACTAATATAGTTATTGCTTAGACCATGTTGGTATACACCGCACAGTTTCCACAATGTATTGCTATTTACCTATAATGTTTCCCAAATCCGGGTAGAGGATTCAAACCCAAACAAAGAACCATAATTGTAAAGCAAACAAGTCAAACAATTGCAAGCAAATAAAGGTTATCTAAAACCCTAAGGTAACCCCACTTTTAGAATTTTCCCCAGCAGAGTCGCCAGTTCTGTGATGCGGTGGGAGAACTTACTTGAGGTTTTGCGTTTGTGTTTGCAAATGTTGCGATTAGCAAGAGTCGCCAACGACTTTTCTTTTATCCAAAAGGAAAGGTAAAAAAGCACAGGAAAGACCTTTGATGTGTTTTCTTGAGTTCGGGGGTAGATTATGAAAAGGGAAGGTGCTAGCACCCTTTTCATCCATGGTTTTCCATGGGCTCTTAGTTACTTGTTTAGATCACTTGCTTTGCTTTGTTTTGTTTGAAATGGTGCTTGGTGTGGTTTTGAAATTATTTTGAAAAGAGGTCATTCGTTTAGGCAATCTTTGTAATGGTTCTCGTTCGTAAGAATGTATACAAAGATGTTTGTCTTTTTGAAAATGTTTTCAATGTTTTGAAAGATGTTTTGAAATGTGTGTGTGTTTTAAATAGAAAGGATTGTTTTGAAATGTAACAAGCAACTAGAAGCTAATCTACCTACTCAAATGTCTTTCTTGTGCATTTTTATTCCTTTGACATTGTTGACTTACCATTGATTTGGTAAGCAACCCTATCTTTGGATGTTAACGGGACGGGTGTGGGTCATTGTATGACCATGATAGCAATGTTGCCAAGTATCTTAGAAATGTTTGAGGGACCAAGATCATTTTAGGCAACCTTTGTATAGCGTCATCGAGGGACTATGATATTTTATTTGTTTTGTTTTAACAAGATACTTCGCGTGCGTAACATGGCCATTTTAATTTAGTCAACCAAGTGAGAGAAACCCTAAGGGTGCTTGTGTGCAAAGTGTGTCATTTTACATGCTTTTGGTTTGTCTTGAATTAGGGTTTTTCTATTTGTTTTGTTTTGGTTCTTGTCATGCAAACCCTAATTTACCAATCATGGTATAAACGCGATAAATTGCGTAATTGTAAACTAAGCTATTACAACAATTATTATAGGAGGGGGGATACAAGTTTTGAATGGGGATTTTGCACAAATATAAACCTAAATATATTATTACAACCCAATCGAATATTGTGCGAATTAAATAAATATACAAGTATTTAAAATGCAATGCAAATGTATTTATGTGAAAAAAGTTTTGTGTTTGTTTTTTGTATGAGAAAATGATTTAAATTAACCCTAAAAAATAAGGAAAAATAAATTATTTATTTTTGGAAGGGTGAAACCCTAATTTTTTGATTAAAAGAAAATAATGCTTTATGTTATTATTTTGTCCATTTTTTGTACAAGAAAGTAATAAATAATATTATATTTAAATATTAAAAATTAAGTATGTATAAAAATAAGTATTTTATGTATAAATAATATAATAAAAATATTAAGTATTTTTAATTGTATTTATAAGTTATTTTAAGAAAATAAGTTCTATTCTATTATATAAACTATTTTTATATGAGAAAATAAATAAATAAATAAATAAAATAAAAGTGTGAAAATAAATAAATTATTTTTGGGTATTTTTTATCATTAAAAAAAATAAATGCAAGTAATAAATATAAAAATATGAAAGAAAATGCAAAAATATAAAAAATAAGTCAGGGGGTGTGAAAGTAAGTCAGGAGGTGTGGTTAGTAAAAACAAAAAAGGCCAAAGCTGCCAAAAAGCCCAATGCTTCGTCCCTGTCCTCCAGCCAAGCTTCCTGCGCGCGCGTTTTCGTTCAATCTGTAACTCTCAGATGCTTGCACAAAAACAAAAACTTATAACATGAAACTTGTGGCATTTAATCTCACGATTCCAACCATATAAAATTTGTAACCTAACTCTCAAAGATCAGAGAGAATTTTGGCAGACCTAATTCGTTACCTAACAATTTCTTGAACTTCAAACTTCAAATTCTCTCAGCATGGTTAATATAAATGAAAAGTATGCATATGTACAGCTTCACCATGTTATGGACTACATTTTTTCTTCACAAATTGTGGCTTGAGGATGCCTAAATACAGAGATAGAGTTTGAGAAAAATACCTCCTTCAGCTGGATTTGGATAGAGCAATGTAGGGACTTTAATGGAGGCCTGAGGATCGTGTGAGATTCCTTGAGCTTCCCTGAAGCTATTCCAATTCTTAGCTTGCTCTGAGGATGGCTGAAACTCTTTGCACAAGTCAAGTTGCAAGCTTCCAAAGTGAAAATGGCAATGGCTGAAACAGGGGTTACAGAAACAATGTAAAGGCTTGGATTGCTTTGGTTTGATATGTAGAAGGTGTTTGAAGTGTTAAAATGCAAAACACACGAGCCAAAAATTAGTTGGCTTTGGTTTTGCAGATTCTGAATGTTTGGACAGAAAAATGGTGTTTCTGAGTTTTGGGGAGTTTTAGCTTCAATGCCATTCTGTTATGCCTTGCCAAATGTTTGTGTATTTGTATAGAATGGATACAAAGTCCACTCCTTACTAGCTGCACACGTTTTTTGACCTTTTGCAATCTTTCTTGCTTTTTAAGTAAAGTGACAAGACCAATATTAACATGCTTGTCCTTGCTTGCTTGTGACCTGAAATGGACTTGTACGATATGCTTGAGACCTGTAGAAATTTTTTGCATCAAAGGGACAGGTCCAAGGCTCAATATTGATAAAGTTACAAAAGCTCATCTTTATGAAAATGGCATTGTGAACTTTATGCCTAAAATGGAATTATCTCTTGTACAATGCTTCAAAATCAAAGATAATGCCTTTAGCTTCTGAGTTTGCATTTAATTATGGAGTGTAGAGTGAGTTTAGGACCTGTAAAGCAAGATTCAAATAGCATGGATTGTATTTGCAACTTGATCTTATGTGAAAATGGTTTGAACAAAAGTGATAAAATGCCAACTTCCCTTCTTCGATTCTCCCTAACCAAAAATGATCTTAGAGAGTTCATGGACATTTTGGAAAGCTTGCAATGTTCTCTATAATCCATCTTTGAAATGCAATTTGAGATACCTCTTGGAACTAGGTGAAAAATGTCCATGAAGTTGGGTCAAAAACCTGCCTAAACTAGGGCAAAATTTCACTAAGTTATTTAGTTCATGTACCCATATTCACAAATTCATAACTTGAGATCCAAGCATCGTTTGGGAAATGTTTGTGAAGAAAAGTTGTATATTTCATGGAGGACTACAACTTTCATGTTGGAAGTTTTATTTGAATCAAATTGCATCATGGTGAAAAAGTGGTGAAAAGTTGGGGAAAAATAAGAAAATTTTCATACTTAAAAAAATTCTAAGTTATGAAAATTTTCAAATTCAAAACCCTAATTTTCAAATTTGAGTTTCTTGATGGACAAGTTTCATATTTCGACATATATTGATGAATTATGACCCTTGGCACTTGATTTTGACCAAAAAGTCAAAGTTTGACTTTTCAGTGTACAATTGACTTTTGATCAGTTGACTACAAAATTCATCTGTCAATCCAATGAACTTGCGATCTTTTGAACCATGTAATTAGGTCAATATGATGCCATTAAACCCTTGAAATCATGTTTGAACTCAATTGGTCATTGGCTAGGTTAAAAATCATAAATTTCCCTTTTTCAGTCAAAACCCTAATTTTGACAATTTTGCCCTTTTGATGATTTGATCAAATTTCTTGAGGAGTTGTGATCCAAACTTGATCAAATGGTACATATGAGTCTAAAATGTTGATGTGGATTAAAAATTATGAAGTTTGACTGTAAATTGGCCATAGTTGACTTTTTCCCCAATATAGCTGACTTTTAGGTCAACTGCCCAATTGACTGATCAAAAATGTGGTTCAAGGTTTGAAACTTGTCATGAACAATCTTAGGGATCCAACATGATGTATGAAAGTCACATGAAGCATTGATGGTCAAAAAATCCTTGTGAAAACTCAAACCCTAATTTTGGATTATCAGTGCAAGATGAGATGTCTTGAGGTGACCAAACCCTAAACTTGTCTTGAGTCCAAGAAGTCTTTTGAGAAAAGTCTTGATAAATGAGAGGGCAAATTTTGGGGTACAACACTTTGGATCTACAAGCCTTCGAGGAAATTATGGCTCTTCTCATCTATGGATTGGTACTACTTCCAAATCCTGACCAATTTATAGATGTGAATGCAATTAAGGTTTTCATATCTCGTAATCCGGTGCCTACATTGCTTGGAGACATATTGCATTCTCTTCACTCTCTCACTTTTAAGAAAAGGGGGACTTTGATGTGTTGCACTCCTCTGTTGGCTAGGTGGTTTATTTCGCACCTACCTTGATCCGTGGTGAAGAATGAACAAGGTATGAGATGGTATAAAAGATTGATGTCACTTTCGCATGCTGATATTCGTTGGTATTATCGCTCCTTAGAAGACATTACCATCATTGACCGCTGTGGGGAATTCCCTAATGTCCCTCTACTTGGCACTAGGGGAGGCATTACTTACAACTGTTGTTTAGCTTTGCAACAATTTGGATACGCTAGAAGAGATGGCCCTCATGAGGTACTCATCCAAGGAATTGCATTTGACTACGAAAGTGATACCCAAGGTTACCGTTAAAGATTTATACGAGCTTGGGGTATGGTTAACAAAGTTGATAGCAAGACATTAGGGCGTAAGAATTCCATTCCTTTGGAACCTTATCTTAAATGGGTAAGGGCTCGCGCTCAAAGTCTCAAGATGCCTTATGAATCCGTCTTACCTGTTATCCTGGAGCCAGTAGTCGAGGGAGACATTCCACATACGATCCTCTATCCTGATATGCCTACTTCTCTTGAAGATTTGCAAAACGCTTGGATTCAGTTAAAAGGAGAGCGAGACACCTTCGAAGCTAAGTTCTATGAAAGCGAGAAGAAGATATTGGAGCTTACAAGGGAACTTCATGAAGAAAGGAGCTTAAACACCTACATTGCGCCAAAGAAGATGCGCACAACTTTTCTGTCTTAGGAGTTTACTTTATGCTTATTTCTGTTGTTGTAAGCCCAAGAGGCATGTTTGTATTCAAATCAAGATTTCTTTAATGCAAGTTAACGTTTGTTAACTCTTTGTCTATACAAATTTAAATTCTTTAAATCCTTGAAATCATTTGCATACTGCATATTCATGCATCATGACATGACAGGCATCCGCATAACAGGTTTCCTCATCTCTCCTATTTATTTCAGCAAGCAAGATGGATCTAGAGAAAACTGTGACAGAACTCCAGGCTCAGAATTCTCAATTTCAGGAAGCTTTACTCGCCCTGGCCAAGGGGCAGCAGGATATGATGGCCTTGTTGGCCGCTAAGAAAAAGCCAAAGAAGAAAGCTCTACTCAACATGGGTAAAAGGTTCAAGGAGACAATCCGTCAAATTCCAATAGAGGAAGATTCATTCGAAGAGGACGAGAACCAAATTGGTGAGGTCAAGAGTACTCAGGCCGACTGTATCAATGACCAAGAATTGGATGATGATTATTTCAATGAACAATATCCACCCGCAGACATCAAATACAAGCAGCTAGAAGACAGATTGAAATCAGTTGAAATCCAAGCTATTCCCGGTTTGAATTTTGACGATTTGGGCTTAATATCAGGGGTAGTAATTCCCCACAAGTTCAAAATACCAACCTTTGCAAAATACGATGGGGTTCCTTGCCAAAAGCTCCATTTGAAGTCCTATGTGCGCAAGATACAACCGCACACTGCTGATAAAAAACTCTGGATTCACTTTTTCCAAGACAGTCTGGATGGAACACAACTTGAATGGTTTTATCAGTTGGATGGCTCTCACATCAATACTTGGGAGGGTCTAGCTACTGCCTTCTACCATCAATATCAGTACAATGCCGACTTGGCACCGACGAGGGTTCAATTGCAAGGTGTGACTATGGGGAAGGATGAGGGATTTAAGGAGTATGCACAGAAGTGGAGAGACCTTGCAAGTAGGGTCCAACCTCCCTTAACTGATAGGGAACACATTGACATGTTCATGAGCACATTATCTGGTCCTTTCTTTAATTTGTTGGTTGGCTCCTCTTCTTCTGGTTTCACCGAATTAATCTTAACCGGTGAGAGAGTAGAAAGTGGCATTAAGAGTGGAAAGATCTCTGTGGCATCTACTTCTACTCCCAATCCTGTCAAGAAACCTTTTACCATGAAGAAAGAAGTCAATGTTGTGTATAGAGCAAAGGCCCATACCAAAATGAATAATCATCCGTCTGTCAATGTTGTCTGAATCTCCAATCCGACTGCTACTCAAAGACCATCTACCAATCATCAACGGGTTGAAGCTCCAAGAAGACAGTTCACAAGGTTAGGCATGTCATTATCTCAAGCCCTTCAACATTTGCTCAGGGCCAATTTAGTGACATTGTGGGATCCTCCTGCCAACCCTGACACCCCGTCACTGAGATATAATCCAAATGCAAAGTATGCTTATCACTCAAACAGCCTAGGGCATGAGACTGATCAGTGTTGGGCTCTGAAGAACAAAATCCAGGATTTAATTGACAACAAGACTATTGAATTTGATCCTCCTCCAACGCCAAATGTAATTACCGCTCCAATGCCGAAGCACGACAAAGGTGTTAATGTCGTCGAAGATACAACTTTCATTACCTCTATCAAAGGGTTAACTACTCCATTGAATGTAATCAAGAGCAATCTGTTGAAAGCTGGGACTTTCCCCGGCTGTGAAAAAGACTGTGTGGGTTGTACGAGACAATCTGATAGGTGTGAAAAACTGAGGAAAGGTATACAACACCTAATGGATAACCGCGAAATTCTATTCGAAAATAATCCTGCCATCAAAAATTCAGTCGAAAAAGCTGAAGACTTGGCCATCAGAACAATTTCAAACAAACCTCTTAGGATCTCATCCAAAGGTCCTATCAGGATTTCAAACGAACCAATCATTGCTCCTCTCATAATCAGTGCTGCCGGACCCGTTCCATACACCTCTGATAAAGCGGTACCATGGAATTATGGTGTCGAGGTTTATTACCATGGGGTAAAACAAGATTCTTGGATTGATGATAATAAAGTGGGTGTTACTAATATTACTGGTTCTAGTAAAGTAACAAGAACAGGAAGAGTCTTTTCCCCTGATATCTCACCACCAACCACTACCGCAGTTCCAATCCGCATAACCAACAGCAATGCTGGTGCCAGTACTAGAGGGAAAGAGAAAGAAAGTGAGCCTGCCAGGGAAGAGGCACTTGCTAAAAAGACTGTTATGGAAGAACCATCCACTCAAGAGATGGAGGAGATTCTGAAAATCATCAAGAAAAGTGACTTCAAAATAGTAGAGCAGTTGGGACAAACCCCTTCTAAAATATCAATGTTGTCCCTATTGCTATGTTCAGACGCCCATGCACAAGCTTTGATTAAGTTCTTAAAAAAGGCTCACGTGCCTCAAGAAACCACAGCCGACCAGTTTGAGAACTGCGTAGCAAGTCTGACAACTGACAATGGTCTGGGGTTCTCCGACGCAGATTTAACTCCCATGGGAAAGAATCACAATAAAGCCTTGCATGTTTCTGTTGAATGTAACGGGACCACTCTGGCACATGTTTTGGTGGACACATGCTCATCTTTAAACGTGTTACCTAAAGGCGCTTTAGATCGGCTAGACTGTGAAGGTTTGGTTTTGAAGCCAAGTGATATTATTGTGAGAGCATTTGATGGGTCGAAAAGGATGGTTCATGGAGAGGTGGATCTTCCAATTTAGGTTGGTTCACAGATTTTCAACTCCACATTCTACATAATGGACATACGGCCTGCGTATTCTTGCTTACTTGGGTGCCCATGGATCCATGGGGCAGGTGCGGTCACTTCTACTCTCCACCAGAAGTTAAAATACCCAGTTCAATGGAAGGTTGTCATTGTTTGCAGTGAAGAAGAATTTATGGTAAGCCACCTCATTTCTTTCAAGTACGTAGAAATGGATGGAGAATTCATAGAGACCCCTTTCCAGACATTTGAAGTTGTGGCCACCACCAAAATCTCCTCCGACACTCCAAAAGCCGACAAAGTTATTCCCAAGATGGTTTCTCTTAAGGATGCCCGTGTTGTGGTAGAAAAAAGAAAGAATGAGATATGGGGTCAACTCCTCGACATCCCACTCAAGACAGATAAGTTTAGGATAGGTTTCACCTCCAAAGCTCAGAAAGAAATTAGAGGTGCTCGTACGGGAAAGCCGTCTCTCCACCTCAAGAGTCATGAAGTAAATGTTGTAGAGGATTCTGATGATGAGTGTGCTTTTGAAGACTGGATCTACCCAACAACCGAAGGGAAGCCCAAAAATTGGCATGCGAAGGACTTTGCACCCATATCCTTCATTAAGGAGTAATCTACTTGTTTTTGCTTTTAATCAATTCAAGAACTCGTTGTCTGTAATATTTTGATGTTGACTTTTAAGCCATGTGCCTAGCCTGGGGCACTTTGGTTCTTTTGTCGAGGGTTTTATATTTTGTTCATCTAATCATATGATCATTCAGTATATTGGACTCTTTTGCATTCAAATATTTGTGTTCATTGTATTTCTTTTCTTTTAAATACATTTCCAAAAGATAGCCATGTATCTTACATGCACACACACACACACTCTTGCAGGTCTACATCCACTCTGGATCCTATTGCCAACAACTCTATTATTGCCAACTATGACTTTGAATGTCCTATCAACCAAGCCGAAGGCGAAAGCGAGGAAGATTGTGACATACCGGGAGAACTAGCCAGACTTCTGTTACAAGAGGAAAAGGTTATTCAACCACATGAAGAGTCAATTGACGTTATCAACTTGGGTACTGAGTCAAATAAGAAGGAAATCAGGATCGGTGCTAATTTGGAAAGCAGTGTCAAAAGCCGTTTGGTTCAGATGTTGCGTGATTATGTGGAAGTATTTTCTTGGTCGTATGAAGATATGCCTGGGTTGGATACCGACATTGTGGTTCATCGTCTGCCAACTAAAAAAGACTGCCTTCCTGTTAAACAAAAAGTTTGTCGCATGAGACCTGACATGTCAGAAAAGATCAAAGCCGAAGTAACTAAACAGTTTGATGCAGGATTCCTAGCTGTAAAATCCTATCCTCAATGGGTGGCTAATATAGTGCCAGTGCCAAAGAAAGACGGGAAAGTTCGCATGTGCGTAGACTATAGGGATCTGAATAGGGCAAGCCCCAAGGATGATTTCCCTCTACCACACATTGACGTCTTAGTCGAAAATACTGCTCAGCATAAAGTCTTCTCATTCATGGACGGCTTCTCGGGCTATAATCAAATAAAGATGGCTCCCGAAGATATGGAAAAAACTACTTTCGTTACACAATGGGGAACTTTCTGCTACAAGGTCATGTCGTTCGGATTAAAGAATGCAGGGGCCACATATCAAAGGGCTATGGTGGCTTTATTTCATGACATGATTCATCATGAGATAGAGGTATATGTGGATGATATGATCGCCATATCACAAACTGAAGAAGAACATCTCAGTCACCTGCACAAACTATTTGAGAGACTGAAGAAATATAAACTGAGGTTAAACCCTAACAAGTGCACATTCGGAGTACGCTCTGGAAAGCTTCTAGGATTTGTTGTCAGCAATAAAGGTATTTAAGTTGATCCCGCCAAGATAAAGGCCATCCAAGAAATGTCAGTCCCTCGTTATGAAAAAGAAATCAGAGGATTCTTGGGTCGTCTCAATTACATTGCCCGTTTCATATCACACTTAACTGCTACCTGTGAGCCACTCTTCAAACTCTTGAAGAAAGATCAGGTAGTCAAATTGAACGATGAATGCCAGATTGCCTTTGACAAGATCAAGGAATACCTGCAAGAACCTATTATTCTCATGCCTCCGGTTGAAGGAAGACCGTTGATCATGTACTTGACGGTACTAGAGAATTATATGGGGTGTGTTTTGGGCCAACATGACGAGTCTGGCCGAAAAGAGCATGCAATTTACTACCTAAGCAAAAAGTTTACCGACTGTGAAACCAGATATTCACTGCTCGAGAAAACTTGTTGTGCTTTAGCGTGGGCTGCTCGTCGGCTAAGGCAGTACATGTTGACTCATACCACTTTGTTGATTTCTAATATGGATCCGATTAAGTACATCTTAGAAAAACCTGCCCTTTCCGGATGAATAGCCAGATGGAAAATGATCTTGACTGAGTACGACATTCAATACACAAATCAAAAAGCCATCAAAGGAAGTGTACTAGAAGATCATTTGGCCCATCAAGCTGTGGATGATTATCAGACAATGAACTTCGACTTCCCTGACGAGAATATTATGTTGGTAACTGAATGTGCAAAACCTAGACTATATGACGGACCTGAACAAGGATCCCGATGGACTATGGTATCCGATGGGGCTTTCAACGCCTTAGGTAACGGAATTGGTGTTGTGATCATCTCTCTTGAAGGTTGCCACACTCCTTTTACCGCTAGACTATGCTTCGATTGTACAAATAATATGGCTGAGTATGAAGCATGCATCTTAGGTCTAAGGGCTGCTATTGACTTAAAGATCAAGCATTTGGATGTATTTGGAGATTCCGCTTTGGTGATCAGCCAAGTAAAAGGAGATTGGGACACTAAACACCCTAATCTTATCCCTTACAAGGAGTTTATGCTATCCCTAATTCCCTACTTCGAAGAAATCACGTTCGAGCACTTCCCTAGAGAAGAAAACCAGTTGGCTGACGCTCTAGCAATCATGTCCTAAATGTTCAAAGTCAAATGGGACAACGAAGCCCCTATGATTACAATTGAAAGATTTGATGAACCTGCACATTGCTACGAGCTTGACACCGATGCGGAAAAGCCGTGGTACCATGAGGTAATGAGATACCTTGAAGCGCAAGAGTATCCAGAGGGAGCATCTATCAATGATAGAAAGTTCTTACGAAGATTTGCAGCCAAATTCTTCCTAAGTAACGGGATATTGTACAAGCGCAACCATGATTCAACTCTACTCCGTGTTGGCTCCTAAATTCGACACCCACGTTCTATTATCATATAGATCATTAATTATGAGTTAGAAGAGTTTCCTACACAAGAAGGCTTCGATCAGCTGATCACGTCGAAGGCTTATCAAAGAATGACAAGATACTTAAAGAAATTTCTCTAAGTTGGAATCATGTTGTTTTCAACGTCGAAGGAGCAACCTTTTGACCAAGGTCCCTGATGCCCAAGATCGAACGGTTTGAATTTCGAATTGTTGGAGGGAAAACGGTTCCCAGCAGTTACCAAGCGCAACGTGGCGTGGAAGTAGGCGTCGAGGGTTGTGAACGTGCCATGTGGTGTCACCACGAAGCGATGTAACTGCCCAGCAGTTACTTAGGATTTTTAGTATAAATACTAAGTGTTCACGTAGTTATTAAGTGTGTTCATCATTGTATACAAGTCACTCATTTAGATTCAAGTACCCAGCGTGAGAGAAAGAATCATTAAGGATGTATGTGTGAAACACCATTTACCTTAATCGAAATCTTTTACATTCAAGAAATTTATCGCTTTCACTTATTTATCTCAGTCGAAGTCATTTATTTAACAAGCCTTTAATGCTTTTATTTACTTTATCAAGCTTTTCTCCATGCAATTTACTTAAAGTGTCTCTACCTTACTTGCATTAATCACCATTAGGATTAGTCGAAACTCTCTATTTTAACGCATTTAAACGATAAAAATCAGCCATGTCTTAGGATCAATCTGATCGATCCTGTGAGTCACCAAATAAGTTACCTTTTGGAAGATCAGCGGTTGTTTACCATTTTTCACGGTAAACAAATTGGCACACCCGGTGGGACCTTGTGTTGATTTTACGAGTTTAATCGTTTTTTATAAAATATACTCCTTTTTCGAGAGTATTGCATGTTATTGAGAAGTGGTAGAATATACACCAACAAAACCAATACTAGGAGAAGAAGTAGAGAAATGGCGAATCCGCCAAACAATGGAGAAAACCCACAAACAAACGTGGGAGCGACGATTATCCCAACCATAAGCGAAGTGGTAACCGCTGGTTCAACGCCAACAGTAACGGTTACACAAACGGGGCCAATACCTTCATTTACAGGCCCCAGAATGCCTTTGGGAACTCCCCCACCAAGGGGAAACCAAGGAACAAGACCATATGTTCCCCCAGGTTTTTCGACAGTCTGGTTAAATCGAGAACCACCCTACGGCATGCCAACTTCTGAATTGACTAGCCTGATGAACGCTACGTCCACCTTTTCAGAACCTTTAGTGAGCGCCTCTTCGCCACTCCAAGGCTCTGGAGTTGGTATGGCGAACATGGGTAGGAACCAAATCTTAGGAGAAACGTCCCACGTAATGCCTGGCCTTACGAATGCCTCGACAGCAGTCTTGAGGCAGAAAATGGACGAAAGCAACCACGACATGGTTCAAATGTTGGCGCAAACTTTAAGTACAGTGCTAAATCCTCTAATACAGAATACCACCCAGTCGAATCAGCAAATGACAGCGCAAATTTCGCATCTGGCTGACTTTTTTGGGGTACCCCAACCCATTCGACAGCCCCAAAGGGCACAGATAAGGGGAAACCAAGGCATACTTCTAGAGGAAGAAACCACTATTAACCAAGTCCAGCAGCCTGTCGAAGAGAACCTTAGGGTACGAATGGAATAACCCGGGGTCGAAGAGCCGAGAGTCGTAGCCTCGGAAATAAGGATGGTTAATAGAAACCAAAACACTGACGAAGTAGTTCAGCAAATCTAATACCAGAATATTGGTTTGGAGAATAACTTAACAGCCATGATTGAAAGAATCATGATGCAAAACGGGATGAATACGAGCTTCCGTATGCCCAACTTCACATCCCAGCTGTCGGAATATGTGTTACAAACGGACTTGCCTCCTAGATGCAAAGTCCCTAAGTTCACTAAGTTTTCAGGGAACACGACAGAATCCACTATCGAACATGTGGCAAGATATTTAATCGAAGCAGAGGAAATCTCAAACAATGAGAACCTAAGGATTAAGTATTTCCCAAGTTCCCTAACAAAGAATGCGTTTACTTGGTTCACAACTCTCCCCTCCAATTCGATCCACCATTGGACCCAGTTGGAGAGATTGTTCCATGAGCAATTCTACATGGGACAAACCAAGATAAGCTTGAAAGAGTTGGCTAGTGTAAAGAGGAGATTCACTGAGCCTATAGACGAATACATAAATAGGTTTAGATTGCTCAAGGCAAGATGCTTTATGCAAGTGCCAGAGCACGAGTTAGTCGAAATAGCCGCTGGAGGTCTAGATTACTCCATTAGGAAGAAATTAGACACTCAGTACCTGAGGGACATGGCCCAATTGGCCGATAGGGTTCGACAGGTAGAATGCCTTAAAGCTGAAAAAGCTAGGGCGACGAAAACTCATAAAAGAGAAAAGATAGCATATGTCGAAATGGACGATGGAGATCCAGAAACATTCGACGAACTTATAGCCGTCGAGGAGAGTGAGGTCGATTTAGCTGAGTTAAAACGAGGGCCACCATACTCTTGTAAATTACTAGTCCCCTCAAGTGGAAAAAACGCCACTGAGTCTGAAAAGGCCAATGATAGGTTCCCTAAAAAGACTTACAGTTTCGATATTACGAAATGTGATGAAATTTTTGATTTACTTGTAAAAGATGGCCAAATGATAATACCCCCAGGGGCAAAAGTGCCTCCTCTTGATCAAAGAAAGAAAAGAGGCTATTGTAAATATTATAACTTTCTGGGCCATAAAACATCTCAATGTTTTCTTTTCAGGGATCTCGTGCAAAATGCTATCAAAGAAGGGAGGATGAAGTTCGCTGACAAGGCCCCCGTGAATGTGGATTCGAGCCCTTTGCAGGCGGAAGCCCACTATGCTGAACCCTCAGGGGTAAATATGATCGAAGCTTCCAGGAGTCAGGTGAAAAGGCCAGGGATAACTATGGTCGAAGTCACCAAAGATCATATCAATATGCCAATATTTGGCAGTTTTTCTGGGAACCTTTCTAGAAAAACAATCGAAGCAGTCCAAAAGGCCGCTGAGGGCCCAAAACTAGAAACAGGTGGAGTCTCAAAATGTGGAACTAAACCCACTTCCTACTTGGCTGCGGTGAAAGGCCAAACAAAAGATCTGGAGGCTCAAATGAAGCAAATGACTTTTGCTACTAAAGACAACATGAATGTCAACATGGTCGAAATCTCTGAATCAAAAGTTTCAGAGGAAGCCATCAGGCAAGAGCAAGCAAACAGAACAGCATTCCCCCGAGAGAACGAAAATCTGGCAGAATTCTTGCAACGATGCCAGAAGAAAAAATCAGAAGTAATGTTGTGTCCTCGATGCAGCTCTATTTTTTACAAGAAAGCTACTGAACACATCGAAGGTGTGAGAGCAGCAAACAAAAAATGGAGCAGAAATGCCCAAACAAGTGCAGGCTCTGATGTTCGACACGATCCTAGAAGAACCTATCAAAAGGGTTCAAGTCAGGAAAAGAGGCCACTAACTTTCAGGACTCCAACCAATGTGCCAGTCGATACATGGCTCAAAACATCGAGTCGAAAGAGACCCAACGAAGAAAGGGGGCATTCCTTTGAAGTGCCAAGAGGTTCATCTTTGACACACAAGAAAGAACCTCATGTAGGTGCCACCAAAGTTGCTCAAGTATCGAGTAACTACAAGGGAAAGAACCCAATGTCTCGATCCCAGTGGAGAAGGTACCAAAGGCGGCGCAAGGCTGAGAGAGAGGCTGCCAACGAACCAAAACCAGAGTCGAGCTCAAATGTCCCCCAGCGAAAGCAAAGAAAGCCTTTGGAGAGGGAACCAGTGGCCAATAGATTGGTATGGCCTGATCAAGAGGAAGTTGGTGACGAAGATAGCTCCGAGTCTGACGACACATTAGACATCATGATAAATATAGTTTCGGTCTTACCAAGAGAATTCGACCGCCAAATGGAAGTCGAAGCAAACGACTGGGAAATCGAACAAGAGATGGCCAAGCATAGGCCAGTATGCTACTTTGTCATGGGTAATGGCTGCACTGAAGAGAAAAATAGTTTCTTCGAACCACCAACTGAGGTGATGAAAAGTCACCTCAAGCCTTTATTCATAAGGGCAAAGCTCGAAGAGGCCACTGTAAACAAAATCTTGGTGGACTGTGGGGCGACTATCAACATAATTCCCCACTTCATGCTAAGAAAAGTAGGCAAGAATGATGAAGACATTAAGCCTCATAATATGGTCCTATCGAACTACGAAGGAGGAATAGGGACCACCATGGGTGTGATTCAACTAGACCTCAAAGTGGGATCCATCCTTCGACCAACCATGTTCATGGTCATATCGGCTAAACCAAATTACAACCTACTGTTAGGCCGAGAATGGATACATGGTGTCGGAGCAGTACCATCGTCGATGCACCAAAGGGTGATATTATGGCGTCCCGATGGGATTGTCGAGAATATAGAAGAAGATCAGAGCTACTACTTAGGCGAAGTTAATCACCTAGGGAGAGCTGACTTCGACAAAAATTTGGCTCACATTGGGCCATGTCCAGCACCTGACTTCGACATGGCGTCAGCGCCAAATGCTTTTTGTTCCTTGTACCTGCATCTTGATCATGGGTTTCAATGGGATAAATAAGACTTGTCTCACATTGATTTCAGTGGGCTAACTTACATCCAGCCAACTGGTTGGGGAAGCGAATTCAGTGATAATGACTGAGTCGCAAGCGTTACAGCAAATTTCGGCTTACGTAGCCGAAACAAGAATGATAGCGGCTCTCGAAGCCGAAGTAAAATATATGGCCACCAAGGCCAATGACCAAGTACTACCTTCTGCAGGTCCTGGAAAAGATTTCGACCCAGAGCCACCAGATATAGGTCCTGGAAAAGACTTCGACCCAGAACCTCCCGATATCTCGACAGAAGGAATGCAGGAACAGAGGCTCGACGCCATCTACGACGATGAGCCTTTGGGTTTCGAAAAGGACCCCCTGGAGAACAACATCAAAATGTTAGCACAGGATCCTTTAGAAGAAATCGACTTGGGCGAAGGGTTAGATAAAAGACCCACTTACATCAGTGCCAAAATAGACCCAGAGCTCAGGGTCGAAGTGATCCAATTACTGAAGGAGTTCAAGGACTGCTTTGCATGGGATTACGACGAGATGCCTGGTCTCGACAGAAGATTGGTATAACTTCAGTTGCCAATCAAACATGGGAAAAAGCCTGTCAAACAAACTCTAAGACGCTTCGCTCCAGAAATATTGTCGAAGATCAAAACGGAAGTCGAAAGACTACTGAAGTGCAAATTCATACGAACTACGAGGTACGTCGAATGGATTGCAAACATTGTGCCAGTTATTAAGAAAAATAGTACATTGAGGGTGTGCATAGATTTCAGAGATCTGAATGCTGCAACACCCAAAGATGAATATCCTATGCCTGTGGCGGAAATGCTTATCGACTCTGCCGCTGGCCACGAGTACCTGAGCATGCTCGACGGTTACTCAGGATACAATCAAATTTTCATTACTGAAGAAGATGTGTCGAAAACAGCTTTTCGATGCCCTGGGGCCTTAGGCACTTACGAATGGGTAGTAATGCCTTTTGGCCTAAAAAACGCTGGGGCAACATATCAGCGAGCAATGAACTCTATCTTCCATGATTTTATTAACACTTTCATGCAAGTATATATTGACGATATTGTTGTAAAATCTGTTTCCAGGAAGAACCATATAGACCACCTTCGACAATCATTCGAAAGAATGAGAAAGCATGGTCTGAAGATGAACCCTTTGAAGTGTGCGTTCTGTGTGAAAGCTGGAGATTTCTTGGGCTTCATCGTCCACAAGAAAGGAATCAAAATCAACCAGAACAAGACGAAGGCAATCTTGGAAGCGAAAGCGCCAACGAACAAGAAGGAACTGCAATCTCTACTGGGCAAGATAAACTTCTTAAGGAGATTTATATCTAACCTAAGTGGAAAAGCGCAAGCTTTCTCACCCTTACTTCGATTGAATAAGGAAGGGTTCGAGTGGGGGCAAGAGAAACAAGAAGCCTTCGACAAGATCAAAGGGTACCTCACCAAGCCACCTATTTTGGTGCCTCCTTGTAGAAATAGGAGTATGAGATTGTACATAGCTGCATCCGACAAAACTTTGGGAAGCATGTTAGCCCAAGAGGATGAAAATGGAGTCGAAAGACCCATTTACTACCTTAGCAGAGTTTTGAACGATGCAGAAACTAGATATATCGAAGTTGAAAAATTATGTCTATGTCTTTATTTCTCTTGTACAAAGCTCAAACAATATATAAAACCAGTTGATGTGTATGTTTCGTCCCATTTTGATGTTTTCAAATACATGTTGTCGAAACCCATCTTGCACAGTCGAATTGGCAAGTGGGCGCTAGCATTAACTGAGTATTCGTTAACCTTTATGCCTCTCAAGGCAATAAAAGGACAAGTGGTAGCAGACTTTATAGTCGACCACTCAATTCAGGTACAAAATATAAATTACTTGGAGATAGAACCCTGGAAATTTTACTTCGATGGTTCCAGCCATAAAGATGGAACGGGAGTAGGGGTCTTAATTATTTCTCCAGAAAAAATTCCAACAACATTCAAGTACAAGATAGAAGGTACTTGTTCGAACAATGAGGCTGAATATGAAGCTCTTATTACTGGCCTTGAAATATTGTTGGAATTGGGGGCAACTCGAGTCGAAATAATGGGAGACTCATAGTTAGTCATTAAGCAAATCACAAAAGAGTACAAATGTATAAGAGAAAATCTCATTATGTACTTTGTGATAGCAAATCGTTTATTGAAAAAATTCGAAGTGGTTAATATTCGACACATACCTAGATTAGAAAACCAAATAGCCAATGATTTGGCACAAATTGCATCTGGGTATAGGATTTCAAAAACGAGATTACAAAGAGCAATCGAAGTCCGAGAAAAAATGACAGCAACCAGCTTGTCTCCAACTGATTTGGAATCGACAAGACTAGGATATGCCAATCAAAGGGATTTCGAAATTTCGTTCATAGACAATTTATCGGAGCAAGATTGGAGGAAACTCATTGTAGATTATCTACAAAATCCAGCAGCTTTGACAGAACGGAAAATAAAATATAGGGCGTTAAGTTACGTACTCATTGGGGAATGAGTTGTTTAAAAAGACGCCTGAAGGGGTATTATTAAAATGCTTAAGCAAAATCGAAGCATACATAGCCCTTTCGACTACGCATGCTGGAGCATGTGGGGCTCACCAAGTAGGTCATAAGATGAAATGGTTGTTGTTTCGACAAGGACTATATTGGCCCACTATCTTGAAAGATTGTGTCGAGTTCGCGAAGGGTTGCCAGGAATGCCAAGTCCATACTGGTATCCAATATGTACCAGCAAGCGAGCTTCACTCAATAGTGAAACCTTGGCCTTTTAGAGGATGGGCGTTGGATCTTATTGGAGAGATTCGACCAGCATCATCGAAGAGCCAGAAGTATATACTGGTAGGCACTGATTATTTCACTAAATGGATCGAAGCTATCCCTTTAGTCAACGCAGACCAAGAAAATGTCATTGAATTTATTCAAAAGAACATTATCTACAGATTTGGAATCCCTAAGACTATAACAACTGATCAAGGGCCAGTGTTCACTGGTCGAAAGATGCAGGAATTCGCGCAAGAAACTGGCTTCAGACTCCTAACATCAACGCCTTATTACGCGCAGGCAAATGGTCAAGTCGAAGCGGCGAATAAAATAGTGATTGGCCTGATAAAAAGCATGTAGGAAAGAAGCCAAAAAAATTGGCATAAAACGTTAGACCAGATCTTGTGGGCTTGTCGAACGTCCCCAAAGGAAGCCACAGGTACAACACCATATCGGCTAACTTACGGTCATGACGCAGTACTGCCAGCAGAAATTTGTCTTCAATCAGCAAGGGTTCAAAGACATCAAGATATTCCCCCTGAGGTTTATTGGGATATGATGTTAGACGAATTGGTAGATTTAGACGAAGAAAGACTACGAGCTCTCGACCTACTGAGAATTCAGAAGAAAAGAGTGGAAGACTCTTACAATAAGAAAGTAAAACCTAAGGCGTTCTCGCCTGAAGAACTAGTTTGGAAGGTAATTCTTCCCATGGATCGAAAAGATCGAAGCATGGGAAAATGGTCACCCAAATGGGAAGGACCCTTCAAAATTATTCAAACTTTTTCTGGTGGAGCATATGAGGTCGAAGAGTTAAGCGAAGATAAAAGACTCTTGAGAGTAAACGACAAATATTTGAAAAAATATAAACCTATGCTCCAAGAGATCAAAATAAATAACAATTAATGATTAAGTTAACAATAAAGCCAAAATGGAAAATAACATTGATAAGCCAAAATGGCTACAAAAATTACAGAATATTCGAGTACATGGTCAATGAAGTACAAAGCAAATTAAAAAGGGACGGAAGCTTTGAGACGAAGATATTTTGCTCGCTGTAACTCCAGTCGTTTGTGGCACAAGGCATTCGCCTGAGAGATTTTGGCAATCTGGTCATCTAGAGCCTGGGCCCTTTCAACGAACTCTAGGCCTCGAGCAACTTCATCTTGGCTCTCCGCGTCTGAAACAGTCGAAAGAAGTTCTTCCTTGCGCTTAGTATTAGCGTTTAACCTGGCTTCCAACTCCTCGATCTGCGCCCGTATAGAGGCATTATCCTGATCGATGGCTTCGATTTCCTGTTGCTTGGACGTTCTCTGTTTCGACAACTCTTTAATTCGAGAGGTCGATTCAGCTACTTCAGTCCAAGCAGAAGAACTCTTGCCATGCAGCGTTTCGAGTTGGTTGTTGAACCCCCTTCGACGATTGTAATCCGCAGAGGCTTGGTCAATAATGGAGTATAACTCCAAGATGAAGCTGGAAATCTCTGGAGAAACAGCAAGCAAATCGACTGCACCCAAGACAGCCCCCAAACAAGATTGGGCAGTAGGATCCCCCTCCAAAGCCTTCATTAGGTCCCTCTTGAAGAATTGAGCTTTAACTTTCTTCAAGGCCTCATCGAGAGGAGAAGTCGAAGTAGACTTCCCTGATGCAGTAGAAGCATCATGACTAGGGTCAGATGAATTTTCCATGCTCTCGACGATGGCGTTCAGATAGCCAATTGGATCATCTTGCTTCAAGAGAGACAAGTCCTTTTTAGACCTGGGCTTTGTCGAGGTAACCTTTTCTGCGGCAATGTTGGCTTGGGGTTGAACATTTTCAGCAGCATCAGCGTCAATGTGACCCTCTTCATCATGTTGCTCTTCTGTCTCGTTGACCACTTGAACCTCCTCCTGGTGGTGCTCCTCAGGGGCACCCTTTGTCTCAGCAGGAAACTCATCATCCACAAGTTCCTCTTCGCGTTGTCTGCTATGGTCAGCAGAGTCCTGCGGCTCCGAAGTTTGATTCACTTCGTTAGCAGAACTAACGAAAGAAGAAGGGTTGCAGGTGGGTTCCCCTGCGCTGTTTACGAAGGTACCGGAACCTTCGACAGGATGCCCAGCTGGCGCTGAAGTGCCAGCCGTTTCCTGAAAGTAGAAAAAAAACTCTGATTAGAGAGATGCATAATCAAAGGTGATCATCGACACTTAAGTTAAAAGTGGTCGGAGACATTACCTGTAAAGGAACCTCAGCCCCAGGGCTAGAGTTGTCGCTCTCAACAGGATTACTGAGCAAGACATTTAGCTCCTCCTCCGTGGGTTCTTTGATAATCACAGGGGGCGGCCTGGGTTTATTCCCTGTGACTTTAGTTCTTATCGCAGGTTGAGGTTCAGGAGCAGGAGCAGCCTTTTTCAGCTTTCTCCGTTTGAGAGGAACAGGAGGAGATTCCTCCTCTTCGCCACTCGAAGTTTCGACCGTTAATATGGGTCGCTTCTTAGGCGCAGGTTTCTGAAAATCCCAAACGGAGTTGATTTAAAACACAGCATCGAAAACCAGGATGTTTAAAACAAAAGAGGGAAACAAGGAAAAATTGTTACCTGTACTGGAGGTTTTGCAGAGGGACCTCCACCCTGATTGCTGTATGTGGCCTTCTTAGCCACAGGTTTTCGAACAACTGAAAGAGAAACATTCACAAGTTATAATTGACAGATATAAGTAGAAATGAAAAGACAAATATAATTTGAAGAGGGAACGTACATTTCTTTATTTTATCGAGGACCATGACGAAGGACCTCTTGAGTTTGTCTGCAAAGTCCTTCTCGTCGAAGAACTCTTCGACGTAATATCTCTTCCACTAGTCTTCAAAGGCTGGTGAACAGAGGAAGTTGAGTTGGTAGTCGAACAATGATAGTACGGTCCGACCAACGTACCTACTAATATGCCTAGTAGTGGCGTCTTCAGAGTAGTCATTAGAAAAGAACAACAATGATTTCTCCCGAGGATAAATCGGAGAAGGAAGCGATTGGATAATGCCAAATTGTCGAGAGACAAGATTCGGCTGGTAGGCAATCAGGCTCAGCTGATTTTTCGAACTCTTGAAACGCAACGGCATTATCCTTGGGGTGAGAAACGCTTCCCACATTGTTGTATGCTCTTCGAAGTGAGGATCCTCTGGTGATTTAGGATGGGGCCTGGTAAACCATCCTGGACCACACTTTCGACCGGCAAAAGGGGTCATGGTCGAAGTGAATTCCTTCCTCCCCGCAAACATCTGAACGAAGTTTGCGAAGGTCTTTTGTAGTTCCAGCCCATCCTCAGTAGGAGTCAATAAGGCGAGCCTGGTGCCTTCAACGCGTCTTCTGGCTATCTCAGGAGCCTTTTCATTTATTTGAGTCTTCTGGGGTAGAAAAGACTCGAAAGTGGCATTCAGCCAGAGTTGAAGTAGCTAGAAGGGACCAGCAAGCAGCAGGCTGGCTCTATTTTCGATTACTTTTAATTGAGCTGCTCCACTGCTTATCGACTCGTACAAGTTCGCCAATATTAATTCGGACAAACAGATGTTTTGGCCATGATGAAGCTGAGTAGCGAGGGTGACCATCTTCTTTGTCACCTGCAGGGATTTCGTGTAGAACACGAAGCGCGACAGCCAAAGGGCTAGAAACGCGATGTGCTCCACATCAGTCACCGCAGCCGTTGATTTGTCGTGGTAATGATTGGTGTAAGTGGTGTAGGTGGGTTTGGTAGCAGAAAACCCAATCTGGTCTTCAGACATTTCCTCTGGGTCGAAGTAGTCCCCAGTTGGTCGAAGACCAGCAATTGCGGCCACATCGAAGAGAGTGGGCGTAACCATTCCACAAGGCAAGTGAAAGGTATAGTGAGTGTAGTCCCAAAACAGCAATGAAGCTACCAGCATGTCGGGACAGTAGTTAAGACCAGTTTTGGACAACATGACCAGGTCATAAATGCCCATGCCTTTCCAAATCGAAGCCTGGCACTTCTCCATCTTGTTGAGCCAAGCGGTATATTCTGGTGTAAGGCTAGGGCTAGATCGAAAAGCCCTAACCCCCCTGTTAAAAAACCGAAGATCTATTTTCTCTTTCGCAGGATCTTTAGTATCATCTTTCGCCTTCTTTGAGCACCCAATGGGTTTGAGTGCCTCATGCGCGGGGAAGAAACCCTCAATTTTTATGGGGTCAGTAATGCATGTTGAAAGAGGGCCTGACATGGAAAAAACCTGGTTGGAATACCCAACGGGAATCAGCAGTTGAGAGCCATAGGTTTTGCGCTCAGCATCACCCATGGGTTCAGGAACTCTTCGCATTCCCATAGAATTAACTACCGGAGCAGTTGAGAAGGTTTCTGGTTGAGCAGTCTTAGAGAGAATGCTAGCTCTTGGGGCATTGGGAGCACGAGTACGTGAAGCCATTTTTGGTTTAAATGAGGGTGAATGAAGAATAAAGATTACTGGGTTTGGAGAGGAAGAAGCAAAGGGCTGTTTGCAGAAGATTTCGTTCAATCGAAGGTTTGGATGCGAGAAAGCGTAAAGAGTCCAAATGAAGCACTTAGTGTTGTTTATAGTGATTGGAAAATCACAAGGCTCGAGGTCATTTAATGCCACAGACGGGAGTGGGGCACGTGGCACGCATTGGCGCTGTAACCGTTCTGAAAAACGAAAACGTTGCAGCATGCTTCCTCGATTTCAGAGAATGGTCATGATGACAGCGTATGAAAGGCTATCGTGCGTGCGAAGTGCCTTACTGAAGTGACATCTTGGGAAAAGTTGAAATGATGATTTTTTGAGATTGTTAGATGGTTGGTAGGAGACGAAAAGCGCACAAACTAATTTGTGGCTGAGAGTGAAAAACAGGTGTCGAATGGAATATCAAAGAATGCCTCTTTCTTCTAAGCGTCGAAATAAGACATTCTTGGGGGGCAATTTGTTGGCTCCTAAATTCGACACCCACATTCTATTATCATATAGATCATTAATTATGAGTTAGAAGAGTTTCCTACACAAGAAGGCTTTGATCAGCTGATCACATCGAAGGCTTATCAAAGAATGACAAGATACTTAGAGAAATTTCTCTAAGTTGGAATCATGTTGTTTTCAACGTCGAAGGAGCAACCTTTCGACCAAGGTCCCTGATGCCCAAGATCAAACGGTTTGAATTTCGAATTGTTGGAGGGAAAACGGTTCCCAGCAGTTACCAAGCGCAACGTGGCGTGGAAGTAGGCGTCGAGGGTTGTGAACGTGCTATGTGGTGTCACCACGAAGCGATGTAACTGCCCAGCAGTTACTTAGGATTTTTAGTATAAATACTAAGTGTTCACGTAGTTATTAAGTGTGTTCATCATTGTATACAAGTCACTCATTTAGATTCAAGTACCCAGCGTGAGAGAAAGAATCATTGAGGATGTATGTGTGAAACACCATTTACCTTAATCGAAATATTTTACATTCAAGCAATTTATCGCTTTCACTTATTTATCTTAGTCGAAGTCATTTATTTAACAAGCCTTTAATGCTTTTATTTACTTTATCAAGCTTTTCTCCATGCAATTTACTTAAAGTGTCTCTACCTTACTTGCGTTAATCACCATTAGGATTAGTCGAAACTCTCTATTTTAAAGCATTTAAACGATAAAAATCAGCCATGTCTTAGGATCAATCTGATCGATCCTGCGAGTCACCAAATAAGTTACCTTTTGGAAGATTAGCGGTTGTTTACCATTTTTCACGGTAAACACTTCGATGTGTGGATAAGAGGGAGGCAGAGGAAATCATGGAAGACATGCACAATGGCCTTTTTGGTACTCACTCAAGTGGACATACAATGGCTAAGAAAATCTTAAGAGCTGGCTACTATTGGTCAACGATGGAGACCGATTGCCATCAACATTCAAGAACTTGCCACAAATGCCAAATTTACCCTAAAAAGGTCCATGTACCTTCGATCCCTCTGAATGCCATGTCCACTCCGTGGCCATTTGCAATGTGGGGTATTGACATGATCGGAGAGATCAAGCCCACAGCTTCCAATGGAAACCGCTTCATTCTTGTTGCTATCGACTATTTCACCAAATGGGTCGAAGCCGCCTCATTTGCCTCAGTCACCAAGAAAGTGGTAGCCAAATTCATCAGACACAATCTTATCTGTCATTATGGTATCCCCGAAAGGATCATCACCGACAATGGGACTAACCTCAACAATGCCATGATCAGGGAATTGTGCACTCAATTTAAGATCAAGCATCACAATTCTTCTCCGTATAGACCGAAAATGAATGGCGCAGTCGAAGCAGCCAAAAAAAATATCAAGAAGATTATGCAGAAAATGGTAGTGACCTATAAAGATTGGCATGAGATGCTACCATTTTCTCTACATGGTTACCGTACTTCAGCTAGAACATCAACTGGGGCAACTCCCTTTTCTCTAGTCTATGGCATAGAAGTCGTTTTGCCTGTGGAAGTTCAAATCCCCTCGTTGAGGGTTATGATTGAGGCAGGCCTAAGTAAAGACGAATGGATTCAAATGAGATTGGATCAGCTGAACTTGATCCATGAAAAACGATTAGCTGCTATCTGCCATGGTCAGACGTATCAAAAATGGATGATCAAAGCTTTCAACAAAAAGGTCAAGCCTCGAGTATATTAAGTTGGTGACCTGGTGATAAAATGCATCATTTTACCACAAGGTAACCCCAGAGGAAAATGGACTCCCACCTATGAAGGGTCGTTTGTTGTCAAGAGAGTTTTCTCTGGCGGTGCCATGATACTGACCACCATGGATGGTGAACATTTCCCACATCCTATAAACGCGGACATAGTTAAAAAATACTATGCATAAGAGACCCGTTAGGTTGACACACCTAAGAAGAAAGGGGCATCCTGGAAAACCAAAAGGTTTGGGCAAAAATTAGGGATACATACAAAAGATTATACACCCGACAAGTTGAAAACCCGAAAGGGCAACTTGGGCAAAATTACATAGATTAAATTTTCGATTCTTCGTTTATTATGTCACATTTTATCTCTTTTTGTAGTATTTGCAGTATATTTCAGGTACTTAGCTTTTTCAAGGCATAAATGAGAAAAGGAAGGAAAAATAATGGAGAAATGAAGAAGAAATGGCCATTTAACAGCATTTTAGAACATTCTGCACCAGAAGGCGTCCCGCCCGCCATAGGAGTGTCTCGCCCGACACAGGATTGTAAAAGTGTGCCCCTCGGTACACTTTATGTTACGACCGAGACAACTTGAAGATTTGTCCCCCACGTCAGACGCATATGACGCTCGCCACGACTCACATAATCGTTGCAACATTATCTCCATGAAGCGGACGGAACGGATGGTTGGAGGATTTTTCTCCACGATGGAAGAACGAGAATCCAGGATACAACTCTTACTTTCTCTCACGTTTGGAATTTATAAAAAGGGCAGTTACCAACATTGTTCGAGTCCAGACTTTTTGCACCATTTTCATTATTTTCTACGTACTGTAATTGCATTTTGATTTCCAATTTTTGTAGTTTTATTGTAATTTCCAAGTTTCATAGTTTTAAGCATTCCCTTTTCCACTTTCGTAGAATTCTCTAAGCATAGAAGACTGAACCGTCAAAGCAGTATTTCTTCACATCGGAGGGATACTGCAACCTTAGTTTTTTTTCATAGCTTCCAGAACTTGTTGGGTCCGTTTTATTTGATTCAAGATATTTTGTACAAGGCAATCATGCCGGCTTGTGGAGGATACACACTGCTCAGAGTTATTGCTTCAGTATTTAATTTCAGGTTCCTATTTTAAAGTATAATTTATTCATTTTTACCATGCATGCATTGTTAAATTTATGTTTTAATTTTATGTTGTTCTGCAATAAAATTATGTCTGGCTAAATTCCCTGATATCGGTATGTAAACCTTAACCGAAGGGATTCAGTAATTAATTGGTATTAATATTTTTACAAAAGCACTTTCTGGTTTTATTTCCAATTTTGATATTTAATTGTTTTTGTACGAGAGTAAAAGACAGTCTAAGGTTAAAACCAACAGTGAGAGCGCTTTAAAATTAATTGGACCCTAATTGTTTTCAAAAAATACTTTTGAATTTTAAAATGAAACAGTGAGAGCTCTCATTTTGAGTTTAATAATATGACCTGAATCGATAGAACGAAAGTGTGAGACGAGGGTTTTTAAATAAATAGTTTCCACTGAAACAACATTTTAATACTGAAAACAAATGCCAATGACTTATTTAATCCCCAAAGTTGACAAATTACATACTGGTGTCCTGTTATTAATTATTAGATTTTAGTTAATTCCCGATTAAACCCAAACACCCAAATTTTATAATTATCCTTAGCTTTTCATAGTGACCCTATGATAACAGTAGTTTGACCATCAGTCCTTGTGGGTTCAATATCTTTTTAAACTACGCGATAGACTGTACACTTACAGTCACTACACCCGATAGACTCATAAAGTCGCAATTAATTTTTTGGTGCCGTTGCCGGGGACTGATTTAGTCAATATTGTAAATCCCTTGTTACGCAGTATAAACTAAGGCAACCAAATTTTACTTTATTTTATTCGTTGATTGTATGCCAAGCACTCGCTGTAAAGGCTAAGAATTAGAGAAACCAATCGATGAGGTCGAGCATTTTGTTAATATAAGATGTCGAATTAGAGAGTACCAAGCCAATTACAATCTTCCCGAATTCAATCTTCCTAACTTTTCTCTTCCTGACCCAATAATGGCTGAAGGACCCCAAAATCACCCTCTGAAGGATTACGCTGCCCCATCGCAAGAGGAACCCCAAAATAGTATTGTTTCTCCCGCTATTGCACGGAACAATTTTGAGTTAAAGCCTTCGCTATTGCAAGTTGTCCAAAAAAAACAATTTTCAGGATGTCCTACGAACGATCCAAATCTTTATTTATCCATGTTTGTGCAATACACAGACACAGTGAAAGCAAATGGTGTCAGCCCTGAAGCGATAAGACTTTGTTTTTTTCCTTTCTCATTAAGAGATAGAGCTAAAGCATGGCTCTAGTCTCTACTATCCAACTCTGCTACCACATGGAACAAATTGAAGAAAGTTTTCCTAGCGCGATATTTTCCGCCGAGAAAGACAGTTATGCTAAGAGCCAATATCAACGGTTTTAAATAAAAGGAAAGAAAATCTCTTTTTGAAGCATGGGAAAGATACAAAGACATGTTGCGACTCTATCCGCATCACGGTGTAGAGGAATGGTTGATCATCCACACCTTTTACAATGGTCTCCTGTACAACACAAGACTAACGATTAACATATTTGTTGGCGGTGCACTGATGGATAAACCATACCATGATGCCTATCAACTTATCGAAAGTATGGCTCAAAATCATTATTATTGGGGAAACGATATAACCATGATGGAGAAACCTCAAACGAAAGGCGGTATGCACGAAGTTAGTAGCTTAGACCAAGTTAACACCAAAGTAGAAGCCATTACCCAAAAGATAGAAAGCTTGACCACAACTCCCGCAACCACCGTGGCTGCAATAACTCCAACATGTGATTTATGCGAACTTCATGCGCATAATGCACCTGAGTGTCCACTCTTAACAGGAGTACCAGTTCATCAAGTGAACTATGCTCAAGGAAATCCCTATGGTAATAACTATAACCCTGCTTGGAAGAACCATCCAAACTTCTCATACAAAAGCAACAATGCTTTGTATGCACCAGGGCAAGCTCCTACTACACCCCCGGGATTCCAGAAGGCCACCCAAAATGTGTCAACTATTCCAAATATCCCTAGGAAGTCTAACATTGAAATAATGATAGAGAACTTTGTAGCCACCCAAGCTCAAACTAATAAAGATTTCATGAATCAAAACATTCACACCAACAATCAAATTAAGCAATTGACGAATAATATTAGTGCTCTTGCCGCGCATAACAAAATGTTAGAAACACAAATTTCCCAAGTGGCTCAACAGCAAGCAGCTACAACTGCTCCAACTGAAACTTTTCCTAGACAACCCCAACCAAATCCAAAGGGACATGCTAATGCCATAACACTTCAGAGTGGGACAGAACTAGGCGGACCAACTGAACCTAGAATCGAGAACCCAACCATGTACCAAAAACATGGAAAAGGAACTGAGAAAGAAGTTGAACTAAAGGAAGTAGAAAAAGAAGGTGATGAAGAGGCCATGGAAAAAGAAGAACCTTATGTGCATCCACCACCCTATAAACCACCTATTCCATATCCTCAAATATTTTCTAAGTCTAAAAACATAAGACAATTTAATAAATTTGTTGAACTTCTGAAACAACTTAACATTACCATACCTTTTACAGAAGTTATCACACAAATGCCCTCCTACGTTAAATTTCTTAAATAAATCTTATCCAATAAGAAAAGGCTTGAGGATAATGAGACTGTATTGCTCACTGCTGAATGCAGTGCTATAATCCAAAACAACATGCCTCCTAAACTTAAAGACCCAGGTAGTTTTTCCATACCTTACGTAATCGAAAATTTTATCATAGACAAAGCATTATGCGATTTAGGAGCCAATATTAGTCTAATGTCCTTATCAATTTGCAAGAAACTCAACATGGGAGAACTAAGACCAACAAGAATGTTCGTACAATTAGCAGATCGATCAGTGAAATTTCCTTTAGGTATGTTAGAAAATGTTCCTATACGTATAGGACAATTCTATATCCCCACTGATTTCATAATCATGGACATCAAAGAAGACTCCAATATTCCTATTATATTATGTAGATCATTCCTAGCCACTGCAGGAGCCATAATAGATGTTAAAAATGGAAAACTGGCTTTCGAAGTCGGGGAAGAAAAAGTTGAATTCATCCTGTCTAAATTCTTTAAGGCACCAACCATCGACGATTCATGCTATTTCTTGGATGAAATCGATAAATGCGTAAAAGAATTGGCGAAAGAAAAAACCACCTATTCAGAGGTATTGAAGATTCCTATACCTCCAATTATTGAAGATGATAATTGGTGCCCTGAATATCAAGATGAAAATTTGAGCGAATTCCTAGCTCTAACTCCTGATCCTATACCATGTCCAAAGAAGCTAGCCATAGAACTCAAAACACAACCCAAAGACCTAAGATATGAATTCCTAGATACAGAACTTGAACGACCAGTCATAGTCAATGCAGGCCTAGAACAAATAGAAACTGAAAAATTATTACATGTCCTAAGAAAATACCCAACCGCTTTAGGATATAACATCTAAGGTCTAAAAGGAATAAGCCATTATATCTGCATGCACTGTATTATGCTGGAGGAAAACTGTAAAACCTCTAGGGAACATCAAAGGAGAACCAAGCCCATTCTGAGTGATGTAGTCAAAAAGGAAGTAGAAAAGCTATTAGAAGCATGGATCATATACCCAATATCTGAAAGTAAATGGGTTAGCCCAGTATATGCCGTACCTAAGAAAGGAGGTGTTACAGTTGTCAACAACGCTAAAGGAGAATCAGTAGCGCAACAAACTCACACCGGGTGGAGAATGTGCATCGACTATAGAAAGTTAAACAAAGCCACTCGTAAAGATCACTTTCCTTTACCTTTCATTGATCAAATGCTTGAGCGACTAGCTAAACACTCTCACTTCTTCCAATTAGATGGCTATTCTGGATTTTTCCAAATTCTTATCCATCCCGACACCAAGAAAAGACAACTTTCACTTGTCCTTATGTTCGCCTATCGACGAATGCCATTCGGATTATGTAATGCCCATGCAACATTCTAGAGATGTATGATGTCTATCTTATATGATTTTCTAGATGGCGTGATGGAAGTTTTTATGGATGACTTCTCCGTCTATGGAGAAAGTTTTGAAGGTTGTATATCGAACCTCGAAATGGTACTAAAAATATGTGTAAGTGTTAATCTCGTGATAAACTGGGAAAAATGCCACTTCATGGTCCGACAAGGAATTGTCTTAGGGCACATAGTATCTGATAGGGGAATTGAAGTAGATAAAGCAAATATTGAAGTAATAGAAAATCTTCAACCACCCAAAACTGTTAGAGAAATAAGGATTTTTTTAGGACACGCTGGTTTTTATCGACGTTTCATTAAAGACTTCTCTAAAATAACCAAACCTCTAACCGAACTTCTAATGAAGGATGTTGAGTTCATTTTCACTGACAAATGCTTGGACGCGGTCAAAACACTAAAAAAGGCATTAATTTCAGCACTTATTATGCAGCCTCTTGATTGGAACGAACCATTTGAGATAACGTGCAATGCCAGTGACTATGTTGTAGGCGCAGTCCTAGGACAAAGAAAGGATAAAAAAGCTTCATGTAATCTACTACTCAAGTAGAACCCTAGATCATGTGCAGACAAATTACGCCACAATTGAAAAAGAATTGTTAGTTGTTGTGTTTGCCTTAGATAAATTCCGTTCTTACTTAGTAGGAGCATGAATAAATATATATATCAATCACGCTACAATCCGGTGCCTCTTAAGTAAGAAAGGCGCCAAAACAAGATTATTAAGGTGGACCTTACTTCTACAAGAATTTGATTTGGAAATCAAAGACAAGAGAGACACTGAGAATGTAGTAGTTGACCACCTATCCAGAATAGAAGGCATCAAACCAGATCATGTACCCATCGATGATGATTTTCCTTATGAATTCCTTGTAGCCCAATTAGAATTAGAAAGTATTACAACCTAGTACCCTGCGACTTATGAAGACATGAACACAAACGAAAATTTGGAAGCAGTCTGCACTAAAACCATACTGCCATGGTATGCTGATTTTGTCAATTACTTAGCTGCTAGAGTGCTTCCACCTGATATGTCTTATCAACAAAAGAAGAAATCCATTCATGACCTTAAACACTATTATTGGGACGAGCCTTTGCTTTTCAAAAGAGGCGCCGATGGTATTTTTCATCGATGTGTCCCTGAAAATGAAATTGAAAACATAATTTTCCACTGTCATGCTGCTCCCTATGGAGGACATGCAAGTACTTCAAAGACCTACGCTAATATATTACAATCTGGCCTCTATTGGCCTAATATTTGGAAAGATGTCCATATCGCGGTTAAAAATTGCGACCAGTGCTAACGCACTGGAAACATCTCTAGACGCGATGATATGCCTCAAAAAGGCATTCTAGAAGTTGAAGTCTTTGACGTATGGGGAATTGATTTCATGGGACCCTTCCCGTCTTCCTTTGGAAATAACTATATACTAGTTGATGTAAACTATATTTCAAAATGGTTCTAGGTTGTAGCCTCCCCAAAGAATGACGCGCGGTTAGTAGTCAGGCTTTTCAAGAACATAATCTTTCTAAGATTCGGTGTTCCAAGACTCGTCATCAGTGATGGTGGCTCCCATTTCATTTCCAAAATCTTAGAAAAGCTATTAGCGAAGTATGGAGTCCGACATCGAGTCGCAACACCTTATCATCCACAAACAAGTGGGCAAGTAGAGGTCTCCAACAGAGAAATTAAGCAAATCTTAGAAAAACGGTAGCAACCTCTAGGAAAAATTGGTCATCTAAGTTACGTGAAGCTCTATGGGCATATAGGACAGCATACAAAATTCCGATTGGAACTATGCCATTTAAATTAGTCTACGGGAAATCATGTCATCTGCCGGTAGAAATAGAACATAAAGCTTATTGGGCCATTAAAACCTTTAATTTGAATTACACTGCAGCGGGTGAGAAAAGAATCTTAGATATCCATGAACTAGAAGAACTTAGACTAGACGCTTACGAAAACGCTCGAATTTATAAGGAGAGAACTAAAAACTGGCACGATAAACGAATATCTAGAAAATAATTCAATGAAGGTGATATAGTTCTCCTATTTAGTTCTAGACTTAAACTATTCCCAGGAAAACTTTGCTCTAGATGGTTTGGTCCATTCGAAGTCACTAAGGTCTTCCAAAATGGCGCAATAGAAATCAAAGGAATGTGTAGTGAACCTTTCATCATAAATAGACATCGTCTAAAACATTATCATAGCATCGATAATAAAGAATATTACGAAACCTTTAGGCTAGATGCGCTACCACCCCATTCATTAGACTAATCACTATGTTATGTCGATCTTACGACGTAAAACGAAGCACTTATTGAGAGACAACCCACTTTTAAATCTTTTCTTTTTGCTTTGCTTAATTTTTGTTTTTCTTTTCTTATTTTTGTTATTGCTTATTCCTATTCTGATAAAACTATGCAGTATGGTTTCTCTAATATTACTCACTACTAATTTAATTCTAATTGTCAACCTACTTCATGCTAACTTTCCTATTAGCTAATTGCACTAACCATGATGAATCCGGTTGATACTATGGGCATTGTTTTTAGAGGAAGAAATCAACAAAGGAGGTTTGAGTCTTTATCTGATAGAGAGATAGGATTGAGTACCTATCCTGACAGACCAGCTATGATCATATTAGGAATCCGAGAGAGTGTTTTGTTTTTATTAAGCCAAATAGGTTTGGACACATCTACCTTTATGATAACCAACTTTCACCATCTTGCGAGAGCTGTCCATGAACCCATCTTGATAGGTGGCTTAGTAACCATGATAACAAATGCTATCGGCTTAAGACAACCGCTCCTGAACCTTATCCTTCTTGGTATATTTCAACCAATGAATATCAACTTATGTTTTAATAGGGGAATAATTGGAAACCTAGGTCCGGGTGTTGTACCCCAAAATTTGCCCTCTCATTTTATCAAGATTTTCCTCACAAGACTCTTTGGACTCAAGACCAGATTAGGGTTTGCTCAGCTCAAGACCTCTCCTTGCACTGTTGACATGAAATTAGGGTTTGAGTTTGCACAGGGATTTTTGGACTTCCAATGCCTCATGTGACTTTCATACTTCATGTTGGACTTATAAGATTGTTCATACCAAGTTTCAAGCCTTGAATCACATTTTTGCCCAGTCAATTGGACAGTTGACCTAAAAATCAGCTGTATTGGGGAAAAAGTCAACTACGGCCAATTTACAGTCAAACCTCATAATTTTTGATCCACAACAACATTATAGACTCATATGAATCATTTGATCAAGTTTGGACCACAACTCCTCAAGAAATTTGATCAGATCATCAAAAGGGCAAAATGGTCATTTTTAGGGTTTTGACTGTAGAAGGGCAATTTCTGATTTTTAACCTAGCCAATGGCAAATTGGGTTCAAGCATGGTTTCAAGGACTCAATGGCATCATCTTGACCTAATCACAAGGTTCAAAAGATCTCAAATACATTGAATTGATAGAGGAATTTTCCAGTCAACTGATCAAAACTCAACTGAACAAGGTAATTTTCAAGTTTCTATCTCTCTATTTAGACATCATTAGGCTTAGGTTTGTGAAGCAAAAATGTAGTCTTTAATGTGCTTGAGCTGTAAATATGCATAGTTCTTATTTATATTAACTGATCTAGGAGAATTTGGATGATGAATATGCTGAAAATTTTAGGTTAAAATTTAGGGCCATTAAAATTCTCTCTGTCCTTTGAGAGTTAGGTCATAAAATGGATATGGTTGGAATCGTGATTGAAAATGCTATAACTTTCATGTTGTAAATTTTTGATTTCATGCAAGCAATAGAGAGAACAGATTTGAGTAACAGAAGACGCGCGTTTGGGACGAAAGAGCAAGGACAGGGATGAAGTGTGTCCTGGGCCTGGGCGCCTTGGGCCTGCTTCTTTTGGCACCCCCCCCCCCCCCTTTTACTTTATGCACCCCCTTTTGCATTTTCTTATATTTTTTTATATTTTCTTGCATATTTATATTTTCTGACTTTATTTATTTTCTATGAACATTTAAAAATCTCAAAAATATTTTCTTAATTTTTTGCATTTTATTTTATTTTTTTTATTTTTTTTATTTTTTTTTTGACATAAAAATAGTTTATTAAATAACCATATACTTTATTTTCTTAAATAAACTTGCAAATAATATAAAAATATTATATATTTTTATTTTTATTATTTATATACTTAAAATATTATTTTCTCACATATTTTATTTTTTTTAACATTTTTGTATATATTTTTATTTATTTTCTTGTACATAAATGAATAAATAAATAATATAGACTATTTTCTATTAAATCAAAAATTAGGGTTTCTTCACCCTTTCAAAAATAATTAGTATTTTTCTTATTTTTAGGACATAAATAAATTCATTTTTACATACATAAAAATTAATCCAAAAAACATTTTGCATATTTACAATTTATTCCACATTTAAATACTTGTTTATTTATTTATTGTTGTATAAATTCAATTGGGTTGTAATAGTAAGTTAGGGTTTTATTTTGTGCAAATACTCCCTATTCAAACTTGTACCCCCCTTCCCATAATAATGTTGTAATAGTCTAGCTTTACTTTACGCACTTTATTGCTTTCATATGCCATGATAGTAAATTAGGGTTTTGTATGCAAAGACAAAAATTAAAAGAATAGCATGACTTAACACAAGACAAAAATGCATGAAAATGACAACACATTGCACACAAGCACCCCTAGGGTTTCATCCACTTTGTTGCCTTAAAATGGCCATGGTATGCATGCTAGGTATCTTGGCAAAACAAAATAAAACAAAAAAAGATCATAGTCCCTCGATGACGCTATCTTGGTTGCCTAAACAAAAATGATCTAAACCCTCAAAAACTTGCAAAGATACTTAGCACCATTGTTATCATGGTCATACGATGACCCGCGCCCGTCCCGTTTAACATCCAATGATAGGGTTGTTTACCAAATACAATTGTAAAACAACAACATCAAAGGAATAAAAATGTGTAGGAAAAGACTTTTGAGTAGGGTAGACAAATCCTAGTTACTTGATCAATTTGCAAACCATCCTTGCTATTTTCAAACTCACACACATTTCAAAACAATTTCAAAACAATTTCCAAACAACTTTCAAACATTGAAACATTTTTCAAAAGAAAAAACACCTCTGTATACATTCAAACAAGAATCATTACAAAGATTGCCTCAACAAAGGCCTCTTTTCAAAATACTTTCAAAACAATACACAAAAGCACTATTTCAAACAATTAAAAAAGCAAAGCAAGTGATCTAAAACAAGTAACTAAGATCCCATGGAAAACCATGGATGAAAAGGGTGCTAGCACATTCCCTTTTCATAATCTACCCCCCGAACCCAAAAACAATCTCAAAGGTCTTTCATGTGCTTTTTACCTTTCCCTTTTGATAAAATAAAAGTCGGTGGCGACTCTTGCTAAACCGAAACATTTGCGAACACAAAACGAGAAACCTCAAGTCAGTTCTCCCACCGCATCACAGAACTGGCGACTCTACTGGGGAAAATAATATAAAAGTGGGGTTACCTTAGGGTTTTAGATCATATTTACATGCTTATCTTGCTTGACTTGTATGCTTTACACTTTGGTTCTATTGTTTGGGTTTGAATCCTCTACCGGATTTGGGAAACATTCATAGGTAAATAGCAATATGTGATCGGTGGAAATAGAACTGACTGTTTTGAAATGTTGGTTTCGCGAAATGTCGCGGTAAGCAAGAGTCACCACCGTCTTTTATGTTCTCCAACATGGAAAGGACAAAAGCACAGCAAACTTCCTTCTTTGAGAATGTTTCTCGGTTCGGGAGGTAGATTTATAGAAAGGGAAGGTATTAGCACCCTTTCTATCTGTGGTTATCCACGGGCTCTTAGGTACTTTCTCACTCTATGTTTTCAAAAATTGTTTGCTTTTCAAGTGTGGGTGTGTTTTGAAAAAGTTTCGTTTGAAAACTTTTAAGTAACTCTTGTATCAGTCCTCAAGAGTGTATGAAGTATTTTGTTTGAAAACTTTTTGAAAGTGTAGGTGCGAAAAGTATTTTGTTTGTTTTGAGAGAGCAAGTACTCATGAGATCTACCTACTCTAAGGAATTAGGCTGTGTAAGAGTCCTTTAGATAGTGCTATCCCACCATTGAGAGGTAGGTAGCGCCGTCGTTGGAGGTATTCGGGTCAATTCGATTATTAGGGACATGTGGTCACCAAAGCAATAGTAGGACGCCTTAGTGGTAACCCTAATGTCCTAGATCCTTTTTTATCCGAGGAAACTGTTTCGAGGCAACTGGATCTTTAGACAGGAGGGCGACCTCTAAAACACCCTATACTTAATGACCACCTCGAGGCAACCAAGTGAGGCGTACCCTAGGAGTGGCATGTGCGTGTGCGTTGTTTTCATGTTAATATTGTCTTGTACATGTTATTTGTGAGCTACGGGTTGATTTTTATTTGGCATACATTCTTGCAGGCATAGTTAACAGTTAAGAGTGCGGAAAATAAATTGCGGAAATTTGAATCTACGCTATTACAAGGCGCGGGTCTATACATCGCCAAAAACAAAAACCCGTTTTGGTAAATAAGTGCGGAAAGTAAAGAAAACGGTCAATCCTAATTAATTATTACATCCTTTGAGCAAATACATAATAATCAAAAATAGAATTAACAATAAATGTGCGCAAAGAAATTAAATCAGAACGTCCTTAGGGTTTTTGACCCTTTTGAGAAATAAAGAAATTGTGGTTTGTCCTTTTTTGCAATTAATTAAAATTAAACCTAATACTAATTAATTACTTAATTATTTACAAGAAAAATGTTTTTTGTATTTTTAATGAAAATAAAAAGAAAAAGGAATTAAAATTAAAAGTTAATGAAACCTAATTCTAAGTTTATTTTATTTATTATAAAAAAGGTTAAAGTTAATCTAATTTAACTAATTAAATTAATTTACATTTTATTTACAAAATAAATTACTAATAGTGAAAATAATAAATAATAATTACAATATTAGTTTCTGATTTTTATATGAAAAATATTTAATTTATGAATTAATAATAATTATAATAATTAAAAGAATTAAAAGGAAAAGAAATAAGAAAAAGAAAAATCAACCAGGGGGGTTTGATGGCCCATGGGAGGTAAAAGTTAAGCAGTTCTGGCCCAATAGCTCAAAGCCTTTATTGACCTTCCTGATTATCCACGCCTGCATTGACTCATGAGCACCATAGTCTTCATTCTTTGACCACTGGATAGAGGGTTGTGGAGACTTGGCATGATGATGCTTGGAGGGCATATGGTGTATCAACCTTGGAACGCTGCATGCAAGTATGAGAAGAAAAATAATATAACGCGCTTAGGGGGACCTGGGAATCGAACCCAGGTCCCAATGGTTAATGGACACGCTTATTACCAACTCCACCACCTGCTTGCTTTTGTTAATACAATAATCAATAAATAATATATTAAGAAACCAAATCATTATGCCATAAAGCAAAAACGCGCGCAGATTATTTGAATAGACCAACCACATATTTCCAGCACGTCATCTTCTTCGTTGGCCTGTAAAAGAAATAAACAAATAGCGGGGGTTTTAAACCCCCATAAAATGAAACTGCCAAAAATAGCGATTAGGCCTATACGCAAGATAAATTGAGCGCGAGGGTATCAACGTCTTCGTCTCATTCAGACGGTTTCAGCCATGGGTATCATTGGTTCTGATTTTACTTATGCTGTAAAGCCCCAAATTGAGAGCTTTGAAAACCTAGAATGCAACAATGGCAATTTTTGTTTCAGGGTGCCATAATCAAATTAAATTGTACTAAAAGCTTCGTGCAGTCCCTGTGAGCACAAAACAATCCACAAAATACATTAATGATGCATGAATCGAAGTATGCGTTTATGAAAAAAAATCCAAACCATGAAACTGTTATCTCAGGATTCCTCGAGTGTTAAGGCTTGTTTGTGATTGCAATAGGTTCCTGGCAATATCAGCAATGCGTTTGAATCACTTTTAGGCTTTGAATTGTGCTTGAATAATGAATTCAGTTTTCAAATTTTCCTTCAATTTTTGAATTTTGTTTATGGCTCTGTAGCAGCTTTTCCACGTGTGTCCAATTAGGTTTAGACTGTGTGTATATATGAGAAGGGAATTAGGTCATTAGCTGGGCCTTGATCCATGCATATGAGAGAATTAGTCTTAGGTCTTTTATCATTAACAAACTTTCCCTTTTTTAAGCAAAACCAAGACTTGGTGTAAAACATAACCCTAGCATGAGTTTGTGAGCTGGCACATGATGTATGGAAGCTATTCAAATCCAAATGACACTATTCCATTGATTTTTAGATTTTATTTGAATTATTATGGATTTAAAATGAATTAAATCAATAAAAATTAAGTAAAATAGAAAAATAAATGTTTGATCTTGAAATTAATCATGGGACACGTGTGTGGCATGACAAGGCTGAAACAAATGGAAGAAAGTGGTCCCTTTTGTCAAAAATTGAAGTTTCAAGGATAGTTGACTTTTGCCATTTCACAAAAATTTCCCAACTTCTCCAATGCATATCTTGCTTAATTTTGATCATATGAACATGTTCTTGGACATTTTGGAAAGGTATTGAAGTCCTCTAACCAATGCCTTTGGTCCCATGTCATTTTGATTTACCAATCTCATGTTATGGTCTTTGACTTAAAATGCCTTTTTGTTGACTTTTAAAAATGACCTATAATGTAGAAATTGATAACTTTTTGTGAGAGCATTTCTTGGACTTGGAATGTGAAGATGAGTTGTAGGAAATATCATCCCCTTCAAAATGAGCATTGGATGGGATTTTTCTGATGAACCATGAAAAAATTATGCCTTGGTCAAGTTACAGTTGACTTTTCAGCTGTCCAAAAATGGAAACTTTTGCATCTTGATGAATTTTGAGCCATTCTTGTGGAATCATGATCAAGACTTGATCAAATGATGATTGTGGCTTCAAAATAAGATGTTGACCAAGAATTTTGACTTTTGACTGCAAAATGACCATTTTACCCCTGCAGTTGACTGTTTGAGCAAATAGGGCTTTTGACTGTGCAATTTGATGTTGTGAGCCTTGAAAATTGACATGGAGATGCTTGACAATGTATATAGGCATATTGGACTTGATTGAGCCATTGAAAACCTCAAATTCCTTGAAAGAACCAAAATCCTAATTTGACTGGCTTAGGAGGATGTTTGACTGTGCAACCCCTTGAGTAATCTTGAACCAATTGAAGACTGATCTTGACAAATCTTGAGGAATATGGGAGGGAAAATTTTGGGGTACAACAGTTTCCCCTGTTCAATCTTCTTAGACCTGAGGATGTAGATTGGCTTGCGTGCCTTTCGTGATCCGAAGGTGGAAGATGATTGAACACTAGAGTGCCCAGAAATTTGCACTCGCATAGTAGAGTATCAACGATGTGATGGCGGGAATGGGCTTACAGATTCCATTTGGATAGATGATGGATAGGAGGATGGGCTTATAGATGCCATCTGGAGATGTGATAAAACCTTTGTCGGGAATGGGCTTATAGATGTCATTTGGAACTGTAATGGATAGTTGTGGAGATGGGCTTATAGATGCCATCCGGAAGTGTCGATCGCGTAAGAGATTCCTTAGCGAGAACTTGCGTACCTGAGAAAGAAAGATAAATTCCTGGCCTGTTACAGGTGTTGATCTTCAAACTCTTCATGCAGATATGCCCTGGCTGGATGCAGGTATCGAAAATACAAACAATCGCTCACAAACATACCCTGGCTAGATACAGGAATCGAATCTGGAATTAGTCGTCTACAAATATGCCCTGGCTGGATATAGGAATCGAATCTTCAAACTCTTCAGATATGCCCTGGCTAGATACAGGAATCGAATCTGGAATTAGTCCTCTACAAATATGCCCTGGCTGGATACAGGAATCGAATCTTCAAACTCTTCAGATATGCCCTGGCTAGATACAGGAATCGAATCTGGAATTAGTCGTCTACAGATATGCCCTGGCTGGATACAGGAATCGAATCTTCAAACTCTTCAGATATGCCCTGGCTAGATATAGGAATCGAATCTGGAATTAGTCGTCTACAGATATGCCCTGGCTGGATACAAGAATCGAATCTTCAAACTCTTCAGATATGCCCTGGCTAGATACAGGAATCGAATCTGGAATTAGTCGTCTACAGATATGCCCTGGCTGGATACAGGAATCGAATCTTCAAACTCTTCAGATATGCCCTGGCTAGATACAGGAATCGAATATGGAATTAGTCGTCTACAGATATGCCCTGGCTGGATACAGGAATTGAATCTTCAAACCCTTCAGATATGCCCTGGCTAGATACAAGAATCGAATCTGGAATTAGTCGCTCACAGATATGCCCTGGCTAGATACAGGTATCGAATCCGGAATTGCGACAGTTGATAGTAATCATCTTTGTATTGACCTTTTTCCTGAAAAGGCAAAACATTAGTTGTATGCAATGTCATGATGTATGAAATGCATGATGTCATGATGTTCCCAAAAATGAGATCGTGTGATGTGATGCGTACATGCATGCATTATGTATGTAAGCAGGATGTATGAAATGTGAAATGTCTATGAATGTATTTTCGTCTAGGAAAATAAATCCTTGACGAATGCCGGGAAGTTAAATCCTGGGCTAATGTTGAAGAGTAGAGTTCTTCGTTTCCGCTGGGGATGACGGCTGCAAGAATAAACCGGTAGGAGAAGATGACTCCGTTGGGGAATAAACTTGTTGAAGAGATTACTCTGCGGGGAAATATTCTGTGGGGAGAGATACTTCGCTGAGATTTGATGATAACTCCGTTGGGGGTAGGAAAAACTTCGCCGAGGACGATCTTTCCATGGTAATTAGCTGAGGATAACCTAGTTATAAGCTCTGATGGGGAATAACCTTCTGAATAAAGCCGGGGAGAGCGTTCGTATTCTGCAGGGGATAAGCTTCCAGAATCTACTGGGGATAAGCTTCCAGACTCTACTGGGGAGGATAATTCAACTCTCCTGGGGAAACTTTGGACTGCACTAGGGAAGTGGCTCCACTGGATGTCTTGTATTCCGCCGGGGAACAATCTTATACTAAGACTGTCGGGGATGCTTGTTCAGGAACATCTGCGTACTCCGTTGGGGAATGTTGAGATTTTCTGGGGGTATCCCACTTCCTTATGGTTGACAGTAGAGTAACTTTGCTTGGGGAGAGTGTTGCTGACTTGCTGGAGAATACTGTGCCTTTTTAGGGCTGACGGGAGACCAACTCTGCTCGGGGGAGAGTATTGCTGAACCTTGTCTTACTCTGCGGGGAGTAGAGGTATCCAGGTTACATTCTTCAGCCGAACCTACCTTGGTACCTTGGTGGACAGAGCAACTAGATTGCTTAGACAACTCATTATTGCCCCTGTTTCTGATGTCACCTGTAATTAGTCCTTTGTTTCGCATGCAAATATTTATGAGTTAGCAATTAGTGTCAAATGCATATATCAAAAATGAACATTGGACGTTCTTCGCAAGACAAAACAGAAAAAGGAAAAACAGTTGGCAATTTGTATGGGAAAGTGAATTTGTATTGATTTTGAATTTGCCTGTAAATAGGCATTTTGTGTACAAGAGGCTGACGTCCTAGTAAGAGAACACTGCCGACCAACATAGAGTTTATACAATTTTGTGAAAAGGAAAACAAAACGGCTATGTGAAAGGAATAATCCCACTGGGTTCCAACTCTGCTATCGCCTTTATGTCTTCAAGCGTCTCATCACTTTGCTGCTTAGTTGAAGATGAAGTTGATTGATCGATGTCGTCTGAACCTGATAGTTGATACCGGATTCTGGATGCAAGGTGATCCAATGAGACATAGTATTACGCTTTATCCCTAACTTTTTCCTGGACCGCCCTTTCGGGTTTTCAGTCCACCGGGATACCCATTTTTGCCCAAGCCGCCATTTCAGGTTTTCGACTTGCCGGGTGTACAGATTTTTCATTTCGTCCCTTATTTTTGCCCGAACCCTTTTGGTTCGCCGGGAAGCCCTTATTTTTGCCTAGGTGTGTCAACCTAGCGGGTCTTTGATCATGCGTAGTATCTTTTTACTATGTCCGCATTGGCGGGGTAAGGAAGGTCGTCACCATCCATGGTGGTTAGAATCATAGCTCCTCCTGAGAAGATATGTTTAACCACAAATGGCCCTTCGTACGTGGGAGTCCATTTGCCCCTGGGATCACTTTGAGGAAGAATGATGCGCTTGATTACCAGGTCTCCAACTTGATACTCTTGTGGTCTGACTTTCTTGTTAAACGCCCTGATCATCCGTTTTTGGTACGTTTGACCGTGACAAATAGCAGTGAGTCTCTTTTCATCAATTAGGTTTAATTGATCAAGTCGGGTCTGGATCCAGTCATCTTCGCTCAAACCTGCATCCTTCATTATCCGGAGAGAGGGTATCTGGACTTCAATAGGCAAGACTGCCTCCATGCCATAGACCAAGGAAAAGGGAGTTTCCCCTGTTGACGTCCGTGTTGAGGTACGGTACCCATGAAGAGCAAACGGTAACATATCGTGCCAATCCTTGTAGGTCATTGTCATCTTCTGCACAATCTTCTTGATATTCTTATTCGCCGCTTCTACAGCCCCATTCATCTTTGGCCGGTAAGGAGAAGAGTTGTGGTGTTGTATCTTGAATTGCTCGCAGAGCTCAGTGACCATCTTGTTGTTAAGATTGGTACCATTGTCCGTAATGATTCTCTCAGGTACGCCGTATCGACAGATCAGGTTATGCCGAATGAACCGTGCCACGACGTTCTTGGTTACGGTAGCGTAGGAAGCTGCTTCAACCCACTTTGTGAAGTAATCAATTGCTACCAGGATGAAGCGATGTCAGTTGGATGCCGTAGGTCTGATTTCATCGATCATATCAATGCCCCACATTGCAAAAGGCCAAGGTGCTGTCAAGACGTTCAGGGGAACTGGAGGGACGTGCACCTTATCTGCATAGATCTGGCATTTGTGACATGTCCGAGAATGTTGGTAATAGTCAGCTTCCATTGTGGACCAGTAATATCCTGCCTGAAGGATTTTCTTTGCCATGGTATGCCCACTGGAATGTGTTCCGAAGGTACCCTCATGTAGCTCTGCCATGATCCTTTCTGCTTCAGTCTTATCCACACAACGCAGTAAGGTTGAATCATGGTTTCGTTTGTACAGAATGTCATTGCTGAGGAAGAACTTTGCCGCGAATCTTCTCAGGAACTTTTTGTCATTAACAGATGCACCCTCGGGGTATTCTTGAGCTTCCAAGTACCTTTTCACTTCATGATACCAAGGTTTTTCTGTTACTTCTTCCGTCTCAAGATCACAATAATATGCAGGTTCATCCAGTTTCCAAATAATGATTCGGGGAGCCTCGTTGTCCCATCTGACTTTGAACATAGAAGACATTGTAGCTAGCGCGTCCGCCAACTGATTCTCCTCTCTTGGGAAGTGTTCAAAAGTTATCTCTTCGAAATGGGGGATCAATGTCAACACATACTCCTTGTAGGGAATAAGATTTGGGTGTTTTGTATCCCACTCGCCTTTGATCTGACTGATCACGAGAGCGGAATCTCCGAAGACACTCAGAAACTTGATCCTTAGGTCAATTTCAGCTTGAAGACCTATAATGCATGCCTCATACTCCTCCATGTTGTTGGTGCAGTTGAAACATAGTCGGGCGGTAAACGGAATATGAGAGCCATTAGGAGATGTGATCACAGCGCCGATACCATTACCCAAAGCGTTTGAGGCTCCGTCAAAGTACATAGACCATCGGGATCCTTCCTCAGGTCCTTCATCCGGTCTAGGTATTTCACAATCAGTCACTACCATGATGTTCTCGTCTGGAAATTCAAAGTTCATCGTCTGGTAGTCGTCCACTGCCTGGTGTGCCAAATGGTCTGCCAATACACTTCCCTTGATTGCTTTTTGAGTCGTGTACTGGATGTCATATTCAGTCAAGATCATCTGCCATCTTGCTATCCTTCCCGACAAGGAAGGCTTTTCGAATATATACTTGATTGGATCCATTTTTGAAATCAACAGAGTAGTGTGAGTCAACATATACTGTCTCAGCCGGCGAGCAGCCCATACCAAAGCGCAGCAATTTTTCTCGATCAGTGAGTATCGGGTCTCACAGTCGGTAAACTTTTTGCTAAGGTAATAAATAGCATTCTCTTTTCGGCCAGACTCGTCATGCTGCCCCAGCACACACCCCATTGAGTTGTCAAGTACTGTCAAGTATAAGATTAGAGGTCTCCCTTCAACTGGTGGCATAAGAATGGGTGGCTCTTGGAGATACTCTTTGATTCTCTCGAAAGAAGCCTGACATTCATCGTTCCAACGTACTACCTGATCTTTCTTCAGCAGCTTGAAGAGTGGTTCACAAGTAGCAGTTAGGTGCGAGATGAATCGGGCAATGTAGTTCAGTCGTCCTAGAAAGCCTCTGACTTCTTTTTCAGTCTTGGGAACGGGCATCTCTTGTATGGCTTTCACCTTGGCAGGGTCCACTTGAATACCTTTGTCGCTTACGACGAAGCCTAGCAATTTTCCAGATCTCACCCCAAAGGTGCACTTGTTCGGGTTCAACCTCAGCTTGTACAACTTCAGACGGTCAAACAGCTTCTGTAGATGGTCAAGGTGTTCCTCCTCAGTTTGGGACCTTGCAATCATATCGTCGACATACACTTCGATCTCATGATGGATCATATCATGAAACAAAGCAACCATGGCACGTTGGTAGGTTGCCCCAGCATTTTTCAACCCAAATGGCATGACCTTGTAGCAGAAGGTGCCCCAATGAGTAACAAAAGTGGTCTTCTCCATGTCTTCAGGAGCCATCTTGATCTGATTATAACCGGAGAACCCGTCCATGAAGGAGAATACCTTGTGCTGAGCAGTGTTGTCAACCAGAACGTCGATGTGAGGCAGAGGGAAGTCATCCTTGGGGCTCGCCCTATTCAAATCCCTGTAATCAACACACATTCGGACCTTACCATCTTTCTTCGGTACCGGAACCACGTTGGCAACCCACTGAGGGTAAGAAGTTACTGCTAGAAATCCGGCGTCAAATTGTTTCATAACCTCAGCTTTGATTTTCTCAGACATCTCTGGACGCATGCGGCTGACCTTCTGTTTCACCGGAGGGCATTCTTCCTTGGTAGGCAAGTGATGAACCACAATGTCGGTATCTAACCCAGGCATGTCTTCGTAGGACCAGGCGAAGATTTCCACGTAGTCATGCAGCATCTGAGTCAACCGTTGTTTCACACTAGACTCCAGATTGGCACCAATCTTGACTTCCTTTCTGTCTGTCTCAGTACCCAGATTTACCATTTCCACTGGCTCTTCATGTGGCTGAATGACCCTCTCTTCCTGGAGTAACAATCTTGCAAGCTCACCAGGAACTTCACAATCATCCTCACCTTCGTCTTCGGCTAAGTTGATCGGATTTTCAAAGTCATAACTGGTAGTAGCAGAGTCGTTACCAGTGAGATCCAGAGTGGATTGGAACCTGTATAGGTGAGTGTGTGTAAATATAGCTGTTTTGCAATATATAAAGAAAGAAAGGGAGCGCAAGATTTGAAATGCGAAAAACGTCCAATGCTTTTATTCATGATATATGAAAGTGACAAATAACAAGCCCTCACAAATGAAACCACGGTGCCCCGGGTAAGACACCGGGTCATAAAGTTTCAAATTATTGTTTGTTACAAATTCAAAACAAAAGAGTTCATTACTGAGTGACAAAAGTAATAGGTGTAAAGTCTTTTGCAGTCCAGTTGCTTGGTCCACCGTTGGTCGTCGGGTAGATCCAGCTGTCGAATTCATACTCCTCTACATCATCTTCAATAGCATTCACTCCTGGGTTGGTGATGAACACAGGAGGTCTTCCAATCCTTGCTTTACGCACAGCCTTCTGAGCTTCTGCAGTGAAACTCAAACCAAACTTGTCAGTCTTCGGAGTGAAATCAGGAAGTCGGCCCCAGTTTGCACATTCACCCTTCTCAATCACAGCCCGGGCATCCTTTAAGGAAACCATCCTCAAAGGAGGATCTTCAATCACTGTTTCTGCCGACGCCACTGTATGGGGCACCTCTTCAAAGTGTTGAAAGGGAGTCTCAATGAATTCCCCATCCATCTCTATGTACCGGAACGAGTTGAGGTGGCTGACCATATATTCCTCTTCCCCTTGCACTGTTACGATCTTCCCTCTGACCGGGTACTTAAGCTTCTGATGTAAAGTGGAGGTCACAGCTCCAGCCTTGTGGATCCACGGACGACCCAGCAAACAAGAATAGGATGGGCGAATGTCTATCACATAGAAAGTAGAATCAAAAACTTGAGAACCAACCCTGATTGGAATGTCAACTTCACCATGTACCGTCCTCTTCGACCCATCAAAGGCCCGGATGACAATGTTACTAGGCTTGAGCTCTAAACCCTCACAATCCAGCCTGTCTAGAGCTTTCTTGGGTAGCACGTTCAACGAGGAACCAGTGTCAACCAGCACATGGGCAAGAGTAGTGCCCCTGCATTCAATGGAGACATGCAGGGCATCGTTGTGGTTCTTCCCTTTGGCAGTCAGATCAGCGTCGGAGAATCCCAAGCCATTATCAGCAGTTAAGTTTGCCACACAATCGGTAAATTGATCCACAGACGTCTCTTGTGGCACGTGGGCCGTCTTCAGGAAGGCAATCAGGGCCTTGGCATGGGCCTCTGAACACAGCAACAGTGATAGCATAGATATTTTAGAGGGGGTGTGCCCCAGCTGCTTAACTACATTGAAATCACTCTTCTTGATAATCTTGAGAATCTCTTCCATCTCTTGTTGGGAAGCTTCAACATTGGTGGTCTTTGGTGCCTCTGTCTGGGCAGGCACATCAGTAGCAATCCCTTTGCCCCGAGCGTCAGATGACTCGGCAGCAGGGGTAGAAACAGGAACTTGTTCAGGAAGGGAAATAGGCACACTTGCAGGTGTGATGACAGTAGGTCTCTGAGTAGCGGGTGGCGCAATATCCAGTGAGAACAGTCTGCCACTGCGAGTGACTTTAGCAGGACCGGTGATGTTACTGATGCCGGTGTTGGTATCAAACTCTTGTTTAGCTCCGAGCACATAAATATCTGCCCCATAGTGCCAAGGGACAGCTTTGTCGGATGTATAGGGGATGGGCCCCGGAACAGTGATGATTATGGGTGCAATCTTCTGAGTAGACAAGATTTTGACAGGCTTCTTTGAGGGAGCCTTAGGAGGGTTGTTAAAAATAGTGACAATAGACACTTCTTCAGCAGGGACAGCAGGAATAGCAATCTTCTCGAACAAGATCTCTTTATTATCCATCAGGCTTTGGATACCTGATTTCAACGAAGGACAACCAGCAGGTGAAACAGAACATAGAAGGCAACCTTTACTACATCCCGGAAATAAACCAGCTAGCAACAGGTTCCTTTTGACAGTCAGCAACGGGGGTAACAATATCTTCCATAGAGGCCACATACAGGTCTTCTTCCACAACATTCACTCCATGCTGGGGCATGGGAGCAGTCACAACATTGGGCCTTTCGGGCGCCTCGAACTGTATTTCTTTAGCATCAATAAGGTCTTGAACCTTATTCTTCAAAGCCCAACAATCATCAGTGTTATGCCCCGGGCTATCAGAGTGATAAGCACAGCGGGCATTGGGATTGTACTTCGGGGATGTGGTGTTCACAACCCTCGGAGCTTCCTTGACAGTTACCAGATTGGTTGACAGCAATTGCAGCAATATCTGAGAGAGGGTCATGCTGAGCCGAGTGTATTGTCTTTTGGGTCTCTCACCCCTTGGTTGGTTGTATTGCTGAGGAGCAGCAGCAGGCTTTGAAATTACCACCGCGTTGACAGCTTGGCGGTGTTCCGGTTTGTTCTGTCTCCTTGGACCATAAACAGCACTAGCTTCCTTCTTGAAGGGCTTCTTTTCAATACTCGAGGAGGCACCTTTCTGAATCTTCCCCGACTTGATGCCAGCTTCTATCTTTTCACCACTCAGAATGAGGTCTGTGAACCCAACAGAGGAATTACCAATCAGGTGATTGAAGAATGGACCAGACAGGGTCCCCAAGAACATGTCCACGAGTTCACGGTCAGTCAACGGTGGCTGCACCCTGATAGCCAGGTCTCTCCACTTCTGCGCGTACTCCTTAAAACCTTCACCCATCCCAAGTAACATACCCTGGAGTTGGGTACGCGTAGGAGCGAGGTCGGAATTGTACTGATACTGCTTAAAAAACGCAGTAGCCAAGTCCTCCCAGTTTCGAATACTGGTTCCATCCAGCTGATAGAACCACTCGAGTTGAGCCCCTGAAAGGCTATCCTGGAAGAAATGGATCCATAGATTCTTGTCTGCAATGTAAGGCTGGATCTTCCTTACATATGATCTGAGATGCAGCTTAGGACAGGAAGCCCTGTCGTACTTTGCAAAGGCAGGCGCCTTGAACTTGTGAGGGATTACCACCCCAGAAGATAAGCCTAGGTCTCCAAAGTCCAACCCGGGCACACGTTGAATCTCCATAGCATTTAATCGGTCCTCCAGCTGTTTGTACCTGTCCTCAGCAGGAGGGTACTGTTCATCATTGAAATCTATCTCGTCGTCGGAGACCGCGGGACTAGGAACCCTTCTCTCTTGGGGACCGCCTTCCCCAGCAGATGGAGTAGCCTGATCAGTCTCATTTTGCAGTGTATTCCCAAGCCTCTGACCATTGTTGAACAAGACGGTCCTCCTCTTCTTCTTCTTCTTTTCCTTCAAGAGCAGAGTCTTCAACTCCTGTTGACCCTGGGCTAAGCTCATGACCAGCTCTTGAAACTGGGCGTTCTGGGCCTGGAGGGCCTTGATAGCTTGTTCAATAGTAGGTTCAGAAGACATGATGATTGCTGAAATAAACAGCGAAGAAGATTAAGCAACATGTAGCAAGGGAGTACCTGTTATGCACATGATGCATGATATGCTATTTATGCAATGCATTCAAGGGTTTGAAAGTTCAAATTCGTTGTAGACGAAAAAGGAACACACGTTATATTAAGAAATAATATGTTCAGTACATCAGGGCCTCATGGGCAAAACATTACAAAATAATTAATCCCAAAAGACACTGCGCATCCTCTTTGGAGCGATGTAAGTGTTGAGAGTCTTTTCCTCGTGAAGCAGGCGGGTGAGCTCCAAGACCTTCTTCTCACTGGCATGTAAATTGGCTTCAAGAGAGTTCTGTTCTTCCTTGAGTTGGATCCAACTCTTTTGCATTTCTTCCCAAGATGTTGGCATGTTAGGATGTTGAATGGTGTATGGCACCTCTCCTTCCAAAACTGGCTCTTTGATCACGGGGAGAACATGAGGATATGGCATTACCAGCTTCTGGGAGCGGGCTCGTACCCACTTGAGATAAGGCTCCAGGGGAATGGAGTTTTTGTGCCCCAATGTCTTGCTATCTACCCTGTTGGGCATCCTCCAAGCTCTGATAAACCTCTGGCGAAGTCCTTGTGCATCGTTGTCGAAGTCAAAAACTATGTCAGGAATCAACATGTCATGAGGGCCATCCCTCCGAGCATATCCAAACTGTCTCAAAGCCATACATGGGTTGTAAGTAATGCCCCCTCTGATTCCAAGTAAAGGAACATTAGGAAATTCTCCATAACGATCAATGATAGTGACATTTTCTCTGGACCGAGGACACCAATGTATATCAGTATGTGTAAGGGTCATCAATCATTGCGACCATCTCAAACCCCGCTCGTTCTTCAAAACTGATTGTGGAAGGTGCGAAATAAACCACCTTGCCAGGAGAGGAGTGCAGCACACGAGAACACCTCTTTTTCTCATGGTTCGAGTGTAACATGAGTGAAGGATGTCCCCAAGCAACGTAGGTATGGGATTCCTGGACATGAAGATCTTGACAGCATTGATATCTATAAGCTGATCTGGATTCGGGAACAACACCAACCCATAGGCAAGGAGTGCCACAACTTCTTCAAAGGCTTGTAGGTCAAGGGAATTCCAACATTCTTGGGCCTTCTCAAACAAGAACTTTGCCAAGAATCCTTTGATACCACTTCTAACTTCCCAGTGTCCCTTGATGTCAGATGGTTGTAGGCATAGTGCTTTAGCAACCTCTTCAAGTTTTGGTTCCTTTTCTGTACCGTTGCAGGGTAGTTGAATGAGAATGGGAATCCTCAGAAGCTGGGAAAACTCTTCCAAAGTAGGCACCAATTGATAATCCGGGAAAGTAAAACAGTGGTGCAAAGGGTCAAAGAACTGGAACAACACTTTCACCATATCTTCTTCAATGTTGGTGTTGACCAAGCTGATGAGTCTACCATGCCTTTCACTGAAAGAAGAGTTCTCGGGAATCCTGGATGTAAGTTCCTTAAGCTGAGGAGGGATCCTTACAAGGTTAACCTGAATTGTCTTTCTGCGGATAGTTTCCATGTCCTACAAAATAAGAACAAAGATGAAGATTTGAACCCTTGAAGTGGTTAGTAAATGCATATGATGCTTTATGATGTTATGATGTTATGATAAAAACACACCACAAGTATTCACAAAAGGCAAACATGATAAGGCACACAAGTCACACCAGACAGCCCTTAGAGTTTAGGCCAGCATGAGGTCTAGGAACTACCCTCTTGAAGTTGGTGGGCTCAAAAACCTGTCCTATCGAAAGTAACCGGGTTCTAAGGAGCTCAATATCATAGGGTTGTTTTCTATGTTCATTGTTTTGATTTAGCCACTGAACTGGCGATCAAAATATTCCAAGAAGACAACCCTCAATGAGTGTAGTATCGAGTATCAACCAACTTCGGACTGCACCAAAGTCAGTCATCTCACTACCCCTAAAGAGGCCAGGATGGTCAAGTAAGGTTCCTAAGGTCAGTTGATGTTTCACGACACCACGCGATGGCCCTGTACTCTCCTTGACTTGACTCAAGGGTTACCGGTACTCACCAAAGTGCCACATTAACGTAGCAACTGCTTCAACCATGTCGGTATACCCCGCACAGTTCCCTCACAGTTTATTGCTACCTAAAAAGGGTGCCCCAGATCCGGGTTAGGATCTATGAAACTCCAAAACAGGCCCACAATATTAAAGCAAACAAATCAAGCAATTGAAAACATAATAGTGGTCTAATCCTAAGGTACACCTCACTTATTAAATCTCCCCAGCAGAGTCGCCAGTTCTGTGATCGGTGGAAATAAAACTGACTGTTTTGAAATGCTGGTTTCGCGAAATGTCGCGGTAAGCAAGAGTCGCCATCGTCTTTTATGTTCTCCAACATGGAAAGGACAAAAGCACAACAAAATTCCTTCTTTGAGAATGTTTCTCGGTTCGGGAGGTAGATTTATAGAAAGGGAAGGTATTAGCACCCTTTCTATCCGTGGTTATCCACGGGCTCTTAGGTACTTGCTCACTCTATGATTTCAAAAATTGTTTGCTTTTCAAGTGTGGGTGTGTTTTGAAAAAGTTTCGTTTGAAAACTTTTAAGTAACTCTTGTATCAGTCCTCAAGAGTGTATGAAGTATTTTGTTTGAAAACTTTTTGAAAGTGTAGGTGCGAAAAGTATTTTGTTTGTTTTGAGAGAGCAAGTATCCATGAGATCTACCTACTCTAAGGAATTAGGCTGTGTAAGAGTCCTTTAGATAGTGCTATCCCACCATTGAGAGATAGGTAGCGCCGTCGTTGGAGGTATTCGGGTCAATTCTATTATTAGGGACATGTGGTCACCAAAGCAATAGTAAGACGCCTTAGCGGTAACCCTAATGTCCTAGATCCTTTTTTATCTGAGGCAACCGTTTCGAGGCAACTGGATCTTTAGACAGGAGGGCGACCTCTAAAACACCCTATACTTAATGACCACCTCGAGGCAACCAAGTGAGGCGTACCCTAGGAGTGGCATGTGCGTGTGCGTTGATTTCATGTTAATATTGTCTTGTACATGTTATTTGTGAGCTACGGGTTGATTTTTATTTGGCATACATTCTTGCAGGCATAGTTAACAGTTAAGAGTGCGGAAAATAAATTGCGGAAATTTGAATCTACGCTATTACAAGGCGCGGGTCTATACATCGCCAAAAACAAAAACCCGTTTTGGTAAATAAGTGCGGAAAGTAAAGAAAACGGTCAATCCTAATTAATTATTACATCCTTTGAGCAGATACATAATAATCAAAAATAGAATTAACAATAAATGTGCGCAAAGAAATTAAATCAGGACGTCCTTAGGGTTTTTGACTCTTTTGAGAAATAAAGAAATTGTGGTTTGTCCTTTTTTGCAATTAATTAAAATTAAACCTAATACTAATTAATTACTTAATTATTTACAAGAAAAATGTTTTTTTGTGTTTTTAATGAAAATAAAATGAAAAAGGAATTAAAATTAAAAGTTAATGAAACCTAATTCTAAGTTTATTTTATTTATTATAAAAAAGGTTAAAGTTAATCTAATTTAACTAATTAAATTAATTTACATTTTATTTACAAAATAAATTACTAATAGTGAAAATAATAAATAATAATTACAATATTAGTTTCTGATTTTTATATGAAAAATATTTAATTTATGAATTAATAATAATTATAATAATTAAAAGAATTAAAAGAAAAAGAAAATAAGAAAAAGAAAAATCAACCAGGGGGGTTTGATGGCCCATGGGAGGTAAAAGTTAAGCAGTTCTGGCCCAATAGCTCAAAGCCTTTGTTGACCTTCCTGATTATCCACGCCTGCATTGACTCATGAGCACCATAGTCTTCATTCTTTGACCACTGGATTGAGGGTTGTGGACACTTGGCATGATGATGCCTAGAGGGCATATGGTGTATCAACCTTGGAACGCTGCATGCAAGTATGAGAAGAAAAATAATATAACGCGCTTAGGGGGACCTGGGAATCGAACCCAGGTCCCAATGGTTATTGGACACGCTTCTTACCAACTCCACCACCTGCTTGCTTTTGTTAATACAATAATCAATAAATAATATATTAAGAAACCAAATCATTATGCCATAAAGCAAAAACGCGCGCAGATTATTTGAATAGACCAACCACATATTGCCAGCACGTCATCTTCTTCGTTGGCCTGTAAAAGAAATAAACAAATAGCGGGGGTTTTAAACCCCCACAAAATGAAACTGCCAAAAATAGCGATTAGGCCTATACGCAAGATAAATTGAGCGCGAGGGTATCAACGTCTTCGTCTCATTCAGACGGTTTCAGCCATGGGTATCATTGGTTCTGATTTTACTTATGCTGTAAAGCCCCAAATTGAGAGCTTTGAAAACCTAGAATGCAACAATGGCAATTTTCGTTTCAGGGTGCCATAATCAAATTAAATTGTACTAACATCTTCGTGCAGTCCCTGTGAGCACAAAACAATCCACAAAATACATTAATGATGCATGAATCGAAGTATGCGTTTATGAAAAAAAATCCAAACCGTGAAACTGTTATCTCAGGATTCCTCGAGTGTTAGGGCTTGTTTGTGATTGCAATAGGTTCCTGGCAATATCAGCAATGCGTTTGAATCACTTTTAGGCTTTGAATTATGCTTGAATAATGAATTCAGTTTTCAAATTTTCCTTCAATTTTTGAATTTTGTTTATGGATCTGTAGCAGCTTTTCCACGTGTGTCCAATTAGGTTTAGACTGTGTGTATATATGAGAAGGGAATTAGGTCATTAGCTGGGCCTTGATCCATGCATATGAGAGAATTAGTCTTAGGTCTTTTATAATTAACAAAATTTCCCTTTTTTAAGAAAAACCAAGGCTTGGTGTACAACATAACCCTAGCATGAGTTTGTGAGCTGGCACATGATGTATGGAAGCTATTCAAATCCAAATGACACTATTCCATTGATTTTTAGATTTTATTTGAATTATTATGGATTTAAAATGAATTAAATCAATAAAAATTAAGTAAAATAGAAAAATAAATGTTTGATCTTTAAATTAATCATGGGACACGTGTGTGGAATGACAAGGCTGAATCAAATGGAAGAAAGTGGGCCCTTTTGTCAAAAATTGAAGTTTCAAGGATAGTTGACTTTTGCCATTTCACAAAAATTTCCCAACTTCTCCAATGCATATCTTGCTCAATTTTGATCATATGAACATTTTCTTGGACATTTTGGAAAGGTATTGAAGTCCTCTAACCAATGCCTTTGTTCCCATGTCATTTTTATTTACCAATCTCAAGTTATGGTCTTTGACTTAAAATGCCTTTTTGTTGACTTTTGAAAATGACCTATAATGTAGAAATTGATAACTTTTTGTGAGAGCCATTCTTGGACTTGGAATGTGAATATGAGTTGTAGTAAATGTCATCCCCTTCAAAATGAGCATTGGATGGTATTTTTCTGATGAACCATGAAAAAGTTATGCCTTGGTCAAGTTACAGTTGACTTTTCAGCTGTCCAAAAATGGAAACTTTTGCATCTTGATGAATTTTGAGCCATTCTTGTGGAATCATGATCAAGACTTGATCAAATGATGATTGTGGCTTCAAAATAAGATGTTGACCAAGAATTTTGACTTTTGACTACAAAATGACCATTTTACCCCTGTAGTTGACTGTTTGAGCAAATAGGGCTTTTGACTGTGCAATTTGATGTTGTGAGCCTTGAAACTTGACATGGAGATGCTTTACAATGTATATAGGCATATTGGACTTGATTGAGCCATTGAAAACCTCAAATTCCTTGAAAGAACCAAAACCCTAATTTGACTGGCTTAGGAGGATGTTTGACTGTGCAACCCCTTGAGTAATCTTGAACCAATTAAAGACTGATCTTGACAAATCTTGAGGAATATGGGAGGGAAAATTTTGGGGTACAACACAATACATTGTGGAAACTGTGCGGGGTATACCGACATGGTTGAAGCAATAGCTATATTAGTGCGACATATTTGTAGGTACTGGTAGCCTTTGAGTCAATCAAAGAGAATACGGGGCCGCTGAGTGATGTCATGAAGCACTAATGGACTTTTAGAACCTTTACTTGACCAACTTGGCCTTTTAGGATGTAGTGAGATGACCGGCTTTGGTGCAGTCCGAAGTTGGTAGATACTCGATACTACACTCATTGAGGGTTGTTTTCTTGGAATATTTCGGTCGCCAGTAAAGTGGCTAAACTGAAACAATGAACACAAAAAATAATCCAGTGATATTGAGATCCTTAGAACCAGGTTACTATTTCTAGGACAGGTTGAGCCAACTAAACTTCAAGAGGGTACTTACCTATGAAACCCCATACAAGCCTGAAACTAGGAACTTGTGTGATTTGTTTGTACATATATACTTGTGCATAACATCATGGACATCATGAAGCATCATATGCATCCACTAACCATTTCAAGGATTTGGATTTTCATCTTTGTTCTTGTTTTGTAGGTAATGGATTCACTTCGCAGGAAAACTATCCAAGTCAACCTTGTGAGAGTTCCTCCTCAACTCAAGGAGCTAGCTTCAAGGATTCCTGAGAATTCTCCATTCACCGAGAGGCATGGTCGTCTTCTCAACTTAGTCACTTCCAACACTGAGGAGGATATGCTGAAAGTTCTCTTCCAGTTCTTTGACCCTTTGCATCATTGCTTTACATTTCCTGACTACCAACTTGTGCCTACTTTGGAGGAATTTTCTCAACTCTTGAGGATTCATATTCTCAATCAACTACCCTTCAACGGTACGGAAAGAGATCCAAAGCCTGAAGATGTTGCTCAAGCCCTACACTTGCAACCATCTGATATCATAGGCCATTGGGAAACTAGAAGTGGTGTCAAAGGTTTCTTGTCAAAGTTTCTGTTTGAGAAGGCCCAAAGCTGCTGGAATTCATTGGACTTACAAGCTTTTGAGGAGATTGTAGCTCTTCTCATCTATGGGATGGTCTTGTTCCCTAACCCTGACCAACTTATATATGTGAGTGTTGTCAAAATCTTCATGGCTCGCAACCCGGTGCCTACATTGCTTGGGGATATCCTCCACTCTTTTCACACTCGTACAATGAGGAAAAGAGGTGTTCTCATGTGTTGCACTCTTCTACTGTCAAGATGGTTTATTTCTCATCTTCCCCAATCAGTTTTGAGGAATGAGCAAGGTTTGAGGTGGTCACAATGATTAATGACTCTTACACATTCAGATGCTCATTGGTATTCTCGATCCAGAGAAAATGTTATCATCATTGATCATTGTGGGGAATTCCATAATGTCCCTCTACTTGGCATTAGGGGAGGCATTACATACAACCCTTGATTGGCTCTGAGACAGTTTGGTTATGCCCGAAGGGATGGCCCACATGACATGCTGATTCCAGACTTGGTTTTTGATTTCGACAACGTTGATCAAGGACTTCGACAAAGGTTCATCCGAGCTTGGAGGATGCCCAACAAGGTGGACAGTAAGACCTTGGGACACAAGAATTCCATCCCCCTTGAGCCTTACCTCAAGTGGGTACGAACCCGCGCCCAAAGTCTTATGATGCCTTACCCCTACATTCTCCATGTGATCAAAGATCCTGTTATGGAAGGAGAGGTTCCATACACCCTCCTACATCCTGACATACCAACATCACTCAAAGATTTACAAAGGAGTTGGATACAGCTCAAGGGAGAGTGCGATACTTTTGAAGCCCAATTCTACGCAAGCGAGAAGAAGGTTTTGGAACTCACTCGTCAACTTCATGAAGAGCAGACTCTCAACACCTACATTGCACCAAAGAGGATGCGCAATTTTGTATTATTTTGCCCACGGGGCATTGATGTACTAACAAATTATATCTTATTAATATGACGTGTGTTCCTTTTTTGTTTAAAAAATTTTGAATTTCGGAATCCTTGAATGCATTACATGAATACATATCATTCATCATATGCATAAGCAGGTCTTCACACCAAGTTTCCTCATCTCTCTGCTGTTTATTTCAGCAAGATGGATATTGAGCAGACGGTCAAAGATTTGCAAGCACAGAATTCACAGTTCCAACAGCTACTCTTGAACTTGGCTAAGGGGAAGGAGGAGCTCAAAACTCTACTGGAAAAGGAAAAGGAGAAAAAGAAGAAGAAGAGGGCTGGTGTGGCTACCATGGGTAGAAGATTTAAAGGTCAAGCCAGAAGGGTCCTGGATTTACCCTTAACATCTGATGAAGGGGTAAGAAAGGGAAAAGAAATTGCAGTGCCATCTGACTCTGAGGAAGAAGAAGAAGAAGAGGATGAAGATTATTCTGAACAGCAGTACCCTCCTACAGATGACAAATACAAGAACTTGGAAGAGCGTCTAGCTGCCATGGAGATATAGAGAGTGCATGGGCTGGACTTTGAAGAGTTAGGGCTGGTTTCTGGAATTGTAATTCCCCCTAAGTTTAAGGTGCCTCTATTTGCTAAGTACGATGGGTTGTCTTGTCCCAAGATGCACCTACGATCTTATGTTAGGAAAATTCAACCACATTCTTCTGACAAAGACTTGTGGGTTCATTTCTTCCAGGACAATTTATCGGGGACGCAGCTGGATTGGTTTTACCAGTTGGAAAGGTCTGATGTGCATAATTGGGAAGATTTGGCGGCCGCCTTCTACAGATAGTATCAATATAATACGGACTTGGCACCAACCCGTACTCAATTACAGAGTATGAGCATGGTCTCAAATGAAGGTTTCAAAGAGTATGCCCAGAAATGGAGAGACTTGGAGGGACGAGTTTGTCTTTAATCACCTGATTGGAAGTTTGTCTGTGGGGTTCACTGAGTTAATTCTAACTGGTGAGAGAGTTGAAGCCGGCATAAAAAGCGGGAAAATTCAAAAATATGCATCTGCTTTCGCTGCCATCAAAAAGACTTTTCCAGCAAAGAAGGAAGTATCAGTTGTCTACTCTCAAAGAGGTCGAGGAAGAGTTGAGCGTCGGCCAGCGGTGGGGGCCGTAATGATTCAGAAATCTGCAGCTGATCAGCCCAGAAATAATCAACCACGAACCAACCAAGCAAGGATGGAAAGGCCTGTACGGCAATTCACCTAGATAAACATGACTCCTGCTCAGGTCCTACCTCATCTCTTGAAGTTAAACCTTTCCAGTCTGAAAGAGGCCCCGAAGAATCCGAATACAGCTTCTCCTTACTACCATTCGAACGCCAAGTGTGCTTATCATTCAGACAGCCCGGGGCACGACACCAACCATTATTGGGCCCTCAAGAATAAGATTCAGGATTTAATAGACGCTAAAGAAGTTGAATTCGACGCCCCTGAAAAGCCGAATGTAATCTCTGCTCTAATGCCAAAGCATGGCCACAATGTCCATGATGTGGAAGAAGATCTTTTTGTTGCTACTGTTGATGATTTGATGACTCCGCTACTGATAATCAAGTTGAATTTGCTGAGGGATAGGATTTTCCCAGGTTGTGAAGAAGATTGCTGCATTTGTTCATCCTTACCAACTGACTGTCCATTGTTGAAGTTAGGCATCCAACGCCTAATGGATAACCAAGAAATCCTTTTTGAAAAGACTCCTGTTACACCGACTCCTGTTAATGATGTTTCAATAATAACCATATCCGCCAATCTTTCCAAGGTCTCCAAAAGACCTGTTAAGATTACATTCGCTCCAAAGACTGCACCTTTGAAGATAACCATGCCCGGGCCCGTCCCATACAAGTCCTACAAATCAATACTGTGGACCTATGGTGGAGAAATCTACTACCATGGTGTTAAACAAATTGAATCAACTGAAGAGAGTTCTGATGAAGAGACTTCCGACATTGGAAACATTGCTGGAACGAGCAAAATCACCCGCAGTGGAAGAATTTTCTCTCTAAAGATTACCCCTCCAAAGGTAATCTTTGGACCCTCGGCTGCTCCTAAGGTTACTCCTATGCCGGTCAAAATATCTGCGAGAACTCCAACTATTGAAGAAATTGTAACTCATGTGGTTGTCCCGTCTGCTGCTGCTGATGATAGAGGGAAAGGAATCCAAGAGGAGCCCGTCAGGACGAGGGCTCAGCCATTGGTCATCCCTAAGACCTCTCAAAAAGAAACGGAAGAGATTTTGAAAATAATCAAGAAAAGCGATTATGATGTTGTGGAACAACTGGGGAAAACCCCCCTCAAAGATCTCTATGTTGGCCTACCTACTTTGTTCAGAGGCTCATGCTAAAGCTTTGATCAGATTCTTGAAGACGGCCCACGTGCCACAGGAAACCTCCGCGGATCAGTTCCAGGAATGTGTAGCTAGCTTAACAGCTGACAATGGTCTAGGATCCTCCGATGCCGATTTAACATCAAAAGGGAGAAAACATAATGACGTTTTACATGTCTCGAGGGAATGCAGAGGGACTACTCTAGCCCACGTGCTGGTAGACACTGGTTCATCATTGAACGTCTTGCCGAAGAAAGCCTTGGATAGGCTGGATTGTGAAGGCTTAACCTTGAATCCCAGAGTGATGCGGTGGGAGAACTGACTTGAGGTTTTGCGTTTGTGTTCGCAAATGTTTCGGTTTAGCAAGAGTCGCCATCGACTTTTTATTTTATCCAAAGGAAAGGTCAAAAAGCACAGGAAAGACCTTTGAGATGTTTTCTTGGGATCGGGGGGTAGATTATGAAAAGGGAAGGTGCAAGCACCCTTTTCATCCATGGTTATCCATGGGCTCTTAGTTACTTGTTTAGATCACTTGCTTTTGCTTTTCAATTGTTTGAAATGGTGATTTGTGTGTGGTTTTTTGAAAATGTTTTGAAAAGAGGCCATCGTTGTGGCAACCTTTGTAATGCTTCTGGTTTGAATGTATACAAAGATGTATTGTCTTTTGAAAAAATGTTTCAATGTTTGGAAGTTTGAAAGTTTGTTTTGGGAAATGTTTTGAAATTGTGTTGTGATGTGTTTTTGAAAATAACAAGGATGTTTGCAAGTTTTGTTCAAGTAACTAAGAGCATCTACCCTATCTACTCAAAGATCTTTCCTACACATTTTTAACCCTTTTACATTGTTGTTTTACCATTGTATTTGGTAAAAAACCTTGTACTTGGATGTTACACGGGACAGGCGCAGGTCATCGTATTGACCATGATAGCAATAGTGCTAAGTATCTTTAGCAATTTTTTGAGGGACTAGATCATTTTGTATAGGCAACCAAGATAGCGTCATCGAGGGACTATGATCTTTTTGTTTTGATTTTGTTTTGCCAAGATACTCAACATGCATACCATGGCCATTTTAAAGGCAACAAGTGGATGAAACCCTAGGGGTGCAAGTGTGCATTGTGTTGTCAATTTCATGCTTTTTTTGTCTTGTATTAGGTCTAGCTATTTGTTTTTATTTTGGATATTACATACAAACCCTAATCTCTATCATGGCATATTTGAAAGCTATAAATGCGTAAAAGTAATCTAAGCTATTACAACATTGATATGGGGAGGGGGATACAACTTTGAATGGGGGATTATTTGCAAGAAATTGAAACCCTAAAATTATTACAACCATATTGAATTAATTGTGCAAATAAATAAACAATATTTAAATAGACAATTAAATAAATCTGCAATATATTATAAATATGCAAAAATGTTTTTTGTACTATTTTTATGTATGTAAAAATATAATATTTAATAAATAAAATATTATATTATTTTTATTAAGGGTGGAAACCCTAATTTGTTTTAAGAAAGTATATATATATATATATATATATATATATATATATATATATATATATATATATATATATATATATATATATATATATATATATATATATATATATATATATATATATATATATATATATATATATATATATATATATATATATATATATATATATATATATATATATATATATATATATATATATATATATATATATATATATATATATATATATATATATATATATATATATATATATAATATTATTTATGTACAGTAAAATAATAAAATATATACAAATGTCAAAAAATAAAAATAAAAATATATTAGAAAAAATATTATTTAAGTATGTAAATAATAAAAATAAAAATATAATATTTTTATGTATTATTTTCAAGTTTTTATTTAAAAAAAATAAAAGTATGTTATTTAATAATTATTTTTATGTTAGAAAAAATAATAAAAAATACAAAATAAAAAATGAAAATTTATGAAAATGTTTTTTGATATTTTTTTATGTTTAGAAAAAATAAAATAAAATCATAAATGAAAAAGAAATAGAAAAATATAAAAATATAAAACAATGGGCCAAGGGGGTGTGAGAAGCAAGTCAGGGGGTGTCAAAAGTGAGAAACAAAGGCCCAGCCCAGTTCCAGCTTCATCTTCAACCTTTGAATCAGAAAAACGTGCGCCCTGTATACAACTTCGTATCTCCTGTTTCAGTGCTCTAATGCAAAAACTCATAACACAAAAGTTATAGCATTTTTCAACACGATTCCAACCATATAAAGAACTTAATCTAACTCTCAAAGACCAGAGGGAATTTCTCTGGCCCTAATTTCTAACCTAAATTTTTCAGAATGTTCATCAATCAAATTCTCTCAGCACAGTTAACTTAAATGAAATCGATGCATATGTACAACTTAAGGGCAATGAGTACTACATTTTTTATTCACAAACCTAAGCCTAATGATTCCTAAATAGAGAGATAGAAAGTTGAAAAATACCTGTTTCAGTTGAACTCGAGTATGGCAATGTGGAGGTTTTCAATGAGGCCTGAGATGTTTGTGAGCTTGCCTGAACTTCCTCTGACCTTCCCCAATGCTTTGTTTGCCTTGAGCTTGCTTGAATAAGCCTGTAGAAGTCAACCTACACAAGCTGAAATCAGAAATGGTGAAGCTTGCAAATGGAGTTACAGTTAATGGCCAATTGTTGGGATAGTTCAGATAGGTTGTATGGAGTGTGTTGGAAGAGGTTTGGAGCAAAACGCACGAGTGGTTTTTGTTTTGGAACTCAAAGTGCAGAAGCTGCCCTGTTTTGCAAGAGGAATGTGTTTTTATGTTTTAGGAGGCTTTGAGGAATGGATAGCTCGTGTTTTTGGCTCAAGGCTATGTGTAAAACTTGTTTTAAATCTTTACAAGAGTTGATTTTATCAGATGGAAGTGTTGTCTTTGTTTTTGCAAGTTGACTTGGCTTTTAAGAAAAGTGTGAAATGACAATGCAAAGGGTTGTACCATCTAGCTTAGGGTCTGCCAAGAGTTGGTAGCAATTGCCTGATACTAGTGAACTTTGTTTGCTGCAAAAGAAAGGGTTCAAGGCTCAAGAGGAACAACTTGACATAAAGCCAACTTTATGAAAATGGAAATGCTACCTTTTTGCCATTTTAAGATTAATTCAATGTGTAAACCTCTATTGATCAGATTAATGCCTTAAACCAATGAGTTTGCATTAAATTTTTAATTGTGGAAGGGTTTAGAGACCTGTATTCAAGTACAAGCAAAGTTGGACAGATTTTGCAACTTGTGTCAATATGAAACATGCCATGGATCAAAGTGAGTTTTTGCCAAATTCAAACCTTTGATTCTCCCTAACCATAAATGATTTTGGAGAGTTCTTGGACATTTTGGAAAGCTTGTAATATTCTCTACAATACATCTTTGAAATTCATTTTGAGATTCTAAGTGGAACTATGTGAAAAATTTCCATGAAGATAGGTCAAAATCCTGCCTAAACTAGGGCAAAATTTTACTAAGTTAAAAGTTTTATGGACCCTTGTTCCAAAATTCATAACTTGAGATCCAAGCTTCTTATTGGAGAACTTTGTGAATCAAAGTTGTAGATTTTGTGGAGGACTACAACTTTCATTTTGGAAGTTTTGTTTGAATCCAATTGCATCATGGTGAAAATGTTGGGCAAAGTTGGGAAAAAATAAGAAAATTTCATAACTTAGAAAAATTCTAAGTTATGAAAGTTTTCAATCTTTAACCCTAATTTGAAAAATTAGGTTTCTTGATGAGAAAGCTTCACATTTTGACACATCTTGATGAAAAATGACCCTTGGCACTTGATTTTGACCAAAAAGTCAAAGTTTGACTTTTCAGTGTACAGTCAATTTTTGATCAGTTGACTGGAAAATTCATTTGTCAATCCAATGCTTTTGAGATCTTTTGAACCTTGTGATTAGGTCAAGATGATTCCATTGAGTCCTTGAATCCTTGCTTTAACCCAATTTGCCATTGCCTAGGTGAAAAATCAGAAATTGCCCTCCTGCAGTCAAAAACCCTAGAAATGACCATTTTACCCTTTTGATGATTTGATCAAATTTCTTGAGGAGTTATGGTCCAAACTTGATCAAATGGTTCATATGAGCCTATAATGTTGATGTGGACCAAAAATCATGAGGTTTGACTGTAAATTGGCCACAGTTGACTTTTTCCCCAATAGAGTTGATTTCTAGGTCAATTGTCCAATTGACTAGGCAAAAATTTGACTCAAGGCTTGAAACTTGGTATGAGAAATCTTATAAGTCCAACATGAAGTATGAAAGTCACTTTAAGCATTGGAAGTTCAAAACTCCCTGTGCAAATTCAAACCCTAATTTCAGGTCAATAGTGCAAGGAGATGTCTTGAGCAGAGCAAACCCTAGCTTGGTCTTGAGTCCAAAGAGTCTTGTGAGGGGAAATCTTGATAAAATAAGAGCGAAAATTTTGGGGTACAACAGCTGCCCCTATTCAATCTTCTTGAACCTGAAGATTTAGATTGGCGAGTTTTCCTTTCGTGACTCGAAGGTAAAAGAGGATTGGACACTAGAGTGCCCGTAAATTTGCACTCGTCAAAATGTAGGTTGAGGGAATGGGCTTAAAGATTCCATTTGGAGATGGTAGAATCTTGTTGGAGATGGGCTTAAAGATGCCATTCAAGGACTGTTTGTTGAAAATCAGGAGAATGAACATCAGAATGGTATCCGAATCTGGAACGTATCTGAGTTGTATCTGGAGATTGGATCTGTATCAGCAATGGAATGGCGTCCGTGTCTGGAGCGTATCCGCGCTGTAACTGTATTTGATTTTTGAATGAATATCAGAATGGTTGTCGTGTTTGGAGTGTATCTGTATTGTATCTGAATTCTGAATGGGCGACAGAATAGCATCCGTGTATGGAGCATCTCTGGGCTGGGGATAAATTCCGAATGAGTGACAGAATGGCAACTGTGTCTGGTGCGTATATGGATTGTATCTGAAGTTGATAGTTGAATCTGAATGAGGAATGGAATGGCTTCCGTGTCTGGAGCGTATCTGAACTTGGAATTGATAGTTGAATCTGAATGAGAAATAGAATGGCTTCTGTGTCTGGAGCGTATCTAGTCTTTATCTGATTGCTGAAATCTGAATGAGTAGTAGAATGACCTCCGTGTTTGGGGGTGTATCCATACTGTATCTTGACTTGAAATTCTGAATGAGTAATAGAATGACCTCCGTGTCTGAGGTGTATCCATACTGTAAATGAATAAGAGACCCGGATGAGTAGCAGAATGACTTTCATGTCTTGGAGTGTATCTGTACTGTATCTGAAATCTTTGAATAGTTGTTAAAGATAGCTTTTAATCTTATCCTGAAAAGGGTAGAATGTTAGCTGAAACACAAAATTGTGATGCATGACATGTATGATGCAATAAGATGTGTTCTATCAATGTTTATGATATATGAATGTAATGTATGCGCATGTAAGCTGATTAGCTGTCTTGCGGAGGAAAATAAATCCTTGATTGCTGGAGATAGTAAAATCTTTGATTGCTGCTAGGGAAAATAAATCCTGGACCGATGCCGGGAATTCCACAACCTTTGATTGCTGAAAATGAGAAATACTTGGACCACTGTTGGGGATAGAAAATCTTTGGAAACTTGTGGGGATTAACAAGAACTTTGACAACTTCTGTGGGAATGTGAGAATCCTTCACGACTTTCCTGGGGATATAGAGATCCTTCAAGTCCTTTGAAGTTGGAACATGATAGACATTCCGTTGTAAGAATAAAGCCGAGTGCTGCTTGAGAAGCCTGTTTGGGGAGTCCCGAGTAACTTGATGACTGTGGCTGGGAATTGGGAATCTTCAATCTGTTGGGAAATAACTCTGAGGAGAAAGTTTATTCTGTTGGAGAGTTTTCAAGAGCTTGGGTTGTATACTAATCTATTGAGGAATTATCCTAAGTTGTGGTCTGGTTAGCTGTCAGGTTCTAAGATAACTTGCAGGGGAATTTTTTGTTTTTAAGATAGCTCCCTGGGGAATTGGAGGAAACTGGATGGTCTTCCACCGGGGTTTAAGGGTTGAAGTTTTGGACTTCGTTGGGGAAGAAAGTTTCATCTCTGCTGAGGGTCTGTAGTTCATAGATTTGGCTCCGCTGGGGATTGGGAGCTTGGAAACTTAGTTCTGGTGGCGATTTTGAAATTTAACTCGGCGGGGCATATATTTCAAGGTTTTGGCTCCACTGGGGACCTTGATGATGTACTGCAGGGGATTTCACCCAGAATAGCCTAAAGACGTTTTCCTATCCTTTCAACCTATCAGTAATTATTCTTTCCCATTTCATTTATTTGTAGACAGTGATTATATTCAAATGCATATGCTCATTTAATAAATCGTTGGACGTTTTCAAATAAAACACAAGTGTAAAAAGGAAAAGACAAATGGTTTTCTGCACTCTAAAAAGATGTTTTTGATCACAAATGGTCCTTCGTAAGTAGGAGTCCACTTGCCCCTGGGATCACTTTGCGGCAAGATGATTCGCTTGATTACAAGATCCCCGACTTGATACACTTGTCTTCTAACTTTCTTGTTGAAAGCTTTGATCATTCGTTTTTGATACGCCTGACCATGGCAAACAACAGTAAGTCGCTTTTCGTCAATCAAGTTAATTTGATCAAGCCGGGTCTGAATCCAATCGTCTTCGCTCAAACCAGCATCCTTCATGATTCTCAAGGAGGGAATCTGAACCTCGATAGGTAGAACAGCTTCCATGCCGTATACCAAAGAATAGGGTGTTGCCCCAGTTGATGTTCATGTCGTGGTACGGTACCCGTGCAGAGCAAACGGTAACATCTCATGCCAGTCCTTGTAGGTGACTGTCATCTTTTGAATTATCTTCTTGATATTTTTATTTGCAGCTTCGACATCACCGTTCATCTTTGGCCGATAAGGAGATGAATTGTGATGTTGAATCTTGAACTGCTTGCACAGAGTGATGATCATAGTATTGTTCAAATTTGTACCGTTTTCCGTAATGATCCTGTCGGGGATACCATAGCGGTAAATGAGGTTTTGCTTGATGAAGCAGGCAACCACATTCTTTGTAACGGATGCGAAGGAAGATGCTTCGACCCACTTGGTAAAGTAATCAATGGCCACCAGGATGAAACGATGCCCATTGGATGTTGTAGGCTTGATCTCTCCAATCATGTCGATTCCCCACATCGCGAATGGACAAGGAGCTGTTAAGACATTGAGAGGAACTGGAGGTATATGTATCTTGTCTGCATAGATTTGGCATTTGTGACAAGTACAGGAATGTTGATGACAATCAGCTTCCATGGTAGACCAGTAATAGCCTGCCCGCAGAATCTTCTTAGCCATCGTATGACCGCTTGAATGGGTGCCAAAGGTGCCATTGTGCAGTTAAGCCATGATCTACTCAGCTTCAATCTTGTCCACACAACGGAGCAGAATGCAATCATGATTGCGCTTGTATAGGATACCATTACTTAGGAAGAACTTAGCTGCGAATCTCCTTAAGAACTTTTTGTCATTGATTGAAGCTCCTTCAGGGTATTCTTGTGCTTCGAGATACCTTTTGACGTCATGAAACCAAGGTCGGTCCACTAGTTCTTCGGTATTAATCTCGTGACAATGTGCAGGTTCGTCCATTCGTTCAATGGTGATTTGAGGAGCCTTATTATCCCAGTTAAGTTTAAACATGGACGACATTGTAGCTAGCGCATCTGCTAGTTGATTCTCTTCTCGCAGGAAGTGCTCGAAGGTGATCTGCTCGAAATGTGGTAACAATGTCAGGACATGTTTTTTATAAGGGATGAGATTAGGATGTTTAGTATCCCACTCTCCTTTAATTTGACTGATAACCAAAGTTGAGTCCCCAAATACAATCAAAGATTTGATTCCCAAGTCAATAGAAGCCTTGAGACCAAAGATACAAGCTTCATACTCGGCCATGTTGTTGGTGCAGCTGAAGCAGAGTCTGGCGGTGAAAGGTGTATGGCAACCTTCTGGAGAGATAAGTATCGCGCCGATACCGTTGCCAAGTGCATTGGAGGCACCATCAAAGTACAGAGTCCATCAAGATCCTTGTTCAGGTCTATCATGTGGCCTGTTTTCTTCAATGTTGCTCAAAGTCATAATGTCCTCGTCGGGGAAGTCGAACCTCATAGATTGGTAATCTTAGACAGCTTGATGGGCCAGATGATCAGCTAACACACTCCCCTTTATAGCTTTTTGGGTCGTGTACTGTATATCATATTCGGTGAGGATCATCTGCCATCTAGCGATTCTTCCAGATAAAACAGGCTTCTCGAAGATGTACTTGATCGGATCCATCTTAGAGATCAGTAAAGTGGTATGTGTCAACATATACTGCCTTAGCCGGCGAGCAGCCCATACCAAAGCGCAACAAGTTTTCTCGAGCAGTAAGTATCGGGTCTCACAGTCGGTAAACTTTTTGCTAAGGTAATAAATGGCATGCTCTTTTCGGCCAGACTCGTCATATTGGCCCAATACGCACCCCATTGAATTCTCCAGGATGGTCAGATACATGATTAACGGCCTTCCTTCGACGGGTGGCATCAAGATAGGAGGTTCCAGCAAGTATTCCTTGATTCTATCGAAAGCAACTTGACAGTCATCATTCCATTTAACCATCTGATCTTTCTTTAACAGCTTGAAGATTGGCTCACAGGTAGATGTTAGGTGAGAGATGAACCTTGCAATGTAGTTTAGGCGTCCCAAGAAACCTCTGACCTCCTTCTTAGTGCGAGGGGCTGGCATTTCTTGTATAGCTTTGACTTTGGCAGGATTAACCTCGATGCCTTTGTTACTGACGATGAATCCCAAAAGTTTACCGGACCTGACTCTGAAAGTGCACTTGTTAGGGTTCAGTCTGAGCTTGTACTCTTTCAACCTGACAAACAGCTTTTGCAGATGGTCGAGGTGTTCTTCTTAGGTTTGTGAACGGGCTATCATGTCGTCTACGTAAACCTATATCTCATGATGTATCATGTCATGAAACAAGGCCACCATGGCGCGTTGATAGGTTGCCCCGGCATTCTTCAGTCCGAATGCCATCACTTTATAACAGAAGGTACCCCACTGTGTAACAAAAGTAGTTTTCTCCATGTCTTCAGGGGCCATTTTGATCTGGTTGTACCCTGAAAATCCATCCATGAAATAAAATACCTTATGTTGAGCTGTATTGTAAACCAAGATGTCAATGTGCGGTGGTGGAAAATCATCTTTAGGGCTAGCCCTGTTTAAGTCTTTGTAATCCACGCATATTCTGACTTTGCCGTCCTTCTTCGGCACGGGCACAATGTTAGCAACCCATTGTGGATAGGAAGTAACAGCAAGAAAGCCAGCATTGAACTGCTTCATCACTTCAGCTTTGATCTTTTCAGACATGTCGGGCCTCATTCGGTAGACTTTCTGCTTGATCGGTGGACAGTCTTCTTTTGTAGGGAGACGATGAACCACAATATTTGTATCCAGTCCCGGCATGTCTTCATAGGACCAGGCGAAGATCTCAACATATTCATTCAACAGCTGAACTAAACGCTCCTTGACATTTGGTTCTAGGTTGGCACCCACTTTAACTTCTTTTTTGTCTTCCTATGTTCCCAAGTTGATAGTCTCTAATAACTCCTCGTGAGGTAGAATGGCCCTTTCTTCCTGTTGCAACAGTCTAGCTAACTCTCCAGGCACTTCACAGTCTTCATCACCTTCGTATTCGGCATGATTGACCAGATCTTCAGAGTCACTGAAGGCCATAGCAGAATTGTTACCCATGGAATCCGGGGTGGATGGGTACCTGCATTTTGTGAGTGTGGGTGTGTGTAAGGGATAGCCACCTTTAAACAAATAAAATGTAAAAAGAAAGACAATGAACACAAAAGTTTATATATGAAAACATCCATGATTCATTAAAATGGCATATGAAGATGAAAAAATCAAGCCCTTACAAATGGACCTATATGCCTCGGGTAAGGCATAAGTAAAAAAGTGTACGAATTGTTTAAAAATTATTACAGACCAACAGAAAATGTTCGAAAGATAAATTACTGATTGATGAAAGTAATGGGAACAAAGTTTTTCGCCTCTCAGTTATTCAACCCTCCTTCAATAGTTGGAAAGATCCAGTCTTCAAAATTATTCTCCTCTTCACCATCCTCCAAAGCATGAACTCCATGATGGGTGATCTTCACCAGTGGCCCTCCAACCCGGGAGCAACGCACAGCCTTCTGACTAGCAATAGTGAAACCCAAGCCGAACTTATCTGTCTTGTAAGGAAAATCTGGCAGTTGACCCCATATTGTGCTTCCTCCTTCCTTGATCACAGCCTTCGCATCTTTAAGGGATGACATCCGGGACACAGGTTTGGTAATGATGGGCACAGAAGTCATTTTCTTGGCTACTGCAACTTCAGGAGAAACCTCTTCAAAGTGCTGAAAGGGGGTCTCGATGAATTCACCATCTAATTCAACATAGCGGAATGAATTCAGATGGCTTATCATATACTCCTCCTCGCCACGAACTGTCACAATTTTCCCCTGGACAGGGTACTTAAGTTTCTGATGTAGAGTAGATGTGACGGCTCCAGCATGATGAATCCAAGGCCTTCCTAACAAGCAAGAGTAGGAGGGACGGATGTCCATGACATAAAATGTGGAGTGGAAAGTTTCAGTACCCACTTTAATCGGGATGTCCACCTCCCCGTGGACCATCCATTTAGAACCATCAAAGGCTCTGACAATGATGTTGCTGGGCTTCAAAATTAAACCTTCACAGTCCAATCTGTCCAATGCTTTCTTAGGCAAGACATTTAAAGACGATCCAGTTTCCACCAGAATGTGAGCACGAGTAGTCCCTCTGCATTCCACTGAGACATGCAGCGCGTCATTATGCTCTCTCCCCTTAGATGTTAAATCGGCATCGGAGAAGCCAAGACCGTTGTCGGCTGTTAGGCTGGCTATACACTCCTGGAACTGGTCCGCGGAGTTTTCCTGAGGCACATGGGTCGTCTTCAAGAACTTCATCAAAGCTTTGACATGAGCTTCGGAACAGAGTAACAAGGCCAGCATAGAGATTTTTGAAGGGGTTTGCCCCAGTTGTTCTACGACATCATAGTCACTTTTCTTAATTATTTTTAAAATCTCCTCCATTTCCTTTTGAGTGGTTTCGGGGATGACCAAAGGATGAGCCCTCGTCCTGACGGGCGCTCCTTGGATCCCCTTACCTTTATCAGCAGCAACAGCAGAGGGTACAACTACGGGAGTGACAATTTCTTCAATCACTGGAGTTTGCACAGAGATGTTGACCGGCACAGGAGTAATCTTAGGAGCATTTGAGGGTCCGAAGATTGCCCTTGGAGGAGTAATCTTCGGAGATAAAATTCTTCTGTTGTGGGTGATCTTACTCGTCCCAGCAATATTTCCTACGTCAGGAGTCTCTTCATTGGAACTTTCTTCAACTGATTCAATCTGCTTAACACCGTGGTAGAAGATTTCTCCTCCATAATTCCACGGTATTGTCTTGTTGGACTTGTATGGGATAGGCCCCGACATAGTTATCTTCAGAGGTACAAACTTTGGATCGGGTGTAATCTTAACAGGTCTTTTGGAGACCTTGGAAAGACTGGCAGAAATAGTAATTATAGCAACATCGTTGATAGGAGTTGGAGTAACAGGAGTAACAAGAGTTTTCTCAAAGAGGATTTTTTTATTATCCATTAGGCGTTGGATGCCTAACTTCAACAGAGGACAGTCGAATTGTAGGGATGAACAAAGGTAGCAATCTTTTTCACAACCCTGGAAAATCCCGGCTTTCAACAGATTCATCTTGATCATTGGTAATGGAGTCATTAAGTCATCAACAGCAGCAACATAAAGATCTTCTACAACAGCATGGACATTGTGACCATGTTTTGGCATTGGGGAAGAGATCACATTAGGTTTTTCAGGGGCGTCAAACTCCACCTCCTTGGCATCTATTAAATCTTGGATCTTATTTTTGAGGGCCCAACAATTGTTGGTGTCATGCCCCACGCTGTCCGAATGATAAGCACACTTCGCATTTGAATGGTAGTAGGGAGAAGAGGTATTCGGATTCTTTGGCGCCTCTTTCAAGCTTGTAAGGTTTAACTTCAACAGATGAGGGAGAACCTGAGCAGGTGTCATATTGATCCGGGTGAATTTCTGTGCAGGCCTTTCCACCCTTGCTTGGTTGGTTCTGGGTTGACTGTTTTGAGGTTGATCTACTGCAGAATTCTGAATCATTACAGCCCCCACCGCTGGCCGGCGTTCAACTCTTCCTTGACTCCTTTGGGAGTAGACAGACGATACCTCTTTCTTGGCTGGAAAGGTATTCTTTATGGCAGTGGAAGCAGATGCATCCTTTTGAATTTTACCGCTCTTGATTCCTGCTTCAACTCTTTCACCAGTCAGAATTAACTCGGTGAACCCCGCAGACAAACTTCCTATCAGGTGATTGAAAAATGGACCTGACAGAGTCCCCAAAAACATATCAACAAGTTCTCCCTCAGACAAAGGTGGCTGCACCCTTCCAGCCAAGTCTCTCCATTTCTGGGCATACTCCTTAAAGCCTTCATTAGAGACCATACCCATACTCTGTAATTGAGTACGAGTAGGTGCTAAGTCCGCATTATATTGATATTGTCTATAGAAGGCAACAGCCAAATCCTCCCAATTGTGCACATCAGATCTCTCAAGCTGGTAGAACCAATCCAATTGCGTACCCGACAAACTATCTTTAAAAAGTGGACCCACAGATCCTTATCAGAAGAATGACGTTGGATCTTTCTGACGTAAGACCGTATGTGCATCTTCGGACAAGACAAACCATCATATTTAGCAAATGTAGGCACCTTGAATTTAGGGGGAATCACAATCCCAGCAACCAAGCCTAGCTCCTCGAAATCCAGCCCAGGCACTCTTTGTACCTCCATGACGGCCAGACGTTCTTCCAGATTCTTGTACTTGTTGTCTGTAGGAGGGTATTGCTGCTCAGAGTAATCTTCATCCACTTCTTCTTCTTCTTCTTCCTCAGACTCGGAGGGCACTGCAGCTCCCTTTCCCTTTCCTACCCCTTCATCAGATGTTGAGGGGAAATCCAGGACCCTTCTAGCTTGGTTCTCAAATCTTCTTCCCAAAGTAGCCACACCCACTCTTTTCTTTTTCTTTTTCTCCTTTTCTTTTTCCTTTTCCAGCAGTACTTTAAGATCCTCCTGATCCTTTGCCAAGGTCATGAGTAGTTGTTGGAATTGTGAATTCTGCGCTTGTAAGTCTTTAACTATCTGCTCTATATCCATCTGGCTGAAATAAACAGCAGAGAGATAAGGAAACCTGGTGTAAGACCTGCTTATGCATATGATGAATGAGATGTATTCATGTAATGCATTCAAGGATTCAGAAAGTCAAATTTGTTGCAAACAAAAAGAACACACGTCATATTAATAAGAAGAATTTGTTAGTACATAAATGCCCCATGGGCAAAATAATACAAAATTCTAATGTAAAAAGACGTTGTGCATCCTCTTTGGTGCTATGTAGGTGTTGAGAGTCTGCTCTTCATAGAGTCGACGAGTAAGTTCCAAAACCTTCTTCTCATTGGCGTAGAAGCTAGCTTCAAAAGTGTTTCGTTCTTCCTTGAGATGTATCCAACTCTTTTGCAAATCTTCCAATGATGTTGGCATGTCAGGATATAGGGGGGTGTATGGAACCTCTCCTTCCATAACAGGCTCTTTGATCATAGGCAGAATGTAGGGGTAAGGCATCATAAGACTCTGGGCGCGGGTTCGTACCCATTTGAGGTAAGGCTCAAGGGGGATGGAATTCTTGTGTCCCAGTGTCTTACCGTCCACTTTGTTGGGCATCCTCCAAGCTCGGATAAACCTTTGTCGAAGTCCTTGAGCGTCGTTGTCGAAGTCAAAAACCAAGTCTGGAATCAGCATGTCATGAGGGCCATCCCTTCGGGCATACACAAATTCTCTCAGAGCTAAGCAGGGGTTGTAGGTAATGCCTCCCCTAATGCCAAGTAATGGGACATTAGGGAATTCCCCACAATGATCAATGATGATGACATTTTCTCTGGACCGAGAACACCAATGAACATCAGAATGTGTAAGAGTCATCAACCGTTGTGACCACCTCAAGCCTTTCTCATTCTTCAAGACTGACTGGGGAAGGTGAGAAATAAACCACCTTGCTAGAAGAGGAGTACAGCACATGAGAACACCTCTTTTCCTCATTGTTCGTGTGTGAAATGAGTGGAGGATATCCCCAAGCAATGTAGGCACAAGATTCCGAGATATGAAAATCTTGACAGCATTCACATCTATAAGTTGTTCAGGGTTTGGGAACAAAATCAACCCATAGATGAGAAGTGCTACAATCTCCTCAAAAGCTTGCAGATCTAGAGAATTCCAGCAGTCTTGTGCCTTCTCAAACAGAAACTTTGCCAAGAAACCCTTGACACCACTTCTAGCTTCCCAATGACCTTTGATATCAGATGGTTGCAAGTGTAAGGCTTGAGCAATATCTTCAGGCTTTGGATCTCTTTCCGTACCGTTGTAGGGTAGTTAATGGAGAATAGGAATCCTCAAGAGTTGAGAAAATTCCTCCAAAGTAGGCACAAGATGGTAATTAGGAAATGTGAAACAGTGGTGTAGGGGTCAAAGAACTGGAAGAGAACTTTCACCATGTCTTCTTCAATGTTGGAGTTGACCAAGCTGAGAAGTCTACCATGTCTTTCAGTGAAGGGAGAATTCTCTGGAATCTTGGAAGTAAGCTCCTTGAGTTGAGGAGGGATTCTCACAAGGTTGACCTGGATTGTTTTTCTGCGGAGTGATTCCATAACCTAAAAAACAGGAACAAAGATGAAGATCTAAACCCTTGAAATAGTTAGTGGATGCACATGATGCTTTATGATGCTCATGATGTTTATGCACAAGTATATGTACAAGCAAATCACACCAGATCCTAGTTTCAGGCTTGCATGGGGTTTCATAGGTAAGTACCCTCTTGAAGTTTAGTTGGCTCAACCTGTCCTATAAATAGTAACTGGGTTCTAAGGAGCTCAATATCACTGGATTATTTTCTGTGTTCATTGTTTCAGTTTAGCCACTTTACTGGCAACCGAAATATTCCAAGAAAACAACCCTCAATGAGTGTAGTATCGAGAATCTAACAACTTCGGACTGCACCAAAGTCGGTCATCTCATTACCCCTAATAAGGCCAAGATGGTCAAGTAAAGGTTCTAAAAGTCCATTAGTGCTTCATGACATCACTCAGCGGCCCCATATTCTCTTTGATTGACTCAAAGGCTACCGGTACCCACAAATATGTCGCACTAATATAGCTATTGCTTCAACCATGTCGGTATACCCCACACAGTTTCCACAACGTATTGCTATTTACCTATGAATGTTTCCCAAATCCGGGTAGAGGATTTCAAACCCAAACAATAGAACCAAGTGTAAAGCAATCAAAGAAAACAAGGTAAGCATGTAAAGGTGATCTAAACCCTAAGGTAACCCCACTTTTAGATTTCTCCCCAGCAGAGTCGCCAGTTCTGTGATGTGGTGGGAGAACTAACTTGAGGTTTTGCGTTTGTGTTTGCAAATGTTTCGGTTTAGCAAGAGTCACCACCGACTTTTTATTTTATCCAAAGGAAAGGTCAAAAAGCACAGGAAAGACCTTTGAGATGTTTTCTTGGGTTCGGGGGGTAGATTATGAAAAGGGAAGGTGCAAGAACCCTTTTCATCCATGGTTATCCATGGGCTCTTAGTTACTTGTTTAGATCACTTGCTTTTGCTTTTCAATTGTTTGAAATGGTGCTTTGTGTGTGGTTTTTTGAAAATGTTTTGGAAAGAGGCCATTGTTGTGGCAACCTTTGTAATGATTCTTGTTTGAATGTATACAAAGATGTATTGTCTTTTGAAAAAATGTTTTAATGTTTGGAAGTTTGAAAGTTTGTTTTGGGAAATGTTTTGAAATTGTGTTGTGATGTGTTTTTGAAAATAACAAGGATGTTTGCAAGTTTTGTTCAAGTAACTAAGAGCATCTACCCTATCTACTCAAAGATCTTTCCTACACATTTTTAACCCTTTTACATTGTTGTTTTACCATTGTATTTGGTAAACAACCTTGTACTTGGATGTTAAACGGGACAGGCGTGGGTCATCGTATTGACCATGATAGCAATAGTGCTAAGTATCTTTAGCAAATTTTTGAGGGACTAGATCATTTTGTATAGGCAACCAAGATAGCGTCATCGAGGGACTATGATCTTTTTGTTTTGATTTTGTTTTGCCAAGATACTCAACATGCATACCATGGCCATTTTAAAGGAAACAAGTGGATGAAACCCTAGGGGTGCAAGTGTGCATTGTGTTGTCAATTTCATGCTTTTTTTTGTCTTGTATTAGATCTAGCTATTTGTTTTGATTTTGGATATTGCATACAAACCCTAATCTCTATCATGGCATATTTGAAAGCTATAAATGCGTAAAAGTAATCTAAGCTATTACAACATTGATATGGGGAGGGGGATACAACTTTGAATGGGGGATTATTTGCAAGAAATTGAAACCCTAAAATTATTACAACCATATTGAATTAATTGTGCAAATAAATAAACAATATTTAAATAGACAATTAAGTAAATCTGCAATATATTATAAATATGCAAAAATGTTTTTTGTACTATTTTTATGTATGTAAAAATATAATATTTAATAAGAAAATAAAATATTATTTTTATTAAGGGTGGAAACCCTAATTTGTTTTAAGAAAGTATATATATAAATATTAATTATATTATTTATGTACAGTAAAATAATAAAATATATACAAATGTCAAAAAACAAAAATAAAAATATATTAGAAAAAATATTATTTAAGTATGTAAATAATAAAAATAAAAATATAATATTTTTATGTATTATTTTCAAGTTTTTATTTAAAAAAAATAAAAGTATGTTATTTATTAATTATTTTATGTTAGAAAAAATAATAAAAAATACAAAATAAAAAATGAAAATTTATGAAAATGTTTTTTGATATTTTTTTATGTTTAGAAAAAATAAAATAAAATCAGAAATGAAAAAGAAATAGAAAAATAGAAAAATATAAAACAATGGGCCAAGGGGATGTGAGAAGCAAGTCAGAGGGTGTCAAAATTGAGAAACAAAGGCACAGCCCAGTTCCAGCTTCATCTTCAACCTTTGAATCAGAAAAACGTGCGCCCTGTGTACAACTTCGTATCTCCTGTTTCAGTGCTCTAATACAAAAACTCATAACACAAAAGTTATAGCATTTTTCAACACGATTCCAACCATATAAAGAACTTAATCTAACTCTCAAAGACCAAAGAGAATTTCTCTGGCCCTAATTTCTAACCTAACTTTTTCAGAATGTTCATCAATCAAATTCTCTCAGCACAGTTAACTTAAATGAAATCTATGCATATGTACAGCTTAAGGGCAATGAGTACTACATTTTTTATTCACAAACCTAAGCCTAATGATTCCTAAATAGAGAGATAGAAAGTTGAAAAATACTTGTTTCAGTTGAACTCGAGTATGGCAATGTGGAGGTTTTCAATGAGGCCTGAGATGTTTGTGAGCTTGCCTGAACTTCCACTGACCTTCCCCAATGCTTTGTTTGCCTTGAGCTTGCTTGAATAAGCCTGTAGAAGTCAACTTGCACAAGCTGAAATCAGAAATGGTGAAGCTTGCAAATGGAGTTACATTCAATGGCTAATGGTTGGGATAGTTCAGATAGGTTATATGGAGTGTGTTGGAAGAGGTTTGGGGCAAAACGCACGAGTGGTTTTTGTTTCGGAACTCAAAGTGCAGAAGCTGCCTTGTTTTGCAAGAGGAATGTGTTTTTGTGTTTTAGGAGGCTTTAAGGAATGGATAGCTCGTGTTTTTGACTCAAGGCAATGTGCAAAACTTGTTTTGAATCTTTACAAGAGTTGATTTTATCAGATGGAAGTGTTGTCTTTGTTTTTGCAAGTTGACTTGGCTTTTAAGAAAAGTGTGAAATGACAATGCAAAGGGTTGTACCATCTAGCTTAGGGTCTGCCAAGAGTTGGTAGCAATTGCCTGTTACTAGTGAACTTTGTTTTCTGCAAAATAAAGGGTTCAAGGCTCAAGAGGAACATTTTGACATAAAGCCAACTTTATGAAAATGGAAACGCTACCTTTTTGCCATTTTAAGATTAATTCAATGTGTAAACCTCTATTGATCAGAATAATGCCTTAAACCAGTGAGTTTGCATTCAATTTTTGAGTGTGGAAGGGTTTAGATACCTGTATTCAAGTACAAGCAAAGTTGGACAGATTTTGCAACTTGTGTTAATATGAAACATGCCATGGATCAAAGTGAGTTTTTGCCAAATTCAAACCTTCGATTCTCCATAACCATAAATGATTTTGGAGAGTTCTTTGACATTTTGGAAAGCTTGTAATATTCTCTACAATCCATATTTGAAATGCATTTTGATATTCCAAGTGGAACTATGTGCAAAATTTCCATGAAGATAGGTCAAAATCCTGCCTAAACTAGGGCAAAATTTCACTAAGTTAAAAGTTTTATGGACCCTTGTTCCAAAACTCATTACTTGAGATCCAATATTCTTTTGGGAAAACTTTGTGAATCAAAGTTGTATATTTTGTGGAGGACTACAACTTTCATGTTGGAAGTTTTGTTTGAATCCAATTTCATCATGGTGAAAATGTTGGGCAAAGTTAGGAAAAAATAAGAAAATTTCATAACTTAGAAAAATTCTAAGTTATGAAATTTTTCAATCTTTAACCCTAATTTGCAAAATTAGGTTTCTTGATGAACAAGCTTCATGTTTTGACACATCTTGATGAAAAATGACCCTTGGAACTTGATTTTGACCAAAAAGTCAAAGTTTGACTTTTCAGTGTACAGTCAATTTTTTATCAGTTGACTGGAAAATTCATCTATCAATCCAATGCTTTTGAGATCTTTTGAACCTTGTGATTAGGTCAAGATGATGCCATTGAGTCCTTGAATCCATGCTTGAACCCAATTTGCCATTGCCTAGGTGAAAAATCAGAAATTGCCCTCCTGCAGTCAAAAACCCTATAAATGACCATTTTACCCTTTTAATGATTTGATTAAATTTCTTGAGGAGTTGTGGTCCAAACTTGATCAAATGGTTCATATGAGCCTATAATGTTGATGTGGACCAAAAATCATGAGGTTTGACTGTAAATTGGCCACAGTTGACTTTTTCCCCAATACAGTTGATTTTTAGGTCAACTGTTCAATTGACTGGGCAAAAATTTGACTCAAGGCTTGAAACTTGGCATGAGCAATCTTATAAGTCCAACATGAAGTATGAAAGTCACTTTGAGCATTGGAAGTTCAAAAATCCCTGTGCAAACTCAAACCCTAATTTCAGGTCAACAGTGCAAGGAGATGTCTTGAGCAAAGCAAACCCTAGCTTTGTCTTGAGTCCAAAGAGTCTTGTGAGGGGAAATCTTGATAAAATAAGAGGGAAAATTTTGGGGTACAACACCTAGCAACATAATTTTCAGAGCCTTTGGTGGTTCCAAAAGGATGGTCCCCGGGGAGGTGGACATCCCGATTAAAGTGGGAACTGAAATCTTCAACTCCACATTCTATGTGATGGACATCCGTCCTTCCTATTCTTGCTTGTTGGGAAGACCTTGGATTCACCATGCTGGAGTTGTCACTTCCACTCTGCATCAAAAGTTCAAGTATCCTGTTCAGGGGAAAATTATAATTGTTCACAGCGAAGAGAAATACATGATAAGCCATCTAAATTCTTTCCGCTATGTTGAATTAGATGGCGAATTCATCGAGACCCCTTTCCAACACTTTGAAGAAGTTTCTGAAGAGATAGCAGTGACCAAGGCAGTGTCCTCAACTCCTGTGATTACAAGACTTCCGCCTCGGGTGTCTTCTTTAAAAGATGCAAAGGCTGTGATTGAAGAAGGAGGAAGCACAATCTGGGGGCAGCTTCCCGACTTTCCTTTTAAATCAGATAAATTCGGCTTGGGTTTCACTTTGGCTAGTCAGAAGGCTGTGTGTCGCTCCCGTGCTGGAGGGCCACCAGTGAAGATCACCCATCATGGAGTCAATGCTCTGGAGGATAGTGAAGAGGAGAGCAACTTGGAAGACTGGATTTTCCCTACTATTGACGGAGGGTTGTGCAACTGGGAAGCAAAAGACTTTGTTCTGATTACTTTCAAGAATCAGTAATTTATCTTTCAAATATTTCGGTTGGTTTATAATAATTCTCAAAACAATTCGTACACTTTTAACCTTGTGCCTTACCCGAGGCACATAGGTCCATTTGTAAGGGTTTGATTTTTCATCTTCATATGCCATTTTAATGAATCATGGACGTTTTCACATATAAACTTTTGTGTTCATTGTCTTTCTTTTTGCATTTTATTTGTTTAAAGGTGGTTATCCCTTACACACACCCACAATTACAAATGCAGGTACCCTTCCATTCCGGATTCCATAGGTAACAATTCTGCTATGGCCTTCAGTGACTCTGAAGATCTGGTCTACCACGCCGAATACGAAGGTGAGGAAGATTGTGAGGTGCCAGGAGAATTGGCTAGGCTGCTACAACAGGAAGAAAGGGCTATTCTACCTCATGAGGAGTTGTTAGAGACAATCAACTTGGGTACTGAGGAAGACAGAAAAGAAGTTAGAGTGGGTGCCAACCTAGAGCCAAGTGTCAAAGAGCGCCTAATTCAGCTATTACATGAATATGTTGAGGTCTTCGCCTGGTCATACGAAGACATGCCGGGACTCGATATAGACATTGTGGTACACCGTCTACCCACAAGAGAAGACTGTCCACCAGTTAAACAGAAATTCCGCCGCATGAGGCCCGACATGTCAGAAAAGATCAAAGCAGAAGTTATGAAGCAGTTCAATGCTAGATTTCTTGTTGTTACTTCCTATCCACAATGGGTTGCTAACATTGTGCCCGTGCCTAAGAAGGACGGCAAAGTCAGAATGTGTATGGATTACAGAGACTTAAACAGGGCTAGCCCTAAACATGACTTTCCACTTCCGCACATTGACATCTTGGTTGACAATACAGCTCAGCACAAGGTATTTTCTTTCATGGACGGATTCTCGGGCTATAATCAAATCAAAATGGCACCCAAGGACATGGAGAAAACTACTTTTGTTACATAGTGGGGTACGTTCTGCTACAAAGTGATGCCATTCGGACTGAAGAATGCCGGGGCAACCTATCAACGTGCCATGGTAGCTTTGTTTCATGATATGATACATCATGAGATAGAGGTATACGTAGATGACATGATAGCCCGATCACAAACGGAAGAAGAACACCTCAACCATCTGCAAAAGCTGTTTGTTAGGTTGAAGGAGTACAAGCTCAGACTGAACCCTAACAAGTTCCCTTTCAGAGTCAGGTCCGGTAAACTCTTGGGTTTCATTGTCAACAACAAAGGCATCGAGGTTGATCCTGCCAAAGTCAAAGCTATACAAGAAATTCCTGCCCCTCGCACTGAGAAGGAGGTCATAGGTTTCTTGGGACGCCTAAACTAAATTGCAAGGTTCATTTCTCACCTAACATCTACCTGTGAACCAATCTTCAAATTGTTGAAGAAAGATCAGGTGGTTAAATGGAATGATGACTGTTAAGTTGCTTTCGATAAAATCAAGGAGTATTTGCTAGAACCTCCTATGTTGATGCCTCCCGTCGAAGGAAGACACTTAATCATGTATCTGACCGTCCTAGAAAATTCAATGGGGTGCGTACTGGGCCAACATGACGAGTCTGGCCGAAAAGAGCATGCCATTTATTACCTTAGCAAAAAGTTTACCGACTGTGAGACCCGATACTCACTGCTCGAGAAAACTTGTTGCGCTTTGGTATGGGCTGCTCGCCGGCTAAGGCAGTATATGTTGACTCATACCACTTTGCTGATATCTAAGATGGATCTGATCAAGTATATCTTTGAGAAGCCTGCTTTATCTGGAAGAATATCTAGGTGGCAGATGATCCTAACGAAATACGATATACAGTACACGGCCCAAAACGCTATAAAGGGGAGTGTGCTAGCTGACCATCTGGCTTATCAAGATGTCGAAGATTACCAATCCATAAAGTTTGACTTCCCCGATGAAGACATTATGACATTGGATAATATTGAAGACTTCAGACCATATGACAGACCTGAACAAGGATCCCGATGGACCCTGTACTTTGATGGTGCCTCTAATGCACTTGGCAACGATATCGGCGCGGTACTTATCTCTCCAGAAGGTTTCCATACACCTTTCACCGCCAGACTTTGCTTTAACTGCACCAACAACATGGCCGAGTATGAAGCTTGTATTTTTGGTCTCAAGGCTGCCATAGACTTGGGAATCAAATCTTTGATTGTATTTGGGGACTCAGCTTTGGTCATCAGTCAGATCAAAGGAGAGTGGGATACTAAACATCCAAACCTCATCCCTTACAAAGAACATGTCTTGACATTGTTACCACATTTCGAGCAGATTACCTTCGAGCACTTCCCGCGAGAAGAAAATCAGCTAGCAGATGCTCTAGATACAATGTCATCCATGTTTAAACTTAACTGGGATAAGGAGGCTCCCAAAATCACCATTGAGCGGATGGATGAACCTGCACATTATCACGAGATTAATACCGAAGAAGTAGTGGACCGACCTTGGTTTCACGAAGTCAAAAGGTATCTCGAGGCTCAGGAATACCCTGAAGGAGCTTCAGTCAACGACAAAAAGTTATTAAGGAGATTCTCTGCCAAGTTCTTCCTGAGCAATGGTATCCTGTACAAGCGCAATCATGATTGCATTCTGCTCCGTTGTATGGACAAGATTGAAGTTGAACAGGTCATGGCTGAACTGCACCATGGTACCTTTGGCACTCACTCTAGTGGGCATACGATGGCTAAGAAGATTTTAAGGGCAGGCTATTACTGGTCTACCATGGAAGCTGACTGCTATCAACATGCCAGAACTTGTCACAAATGTCAAATCTATGCGGACAAGGTACATATACCTCCAGTTCCTCTCAATGTCTTAACAGCTCCTTGGCCATTCGCTATGTGGGGAATCGACATGATTGGAGAGATCAATCCTACAGCATCCAATGGACACCGTTTCATCCTGGTGGCCATTGATTACTTCACCAAGTGGGTCGAAGCAGCATCCTTCGCATCTGTCACAAAGAATGTGGTTGCCTGCTTCATCAGGCAGAACCTCATTTGCCGGTACGGTATCCCCGAAAGGATTATCACCGACAATGGTACAAACCTTAACAACACTATGATCACTTCCTTGTGCGAGCAGTTCCAGATTCAACATCACAATTCATCTCCCTATCGGCCAAAGATGAACGGTGTTGTTGAAGCTGCTAACAAAAATATCAAGAAGATCATACAAAAGATGACAGTCACCTACAAGGACTGGCATGAGATGCTACCGTTTGCTCTTCACGGGTACCATACCACGGCGCGTACATCAACTGGGGCAACACCCTATTCTTTGGTATATGGCATGGAGGCTGTTTTACCTATCGAGGTTCAGATTCCCTCCTTGAGAATCATGAAGGATGTTGGATTGAGTGAAGATGATTGGATTCAGACTCGGCTTGATCAACTTAACTTTATTGATGAAAAGAGACTTGTTGTTGTTTGCCAAAGTAGACGTATCAAAAGCGGATGATCAAGGCTTTCAACAAGAAAGTCAGATGCCAGACATATCAAGTCGGGGATCTTGTAATCAAGCGGATCATCTTGCCGCAAAGTGATCCCAGGGGCAAATGGACTCCTACTTACGAAGGACCATTTGTGATCAAGAACATATTTTATGGTGGGGCAATGATTTTAACCACCATGGACGGTGATGACCTGCCGCACCCTGCAAACACAGACATAGTCAAAAGATACTACGCATAAATGACTCGGCAAGTTGAAAACCCGAAAGGGCGACTTGGGCAAAAAAGGGTATCCCAGTGAGTCGAAAACCCGAAAGGGTGGTTCAGGCAAAAATTAGGGATAAACAAAAATAATTTGTACACCCAGCAAGTTGAAAACCCGAAAGGGCGACTTGGGCAAAAAAGGGTTTCCCGGTGGATCGAAAACCCGAAAGGGCGGTCCAGGCAAAAGTTAGGGAATTAAAGCGTATGACTATGTCTCGTCGGATCACTTTAAGGACAATCTCTTCACAAACAAGCTCTGGGCTTCTGATCAATCCAATCATCTTCGGACGAAGCAACAAGTGGGCAAGATATTCAGAGTTACAAAGGCTATAGCAGAATTGGAACCCCATGGGATTTTCACACATAGCCATCTTTCTTTGTATAAATTTTCTCATTTTTATGACAACGTTCTCTTACTAGGATGTCTGTCTCCTTTGTACAAAATATTTACACAAAGTTAATACAAAGATACTTCAAAGTGCAGAAAATTATTTGAATTTTCCTTTTTACACTTGTGTTTTATTTGAAAACGTCCAATGATTTATTAATGAGCATATGCATTTGAATATAATCACTGTTTACAAATAAACGAAATGGGAAAGAACAATTACTGACAGGTTGAAAGTATAGGAAAACGTCTTTAGGCTATTCCAAGAGAAATCCCCTACAGTACATCATCTAGATCCCTAGTGGACCTAAAACCTTGAAATACATATCCCCAGCAGAGTTATAATTTCCAGCCTTTAATTCCCATCAGAGTTAAGTCTTCAAACTCCCAATCCACAGTGGAGCCAAAACTTTGAACTACAGACCCTCAGTAGAGATGAAACCTTCTTCCCCTGTCAAGTCAAATTTCCAACTATCAATCCCCAGCGGAAACCATCCAATTTCCCCAGAAAGTTGTCTTAAAGTCTGAGAATCAACCAGATAACAGTTAACTTTTATCCCCAACTTCGGATAATTCACCAGTAGATTGGCATACAACCCAAACTCCTGATCTCCCCAGCAGGGTAGCTACTCCCCAGCAGTATAGCTTTTTCCCCCAGAGTCTTAAGCTTACTCTCCAGCAGTAAGCCCTCTTCCCCACAGAGTTTTTACTCCCCAACAGAATGAAGATTCTCATTCTTGATTCCCCAGTGAAGTTGCCAGAGTCTTCATTACTCCCCAGCATGAATTCGTCAGAATTTTTAATCCCCTACAGATAGAAGATTCTCATTCTCACTTCTCCAGTGAAGTCCCCAAGGATTCAAATTCCCCAGGAGATTGAAGATTCTCATTCTTAGTTCCCCGCGGAAATCATCAGAGTTTTCCCTATTCCCCATCCGAGTAGGGATTCCCATTATTTAACCCCGAGTAGAAGTCTTCAAAGTTCTCTGGATTTCCCAAGCAGATTTCTCAAGCAGTTTGACTTTACTCTCACAACCGATTTTGTCAATACTCCAACTTCAAGACATGAAGGATTCTCACATCCCCACAGAAGTTGTCAAGATTTTGAATCTCCAGCAGCGATCAAGGATTTATTTTCCCCGGCAGAAGTCGAAGATTTTATCATCCCCAACAGTCACCAAGGATTTCTCATCCTCAGCGATCAAAGATTTTGAATCTTCAGCAGCGGTCAAGGATTTATTTTCCCCGGCAGCAGTCAAAGATTTCATTATCCCCAGCTATCAAGGATTTATTTTCCTCAGCAATACAGCGAATCAGCTTATATGCACATACATTACATTCATATATCATAAACATTGATAAAACACATTTTATTGCATCATACATTTCATGCAACATAACTTTGTGTTTCAGCTAACATTTTACCCTTTTCAGGATAAGATTAATAGTTATCTTTAACAAAAATTCAAAGATTTCAGATACAGTACGGATACACTCCAAACACGGAAGTCATTCTGATACTTATTCAGATCTCTTATTCAGATACAGTATGGATACACTCCAGACACGGAAGTCATTCTATCACTCATTCAGAATTCAAAGTCAAGATATAGTACGGATACACTCCAGACACAGAAGTCATTTTGTTACTCATTCAGACCTCAACTTCAGATACAGTCCAGATACGCTCCAGACACGGATGCAATTCTGTCGCTCATTCAGACTTCAACAATCAGATACAGATTAGATACGCTCCAGATACGGAAGCCATTCTATTTCTCATTCAGATTCAACTATCAATTTCAAGTTCAGAGACACTCTAGACACGGAAGTCATTCTGCTACTTATTCATGATACAGTCCAGATACGCTCCAAACACGGAAGCCATTTTGTCACTCATTCAGATTTTTCCCCAGCTCAGCTGATATGCTCCAGACACGGATGCCATTCGGTCGCTTATTCAGATTTCAGATTCAAATACAATACAGATACACTCCAGACACAAGTCATTCTGTTATTCATTCAAGAATCAAATACAGTTACAGCTCGGATACGCTCCATACACGGACGCCATTCCATTGCTCATATAGATTCAGTTTCCAGATATAGTTCAGATACGTTCCAGACACGGATACCATTCTGATACTTATTCTTCTGACTTACAACATACAATTCAACAAACAGTCTTGGATGGCATCTTTAAGCCCCTCTCGAACAAGATTCTATCACATCTCCAAATGGCATCTTTAAGCCCATTTCCTCAAATTACATTTTGACGAGTGCAAATTTACGGGCACTCTAGTGTCCAATCATCTTCTACCTTCGAGTCACGAACGGCAGAATTCGCCAATCTAACTCTTCAGGTTCAAGAAGATTGAACAGGGGCAGTTGTTGTACCCCAAAATTTTCCCTCTCATTTTATCAGGATTTTCCTCACAAGACTCTTTGGACTCAAGACCAGATTAGGGTTTGCTCAGCTCAAGACCTCTCCTTGCACTGTTGACATGAAATTAGGGTTTGAGTTTGCACAGGGATTTTTGGACTTCCAATGCCTCATGTGACTTTCATACTTCATGTTGCTCATATCAAGTTTCAAGCCTTGAATCACATTTTTTCCCAGTCAATTGGACTGTTGACCTAAAAATCAATTGTATTGGGGAAAAAGTCAATTGTGGCCAATTTACAGTCAAATCTCATAATTTTTTATCCACAATAACATTATAGACTCATATGAACCATTTGATCAAGTTTGGACCACAACTCCTCAAGAAATTTGATCAGATCATCAAAAGGGAAAAATGGTCATTTTTAGGGTTTTGACTGTAGAAGGGCAATTTTTGATTTTTAACCTAGCCAATGGCAAATTGGGTTCAAGCATGGTTTCAAGGACTCAATGGCATCATCTTGACCTAATCACAAGGTTCAAAATATCTCAAATACATTGAATTGACAGAGGAATTTTCCAGTCAACTGATCAAAACTCAACTGAACAAGGTAATTTTCAAGTTTCTATCTCTCTATTTAGACATCATTAGGCTTAGGTTTGTGAAGCAAAAATGTAGTCTTTAATGTGCTTGAGTTGTACATATGCGTAGTTCTTATTTATATTAACTGAGCTAGGAGAATTTAGATGATGAACATGCTGAAAATTTTAGGTTAAAATTTAGGGCCATTAAAATTCTCTCTGTCCTTTGAGAGTTAGGTCATAAAATGGATATGGTTGGAATCGTGATTGAAAATGCTATAACTTTCATGTTGTAAATTTTTGATTTCATGCAAGCAATAGAGAGAACAGATTTGAGTAACAGAAGGCGCGCGTCTGGGACGAAGGAGCAAGGACAGGGATGAAGTGTGTCCTGGGCCTGGGCGCCTTGGGCCTGCTTCTTCCCCCCCCCCCCCCCCCCCCCCCCCCCCCCATTTTACTTTTTGCACCCCCTTTTGCATTTTCTTATATTTTTTATATTTTCTTGCATATTTATATTTTCTGACTTTATTTATTTTTGTTTAACATTTAAAAATCTCAAAAATATTTTCTTAATTTTTTGCATTTTATTTTATTATTTTTTGGACATAAAAATAGTTTATTAAATAACCATATACTTTATTTTCTTAAATAAACTTGCGAATAATATAAAAATATTATATATTTTTATTTTTATTATTTATATACTTAAAATATTATTTTCTCACATATTTTATTTTTTTTAACATTTTTGTATATATTTTTTTTTATTTTCTTGTACATAAATGAATAAATAAATAATATAGACTATTTTCTATTAAATCAAAAATTAGGGTTTCTTCACCCTTTCAAAAATAATTAGTATTTTTCTTATTTTTAGGATATAAATAAATTCATTTTTACATACATAAAAATTAATCCAAAAAACATTTTGCATATTTACAATTTATTCCACATTTAAATACTTGTTTATTTATTTATTGTTGTATAAATTCAATTGGGTTGTAATAGTAAATTAGGATTTTATTTTGTGCAAATACCCCCTATTCAAACTTGTACCCCCCTTCCCATAATAATGTTGTAATAGTCTAGCTTTACTTTATGCACTTTATTGCTTTCATATGCCATGATAGTAAATTAGGGTTTTGTATGCAAAGACAAAAATCAAAACAAATAGCATGACTTAACACAAGACAAAAATGCATGAAAAATGACAACACATTACACACAAGCACCCCTAGGGTTTCATCCACTTTGTTGCCTTAAAATGGCCATGGTATGCATGCTAGGTATCTTGGCAAAACAAAACAAAACAAAAAAAGATCATAGTCCCTCGATGACGCTATCTTGGTTGCCTAAACAAAAATGATCTAGACCCTCAAAAACTTGCAAAGATACTTAGCACCATTGTTATCATGGTCATACGATGACCCGCGCCCGTCCTATTTAACATCCAATGATAGGGTTGTTTACCAAATACAATGGTAAAACAACAACATCAAGGGAATAAAAATGTGTAGGAAAAGACTTTTGAGTAGGGTAGACAACTCCTAGTTACTTGATCAATTTGCAAACCATCCTTGCTATTTTCAAACTATCACACACATTTCAAAACAATTTCAAAACAATTTCCAAACAACTTTCAAACATTGAAACATTTTTCAAAAGACAAAACACCTTTGTATACATTCAAACAAGAATCATTACAAAGGTTGCCACGACAAAGGCCTCTTTTCAAAATACTTTCAAAACAATACACAAAAGCACTATTTCAAACAATTAAAAAAGCAAAGCAAGTGATCTAAAACAAGTAACTAAGAGCCCATGGAAAACCATTGATGAAAAGGGTGCTAGCACATTCCCTTTTCATAATCTACCCCCCGAACCCAAAAACAATCTCAAAGGTCTTTCCTGTGCTTTTTTACCTTTCCTTTTGGATAAAATAAAATTCGGTGGCGACTCTTGCTAAACTGAAACATTTGCGAACACAAAACGCGTAACCTCAAGTCAGTTCTCCCACCACATCACACCGGGTAACATTGAATTGCTCATTAACAATCAGTTAATGCCCCTTTTTACCCTACCTGGCCCTAGGACTAGCGTGCATGATAGGAATAATTAATTATATGATTGGGACGCACCATACTTTTCACCATCACCTACTCCTGAGACACCCATGATTTATGACCACCTTGATTCTTTCTTGTACGATGAGGAAACTGACCCTGATACCCCTCCCTTTTACAATAATTCTCCATCTCCCAATCAGGTTGGCTCAAACACCTCCGCCGCTCCAGTTGTTTCTCTGCTTCCCATATTTTATCAAGCTCCCGCTTTAAATGCCATTCAATAAGAGCTTGATTTGTTGAAGGGTGAGCTTATTATTCTGAGAATCGACTTTCATTCTTTCATGGATATGGTAGTCGAACAGTTAGACTATATTTATCAGCATCTCTACTCCGCTTCTCTTGATCGACATGGCTGATATTTCTAACTTACTGCATGTTTTCCTTTTCACATTTAAACATCATGGATAATGTTTTGTTTAAGTGTGGAGAGATTACTTATTAGATTGGATTTTTCATTATTTTCTATTTTATTCTTAAGTACAATTTTTGGAATTTTATTCTTAAGTACAAATTTTTATTCATTTTCAGTTCAGTTATATTTCGTTCAGTTTCTTATTCATTTATTTGTAGAATTTACACACACACACACACACACACACACACACACACACACACACACATATATATATTTAATGCGTACAGAACTTCAACATTTTAAATTATATTATGTTTCTCAAATGTGTCTCGTTCGCCACACAAGCGTAATTCCCGTCACGCTTCACAAACACTAGTCTCGGTCGGCACCAACGCGTGCCCCTCAGCACGAAGTGAGAAACATAAGCGTTTATGTATTATCACAGAAACCCTCGTTGAACCCTTCTTCTTCATATTTTGTTCAAACCTCTTCCTTAACTACATTGAACCTGCGCCTATTTCACTTCCTCTATTATCATTGTCATAAAAATCCACTAAACCCGACTTATTACCCCCCATTATATTTCTCTACATAAACCATCTCTAAACCCAATTCCATTCTAAAACCCCCAATTTCTCACACAAACTCCTACCCATCTTCCATCCTTTCTTCAACAATGGCATGCAGAGGTTCACGACCAGAGCCAGGCCATTCCAGAATTACTTTTCAAAATGGTGAAGCCGGAGAGAACCAAAGAGCGCATTACCTCAAATTTTATCAACGGTGCGTAGTCCCTACACAGTATGTTGATACTGAGTGCTTGCGAAAATTAGGATTGCTCGATAGTGTGTAGTGGTTACTTCGAAACTCTGACTTAGCATTCATCTGCACACAAAATCTTCCAACATACGAGTCGCTGACCTTGAAGACAAGCTTGCCAATCTGCCACCACTACCGCCCACTTTCATTGACATTGACAACTGTCAGGCTGGCCACTTGATTAAGGTTAGAAGAGATGGTAAGTACAACCTTATGGTGCATAACAAGGTAGTTCCAAGTGTCATTTTGTCGAACTTTACACTTACTGATATTACAAACTTGGATAAATGGATTTATGACCTTGATGCTCCTACACCTGGAGATAATGCGCAAGGCAACCAAGGGAATGTCCAAACTGATGAAATGGAGCAAGAAATGGAACAAGGAGACACTGAATAACAAGCTTCTCCTGAAAATGTTGCAAGCACGTCCACAAGGCCCAGAAGAAGACAAAAAAGAGTATCGGCCTCGAATGATGACATTATGGCTTCCATAATGGAACATGATGAGAGAGTGCAGGCTATGCAAAATAATCAAAATGCAATGATGCAACTTATGCTAGCCATGCAAACTCAACAGCAGGAATATGATGAAAGAAACAAGTGTCGGGCTGCAAGATTAACCGAGGAAATGGCAGCCTTAATTGTACGCATAAATGGTTTTCAAGATTATATATACCATGTGGCTATTCCCCATCCTCCGGGTACACGTGGCCGAGCACGAGGACGAGGAAGAGGACGCGATAATGAACAAGAATAGATTAATTTTTGCTTCTCTTCCCGTTTCTTTTTTGTTTTTAAGCATTGGGACATTGCTTGTTTCAAGCTTTGGGGAGTTAGTTAGTTTAGAAACTCTTTGTTGCTTTCTAAGTAGATCTTTCATTCCCATTTGTATTTCTTGTAATCAAAAACATCTTTGTATTTTCGAGTTCGTTTATGCAATTTTCCGTTGTTATCTAATTTCCCACTTTCTTGAGCCATAACAAAAAAAAATTGTTCGTTACTTGCATAATCTGACGCATTCAAAGAGTATATAGGTTGCTCACTTTTTAAAAGATATATGAGAAACCTTGAGTGAAATAGAAGTACGATGGATACCATAGTAACACTCTAAATCCCCAAATTACGCTAAATCAATTTCAGTACTCTTTATACCGAAACCTTAAACCTTAGTTTTAAAGTAGCCCCAAGTAGTTTATTTAGCAAACAGCATCGTCTTAAACATAAACTACGTAGGGAGTCGATGAATATAAGTGAATGATACAGAGTATTTAAAAGATACATGCTTTACTGTAAGAAAATAGGGAATGCACCAATTAAGTTAGGCGATCTTCAACAGGTCACTTAATCCAATGGATGTAGTACCTACATGATATAACATAGAAACCGGTTACCGGTTGGTTCAGAGGTGTCTGGTACTGAACTTGGTAGGGCGGACTACGGTCCAATCCCCCGTTACTTGCAATTGGGTGAATTAAAGGAGGTTACTGCATTTATGTTCCAGAACCTCATGCTTAAAAGGATCATAGTCACTAATCGGTTACTCTACTCTGTGTGTGTAAAGATAAAGGGCTTAATGTGATTGCGCTAGAATGAAAACGGGTTAAATTTAGCGAAAAAGAATTAGGTTTAGCTATAATGGCATGACTGGAATTGGTCTTCACAATGGGAGGTGTTTAGTGTTATTACCGTATCTTTTGTGTTATGTTGAGCTTACGTTTCCGCAAAAACATTGGCAGCCTCTTATGATTCGAATCGCATCACGAATTTGAATTTAACTTGTACCTTATTGATTTTTTTATACTGACTTTATTGCTTGAGGACAAGAAAAGGTTCAAGCTTAGGGGAGTTTGATAACACGAAAAGATATAGCATTTTCCACCCAATTTACATAGATTAAATTTCAAATTCTTCGTTTATTATGTCACATTTTATCTCTTTTTATAGTATTTGCAGTATATTTCAGGTACTTAGCTTTTGCAAGGCATAAATGAGAAAAGGAAGAAAAACAATGGAGAAATAAAGAAGAAATGGCCATTTAGCAGCATTTTAGAACATTTTGCACCAGAAGGCGTCCCGCCCGCCACAAGAGCGTCCCACCCAACACAGTTTATAAAAGTGTGCCCCTCGGTACACGTTATGTCACAATCGGGACAACTTGAAGATTTGTCCCCCACGTCACACACACATGACGCTCGCCACGACTCACATAACCGTTGCAGCATTATCTCCACGAAGCGGACAGAACGGATGGTTGGAGGATTTTTCTCCATGATGGAAGAACAAGAATCCAGGATACATCTCTTACTTTCTCTCACGCTTAGAATCTATAAAAAGGGCAGTTACCAACATTGTTCGAGTCCAGACTCTTTGCACAGTTTTCATTATTTTCTACGTACTTTAATTGCATTTTGATTTCCAATTTTTGCAGTTTTATTGTAATTTCCAAGTTTCATAGTTTTAAGCATTCCATTTTCCACTTTCATAGAATTCTCTAAGAATAGAAAATTGCACTGTCAAAGCAGTATTTCTTCACATCAGAGGGATATTGCAACCTTTTTTTTCATAGCTTCCAAATTTTATTAGGTCTGTTTTATTTTATTCAAGATATTTTGTACAAGTCAATCCTATCGGCTTGTGGAGGATACGCACTGCTCAGATTTATTGCTTAAGTATTTAATTTCAGGTTCCTATTTTAAAGTATAATTTATTCATTTTTACCATGCATGTATTGTTAAATTTATGTTTTGATTTTATATTGTCCTGCAATAAAATTATGTCTGGATAAATTCCCTGATACCGGTATGTAAACCTTAATCGAAGGGATTCGGTAATTAATTGACATTAATATTTTTACAAAAGCACTTTCTCGTTTTAATTTCAAATTTTGATATTTAATTTTTTTGTACGAGAGTAAAAGACAGTCTAAGGTTATAATCAACAGAGTGAGATTTTGAGGTTTTAACCAGATAGTGGTTATTAAACATTAATTTTAAAAACAGCGAGAGCGCTCTTTTTGACTTTAATAATATGGCTTGAATCGATAGAACGAAAGTGTGAGACGGGGGTTTTTAAATAAATAGTTTCCACTGAAACAATGTTTTAATATTGAAAACAAATGCCAATTACTTATTGAATCCCCGAAGTTGACAAATTACATATCGGTGTCCCGTTATTAATTATTAGGTTTTAGTTAATTCCTGATTAAATCCAAACAACCAAATTTTATAATTAGCCTTAGCTTTACATAGTGACCCACAGTAGTTTTACTATCAGTCCTTGTGGGTTCGATATCTTTTAAAACTATGCGATAGATTGTGCACTTGCAGTCACTACACTCGATAGACTCATAAAGTCGCTATCACATTCCTGGCAGGCTTACACCTAGCCGAAGACCTAGGAGCCGCGGAAGTGAAAATCATCACCGACTCTCAGTTGGTTACATCCCAGGTCCTGGGAGAATATCAGTTGAAAAACTATCACCTAGCTAAATATTAGGCCCTGGTCTAGGAGAGGAAAATGAAATTCAAATATGTGGACGTACATCATGTTCCCCGCGAATGTAACACCTTGGCAGACATCCTATCCAAACTAGTGAGCACGAATAAGAAAGGGGGGAACAAGCCGGTGATACAAGAAATCCTTCCTCAACCAAGTAACCAAAGACTCCCCTCGATTTTTGGAGTGTTTGCCATAGGGGACAATAACTGCTGGATGACCCCTGTGCATGAATACCTCACAAAAGGAAAGCTACCCGCCGACTCGAAAGAAGCGGTCATGGTCAGACGAAGAGCCTTACCGTACGTCTTGGTTGAAGGTAAACTATACAAGAGATGATTTTCCATTCCCCTCCTCAAATGTATCAACCAAAGCAGCGCGAATCACATCCTACTCAAAATCCACGAGGGGATAAATGGCCAACATCTGGGCGGAACATCCCTCACCAGGAAAGCTCTGTGAGCAGGATATTACTGGCCCACCATGCAACACGATGCAAAAGAGCGCATGAAAAAATGCGACAAATGCCAGCGGAACAGGGACATGCACTTAGCTTCCCCAAATGAGCTCAAGTCCCTCTCTTCTCCATGGCCCTTCGCCTGGTGGGGATTGGACCTCCTTGGTCCATTTGTGGTGGGGACCAATCAAAACAAATATTTGATAGTAGCCGTCGACTACTTCACCAAATGGATAGAGGCCGAAGCATTGACCAAAATTACCAACCAAAACCTCCTTTGCTTCTACAAAAGAAACATCCTTGCTCGATTCAGTATCCCACAAGCAATAGTCACCGACAATGGGACCCAGTTCACATATCTCACCTTTTAAGAATTCGTCGCCAAATTGGGCACCACCCGACACTTTTCCTCTATCGAGCATCCCCAAATGAACAACCAGGCCGACTCCATAAATAGGGTGATACTCAGGGGCCTCAAACAAAGATTAGACAAAACCAAGAAAAGATGGGTTGAGGAGCTACACAACATGCTCTGGGGATATCGAACAACAGTACACTCGTCGACCGGAGAGACTCCTTTCCGAATAGCTTACAGAATGAAAGTCATTATTCCCATAGAGATCGAAGAACCCTCCAGGTGAACCGAATCTCCCCCAAACAAGGAGATGAACGATGTCTCCCTTCGGGAAGAATTAGACATGGTCGAAGAAATCAGAGCAGGAGCGGCCCTATGAGAGGCCTCTCGCAAACAAAAAATAGCCATGTGCTACGACGTCAAAGTCATGCGACGAGAGTTCAAGGTCGATAACCTTGTCTTAAATAGAAATCGCAAAGAATCTCGCGAAGACAAGCTCGCAGCGAACTAGGAAGGCCATTATCGCGTTTACGCAAAAACAAGGATATGGGGGTATTACTTAGAAAATCTCCAAGGGGAACAACTCGCTCGATAATGAAATGACGAAAAGCTAAAACAACATTACAGTTAAAACACTGAGCATTAGGCGAGTCTCATCAACAAGGCAAACTCATCCAGGCCCGATCACGCATGAATGCCTAGGTACAAGCATAGCACCCAAATTATATTCAAAGGGTGAGACTCTAATCTTTAAACGAGCATGTCCTTAGCCCGACATGGATAAATCAGTTGAGCTTCATCGTCCCTATACCATGATGGTAGAACACCCAACTTGCAACGGGAAGTTCACACCGCCGAGCTCAGGTCCTCAAAATGAAACCTGAGTTCCCTCCCATGCCCAGTATTCAGCCTGGCCGTTTGTCTGGTTTCCCCGCATTGGTAAACATCCAAATTAAACGAGCATGTCCCCACTACCAACCCTTAGCAAAACAAAATATTTCTCAAGCAGACAAGCATAACAAAAAACATGCAAACACAAATATTTGAAACAAACGACAATTAAGGCCACCATTGTACGAATTTTTACAAAAGAGAGGCCCCTGGCCCCACATTCAACAAAGTAAATTTGTGGTCGCAGGAACCACAACTGTTCAAAAATTACATAAACGGGAAAAATCCCGGAAATAAGATTACAAAATCATGGCACACAGGCCGGAGCATACTGAGAAAACTACCAAAACGTCACTCTTATGTTCTTTCCTTGGCAACAGGCGATATCTGAGAAGGTCCCCCCACGGGCTGGGCAGAGAGCTCTTCAAGGTAGTCTTGGACCAGGATCTTTCTAATAGCCACATAATAATTGACCCCCATCCTGGATGTATTGAGCTCTACCCAAAGATTCAACACGTGAAGCTGCTTCGGTGCATTCTCAAAACTCCCCTCGGAGGCGACTTAGGCGTCATCCATTTCCAGTTGGAAACGAGCGACCAAATTGGCTTGGGTTTTCAAATCCTTTGTGTCCTTCGGCTCGTCTTCAGCAGGCACGGCCTCGGTGGTCAGGATCGCCACCCTTTCCTTCAGAGCCTTCTTTTCAAGCAACCAAACTCTACGCTCCATATATAGCTTCCCCAAGTCCTCCTCGACCAACTTTTGAGCCTTCTCCTTATCACTCTGAGAAGAGCTCCCCTCGGTATAAGCGACCGCCATCTCCAATATCCTCATTAGGCTTCCAGCATCTTGCGCCAACACTGCCCTTTTTTCTGGGCGATTCAGACCCTCGAGGTCAAGAGACTCGAACTGGAAGAGTTGAAGAGCAACGCCCTCGAAGAAAGCCCTTTCCAACTAGCAGGGGGAAGGTCGTACTTCCCTCTCCCTTTTTCTCCGGTCAGATCGACACATCCCTCGACGCGTGGCCTCTTCGCCTTCGAGGACACTGGAGCAGGAGAGAGGGCAACGATAGCTTGACCCGAGGACAAATTGCCCGACCCTAATATGGGAGTTGTCCCCGAAACAGTTTGAGCATCCTTCAAAGCTTTCTTTGCTTTAACGGCAAATTTCCTGGCTATGCGCTTCTGAGCGGGATTCATGTTATCAGCAAAACAAACAGAAAGTCATAGTTAGAAAACGAGGACTCAAAGATGTCAACCATTTACAATTATTCAAAATATAAAACTAAATACCCAATTATTTTACAAAATCTTCTCTCTCAAGAAGATCCTTAACAACTATCAAACAGGGCTCGTACACGATCTCCATGTTCTTGTGCATTACCGGTTTTCCTCCCCGACCTGCATGTTGGACGCGAGGAATCTGCACAACAAAAACGGTCAAGACAGAGAAGCTCATCTGGTCCTCGACAACAAGCCCCATCCTTCCAGACGTAGGAACCCAATTTATTATTGAAATGCTTCCTCGTCCACCGAAAAGGGAACTTGTAGGCCAACTTGTTCATGTGCTCTCCCAACTCGTTCAAAACAGGGACCCCACTCTCATCATGTACTAGAGAAGTCTCCATGTAAGCTTGAACAACTTCCCGAAAGAGGCTGCATAAGAATATACTTGTCCTTGAAGTGTCGAACAGACTCCATGTAAGCTTTGAACAACTTCCTGTTGCCTTGCTTCAAGGTGACCCATCCCCACTTGCCATCAATCTTGCTCCTCTGGAGATGGAAAGAGTAGAAGAACAAAGGGATGGTGGCCATAATTTTCAAGTAATTACAGACAATCTCGAATGCTCGAATGAAAGCGAATCGATTCGAATGCAACTGGGAAGAAGCTAGTTGAAGATGACGAAAAACCTCCACTTGGAAATCTGAGAAGGGGAGTCGAATGCCCATCTCCTGAAACATGATGTCGTACATAGGAATCTGTCGCTTATCATATTTAGATCAAATCCGACTATCTTTCTCAGGGATCCAAAGTGACCACTCCCCTAACCTCTATCATCGTATGCGTACACTTTGGTGAAAACCTCATCGCGGTGTTCGAAGAAATAAGAAACCCAATCCCAAAGGTCTTGTGCAACCCAGGTCCACAGGTCTTCATCGTCATCAGGAGGAAACAGGCCACCTTGATCAACATCCTCTTCCCCTACGTGCTGGTCAAACCTATTTAGTTCATCCCCAGATATCTCCAGGATGCTCGACGTACTGCAAGTGTCATCCGTAAAGCTCTGGGAGGATCCAGTCCGTCCATATGAAAAATCGTCTCCGATATTATTGGCCATAGTACCTAAAAAGTAGAGGATAGAGGTGAGTTTGACATTAATGCTAAAATTATCCTTCCACCACTAATCAAGTGAAAGGACGTTGATGAGCGAGGACCATGTCCCCGACCAGAACCCTCACTAAGAGATCTGAATAAACGAACACTTTTTTCAATAAGACAAGCTCTAGTCAGCGAAAATAACCTAAACACGCTACCTCTTCAAGTTCGAAGCTCAGAAAGATCAACTCATATTCTCCTCGCGAGAAAGGTGCAATGGGTGACACTTATGCTCCCCGTAGGAAGCACCACATCCCACGAGCAGGTGTTAAAGTCATCACTTATATGCCCAGAAGCAACAACTTGGAGGGCTACTGATCTGGACTGGCCCGACAGCTAGAGTGGGCCCAATCTAACCTCCTTCTTCAGTACGGCCCATACGACCGCGGCCCGGGTTTTCCCACCCTCTGTCGGGTACCATCATTCGTTTTCCACCTGGACCGATATTGACCTATGATGATCGACGAGCGCCTCTCACTCTGCCCAAGCTCAAGTCGGCCAGATAACCAGGAATCGACCAGACCGCTGCCCGTAACCTACCTCCTCCTCGGAACTAACAGTTAGTTACAGGTACACCTGCCCCGTATTGACAAAGTCTTGGAAGTTACCTATTTTTGCGGACCTGCATATCTAGGCCCAAAAATAGGGACCAATGGCCATGCGCCAGGGGAACTATATAAACCCTCACTCATGTGAGGGCCAGGTATCAAATATTCACTATTCACCACTAAAACCCTAACATTTTGCTTGTATCTCTTTGCTCCCACACTTACTCGATCGTCAGAGTGCCTTGCAGATACAACCCCCTTTTTTTCTCCTCGAGATTCCAGCCCGACAGAAGATCATCATCCGACCACCTTGCAGGTTCGGATCAACCAGTAAGATCAAATTTGTTGTCACATTTTATTGTTGATCAAAGTGATGTAGGTTATTGGAAGCCTACGCTTGCAGGGAGGGGATGGCCTCAAATCTCTCATATCCTCTTTATAGATAACTTGCTCATTTTTGAAAAGGAAACTATAGAACAAACTTAACACATCAAGCATTTCCTTGATCAATTTTGACAAGCCTCATACGAAAAGATTAATTTTGTGGAGACTCAATTTTATTTCTCAGCCAATGCAGATACCCAACTTTAGTAGGAGATCAAAAACATATAGATTTTAGAGATACTCTAAACTTGGGAAAGTATATTTTGGAAAAAATTACCCTTGGTAAAAGCTCTAGAAACATACTTGAGCATATCATTGAGTAGGTGAAAAGGCAACTGAGTGGTTGAAAGCATCAATGCTTGAGCTTGATTGGTAGAATTACCTTGTATAAATTAGTGTTATGTTCTACCCCTTAATTTCACGTGTAGTATACCAAAATCCCCCATTATTTATAATAAGTTAGAAAAACTTTAAAAATGGTTTCTCTGAGATGACCCTGAGATGATCCACAAGGTTCATCTGATAAGTTGGGATGTTTGTCGTATGCCTAAATACCTTGGTGGCTTAAGCATCAAATAGACTTAGTTAGCGAATGCTGCTTTTCTATTTCAAATTCTTTGAAAATTATTCACTAACCCTAGTGATTTATTGTGTTAGGTTCTCGTTAATAAGTATGGTAGGAATAAATCTGATAGAGAATATTATTTACAAGTCGAATGATTCCCCAATGTGAAAATCATTATTAAAGATGTGATAAGTTCCAAAAGAATAGTAAGTGTTTGTTTGTGAATGACACAAGAGTCAATTTTTGGCTTGACCATTGGACTCTAATAGAAAAACCATTTTTCTTTAATTTGGCCTTAGAGAATATGATTTTGGATACTATCCTGACTGTTAGAAATATTATCAATAGAGAATAGAATTAAAATCTTGAATTACTTGAGTTAGCTCATTAATGAGCTAACTAATCGTATTTTGGCTACTGCTCCCCCTCTTCTTAAATATGCCAATGTAAAGTTAGGGTGAGGTTCTTATAAAGATCATAATTTTTTAAAATGATTGTATTGTACCCAAAAATTTGCTCTCTCATTTTACTCAACACATGCCCATTGAGGTCCCCAACTTGCCCTAAGATGACTAAGAATTGACCAGACAAATTCTCCTCGTAAGGCAATAAACCCCCAACTAGGGTTTCAATTTTCACAAAGATGGTTGAGCTCTAAAGGTCTCGATTTCTTTCCATGGTCCTAATATGCCTTCAAGATTTTCCATGACAACTTGCATGCCTTGCACTACAAGTTTGCTCAATCAATTGCTCAAGTATTGGAAAATCAACTGTGTTAGGTCAACAGTCAACTATGGCCCATGTACAGTCAAACTTCAAGATTTTTGGTTAACATCAACATTTTGAAGTGATATCCATCATTTGATCAAGGGTTGATCATGATTCCTCGAGAAATGGTCCTAATTCATCAAGAGTCAAGAATTGCTAAATTAGGGTTTCTATAGGAGAGGTCAACCAAACTTTGACCAGGTTTAACTTTCTCATACTTTATCAAAAAAATTCCCACCAAGGCTCATTTTAAAGAGAATCTAATCCCCTACAACTTCTCTTCAGCCTACAATTTCAAGAGATTCACCATTTGGAAGATATAAGCTCGGACATTACATGTCATTTTCAAGAAGTCAACAAAAGTCACTTTTTGCCAAGACCTTTTACATCAAGATAACATTTTCAAATGCAAAATTAATCAAAATAGAGATTGAAGTAGACATCTTGGGCTTTCCAAAAAGTTAAAGATCATCATCATGAGATAAAAATTGAGCAAGTTGGGAAAATTTTGGAAATTTCAAGAATGGTGCATTGAGAAAATTTAAACTTTTGAAGCAATGGCTTATTTTCTTAGGCCTCAAACATCTTCCTAAGCTTATAAAGGACCTCTCAACCAATTTTGGCATGACCGTGATTTTCCTCGTATTTTATTTTGATTTTATTTGATTTAAAATTAAATAAAGTGGAAGAAATACTAGAAAATATGGGCCATGACTTTTAGGCCTGACTTGGCCAATTAAGAGGACCCATTTTTCATGCAAACTTCATCGCAAGTGTCCAAATACATTGCATTGATCAAAAGAGGCAAGAACATGCAATTATGGCATTCTTTCAAAATGTTTTATTTTGCTTTCGTGGACAATGATTAAGAATGATTCTTACCATAATATCTTATCCTCTCCATCTCCTCTATATAAGGAGCATGTTAGCAAGCCAAAAGACAGGCCTACACGATGTACAAGAAGCTCTACCAAATTTGCAAAATTGTCCAAATCGTGAAAATCCAAACAGACACTTCCATCCTGTTTCAGTCCAACTTAAGCCCTCCATCCACGCCCAGAAGTTCCCAGGAGCACGTATCAGTCTTTATTCAAGCAATCTCACGCCTGGAAGTACAAAACCGGAACCACCCTTTTGGTAAAGTTTTTTTCAAATTCGTATCTCAATTTTATGATGTATTAATGCATTCTAATGTTTGATTCGTGCTCAGAATGATCTATAGGGAAAGTCTAACGTAAGGCATGCGTACTTTGAGGCCTAGGAACCACCTTGCCATTAATAAGGTTTTGAAACTGAAGGGTTTCGATCTGGGCATTACAGTGGTTTTCAGGCCAATTTAAGGCCATAATCGGATCCAGGACATGATTTTATGCAGGATGGGGTTTTTATTCTTGCTTTAAATTGCATGTTTTTGCAGGTAGGAGTCTTGGATGCCCGGAGAATATGACCGGAGGTCTCCTCCGGCACCGTTGACTCATAAGACTCTGGCACCCATGCGTGTCTTCATTTCATTGGATGATTCAAAACAGTGCGAGATTTTTATTTTTTTTTAATATATTTGACTTTGTTTTTTATATATAATACAATGCGTTTGTTTTTATACACGAATGAATTAGCGGCTCGGTTGGTGAAGGGATCGTTTGTGAAAGGAAGAGACCTGGGTTCGATACCCAGGTCTGGATTTTGGTTTTTTTTCATTAACATTTCTCTTTTGCAGGTTTTTTGTTTGAGCGTTGGGCTCATCACCTTGGGCCTAACGAAGTTCAACAAACACACCCCCAGTTGCTTTTGATAGTCAGGCCCTTTTTATTTTGTTTTCTTATTCTTTCTTTTTTTGTTTTACATTTTTTTCATTTAATTTTTTTTATATAATAACCTAAAACCAATAATAACAATAATTAGACTTAGGATTATTTTTAAGTTTGTAAATTAATTAATTTAATTATCTTGACTTATTTTTATCAATTTAAAATTAACTAGACGTAGATTAATTTAATTCAAATATTTTTCTTAATAAAAACAAAAAAAAAAAGATAGATTTAGTTTTGTTTCTTAAATTATTTTTAATTTTGTAATTTAATTAGATTAATTATTTCAACCTTATTTTGTTAATTTTAAAATCAATTAAACTTAGGCTATCTTCATCCAAATATTTTCTTAAATAAAAATACAAAAAAAAAAGGAACTTTAGAACTAAGTTAATTTCCATTTATTTTTCTCTATTAAATTTAGGGTTAATTTATTTTAAGCATCTTTTTTAATCAAAATTAAACAAAAAAAACAACAAAGATTTTATTTTGTTTACTTAGCATTCTCTTAGGATTTTAGACGTCCGTCTTTATCTCGCGCGCGTTTATCATTTTCGCATTTTTTTCAATATTGTAACTGATCATGGATGTAATAGTTTTAGATTTAAAATTCCTCACTTTACTTCTTACACTTATATCGTATCTCTCCCAAAGCCGTGTAATAGTTTAGGATTTATTCTTCTGCATTTTATTTTCTGCACATTTACTGCTTTATTATTTTGCTATATTACTGTTAGTAAATAGGCGTGTATGGAAAGACTGTAAATTAAAGCGTTAGCTAACCTAACAAAAAGACAAAAAATAACTGAATCTCAACACATATGCATATATGCACCTCTAAGGTATCCCCGCTTCGGTTGCCTTTCGAAAAATAAAGCAGCCATGTCCCTCGAGAATGGGGACGCTTTAGCAAAGACCCGTAAAATCAAAAGATCATAGTCTCTCAATGACCCTACAGTGTTGCCTTTCAGTGAATGATCTCGTCCCTTAAACGAAAGTTGCTAAACCGTCTCCATATGTAGCCTTTATGACAGTAAAACGTCCCTTCGAACTAATAGTAGGATAACACTGTCTAAAGGAAAAGAGGAAAAGAACGAACCTTTTCGAGTAATAAAATATATAACTGTTAGAAGTTTGCTCAAACATCTTGCACTCACACAAAAAAACTACTTTTCAAAAAACAATTTCAAAACAGTTTGTATACTTTATCCACTATCTCGAGAAACATTACAAAGTTCTCCGTACTAAGGCGTTTTCAAAACATTTTCAAACACAAAGTAAAAATGTATTTTAAAAATGAGCAAACCTCAGCCCATGGAAAACCACGGATGGAAAGGGTGCTAACACCTTCCTTTTCCATAATCTACCCCCCTTACTCAGAAAACATCTCGAAAAGGTCTTTTTCTGTTCTTTTCACCCTTTCCTTTGTTGGATAAAAGAAAAGTCGGTGGCGACTCTTGCTTACCGCACATTTGCAAATACAAAATGAAAACCAGTATTAAACATTCGGTTCTGCCACCGTATCACAGAACTGGAGACTATACTGGGGATAATATAAAAAGTGGGGTTACCTTAGAGTTAGTTCATGTTAAATTTATTTTAATTGCTTCGTTTGCTTTACTTTTGAGGGCTTGTTTGGGTTGTTACTATAGATCCTACATCTGGATCTGGGGCACCTTATTAGGTAAGTAGTAATAAACCATGAAGGTTGTACGGTGTAGACCGATACAAACGAAGTGGTGGCTATGTTAGCGCGATAATTTAGATTGTACTAATGTCCCTTGAATAAGTTAAGGATAACATTAGGCTTCCTCATATTGTCACTAAGCGCTAACTGACCTTTAGAACCTTTAATTGACTCATCCTAGCCATTAGGAAGTAGTGAGATAACCGGCTTTGGTTCCGACCGAAGATTGGTTTATACTCGATACTACACTCATTGAGGCTGGACTTTCGGCATTTTTTTGCCGTAATACTTCGGTGCGGAGCTGAAACAATTTCTGAAGGGAAGGTCAGTGATATTGAGGCTCCTTAGAACTCGGTTACTATTAATAGGACAGGTTGAGCCAACCGAACATTCAAGAAGGTACTCACCTTAAAACCTCATACAAGTCTTTGAACCTAAGGTCTTTTATTTGATTTTCTTGTGTTTATCTGTGATTTTTAGTATAATCATGACATCATAAACATCATGACATTCATATATACTAATCATTTCAAGGACTTGTTGGATTTACCTCTTTGTTGTTTTGTAGGATATGAATTCAGGTCGCAGAAAAACCATCTGGATTCACTTCACAGAAGTTCCTCCTAAGCTCAAGGAATTAGTATTGAAAGTCCCTGAGGACTCATCATTCCATAAAAGACATGGTCACTTACTCAGTTTGGTTACCATCGGGTTTGATGAGGGTTTGATGAGTGTCTTATTCCAGTTCTTCGACCCTAAGCACCATTGCTTCACATTCCCCGATTATCAACTGGTACCTACACTGGAGGAAATCTCTAAGTTATTTGGTTTTCCTATATTGGAGAGAGTACCTTTCACTGGTTTAGAACAAGACCTAGATTCTGAAGATGTTGTCGTAGCTTTGCACTTAAAGCCATCTGACATTGAGTCCAATTGGTAAAAAAGAAGTGAAGTTAAGGGTCTCCTTGCAAATTTCCTGATGAAGAAGGCTCAGATTTTCCTGGAGGCTATGAGTTATCATGCCTTTGAAGATGTCTTAGCTCTCTTGATCCATGGGTTAGTAATGTTTCCTAATTCATATCAACTTATAGATTTGAATGCCATCAACATTTTTCTTGCTCACAATCTGGTTCCTACATTGCTTGGGGATATTCTACATTCTCTCTATACTCGTACTCTGAAGAAGCGAGGAACTCTCATGTGCTGCACCCCTCTGCTATATAGGTGGTTTATTTCGCACCTTCCTTGGTCAGTAATACAGAATGATTTAGGCTTAAGGTGGAGTCAAAGATTAATGTCCCTCTCTCACTCCGACATCCATTGGTGTCCTCGCTCTCAAGGAGACATCTCTTTTATTGATCGCTGCAGAGAATTTCCTAATGTGTCGCTACTGGGAATTAGGGGAGGCATCACCTAAAATCCTTCTTTAGCACTACGTCAGTTTGGATATGCATGGAGAGATGGTCCACCAGATATGCTCATCCAGGGTATTGTGTTCAACTACTCAGATGATTTGCAAAATTATCGTCAGAGGTTCATCCGTGCTTGTGGCATTATTAAGAAGACTGATAGTAAGACTTTGGGGCGCAAGAACTCCATCCCTTTGGAACCTTACCTCAAATGCATGCGAGCTCGAGCCCAAAGTCTTATGATGCCATATGATTTCATCTTACTGGTGATCATGGAACCTGTTGTTCAAGGGGGCGAGTCCCCCATTATTCTCCATCCTGATATGCCAACCAACTTCGAAGAGTTGCAAAAGTCTTGGATCCAGCTCAGGAGAGAACGGGATACTTTTGAGGCTCAATTCTATGCAAGTGAGAAGAAGGTGCTGGAATTAACAAAGAAACTTCACGAAGAGAGGAACCTCAACACCTACCTCAACACCAAGAGGAAGCGCCCATGGGAGACTTAGGAGTTTAGAATTTCCTTTCAACGTTTATCCTTGTGTAGTCTTTTGTTTCTTTAAAAAATTGCTAATAAAAGGTTTTTTTCTTGTTTTGTTTAAAAGATCTTAAATCCAATAAGGTCCTTGAAAATATCGCATAAGCATATCATGCATCTCATTGCATAAGCAGGTCTCAAAGCAGGGTTCTTATCTTCTTTGTTGTTTATTTCAGCAAGTAAAGAAATGGATCTTGAACAAAACATCAAGGATCTCCAGGCACAAAACGCCCAGTTCCGGAAAATGATTGTGGCTCTAGCTAAAGGGCAAGAAGATCTGAAAGCCCTCATACTGAAGGACAAAAAGAAGAAGCCGAAGAAACCAACCAGGGTAGTGAACTTGGGAAGAAAGATCAGAGGACCAGTGCGGCGAGCTTCTGAGCTGGTAACTTCATCAAAGGAAGGATACAATCAAGAAGAGGAAACAAGAGAGGAAGACTTCAGTCCAAAGGTATCTGATGATGAATCTGACTATAATGAGGAGCAGTATCCTCCTGCTGATGAAAAATACAAACAGCTGGGGGATCGTCTAAATGCAATGGAAATCCATAAGGTACCGGGGCTGGATTTTGAAGAACTGGGTTTGGTTTCTGGGGTTGTCATCCCAGAGAAGTTCAAGGTGCCGGTGTTAGCTAAATATGATGGGGTCTCATGTCCCAAAATGCATCTCTGATCTTATGTGTGGAAGATTCAGCCTCACATTACAGACAAGGACTTATGGGTCCACTTCTTTCAAGACAGTCTATTTGGGACTCAACTAGAGTGGTTCTATCAGCTTTAGGGGACCAATATTAGTGAATGGGAAGACCTGGCTACTACTTTCTACAAGAAGTATCAGTATAATGCAGACCTTTCTCCCACCCGTACGCAACTCTAAAGTGTGTCTATGGGTTCAAGCGAAGGTTTTAAAGACTATGCTAAGAAGTGAAGGGACTTAGCAGGAAGAGTCCAACCCCCCTGTCTGATAGAGAGTTAGTGGATATGTTTTTGGGTACCCTATCTGGTCCGTTTTTCAATCATATGATTGGAAGCTCCTCAGCTGGCTTTACTGAGTTGATTTTGACGGGAGAAAGAGTGGAAGCTGGGATTAGAAGTGGCAAGATTCAGAAGGATACCTCTTCAAGTGCAGGAAAGAGATCTTTCGTAGGAAAAAAGAGGTTAGTTTTGTTTACAATCAACGAAATCAGGGCAGAACTGAGCATCGTCCAACGGTGGGGGCTGTTATGATATCCAAGCCTGCAGCTACTCAACAACGAAATAATCAGCCTAGAGTAGAAAGACCTGTAAGACAACTCACTTGGATAAATATGACTTTGTCTCAAGTATTGCCTCACCTACTGAAATCCAATCTGGTTACCTTGAGGGAAGCTCCCAAGAATCCCAACACCGCATCTCCTCGCTACAACCCAAATGCTCGTTGTGCTTACCATTCAGAAAGCCCAGGCCATGATACAAACAACTGTTGGGCTTTGAAAAACAAGGTGCAAGACCTTATTAAAGCGAAGGAGATTGAATTCGACGCTCTTAAAATTCCCAATGTTATAACTGCTCCCATGCCCAAGCACGGTCGTGGTGTTAATCCTGTTGACGATGATACATTTGTTACTTCTGTTGAGGAACTTGTTACTCCTCTCATGACTGTTAAGTGGAATTTGTTGCAAGTCGTTTTATTTCTGGGTTATGGTGAAGATTGTGGTTTTTGTTTATCTCTACCGACCGATTGCTATTTGTTGAAAGCAGGTGTTCAACGCCGGATGGATGATAAAGAGATTCTATTTGAAAAGACTCCCGTCACAACTGTTTCTTGTAAGGATGTTTCAATTATAACCATTTCCTCCAATCCTCCCAGGGTCTCCACCAAAAAACCCGTCAGGATTACATCTGCTCCAAAGTTGGCTCCCCTGATCATCATTATGCCAAGGCCAATCCCATACTCCTCAAACAAGGCTGTTCCCTAGAACTATGGGGATGATGTCTATTACCATGGCGTCAAGCAAGACCAGTTGGCTGCTGAAGACCAAGTTTCTGGAAATACTGATCCCGACATTGACAACATCGTTGGGACCGGCAAAATAACAAGAAGTGGAAGAGTGTTCTCCCCTGAGATTTCTCCTCCAAAAGTCGTTACTATTCCTGTGATAATTCCTATTGTTGTTCATGCTAATACTACCACTGCAATTCCTGTGGTTACCCTTGTTGCCACCCCTATCATCGAGTCGGCCAAGACTCGGGCTAAAGACATATTGGTTGAGCTTGTCCAGATGAAGGCGCATTCAGAATCTATTCCAGAGGCTTCCAAGGAAATGGAAGAAATATTGAAGATAGTAAAAAAAGAGACTACAATATGGTCGAACAGTTGGGGCAGACCCCTTCCAAGATTTCTATGCTAGCCCTACTATTATGCTCCGAAGCTCATGCGAGAGCTTTGGTGAAATTCCTCAAAACTGCCCATGTGCCACAAGTAACCTCCACTGACCAATTTGAAGATTGTGTGGCCAGTTTGACGGTTGATAACGGTTTGGGTTTTTCTGATGCTGATCTGACACCCAGAGGAAGAAAACACAATGATGCACTGCATGTCTCCTTCGAATGCACGGGCACTACTTTGGCCCATGTTCTAGTAGATATTGGTTCATCATTGAACGTGCTTCCCAAGGCTCTGGAAAGATTAGACAGCGAAGGTTTGACTCTAAAGCCCAACAACATTGTAGTGAGGGCTTTCGATGGTTCGAAAAGAATGGTGCACGAGGAGGTGGACATCCCCATCAAAGTTGGTTCTCATACCTTTGACTCCACCTTCTATGTGATGGATATCAGACCATCTTATTCTTGTTTATTGGGCCGCCCTTGGATCCATGGGGCTGGAGCTGTTACTTCCACTCTGCATCAGATGTTGAAGTACCCAATGAAAGGAATGATTGTCACGGTGCATGGTGAAGAGGAATACATGGTAAGTTACCTAAACTCTTTCAGGTATGTGGAAATGGATGGCGAGTTCATCGAGACTCCTTGTCAGAACTTCGAAGATGTGCCCCAGACCATGGCTGCAACTGAGATTGTTACCAATTTTCCGAAGATCACCAGACCTCCCTTGAAAATGGCTTCTCTCAAGGACACCAAAGATATTATTGAAGAAGGTGGGTGTACCATTTAGGGCCAACTCCCTGACATTCCATACAAATCTGATAAGTTTGGCTTGGGTTTCTCTTCAGGGGCTCAAAGGGTTGTTCGTCGTGCTCGTGTTGGAGGACCTTCATACGCATCAGTAACCATGGGGTCAACGCTTTAGAATATAATGATGGTGACTATGACATGGATAGTTGGATCTTCCCTACTACCAACGATGGATCCAGTAACTGGACGGCTAAAGACTTTGTACCAATTACTTTTACTCAGAAGTAATTGTCTTTCTTATTTTCGGATATGTAATAATTAAACAATATAAACTCTATGGCCATGTGTCTTACCCGGGGAATAATGGTTTATTTGTGAGGGTTATCATGTTTTAATCTCATATGTCATTAATAAAACATTGGAAGTTTTGCATACAAATTTTGCGCTCTCTGTTTTTCTTTTTTGCTTTTTACTTTGTCAATACAGCTATGCTCTTACACACACTCACGTATCAAACTGCAGATCCATATCCACTCTGGATCCCATTGATAACGGTTCTTCTATTATCGGTTATGACTTTGAAAATCCGATCAACCAAGCCGAGGACGAAGGTGAGGAAGATTGTGAGGTACTCGGAGAACTTTCCAGACTATTACAGCAGGAAGAAAGGGCTATACATCCTCATGAAGAGCTAGTTGAGACGATAAACTTGGGCATATAAGAGGACAAAAAAGAAGTCAAGATAGGTGTAAATTTGGAGCTTAGTGTTAAACAGTGGTTGATACAGATATTGCAGGATTATGTCGAGATCTTTTCCTGGTCATATGAAGACATGTCAGGACTAGACACGGATGTAGCAACTGGTTTTTAAATCAAGAGTCACCACTATTAGTTTTTATACTAGAGAAGGGAACTTAACAGAAAACCCTAATTCGCGGACAGAGATTCTAGGTTTCGGACTCAATTAGACGAAAGGAAGGTGTTAGGCACCTTTCATCTACCTTGATTACAAGGATATTAAGCTCTAGGTTTAGGTTTGGGGTAAACAGTGTTTTAAGTTTTAATTAGTAAGACTCGCCACGATTTTTGATCGTATGCCTACGTATCCTCTTATGAGGAATCAGAGTCCAATTTTGTAGTTCGTATGGGGTTGGTGTCTTTTAGGGGTTTGCAAACATATTTTGAATCACTTCGCACTCGGTCGGGAGTAGTGATTGCAAAGATTTTGACTGAGAACGCAGTAAGCCAAAATTAGTTTGAAACCCATTTGCAAAAAAGACGGTTAATTAGCTTAGTTTTATTCGCGAAAATAGTTTGAGATTTGTTTGTGTTTTTTAATAATATTAATTGCAAAAAAGTCTTGATTAATGCATGATAAAAAAATATTTAATGCAATATACGTGAAAATAATATGTACATGAGTTTTGAATAAAATATATTTATATGCTAATATAACAATATTTACATAAAATAAATAATAATATAAAAATAACAATAATAATAGAAAAATATGATAATAATAATTAATAATAATTATAATTATAAGTAAAAAAGAAAGAATAAATAATTAATAGAATATAATATAAAAAATATAAAAAAGAAATAATAATAAAATATTAATAAATTAATTAAACCTGGGGGTGTATTTCCTTGTTGATAAGCAAAAAAAGGGGTGCTAAAAGGAAGCTGGACCAGGCCCATTATTCATTCTGGACAGGGGGAGTAAACGTTTTTGTGACTTAGCAAATTATGGAATAGGGGGTGCGAGTAGCAATAGGCCTAAGCCCAAACACAGATTGAAGGGAGTCCAGATGATCCTGTGTAGTGGGGGCGCACAAAGCTTAAGATAGACTTGGCCTTATGGTCGTCCAATCAAGATCAAACGAACGTGATTTGATAGGTGTATTACAGTACCGTAGACGCGCGAGCATAGGATCGTGACATAACATAATATCATTTTTTTCAATTTTCATATTTACTTTTCATTTCCACGAATTTACAGTAACACTCTTCTTCTTACCTTCACCGTTCTTCCTTCTCTCCTTCTTCCCCCAAATCGCAAACCTTAATTCCTTTAGACTGGCGGCGGCTGGAAGAACAAACTCTATCGTCTATTAACCTACCACCCTTAGCCAAAACAACAACCAAAAGCTGAGTGATTTTACCCCTATTGTGTTTTCCGCTTCTAAATCTCTGAGCTTCTTCTCTGATTTTTGCTAATCTCTCTCCGTCTTGTTTGATTGGTAGGTTGCAGTGAAGATTGAAGATGGTGGTGGGCGGTGATAGCGATTAAAGACGACGGTGCAAGGCAACGGTGATTAGGGTTACAAAAATTGAACCCTAATCACTCCTCTCTTCTTCTTAGCCAACGACGACTCCTTTCTCAACCTTCAAGCTCTGATTCTCTCAGGCCCTCGTATCAAGCCCCATGTCTCCGTAAAAGTCCTTTTCCTTGTTTTTTTTGTAAAAAATCCACCTCCTGTCTTTTTCTTCCCTTTTCTCTTAGCCAGCCTCCTCTTCTGTATTCATCTTCTACCTATTTATACAGTTAGTATTTGAAGGTTGTCGTTACAATTAGTTAGGGTTTTAGAATTGTTAGCGTTAGATTAGAAATAAAATCAGGGATTCCAATTCTAATTAATTCTGATTGATTTGCTTATGTAATTAAGATTTGTTGATTTGTAATTGATTCTGAAAAATATTATAGTTGATTTGGATTTTTGTACGATTTAATTTTGTTTACTGCAATTTAGAAATTCAATCTTTTAGCCTGATTCCTGATTTAATTTAATTTTGTTTTAATCTTGTATTGCGAAAGAGACTGGGCTTGGACTTAAGAAATATTTTGTTTAATGCTTTCCTAGATGAGATTGGATTTGAACAGTTGTTGTTAATTGCCAGAATTTACCATGCATTCCACTTCAATCGCTACAGCTACCCTTTTTTTTTATTCCATTGGGCCTGAGCAATATACATTTTTTAATCATAGCAAAAAACTTTTTCAATTGGGCCTAAATGGCCTTTTCCCAAAACACAAAAATTTAAGAAGTCCATCTTACCAGTAAAAAATGTTTTTAGTTTTTTTCTTTTATACATTCTTTATTTATTTAAGATACTAGTAACAAATATTTCATATACCCCATTTTCAAAAAACAGCAATAATAATAACCAGTTTTCCTTTAAATATTAAGACTTAATGGGCCTCTAATTTGATGATCACAACCCTTATTCTCTGCTTAACACCACATACGTTTGAATGGGCTTAACTATACTAAAATTCAACCTCTCCTAATAACAACTTTTGAATGGGCTGACTTTAAACTAACTTAACTTCAAACAACTTAAACTTAAGGACTCAATAAGTTAGTAATTAATTATTAATTTTGAAATGAATTTCCGTTTTCGAATCTCATGGGCCATAGGCCAACATGCTTTGTGAATAAGTTCGTGGGTCTTTCTAATTCAAAAAGCCCCTATTAAAATACACCCCTTAGTCTTGGATAAAGATGGGCCATCAGATATTGATGTATCATCTTTAACTAAACTTTTCTTCTATTTTAATCTCGAAACATAAAATTATCGAGGTAGGACAAATTTGGGTTACGACAGCTGCCCCTATTCAATTATCTTTCGATCGAATAGCGTGAGAAAACTCGAGTCTTACGCATTTTGATTGAAATCTTATTGAGTACTCGAAGTATCCCAAAATTTGTCCAACAAACATAAGGTTATACTAATGTAGCATACCCTTATAAGTCTCAAGGCAGTAAGCAAAGCTGATGATATATTGCTTACCCAAGTTTGATAACGAGGCAGATAGCGCAATTCTGCATGTCTTAGCTTATTCACCCACTTGGAGGGTGAGTGTAGCAATGACTGATGATACATGGGTTACGTTTGCGAATCGCTGCATGACGTCTGAGGTGATATTTTGAGCATGAATACATTGCGGCTCAGAGGCTATGTGTTTTGAGTTTGAAGAACGCATTGCGGCTTAGAGAAAATGTGTTGGCTTGGATAATACACTGCAGCTTAGAGGCAATGTGTTGAGTTTGGATAATACATTGCGGCTTAGAGGCAATGTGCTGAGTTCTGAGGATACATTGCGGCTTAGAGGAAATGTTCTGAGTTCTGAGAATGAATTGCAGTTTAGTGGCAATGTGTTAAGTTTGCGAATACATTGCGGCTTAGGGGTAATGTGTTGAGTTTGCGAATACATTGCGGCTTGGAGGAAATGTGTCGAGTTTTGTTTTTATTTTGAGCATCGCATCATGAAGTCTGAGGCGATGATCGATGTTTAGGGAATAACGAAATGTATTGCTGCCTGAAGTCTGATGCAATGAGTTAAAGTTTATTTTCTTTTGAGCATCGCGGCATGAAGTCTGAGGCGATGATCTATGTTTATGGAATAAAGAAACGCATCGCTGCATGAAGTTTGCTGCAATGGGTTATAGTTTTGGCAAATCGTTAGGTGAAGTCTGAGACGATAAGCTAGATTCGGTTTTTGGATATCGTTGCATGAAGTCTGAGGCGATAAGCTAGATTTGGTTTTCAGACATCGCTGCATGAAGTCTGATGCGATAGGATTGTGTTACGGAGTAATGATATATACATTGTTGCATGAAGTCTGAGGCAATGAGCTTGGTTCGCGAATCGCTGTGTGAAGTCTGATGTGATAAGTTTGGTTCACAAATTGTTGTGTGAAGTCTGATGCGATATGCTGGATTTTATGGAATAAAGAAATACATTGCTGCATGAAGTCTGAGGCAATGAGTTTGGTTTGTGAATCGCTATGTGAAGTCTGATGCGATAGGCTGGATTTTGTTTTCGAACATCGTTGCATGAAGTCTGAGATAATGGTCTGGAGTTTGGGACACATTGCTGCATGAAGTCTGAGGCAATGGGTTAGGTTTGCAAATCACTGCGTGAAGTCTGATGTGATAAGCTAAATTTGTTTCGAACATCTTTGCATGAAGTATGAGATGATGGTCCGGAGTTTGGAATAGATTGTTGCATGAAGTCTGAGGCAATGGATTAGGTTCGCAAATCACTGCATGAAGTTTGATGTGATAAGCTAAATTTGTTGTTTCGAACATCGCTGCATGAAGTCTGAGACAATGATATGTGTCGCAAAATAAGGGAACATACTGCTGCATGAAGACTGAGGAAGTGGGTTAGGTTTGCAAACCACTGCATGAAGTCTGATGTGATAAGCTAAATGTGTTGTTTCGAACATCGTTGCATGAAGTCTAAGATGATGGTCTAGAACTTGGCATAACGAAATACATTGTTGCATGAAGTCTGAGGCAATGGATTAGGTCTGCGAATCATTGCATGAAGTCTGATGTGATAAGCTGAATTTGGTTTTCGAACATCGCTGCATGAAGTCTGAGACGATGGTCTGAAGTTTGGAACATATTGTTGCATGAAGTCTGAGGCAATGGGTTAGGTTCGCGAATCACTGCGTGAAGTCTGATGTGATAAGCTAAATTTGGTTTCGATCATCGCTGCATGAAGTCTAAGACGATGGTCCGGAGTTTGGAACACATTGTTATATGAAGTCTGAGGCAATGGTTTAGGTTCGCGAATCACTGCGTGAAGTCTGATATGATAAGCTAAATTTGTTGTCGAACATCGCTGCCTGAAGTATGAGGCAGTGTTTTGTTTGCGAATCATTGCGTGAAGTCTGATGTGATAAGCTAAATCTAGTTTCGAACATCGTTGCCTGAAGTCTGAGACGATGGTCTAAGTTTGGGTAATGCATTATGGCTTAGAGGCAATGTGTTGGTTTGGATGATATATTGCGGCTTAGAGGTAATATGTTGATCTGGAAAGATACATTGCGGCTTAGAGGCAATATACTAATCTGGAAAGATGCGTTGCGGCTTAGAGGCAATATTCTGAGTTTTGAGAATACATTGCGGCTTAGGGGCAATGTATATTAAGTTATATGATATATTGCGGCTTAGAGGCAATATACGGAGTTTCGCGAATACATTGGGGCTTAGAGGCAATGTACTAGGCTTGTAAGGAACTCATTACTGCAGGAAGACTTAGGTGATGAGCTGAACGCGTCACGACATGAAGACTGAGGTGACGGGTTGAATTATAGGAGGGGTATCGCGTTGGTTGACCCTTAGATAGTTGAATCGAGGGTGAAATCATTTGTCTGTTTGCTATGCGATACATGTATAAGCATGCATATTGAATGTTTGGATGTATGCAAAATGTATGATGTTTGACATTGATATGGAACCCTGAATATGTATGTAAAAATGTATAGTGTATGTATGTTGTGCAAATTGTATGTATGAAATATGCGTAAGATGTACGTATGCCTGGAAATGTTATGAACATTATTCCTGACTGTGATACGGTGGGAGAACTGACTTGGGTTTTTGCGTTTGTTTTTGCACTTGTTCGGTTTAGCAAGAGTCGCCACCGACTTTTTATTTTATCCTAAGGAAAGGTCAAAAAGCACAGGAAAGACCTTTGAGATGTTTTCGTGGGTTCGGGGGGTAGATTTTGAAAAGGGAAGGTGTTAGCACCCTTTTCATCCATGGTTATCCATGGGCTCTTAGTTACTTGTTTTTAGATCACTTGCCTTTGCTTTTCAATTGTTTGAAATGGTGCTTTGCGTGTGGTTTTGAAAATGTTTTGAAAAAGATGCCTTGTCTAGGCAACCTTTGTAATGACTCTAGTTTGAGTATATACAAAGGTGTGTGTCTTTTTGAAAAGATAATTCAATGTTTTGAAAGTTGTTTTGGAAATTGTTTTTGAAGTTGTGTTTGTGAAGTGTGTTTGAAAAATGGCAAGGATGTTTTGCAAGTTTTATCAAATAACTAAGAGTTGTCTACCATATTTTACTCAAAGATCTTTCTCATGTTTTAACCCTTTTAACAGTATTGTTTCACCATTGTATTTGGTGAACAACCTTGCGTTAGGATGTTGGAACGGGACAGGCGCGATTCATCGTATACAATCATTGAAGGCAACTTGTGAGACGCTCTAGCAATTTTTGTAAGGGACGAGATCGTTTTATCGAAGGCAACATCGAGGGTCATCGAGGGACTACGATCTTTGTTTATCGAAGGGACATTTTCTAGAGTGTCTCATACTCGAGGGACATGATTGCATTTTCCGAGGCAACAGGCGAGGTTACCCTAGAGGTGCAAGTGTGAATTATGTATTGATTTTCATGCATTTGTCTTGTATTAGGTTATCTAGCGGTTGATTTTGAATCTTCGCATACAAACCCTAATTACTATACAGTATATGGAAAGCGATAAATTGCGGGAATTTAAAGTCTAAGTTATTACAAATAAGTATCCGGGGATGGGGGTACAAATATTTACAAATGGGGATGAGTCTTGTCAGAATAGTAATGTCCAAATATTATTTACAACCAAATCAAATCATCGCATTCTCAATGTAAAAATATAACAAGATATAAGAATCAAAGAGAATCAAAAGTATTGTGCCATGCATATGGTTATTTACAAATGATCAAAATGTTAACCTAATGCAAATTAAGTATTATTATTATTTTTGTGTTTTTATTAATTTTGTATAAACAAAAAAGTTCTTAAAGAAAGAATATTTTAACTTAATAAAAAATCTAATATTTACGTATTTTAAGTGTAATAAAAAGTATTAATAAAATTTTTATATGACAAATTAATATATTATTTTTATTTAACAAGAAAGAATTAGGTTATAGAAAAAATGAAAATTAGGTGATAATAATAAAAGAGGTATTGTTTTTTTTCAAAAAATATAAAAAGAAGTTACATGGGCTTTAGGTTATATACATTTGGCCCAAATAACCAAACAGATTAAAAAAAGGGGGGGGTGCATGCGCTGAGACTTTGGGCCTTAACCTTTTAGTGGGGCAAAAGCCCAAACGCATTGTACAAGGTTTTTTGTTAGGGTTGGCATTTGTTCTGTTCAGAATCTAGGGTTGTAATTATGAACGGCGCCGCTCTCCTCTCATCTTCTTCGCCTCTTCATCGTTCTCAAACAGAGCTTCTAATGCCCCCTCCACTCGCCTTAGGCCACCAGACGCCACCTCCAATCTCTCCTCCCCGTGATTGTACAATGCGATGATTCAAAAAGGTATTATTTTCTTCTGTTTTGGACGCGTTTTAGGTTTAGATTTTAACCTTGCATGTTATTGTTTCACAGTGTTTTAACCATGGATGTTTGTGTTTATGTGAGGTGTAAAGCAGAAAAAGAAAGGGGGAAAATGATACCTTGCTGATCTCGTTCTTGGAGAGGAGATGGAGAGGGAGTTTGGGATGGAGGCGCTCTAGGGTGGCCGGAGGTGGGAGGCACGTGATGGCAAGAGCTTGCTTTCTGGTATTTGTATCTTTAGCTTTGAATGTTTAGTGATGAATTTGTTCTGAAAACCCTAGAATATTCGTTTCACTTCTGGACCTCTTCTTATCTGAATGCCTGCTTTGTTCTTGTTAGCTTGAATTAATGATGATGTTCTTCTGAGTTTTGCTTATTGTTGTTGTGATGTTTGATGATGAATGTTAATTCTGGAAATGCTTATTTGTTAGCTCCTGACTCTCTTCCTCACTTGGGCTTTGTTGGCTTTTTATGATGATTTTGCCTATGATGAACCCTGTTCTGAGGTGCCTGCTATTATTGTTTTGATATTTGGATGTTGATGAACTTTGAAGTTGTTTGTTGCTTCTGACTTTTCCCTCTCTTTGGATTTTGTGGATTTTCAATGATGGGTTTAGTTCTGAGATGCTTGTTTATGAGTTTTTGTACCTTCTTCTGATTTTCTGAATGTTGGATTTACTCTTGTTGATTGTGATGAATCCTGAGACCTTGGTCTTTGTTGTTCTGATTTGGTGTTTGACTCTGTGATAAAGTCTATTCTGAGAGTGTTTGTTGTTGTTGTTGATTTATGGTTTGTTGATCTGAGTTTGCCTTGTGGGTTAGCAGTCTTGAATGGTTTTGGCAAGTTTGAAGGCTTGAAGTTATTGCATCTGTGTTGTTTTTCTTTGAAGGCAGGTTTGGATTTTCTGTAGGTTTTGCAAGTTTGAGTTTGCTTTAGGCAGGCTACTGATACAGGCAGGCTTGTGCAGTTTGGCTTGATGCCTGCATTCTCAAGCAGTTTTGCAGGTTGAGAAGGCTTTGGTACAGGCTTAAAGGCTTGCTTCTGGTTTGGAGGAAACAGACCTCAAGGCCTGTTGTGCCTTAGGCTTGTATGTTTTTATGCAGGTTAGAAGGTTTATGATAAACTTGCAGGTTTTGGTAATGGAAGGCAGGCTTGAGTTTTGCTTGCCTTTTCAGGTTTTGCAAGTGTGAGAACTTGCAGTTATGCCGGTTATCCTGCTTGCAGTTTGAAACTTGTTTGGAGTTATGCAGGCTTGGGCTTCTACAAGTTTGTGTCTCTCTCTCTGTTCTATTTGTGCTCTCTCTCTTCCTGAACTGCTCTCTTGTTATATTTATCTATATCTTTAAGCCTGCCAAACTGCAAACCTTTTTTTACTTTACTCTCTTTCTCTCTCTCCATAAAGAAAGCATATCCTATTGCTTAATATCTTTTTTTTAATTCTGAAAAGTTGTTGGCCTGGAAAATGATGAAAAATTGTTTGCTTGCAACTTGGCTTTCCTATGCATTCTGTACTTTCTTCTTTTCTGCATTGACAGTTTGATAGCTTGTTGACAGCTTTTTCTGTTTTGATATCTTCTTGACAGTTTGTTGACATCTTCTTTGACAGCTTGGTTGATAGTTTATGTAACTTAGTTTGCTTTGTTTGACATTGCAACTTAGTTTGTTCAGTTTGAATTTGTGCAGCTTGTCCCTTGTATTATATGCAGCCTTGTGCCTTCTTTTTATATGCTTGCAAAATTTAATTTTACTTTTCCTCTTTGTGAACCAAGGAGAGAAATCTTCTTGTGATTTGCAAAGAGGATGAGCAAAATATGATGAAACCAAAAATCTGATTCCGGCCAACAATCTTTAATGATGAGTTTTTAATTTATCTGCCTGAAAATGCCTTTTTAATTCATCTGCACTGATTTCTTTTTCTGTCTTTGTAGGTAAATACCAGTTGAGGTAAGGGATGCAGCAGTAGAAGATGAAGACTTCAAGAGACTTAGAATAGATTTATTTTCTTTCCAATTATTGTAATAAATATCATTGTAAATATTGTAAATAAATTTACAGTATTCCAAATATCATTTGTAACAATAATTTAAAATAAATAAAAATCTTTTGTCAGATATTTCATTCTTTCTTTTACACTGTTTATTTAATTATTTAAATCTTCTTGAATAAAAATGACTGGAAAATGCATCCCAATTATTTTAACTTAGATAAAATAAATAATCAACAAACGTTGTAGTCTCACAACCTTGCATTAACCACAAAACGCCCGGCATTCCAGTTAACCACATGCATTGCACAGTTAAACAAACAAACGTCCATACACCTTTTAACTTACTGATCAAACTAAAACTTCAAACTTTCAATCAGAAACCTCAGCTTCTATCCCAGATGTTTAGGCAAACAGAAATCTTGAACAAGCGTCAAAACAATGTGACAGTCAATTGAAATACTGTGGATTCAAACTCTTCTGAGAATGCGTGTGCAAACCCTAATTTTGGATTTATTGTCAAAGAAGCGTCTGCTTGATCAAACCCTGAGCCAAACTCAACCAAATCAATAGAAACCCTAATAATCTATTTGACTGATTCAAAATCAATGGAAACTCTAATTTTGGGTAGACTGATAAGAAAAGTCTGTTTGACTGATTCTTGAGTCAATCAGAAAAATCAGGGAAAGCCCGAAGCTGTGATTTCTTGTGAAAAAGGGAGGGCAAATTTTGGGGTACAACACTGACATTCTCTCCTTTGAACCATTAGCTTAGAGTTACCGATTCCTGGCGTTGTGTGTTGTGTCGTCGTTGTATTGTTAAACTTGAACACAATGGACAATGTTAGCAAAATTTGAGCGTTCATTTTGTATTATGGGCGTAGACGTAGACGTAGATAATGGCCTATGCATAGATTTGTATGCAGGCGTAGATGTAGGTAATATCCTATGCGTAGATTTGTATGCAGGAGTAGACGTATGTATGTGGTCTCTGTAAGCGTAGGCGTGGGCGTAGGCGTACGTAGATTCTTATGTTGTAGGCGCGGGCGTAAGCGTAGACGTACGTAGATTCTTAGGCACAGGCGTAAGCGTAGATTCGTATGTCATAGGCACAAGCGTAATCGCAGACATATATAGATTTGTGTGTTGTAGGCGCAGGCGTAATCGCAAATGTATGTAGATTTGTGTGTTGTAGGCGCAGGCGTAATCACAGACGTATGTAGATTCGTGTGTCATAGGCGCAAGCGTAAGCGTAAACGTATGTAGAATTGGCATGAATACACATGTGTGTGGACGCGTGCGGACGTAGACCTCGTGTTCCAAGTTAGGCATAGGTGCTGACATGTACGTAGGCTTTGTGTGCGGACGCGTAGATATAGGCATGGACTCGGTATTGTTGAGTGCAAGCATAGGCGCAGATGTACGTGTGGGCGTATACTTTTTTGTGCGTTGTGAGCGTAGATATGCATAGGTACAGGCGTAGACATGTGTATAGATTTGCAAGACGTAGGAGTAGCCATGCGCGTGGACGTAGACGTGGATTTTCTTTTAATATTTTTCTTAACCAAAATGATTTTTTCGATGTTTTGTCAAATGCTTTTATTTTGTTAATTCCCCAAAATGATTTCAAGACAATATTCACAAGTAATAATCGTAGTATTTTGTAAACAAGTCTGAGAAAAGAAAAAATGCAATTTGAAAAATGCAAAGAAAGCAATTGTTTTATTGATAGGCCTCTGAATAGTCGAGAATACAAGATGCAATTCCTAAAAAGAGGTAATTACATAAAGCTTTAAAACTGTAAATGGCAATGAAGAATGATAATTGTTGTTGTTGTTCCCCAATATCCTTTTAATGATATTATCTCCTTTGCTCGTGAGTTGAATGATTCAGATATATCTCTCCCTTCGCGGCTCGTGGTCGTAGTTCTTAGATCGCAGTCTTTTTGTTCTTTATTTCTTTTTGAATGATCCCTAAATTTTGCCTGGATTTCCCTTTAGGGTTTTCAATCCACCGGGATGATTTTTTTTGTCTATATGCCCCTAATTTTTTCCCGGGTCGCCCTTTAGGGTTTTCGATCCACCGGGGTGCTCCTTTTTTCCTAACTCGCCTGTTTAAGGTTCGAGCTTAGTGAGCTTCTTATACATAGTGTTTTTTACTGCATCTGAATTTGCCGGGTGCGGTAGTTCTTCCTCATCCGTTGTTATGGAGACAAGATTACCACCAGGGGATGTTGTTTTGACTACGTATGGACCTTTATAATTGGGGGTCCGTTTACCACGTGGGTCGAGGCGAAGTAGCATAATCTTTTTGAGTTTTAGACCATGTTGTGGTCCATCTTGTACAGTAGACCATTACTCTAAAGGAATTCAGAGGCTAATTTCCGTAGAGTTCGTTTGTCGATGCTAGAGGCATTTTCTGGATGTCGTGAAACCAAGGCTTATTATATTGTCGTTTTTTAATAGCAAGGCAATGTGCGGGCTCTTTGAAGCGTCTGTTTGTGATACGCGATTCGTGGTTTGACCAAGTTACTTTGAATATAGACGATATAGTTACCATGGCGTATGTCATTCTATCTCCTTTTCGTGGGACGTGACTGAAAATGATCTTCATGAATTCCGCAGTCGGTTTTAAAACATGATCTTGATAAGGAATCAGTTTTGGATGTTTAGTATCCCGTTCACCATTGAATTGGTATATGGCTTGTGAGCATTCTTTGGGGGAGTCAATACTGCCCCTGTATCGTGCCCCAGTGTATTTGAAGCTTCGTCGAACGTGGATACCCAACATGCCCCTGGCTCGGGTTCTTCGTCAGATCTTGGTATTCCGTAGTTCTTTATTTTTATGGTACTGTCTGCATTCGACTTTGGCCTGTTTCGGTAGATATGTGAAATAACTTGATCAACTTTTTTTTGTGGCTCCGCTCTGACATTGCCCCTTAGCTTGGTTTCTTCCAGGTCCCCCCCTGTGCTCAGATTAATGGTCTTGATAGCCTCTAGATACGGTTGCGTATTGTTAGCCTTTTTTATTTCCCTCGCCATTTTCTCAGAGAGTTCAAGATCTTTATCATCTTCCTCTTTAGCTTGGTTGATAGGAGCATCAAAATTATATCAGATCGCAGCAATAGCATTATCGGTGGTTTTGGGCATGAATTTGCACCTTATCATGTTTTGGTGCAACTTTAGTATTTGAATATTTGAAAATGCATATGCAGAGAAAGTATTGCCATTTTTATCATTAAGACATGAATGCTAAAGAAAGAGATGGATCTTGATTGAAAATAAAATATCACTTTTATTAATCGTAAATATTGTCTTAAACAAATTGAGGGAACCCTTACAAGCAACCCCTATGTCTCGGGCTCAACATAGGTTCTTTCAAAAACAAGAAAAATTAATTTGGAAAGAAAAAAGATCTCAGGAATCTCCACGGCCGTCCATCTTTTGAGTTTTCCTCCTGGGGCGCATCCTCGGATGAATTCAGTTGCCCCTTTGGTATTGGCCTTGTTAGATATCTTCGCCACATGTCCACCATGCACTACTCCATTGTTGACAGAGGTCTCTTGGCTTGGAGGAAAATGTGCTTCGCCCTTCAGAGTAGCTTTATATTTTTCTTCAGGGTATTGTCTGAATTGGACTATCCCCTGGTTCCCTAGCCTTTGTAGAGCTCTTTCGAAAGCTTCATTGTGTTCTAGCGGGAGTCCATATCCCAACCGATATTCTTCCAGCGAGTTTATCGGGTTCTTTGCTTGCCTGCTTGCCCCAAAGTTAGTGGCTACTTTGATTGCATTTATTGTTAGCCTTTAATCTTTCTTCCAAGGCTTGGTACTGATTCATCACTAATGGATTACAACAGCATGAGTACCAGTCGTCTTTGAGGGTATTTGGTTGGCATCCACTGGGTCGTGGTCTCCATATTACAGGTCCAAGTAATTGTATGCATCATTGGTTGGAATCTGTAGGGTACGAGATGCCCCTACTTTCGGTGGCGGTGGGACGAACCCTTCAGTTTCCGCTTCTTGTTGGGCCATGACGGACTTCTAGGGTCCTTCCCCTGACTCTTTCCTTAGTTGGTGACCGCTTGATGCACCAATAGTCTGGGCTACTTCCTCGAAAGCTACCCTGGGAACTTGGTCTTGCCTGCCAATAATGTTCTTCAAAGCCAGAAGAACTTGACTCAAATCCCCTTTCATTGAACTTACGTCGCCCTTTACTTGGTCGAGATCCTCTTTGAACGCATCCTGAGTTTCCTCAATTTTCTCCATTGTTTTTTTTTTGTTGATAAGTCTTTGTTTGATATGGAGGCCAAGAAGGTGGAGACCTTCTTTTACCAATGGTTCAACTGGAGAGATGTTTTTTTTTTACAAATGAGTTTTGACATGACATGCAGGTGTTCGTGAATGCATATGTGCGAATGAAGGTGTATGAATATGAAATGGTTATTTGTCTTATTCACTTAGGTATGTATTTGTCTTCTGGTTATTATTGTACTTAGCGACTTTAAAATAGATACGCAAACAGTGTGTGGAAATAAAACGGCTTTATTGAAGGTAACGTAATTCAGATATTGAAAAATATTACAATCTTTAGCCAAAACTTTATTTGCGTGAAATCAGGCAAGAAGGAAATAAGTCTTCTAGGTGCACCTGTAGATATCTGCTTTTGAAACCATCCACTGTTACTGGACAAAACTTGAGAAAATTTTCAGTACATTATTTCCCTTTTTTGGTCTTGATTTCAGACATGTTTGGCGTGTTGACGCGGGCAAGTTGTTTCCTTCGGTATCCATTTTAAGAGACAGTCACCGAGATCTTGAGTTTATTACTATCTTTTATACCCCCTTTGTGAATAAGACAAATGTAGGGTGACGAATATATGAAATGCATGACGAATACATGAGATGTATGAATGCGCGGGCGTAAGGTTAAGTGACAGGATTTTTGTAATAAGTACCCTTATAAGGTAGGTTCCTTAATCTTGACCTACAGTTGATCTACCCTCCCCAAAAGGTGGCTTCCTTAAGGGTGTCATGAATAACACCATAGGGGAAGGGCACAAGGGCCTCCCTTAGGTGGAGCCTCTTTACGGACTGAGACTTTCGTCTCAAAGTCATGAAAGGTCTCGTCATGAGATTTTTGGGTTAAGGTCGTTACCAAGAGTCATGGGTGACCTTCCAAAGTCCTACTCGTCAAGAGGATATCTCTCAATAAGTATTCCTTTTTCAGAAGTCCACCGACTCTAGGCGAAGCCGTCACATAAATTCGCAGGGATGATGTACCCCCTAAGCTAATAGACGAAACTTCTTGCTAAGGTTATTTTAGAATATATTTTTTTTGAAATAAAAACCCGCCGCATAGTATATATGATCATGAGAAAAATTGACAATAAATAAATAACGCAATAAATAGAATTAAAGAAAATAAATAAATATAGCAAATAAAAATAAGAAACCCCAAAAATACCTAACCTAGGGTTAAGGAGAGTCCCCAGCAGAGTCGCCAACTGTAGCAACTGGTTTTTAAATCAAGAGTCGCCACTATTAGTTTTTATCCTAGGGAAGGGAACCTAACAGAAAACCTTAATTCACGGACAGAGATTTTAGGTTTCGGACTCAATTAGACGAAAGGAAGGTGTTAGGCACATTTCATCTACCTTTTTCACAAGGATATTAAAATCTAGGTTTAGATTCGGGGTAAACAGTGTTTTAAGTTTCAATTAGCAAGACTCGCCACGATTTTCGATCGCATGCCTACGTATCCTCTTATGAGGAATCAGAGTCCCAATTCGTAGTTCGAATGGGGTTGGTGTATTTTAGGAGTTTGCAAACATATTTTGAATCACTTCGCACTCGATCGGGAGTAGTGATTGCGGAGATTTTGACTGAGAACGCAGTAAGCCAAAATTAGTTTGAAACCCATTTACAAAAAACACTGTTGATTAGCTTAGTTTTATTCGCGAAAATAGTTTGAGATTTGTTTGTGTTTTTTAATAATATTAATTGCAAAAAAGTCTTGATTAATGCATGATAAAAAAATATTTAATGCAATATACGTGAAAATAATATGTACATGAGTTTTGAATAAAATATATTTATATGCTAATATAACAATATTTACATAAAATAAATGATAATATAAAAATAACAACAATAATAATAGAAAAATATGATAATAATAATTAATAATAATAATTATAATTATAAGTAAAAAATAAAGAATAAGTAATTAATAGAATATAATATAAAAAATATAAAAAAGAAATAATAAAAAAATATTAATAATTTAAGTAAACCTGTGGGGTGTATTTCCTTGTTGATAAGCAAAAAAGGGGTGCTAAAAGGAAGCTGGATCAGGCCCATTATTCATTCTGGACAGGGAGTGTAAATGGTTTTGTGACTTAGCAAATTATGGAATAGGGGGTGCGAGTAGCAACATGCCTAAGCCCAAACGCATATTGAAGGGAGTCCAGATGATCATATGTAGTGGGGGCGAACAAAGCTTAAGATGGACCTGGCCTTATGGTCGTCCAATCAAGATCAAACAGACGTGATTTGAGAGGTGTATTATAGTGCCGTAGACGCGCGAGCATAGGATCGTGACATAATATAATATCATTTTTTTCAATTTTCGTATTTACTTTTCATTTCATGAATTCACAGTAATGCTCTTCTTTTTACCTTCGTCGTTCTTCCTTCTCACCTTCTTCCCCCAAATCGCAAACCCTAATTCCTTTAGACTGGCGGCGGCTGGAAGAACAAACTATATCATTTATTAACCTACCACCCTTAGCCAAAACAACAAAAAAAAAGCTGAGTGATTTTACCCCTATTAGGTTTTCCGCTTCTGATCTCTGAGCTTCTTCTCCGATTTTCGCTAATCTCTCTCCGTCTTGTTTGATTGGTAGGTCACTGTGAAGATTAAAGACGATGGTGGGCGGTGATAGCGATTAAAGGCGACGGCGCAAGGCAACAGTGATTAAGGTTGCAAAAATTGAACCCTAATCACTCCTCTCTTCTTCTTAGACAACGGAGACTCCTTCCTCAACCTTCAAGCTCCGGTTCTCTCAGGCCCTCGTATCAAGCCCCCTGTCTCCGTAAAAGTCCTTCTCCCTGTTTTTTTTATGTAAAAAATTCACCTCCTGTCTTTTTCTTCCCTTTTCTCTTAGCCATCCTCCTCTCCTGTATTCATCTTCTGCCTATTTATACAGTTAGTATTTGAAGTTTGTCGTTACAATTAGTTAGGGTTTTAGAATTGTTAGCGTTAGATTAGAAATAAAATCAGGGATTCCAATTGTAATTGATTCTGATTTATTTGCTTATGTAATTAAGATTTGTTGATTTGTAATTGATTCTGAAAAATATTGTAGTTGATTTGGATTTCTGTACAATTTAATTTTGTTTACTGCAATTTAGAAATTCAATCTTTTAGCCTGATTCCTGATTTGATTTAATTTTGTTTTAATCTTGTACTGCGAAAGAGTCTGGGCTTGGACTTAAGAAAGATTTTGTTTAATGCTTTCCTGGATGATATTGGATTTGAACAGTTGTTGTTAATTTCCAAAATTGTCCATGCATTCCGCTTCAATCGCTACAGTTACCGTTTTTTTATTCCATTGGGCCTGAGCAATATACATTTTTTAGCAATTTTTTTTTTCAATTGGGCCTAAATGGCCTTTTCCCAAAACACAAAAATTTAAGAAGTCCATCTTACTAGTAAAAAAAAATTTAGTTTTTTTCTTTTATACATTCTTTATTTATTTAAGATACTAGTAACAAATATTTCATATACCCCATTTTCAAAAAACAACAATACTAAAATTCAACCTCTCCTAATAACAACTTTTGAATGGACTGACTTTAAATTAACTTAACTTCAAACAACTTAAACTTAAGGACTCAATAACTTAGTAATTAATTATTAATTTTGAAACGAATTTCCGTTTTCGAATCTCATGGGCCATAGGACAACTTGCTTCCCGAATAAGTTTGTGGATCTTTCTGATTCAAAAAGCCCCTATTAAAATACACCCCCTAGTCTTGGATAAAGATGGGCCATGAGATATTGTTGTACCATCTTTAACTAAACATTTCTTCTATTTTAATCTCGAAACATAAAATTATCGAGGTAGGACAAATTTGGGTTACAACAACGAATGTTGTGGTTCATCGTCTGCCAAATAAAGAAGATTTCCCTCCGGTAAAGTAGAAGGTCCGTCGTATGCGCCCTGAAATGTCAGAGAAGATCAAAGCAGAAGTTATGAAATAATTCAATGTTGGGTTCTTAGTTGTCACCTCTTATCCATAATTGGTTTCTAACGTAGTCTCGGTGCCTAAAAAGGACGGCAAAGTACGGATGTGTATGGACTACAGAGATTTGAACAGGGCAAGCCCCAAGGATAACTTCCCGCTTCCCCACATTGACATTTTGGTTGATAACACTGCACAACATAAGATCTTTTCCTTCATGGACGGTTTCTTTGGTTACAATCAGATCAAGATGGCACCCGAAGACATGGAGAAGACAACCTTCGTCATACAGTGGGGCACTTTCAGTTACAAAGTGATGCAATTTGGGTTGAAGAATGCTGGGGCAACCTATCAGCGAGCCATAGTAGCTTTGTTCCATGACATGATTCACCATGAGATAGAGGTCTATGTTGATGACATGATAGTCAGGTCTCAAACTGAGGAAGAACACCTTGATCATCTACAAAAGCTGTTTGATAGGTTGAAGACGTACAAGCTGAGGTTAAATCCGAACAAGTGCACCTTCGGGGTAAGGTCTGGTAAACTCCTAGGTTTCATTGTCAGTGACAAGGGAATTCAGGTAGACCCTGCAAAGGTGAAGGCTATACAAGAGATACCGGCTCCTCGCACTGAGAAGGAGGTTAGAGGTTTCTTGGGACGCCTAAATTACATTGCCAGGTTCATTTCCCATCTAACTGCTACTTGTGAGCCAATCTTCAAACTCCTGAAGAAAGATCAAGTGGTAAAGTGGAATGACGAATGCCAGACTGCCTTCAAGAGTATCAAGGAATACCTTCAAGAGCCTCCAATTCTGATGCCTCCTATTGAAGGAAGACCTTTAATAATGTACTTAATGGTGTTAGATAATTCAATGGGGTGTGTGTCGGGGCAGCATGACGAGTCTGGTCAAAAAGAGCGTGCAATATACTACCTTAACAAAAAGTTTACCGATTGTGAAACAAGATACTCACTGCTCGAGAAAACTTGTTGCGCTTTGGCATGGGCTGCTCGCCGACTGGGATAGTATATGTTGACCCACACTACTTTGTTGATATCTAAGATGGATCCGATCAAGTACATCTTCGAGAAGCCCGCTCTCTCTGGAAGGATAGCAAGATGGAAAATGATCCTGACCGAATACGACATTCAATACACGACCCAGAAAGCAATCAAGGGAAGTATATTAGCTGATCATTTGGCTCATCATGTTGTGGATGACTATCAATCCATGAACTTTGAATTCCCGAATGAGAATATCATGTTAGTGACTGATTGTGAAGAACCTGGACCGGATGAAGGACCTGAGAAAGGATCCCGATGGACTATGGTTTTTGACTGAGCTCCTAATGCACTCGGCAATGGCATTGGTGTTGTAATCATATCTCCCGAGGGATGTCATACTCCTTTCACTGCCAGATTATATTTCAACTGCACCAACAATATGGCTGAGTATGAAGCATGCATCTTGGGTCTCAAAGCTGCTATTGAGCTAAGGATCAAGTTCTTGAGCATTTTCGGGGATTCAGCCTTGGTAATAAGTCAAATCAAAGGGGTGTGGGACACGAAGCACCCTAATCTCATCCCTTACAAAGAACATGGGCTGACATTACTTCCACACCTTGAAGAAGTCACCTTTGAACATTTTCCACGAGAAGATAATCAATTAGCAAACGCGCTAGCTACGATGTCATCTATGTTCAAGGTCAGGTGGGACAATGAGGCTCCTCAGATCACTATTGAGAGATTGGATGAACCAGCATACTACTATGAGATTGATACTAAAGAAGTAGCAGACAAACCTTGGTTCCATGAAGTGAAAAGGTATCTCAAGGTTCAAGAATATCCTGAGGGAGCATCTGTCAATGATAAGAAGTTTCTGAGAAGGTTCTCCGTAAAGTTCTTCCTCAGTAATGGAATCCTCTACAAGCGCAACCACGACTCTACTCTACTTTGGTGTGTAGACAAAAGCGAAGCAGAGAGGATTACGGCAGATTTACACTAAGGTACCTTTAGCACCCATTCTAGTGGACATACCATGACTAAAAAGATCCTACGGGCAGGATACTAGTGGTCCACTATGGAAGCAAACTGTTATCAGCATTCCCAAACTTGTCACACATGCCAGATCTATGTTGATAAAGTACATGTACCTCCAGTTCTGTTGAACGTCTTGACGGCTCCCTGGTCCTTTGCAATGTGGGGCATTGATATGATAGGAGAGATTATACCTACCGCTTCCAATGGGCATCGCTTTATCCTAGTGGCCATTGATTACTTCACGAAGTGGGTTGAGGCTGCCTCTTTTTCTACTATTACCAAGAATGTTGTGGCGCAATTTATCAAGCATAACCTTATCTGTCGGTATGGTGTTCTAGAAATAATCATCACAGATAATGGTGCAAATCTCAACAATACAATGATCACTGAACTCTGTAAGCAATTCAAGATCCAGTATCATAACTCTTCTCCCTAATGGCCGAAGATGAATGGCATTGTGGAGGCTTCTAATAAGAACATTAAGAAAATCATATAGAAAATGACGGTGACATACAAAGACTGGCATGAGATGTTACCATTTGCTCTTCATGGTTACCGCACCTCAGCACGTACGTCAACAGGGGCAACACCTTACTCTCTGGTGTATGGTATGGAGGTTGTCCTACCCATTGAGGTCCAGATCCCTTCTTTGAGGATCATGAAGGATGCAGGTTTGAACGAAGATGATTGGATCCAGACTCGACTTGACCAATTGAATCTGATTGATGAGAAAAGGCTTGTTGTTGTCTGTCATGGTCAGATGTACCAAAAGCGAATGATCAAGGCTTTCAACAAAAAGGTCAGATGTCAGGTATATCAAGTGGGTGATCTAGTAATCAAGCGCATCATTCTGCCGCAAGGTGATCCCAGGTGAAAATGGACTCCCACATACGAAGGGCCATTTGTGATCAAGAACATATTTTTCGGTGGAGCCATGATTCTAACCACCATGGATGGTGACGACCTTCCTCACCCCGTGAACGCATACATAGTTAAAAAAATACTACGCATGAATAAAGACCCGCTAGGTTGACTGGCATAGGCAGAAATAAGGGCATCCCGACGAACCAAAAGGGTTCGGACAAAAATTAGGGATAAATACAAAAAATCTATACACCCGGCAAGTCGAAAACATGAAAAGGCGGCTTGGGAAAAAAGGGTATCCCGGTGGACTGATAACCCGAAAGGGCGGTCGAGACAAAAGTTGGGGATTTAAAGCATATAACTATGTCTTATTGGATCACCTTGCGACCAGATTTCAGTATCAACTATCAAGCTCAAACGGTATCGATCAATCCAGTCAGTTTAGACAAGTAGCAAAGTGATGAGATGCTCAAGGACATAGGGGCAATAACATAATTGAAACTCAATGGGATTATTACACATAGTTGTTTTCTCTTTGTACATTATTTTGTATAGTTTTCATTTTCACGGCGGTGTTCTCCTACTAGAACATCAGTCTCTTTGTACAAAAATTCTTGTTATAGGCGAACTTCAAAAATCAATACAAATCATTTCTTTGAAAGCACAAAACTGTTTGTTTTCTATTTTTCTGTTTTATTTTGCAAAAACGTCCAGTGATTATTTTTTATATATGCATTTGAATATGATTACTGTTCACAAATACTTGCATATGGAACAGGAAGATAGTTGCTAATGACTTTAAGAAACGGGGCAAAGTCTAAAAAGCCATTTGTAGTCCCGACAATTACTCCTCCCAGCAGGTACAGGGGCAGAGACGTCTTGGGACAAAGTCACCACTACATCCTTAGCATACGATCCAGTGACTTCTATGTTCCCCAAAGAGTAGAAACAATCAAAGTTTTGATCTCTTCTTCCCCAAACAGGAATCACCCCTCTAGCCAAATTCCCTAAGAGATCTGAAATCCATGTTCCCCAGCTAAGTTTCTATAATCTCGAACAGTTTATAAAGCCTTACACCCGGTAGAGTTTATTTCTCTAGTTGTAGAAGTTTATCCCCCAACAGAGTTTATTTCTCTACATTAGTAAAATCTTTCGACAGAGCATCCTTCCCCCACAAAGTCATCCTCAAACAGAAAGAGGAAATCCCCAGCAAATCATCTCCATTCATCATCCCCAGTAAAAATGAAGGAATCACTTTCCTTATCTACCAAACAACCGTCCGGGATTCATCTTCCCAGTACTCTCCAGCAACAATCAGGGATTTATTTTCCCAAACTAGGAAATATCGCAACAGCATCCCATATTCATACATCATGGCATGCGCATATATATTACATACAACATAATCTCATTTACTTTGAGAACATTATTACACAATGCATTTCATACATCGTGACATTTCATACGACTAACTCTTTACCTTTTCAGGAAAGATCAAATCAACAAACACCATTGACTACGTACGTGACCTGGTAGTCTTCTCAAAATCTACGTCTGACGAAGGGCTATTTCAGCATTTTCCTCCAAAAGATATTCTCAAAAGACCTTTTTATGGTTCAGTCAAATCGACACTAAGATTTTTCTGATTTCTATTCCAGTTAAAGTGATCCAAGACCTTCCTCTGGTTCAGTTAAATCGATACTAAGATTTTTTTGATTTCTATTACAGTTGAAGATAATTTAAGACTTTCCTCTGGTTCAGTTAAATCGACACTAAGATTTTTCTAATTTCCATTCCAGTCAAAGTTAATTCAAGACCTTCTCTGGTTCAGTTAGATCGATATTAAGATTTTCCTGATTTCTATTCCAGTTGAAGATAATCCAAGACCTTTTTCTGGTTCAGTTAAATCGACACTAAAATTTTTCTGATTTCCATTCCAGTCAAAGTTAATTCAAGACCTTCTCTGGTTCAATTAAATCGATACTAAGATTTTTCTGATTTCTATTCCAGTTGAAGATAATTCAAGACTTTCCTCTGGTTCAGTTAAATCGACACTAAGATTTTTCTGATTTCTATTCCAGTTGAAGTTGAAGATAACCCAAGACCTTTTTCTGGTTCAGTTAAATCGATACTAAGATTTTCCTGATTTCTATTCCAGTTGAAGATAACTCAAGACATTCCTCTGGTTCAGTTAAATCGATACTAATATTTTTCTGATTTTTACCCAGTTAAAAAAACTATAAAGCTTGGAGTCCAATCAGATAGCAGTTAATTTCATGTTCCCCTAATAAGTTGCTGTGAAGCCTGGAATACGACCAGATAGCAGTCATCCTTATTATCCTTAGCAAGTCGTTGTGAAGCCTATATCCTGACCAGATAACAGTTCACTTCCATCTCTCCAGTCAAGAGATGACTCCCCAATAGAGTAATGGAAAACTGAATCTCCTAAACTCTATTTGCCAAAAAAGACACCAACATTCCTCAGCGGAGTCCTCTTCAACAACAGGAATAGGAATCCACACAAAAAAGCCCATTCCCGATACTATCATCCACCAACAGTATCACTTCAGACGAGTTCAAATTTCTGGGCACTCTAGTGTTCAATCATCTTCCACCTTCAGATCACGAAAGGCAGACCAGCCAACTATATCCTCAGGTTTAAGAAGATTGAACAGGGGCATTTGTTGTACCCCAAAATTTTCCCTCTCATTTTACTCAACATATGCCTATTAGGTCCCTAACTTTCCCTAAGATGACTAAGAATTAACCAGACAAATTCTCCTCCTAAGGCAATAAACCCCCAACTAGGGTTTCAATTTTCATCAAGATGGTTGAGCTCAAAAGGTCTCAATTGCTTTCCATGGTCCTAATATGCCTTAAAGAATTTCCATGACAACTTGCATACCTTGCACTACAAGTTTGCTCAGTCAATTGCTCAAGTATTGGAAAATCAACTCTGCTAGGTCAAAAGTCAATTGTGGCCCATGTACAGTCAAACTTCAATATTTTTGGTCAACATCAACATTTTGAAGTGATATCCATAATTTGATCAAGGGTTGATCATGATTCCTCAAGAAATGCTCCTAATTCATTAAAAGTCAAGAATTGCTAAATTAGGGTTTCTATCGGAGAGGTCAACCAAACTTTGACCAGACATAACTTTCTTATACTTTATCATAAATTTTCCAACCAAAGCTCATTTTTAAGAGAATCCAATTCCCTACAACTTCTCTTTATCCCATAAGTTCAAGAGATTCACCATTTGGAAGATATAAGCTCAGACATTACAGGTCATTTTTAAAAAGTCAACAAAAGCCACTTTTTTCCAAGACCTTTTACATCAACATAACATCTTCAAATGCAAAATTGATCAAAAGAGATATTGAAGTAGACATCTTTGGATTTCCAAAAAGTCAACAATCATCATAATGAGATAAAAATTGAGCAAGTTGTGGCTTGCCCAAGTTGGGAAAATTTTGGAAATTTCAAGAATGGTGCATTGAGCAAATTTGAACTTTTGAAGCAATGACTTATTTTCTTAGGCCTCAGACATCTTTCTAAGCTTATAAAGGACCTCTCAACCCATTTTGGTATGACCATGCTTTTCCTTGTATTTTATTTTGATTTTATTTGATTTAAAATTAAATAAAGTGGAAGAAATACTAGAAAATATGGGCCATGACATTTAGGCCTGACTTGGCCCATTAAGAGGACCCATTTTTCGTGCAAACTTCATTACAAGTGTCCAGATACATTGCATTGATCAAAAGAGGCAAGAACATGAAATTATGGAATTCTTTCAAAATGTTTGATTTTACTTTCATGGACCATGATTAAGAATGATTCTTACCATAATATCTTGTCCTCTCCATCTCCTCTATATAAGGAGCATGTTAGTAAGCCAAAAGACAGGCCTACACGCTGTACAAGAAGCTCTACCAAATTTGCAAAATTGTCCAAATCGTGAAAATCCAAACAGACACTTCCAGCCTGTTTCAGTCCAACTTAAGCCCTTCATCCACACCCAGAAGTTTCCAGGAGCATGTATCAGTCTTTATTCAAGCAATCTCACGCCTGGAAGTACCAAACTGGAACCACCCTTTTGGTAAAGTTTTTTTCAAATTCGTATCTCAAGTTTTATGATGTATTGATGCTTTCTAATGTTTGATTCATGCTCATAATTATCTATAGGGAAAGTCTAACGTAAGGCATGCGTACTTTGAGGCCTAGGAACCACCTTGCCATTGATAAGATTTTGAAACTCGAGGGTTTCGATCTGGGCATTATAGTGGTTTTCAGGCCAATTTAAGGCCAAAATCGGATCCAGGGCATGATTTTATGCAGGATAGGGTTTTTATTCTTGCTTTAAATTACGTGTTTTTGCAGGTAGGAGTCTTGGATGCTCGGAGAAGATGACCAGAGGTCTCCTCCGACACCGTTGACTCATAAGACTCCAACACCAACGCGTGTCTTCATCTCATTGGATGATTCAAAACAGGGCGTGATTTTTATTTTTTTTAATATATTTGACTTTGTTTTTTATATATATAGTACAATGTGTTTGTTCTTATACACGAATGAATTAGCAGCTTGGTTGGTGAAGGGATCATTTGTGAAAGGAAGAGACCTGGGTTCGATATCCAGGTTTGGATTTTAGTTTTTTTTCATTAACATTTCTCTTTTGCAGGTTTTTTGTTTGAGCGTTGGGCTCATCACCTTGGGCCTAACGAATTTCAACAAACACCCCACAGTTACTTTTGACAGCCAGGCCCTTTTTATTTTGTTTTCTTATTCTTTTTTTTGTTTTAAATTTTTTTCATTTAATTTTTTTTATATAATAACCTAAAATCAATACTAACAATAATTAGACTTAGGATTATTTTTAAGTTTGTAAATTAATTAATTTAATCATCTTAACTTATTTTTATCAATTTAAAATCAACTAGATGTAGATTAATTTAATTCAAATATTTTTCTTAATAAAAACCAAAAAAAATGATAGATTTAGTTTTTTTTCTTAAATTATTTTTAATTTTGTAATTTAATTAGATTAATTATTTCAACCTTATTTTGTTAATTTTAAAATCAATTAGACTTAGGCTATCTTCATTCAAATATTTTCTTAAATAAAAATACAAACAAAAAAAAGAAACTTTAGAACTAAGTTAATTTCCATTTATTTTTCTCAATTAAATTTAGGGTTAATTTATTTTAAGCATATTTTTTAATCAAAATTAAACAAAAAAACCAACAAAGATTTTCTTTTGTTTACTTAGCATTCTCTTAGGATTTTAGACGTTCGTCTTTATCTCGCAACCGTTTATCATTTTCGCATTTTTTTCAATATTGTAACTGATCATGGATGTAATAGTTTTAGATTTAAAATTTCGCACTTTACTTCTTACACTTATATTGTATCTCTTCCAAAACCGTGTAATAGTTTAGGATTTATTTTTTTGTATTTTATTTTCTGCACATTTACTGCTTTATTATTTTGCTATATTACTGTTAGTAAATAGGCGTGTATGGAAAGACTATAAATTAAAGTGTTAGCTAACCTAACAAAAAGACAAAAAATACTTGAGTCTCAACACATATGCACATATGCAACTCTAGGGTATCCCCGCTTCGGTTGCCTATCGGAAAATAAAGCAGTCATGTCCCTCGAGAATGGGGACGCTTTAGCAAAGACCCGTAAAATCAAAAGACCATAGTCTCTCGATGATCCTACAGTGTTTCCTTTCGGTAAATGATCTCGTCCCTTAAACAAAAGTTGTTAAAGAGTCTCTATATGTTGCCTTTATGACTGTAAAACGTCCCTTCAAATGTCCCTTAACATCCAACGATAAGGCTACCTACTCACTAATAGTAGGATAACATTGTCTAAAGGAAAAGAACGACCCTTTTCGAGTAATAATGTAGATAGTTATTAGAAGTTTTCTCAAACATCTTGCACTTACACAAAAAAACTACTTTTTAAAAAACAATTTCAAAACACTTTGTATAATTTCTCCACTATCCCGAGAAACATTACAAAGTTCGCCGTACTAAGGCGTTTTCAAAACATTTTCAAACACAAAGCACAAAGGTATTTTAAAAATGAGCAAACCTCTAAGAGTGTGGAAAACCATGGATGGAAATGGTGCTTGATAACACTTACTTTACACTTGTTTTTTACTCTGATTTCACATGTTATTTAGGTTTTTTATTATTGTTTTCTCGTATTATGCCTACCTTTTGTTTCCTTTTCAGGTATTTCAAATATCTAGAGCTCCCCTGAAGAAATGAAGGAAAACAGGATGAAAAACAGGAGTTTAGGTCAAATTTACACTCATGGCGTCCACCATGGCGCTAGACATAGGGTAGGCCATGATGTGGACCACCTCCTACTGACCTCAACAGCCACGTTCCCCACTTTCTTTCATTTACACTCATGGCGGGCGCCATGGCCTCCATGGCGGGCACCACCTTTGGATGATGTTTTCCCCCCAAAAGGAATTGGGGGGCATTCCTGTGATTTCCTGCCTTCCTCATCCTCTATAAATAGAAGTTCCTAATTTCATTTCAATTCACCCAAGCTTAGTTTCAAACTTGACCCAACCATAGTTGCGAACTTAAGCCATATAATTTCACCATTGTAAAGCGATAATTCTTCACATCAGGAAATTATTGCATTGTTGATTGAGTCTGTGATCGAGTTCGTAGATTGAGTATGTAATCGAGTTTGGAGCACTTCGGCAGAAGTTTATCTTACCACATTTATTTTCAGCTGCTGTTTATTTCCAGTCGCATTTTACTTCCAGTTTGTACCAGATTTAAAACCTCCCCGTTTGGAGCAGGTTTCTATTTATATTTCCCGCACTGCTTTTACTTTGTTTATTTCCCGCACCTACTTTTACTTTGTTTATTTCTCGCACTGCTTTTACTTTGTTTGTTTCCCGCACCTGCTTTTACTTTGTTTATTTCCCGCACTACTTTTACTTTGTTTATTTCCCGCACCTGCTTTTACTTTGTTTATTTCCCGCACCTGCTTTTACTTTATTTATTTCCCGCACTGCACTTTAAATTATTTACTTTCTCGCATGATTTATTTTAACATGTCTGTTTACATTCCCATGTCAGGCTGAACCTTACTGGGCTAGAATGTAAGGAATCTAGTTAGATCGATATTCCAAATAATGTGTCAATAGAAATGCTTATGGGCTATTTTGGTTTTTAATACGAGTTTTCTGTACTTTATTGTTGTTGGGTAAGATCGAAAGCCGTCCAACCCTTTGTTAAACTCGGTTAGTTCTAACTGGTCAAAGGAAGCGAAAGCGCTTTGTCCGGTTAGTTAGGGATTTTTATTATCAAAGAAATCAATTTTGAAACTATTTTCGGACGCGTTTATAGGGTTAAAGTTAGGTTCCCTTTTTATTAGAAATTCCAGATCAAAATACTTTTCAACTTGGTCAAGTACTCTATTTCTTAAAAATAGGTTTATTACTTTAACGCAATGCGCGCCTTTTTATAAGTGACAATAAGAAGGTCTGATTAGAGAGTAAACTCGGTTCTGATTACGCGAAAGCGACAATTCCTGTTAAATTAGTTCTTTTATTTAGTAGAAAATATTGCCCTATAAGTAGTTCTATTCCGAAGCATTACGAATATCATCTGACTACGTGAATTACATTCGACCCTGCTTTTATATCTGAAGTTTATTTCGTGCACTTTACTTTCTTGCATGCTAAATTCCCTGTTTAATATTGACTTAGCTAAACACCGTAACAATAGGAAATGATAGATTGGCGATTGGTCTCTGTGGATCGATAATCTTTTATACTACTCTGACGCGATTCGTACACTTGCGAATACACCGCATCAAGTTTTTGGTGCCGTTTCCGGGGAACAATTTCGTCAAATTTTGCACCCTATAGTCGCACCGTCTAGACTAAGTTTTACAGTCCGGTTAATGTGAAGATCTTGCAGTACCGAAACCTTATTCAATCCTTTAGCAGAACCTGAACGTTACATCCATTTTCTTCGTAGAATTAGAAAAACTATGGCCGAGAATCGTAACCAAAGACCCCTTAAGGAATTTTCCCAACCGTCAGATGAGGAACCTAGTTCAAGTATCGTAAACCCAGCTATAACCACAAATAATTTCGAACTAAAACCCTCATTGCTACAATTGGTGCAACAAAACCAATTTGGTGGTCTCGCTACTGAGAACCCGAATCAACACTTAAAAACTTTTATACAATTAGCAGACACTTTAAAATGCAATGGTGCTTCGCCTGAGGCAATACGACTAAGATTATTCCCTTTTTCCCTCAGAGATAAAGCACGAGATTGGTTAGATTCCCTTCCACCCAATTCAATAACAACCTGGGAAGACCTTAGGAGAGTATTTCTCGCAAGATATTTTCTGCCCAGCAAAACTGCTGTCCTTAGAAACCAAATCACTAGATTTAACCAAAACCAGGGAGAATCACTTTTTGAAGCTTGGGAGAGATATAAGGACCTGTTAAGAGCATGCCCACACCATGGCCTAGAACAATGGCTAATCATCCACACCTTCTATAATGGACTCCATTACAACACAAAGATGTCTATCGATGTTGCCGCTGGTGGCGCATTGATGAATAAACCTTACCTAGAAGCCTGCGCTCTCATTGAGGACATGGCCTAAAACCATTACCAATGGGGAACAGAACGAGCTACGGTAGAGAAAAAGGAGACCCAAGGAGGAAAACATGAGATAATTTCTCTAGACATGATGCAAGTTAAAATGGACGCTCTTGCCTTAAAAGTTCAAAACATGTCTCAAAATCCTAATATTGTAGCCGCAGTAGCTTCTGAATGCAAACTCTGTGGGACCCAAGGACATCAACCTGCGGAATGTAACTTGTTGAATGAGCCTTGCTCAGACCAAGTAAATTACACCCAAGGAAACCCATTTTCAAACACTTACAACCCCGGATGGAGGAATCACCCAAACTTTTCTTATAAAAACAATAGTCCAATACAAAACTCTACACCTCCGAGACCTACAGGTTTCCAAGCCCAAAGACCAAATCAACCTATGAAAGTTGTGGCACCCAAACCAAACCTTGAGAAATCATGGAAAATTTCATTTCAGCTCAAACCCAGCAAAACAAAGAGTTCCTAAATTAGAATATTCACGTAAACGAACTAATCACGCAATTAGGAACTAAGGTTGATCAGATAATTACGCATAACAAGATGCTTGAAACCCAAATCTCACAGATAGCCCAAACACAAGCCCCACAAACTACACCTGGAGGATAATTCCCTGGACAACCTCAACCAAATCCTAAAGGGCAAGCTAATGCCATTTCCTTACAAAGTGGGACTACTTACGATGGACCCAAGAATCCAGCCATGAGTACACCCTCACAACCTAAGACAAATGTTTTGCCTACAGACCAAGTGGAGGAACCAGAAGAACCCGAAAAGCAAAAAGAACCAGAATTAAAAGATAAAACTAATAAATCACCACCCCCGTACAAACCCCCAGTCCCATTTCCGCAAATTAAACAAACCAAACTTGACAATCAATACCAGAGATTCGTTAAAGTTATAGAAAAACTCCATGTAGAGATTCCTTTCACCGAAGCCATCACTCAGATACCATCTTATGCTAAATTCCTAAAAGACATCCTGACCAACAAGCGTAGACTTGATGATCCCAAACCTATCGAATGCAATTTTATTTCAGAAAATAAACTTGCCAAGAAAGAAAAGGATCCAAGAAGTTTTTCCATTCCTTGTATCTTAGGAAATCATACTATTGACAAAGCCTTCTTAGATCTAGGAGCTAGTGTCAGCCTTATGCCTTTAGCAGTTTGTAGAAGGTTAAACTTAGGAGAATTGTAGTCGACTAAAATGTCTCTCCAGCTGGATGATAGATCAGTTAAGTATCCTATAGGCATACTTGAAGACATACCAGTTAAGATTGGTCAGCTATATATTCCAACTGATTTCGTGGTTATGGATATTAAAGAAGACGAAGAAATCCCAATCCTCTTAGGTAGACCATTCCTATCAACAGCCAGAGCCATAATTGACGTTAAGAAAGGAAAATTAACATTTGAGGTGGGTGATGAGAAGATATAATTTATTCTTTCAAAGTTATTAATGGCACCAGTCATAGAAGATGCTTGGTATGCCATCAATGTCATTGACGATTGTATATTGGAACTTAAGCGAGAGGAATCTAACAAAAATATTAAGTTACCTTCGACCCCCATTATGGAGGATGATGGATTTAAAGGTTTAGAACCTTACATTGATGACGACCTCTATGAATGTTTATCGCTTACTCCCGATCCCATGCCTTGCCCTTTGAAACCATCTTTAGAACTGAAGGAACTTCCCAAGAACCTCAGATACGAATTCTTAGATAAAGAGATGAATCATCCTGTTATAGTTAACGTTATTTTAAGTCAAGACGAGACAACTCAACTCTTAGAGATCTTACGAAAATATCCCTCAACTTTAGGGTATAACATCTCCGATTTAAAAGGAATAAATCCATCGGTGTGCATGCACCGGATCTTGTTAGAGGAAAACTCAAAACCCTCAAGAGAACATCAAAGAAGAATAAACCCTATAATGAGCGATGTTGTTAAAAGAGAAGTTCTTAAGTTACTAGAGGCTGGTATAATTTACCAAATATCAGATAGTAATTGGGTGAGCCCTGTGCATGTGGTGCCAAAAAAAGGAGGCATCACAGTCATAGAAAATGAGAAAGGTGAGCATATTGCTAAACGAACAGAAGGAGGTTGGCGTATGTGTATAGATTATAGAAAATTAAACAAAGCAACCAGGAAGAATCATTTCCCTCTTCCATTTATAGATCAAATGCTCGAACGTCTAGCCAGACACTCGCACTTTTGTTATCTAGATGGATACTCAAGATTTTTCCAAATACCTATTCACCCTGAGGATCAAGAGAAAACAACCTTTACATGTCCTTATGGAACGTTCGCCTATAGGCGAATTCCCTTCGGACTCTGTAATGCCCCAGCCACTTTTCAACGTTGTATGATATCTATATTTGCAGATTACCTAGATGGAATAATGGAAGTTTTCATGGACGATTTCTCGGTGTGTGGATTCAATTTTAAAGATTGTCTCTCCAACCTCGAAAAATTCTTGAAAGATGCGTAAAGGTGAACCTAGGGCTAAACTGGGAAAAATGCCATTTTATGGTTAATGAAGGTTTAGTATTATGACACATTGTCTCCTAAAGAGGCATTGAGGTCGATAGAGCCAAAATTGAAGTTATAGAAAACCTCAGCCCACCTAAAACCATTAGGGAGATTAGAAGTTTTCTTGGACATGGTGGTTTTTATCGGCGTTTTATAAAAGACTTCTCTAAAATAACAAAACCTTTGACTAATCTTCTAATGAAGGACATTGAATTTGTTTTCGACGAGAAATGTCTCGAAGCTTTTAAATATTTGAAACAAGCACTAATTTCAGCTCTGATCATGCAACCCCCAGATTGGACACAACCTTTTGAAATCATGTGCGATGCCAGCGATTATGCAGTTGGTGCTGTTCTAGGACAACAAAAAGACAAGAAATTACATGTTATATATTATGATAGTAGAACCCTAGATACCGCCTGTTGTACCCCAAAATTTGCCCTCCCATATTCATCAAGAAATGGCCAAGCCAAGTCACAAAATTCCCCAAGGACTATGCAGCTCAACTGTCTCCTATACAGTCAAAACTAGGGTTTATGTTCTGATCAAGGAAAGGAAGTTTTCAAAGGCCCAATCAAGTCTCATATGCCTACAAAGATGGTCAAGTATCCTCATATCAATTTTCAAGGCATTCAGCTCAAGATTGCACAGTCAAAACCCTAAATTGCACTACAGTCAACTGTAGGGGCAAAATGGTCATTTGACAGTCAAAAGTTCAAATTTTTGGTCAACATATCATTTTGAAGCCACAAACATCATTTGATCAATGCTTGATCATGATTCTCAAAATTTGGCTCAGAAATCATCAAGATGCAAAAGTTGCTATATTTGGACAGCTGAAAAAGTCAACTGAAATTGACCAGGGCATAACTTTCACATGGATTGTCAGAAAAATTCCATCCAAAGCTCATTTTGAAGAGAAAGACATTTCCTACAACTCATCTTCATACTTCAAGTCCAAGAAATGCTCTCACAAAAAGTTATCAATTTCAACATTATAGGTCATTTTCAAAAGTCAACAAAAAGGGACTTTAAGTCAAAGGCCATAACTTGAGATTGGTGAATCAAAATGACATGGGACCAAAGGCATTGGTTAAAGGACTCAAAGACCTTTCCAAAATGTCCAAGAACATGTGAAAAGCTTAAAAATTGACTAAGTTATTCCTTGTGGAAGTTGGGAAATTTTTAGGAATTTTGAAAAGTCAACATTGATGCAAAAGGCCTAAAAATGCAAATGGGCCCATTTTTATTCCAAGTTTCTTCATGCCAAGCCTATGCACGACCATTAGGCCCAAAGGGAAGTATTTTCATATTTTTTAATTATTTATTTGAATTTATATTAATATTAATTCATTTAAATTATTTTAATACATGAAAAATATAAACCTAACCTAAAAAAATCTTTTTATGCATGATTTGGCCTCTATAACTCGTGCACATGTTAATAGGGAAAGATTTGGTGCTAATTGATCAGATTTGATACCAAATACATGAGAAAAAGATTGGAAAAGATCCTTGAAATCAAATATTCAAAAATCATCAAAGCAATGGATTTTGTCCAATTTTTCTTAACCTAATCACTCACTATATGATCAGGAAGGCAAACCTAAGCCAAGAAGACTGCAAGCTGCGCCCCAAGAACCTTTGGCAAATTGAAATTTTTCCATAAAACACAAACACTGAAAACCAGTTTCAAGGTCGATTCAAGCTTCAACTTTCATTCCATTAGCATCCTGAAGCATCACTGAACGTTTCTCAATCATTAACATCAACCAAAACGCCCTGAATTGGTATCCATAAGTCAAACTGTGAAGCAAAGTTCTTGAAATCGCATAGCATAATTCAAGCATTTTTTTTCATTTTTATTTATGTATTCATGATCACAATGATGTTTCTAAGCTAACCATGGTGTTTGATTGCATTTTTGTTGACCATACGCGATTTTGCCATTGCTAAAATTTAGGGTTACAGGTTTCTTGAATTAGGGCTTTTGCGTAGAGGAAAAATTAGGGTTCATGAATACCATGGTTGAACTCAGCGCTTAGAGACGAAGAAGAAGATATACTCGCGAACAATTTATGTGGCCTCCTGGCCTAGTCGCTATTTTCTCACATGCCATTTTCTGCAACGGTATCAAAACCGTTGCCTAATACTTTTATGTTTCAGAAAATAAAAAAGAGAACGAGGAAGATGGAGTCGTGGCAAGGAACGATTGGTCCGTTTGAATTTGTGCGCGCGAATTCATAAGCACCGGTTGTTTTCCCATATTATATTTGTTTGTTTATTTTATATTAACAACGTGCAAATGGATCAGGTGGCAAGCGTGAAGACTGGCAAAGCTCTTGACCTGGGTTCGAACCCCAGGTCTACGTTATCTTAACATTGCTTTTTATTATGTATTCAAGTGCAGGCTCCATGCTATGGTCCACCATGTACCATCACAATCCAAGCATTACACGTCATCCTGGGAATCAATCCAAAGGCATAAGATGGATGAATACGCTGAACCCTAGTCAAAGCATCATACAAAATTCCAAAAGTCAATGGACTCAGGCGTTAATGGGCCAGAAATCCCAGGCCTATACCTCCTGAATTGGGGACTACCCCCCCTGGTTTGCCTTACTATTTTTTTCTTATTCTTTCTTTAATTTTTCTTTTTATTTCTTTTATTTGCTATTTATTTAGTTAATTATTTTTACAAAATATAAAAACATTCAAAAATCAGAAAAGACCAAAAATAATAAAGATTTATATTATAATTATTTTCATAAAAAATGCTTGTAATTATTTAGCTTTAATTTAGGTTTATTAAATATTTTTCATAATAAAAATCCAAAAAAATTAGAATTAGGTTAATTGATAATTTTTTATATCTTTTTAATTTTTCCTTTTTCTCACAATATTATTTATTTATTTATTATTTTATTTTTATAATTAAAAATTGTACATAAATTAATGTAGAGTTAAATTAGGTTAAAAGTCAATATTTTCATAATAAACTTAAAAAACATTAGAACTAGGGTTTAGCATTTTAATTTTAATTTCTATTAACTCCTTTTTCTCATTAAATCTAAAAAACACAAAAATACCATTTTCATTTAATTTTAATTTTAAATTCCTTATTAATTTTAGTTGTTTTGCAAAAGGGTCCAACGCCCTAGTTTTGTTTTAATTCCTTTATTGCGCACATTTACTTTATGTCGTTCATTATAATTATGTAAATCTCCCAAAGCCATGTAACTTTACTTTTCGCACTTTATTTTTCCGCTTTATTTATTTTCCGCTAAATCGGGTCCGGTTTAATTTTGGCGATGTGGACCCGCGCCATTTGTAATAGCCTTAGATTTATTTTTCGCAAACTTTATAACTGTTAAATATGCATGCAAGAATGAATGGACAAATTAAAATCAAGCGTAGAACACGACAAACATGACAAGACAAATAACTGAAACATGACACACAATTCGCACACCCCACCCCTAGGGTACGCCTCACTGTTGCCTTTCGAAAGGTGATCGTCGAGTAGAGGACGTCTTAGTAAGTCCTCATGATCCGGGAACCTGGCATGAGGGTAGCTTCTAAGGTGTCTTCCCATTGCTCTGGTGATCACCATGTCCCTAAAAATCGAATTGACCCGAACACCTCCAACGGTGGTGCTACCTACCTCTCAATGGTAGGATGGCACTACTTTAAAGGACATCTACACAGACGAATTCCTTAGGGTAGGTAGGTTCTCAAGGATACTTGCTCTAATCTCAAAACAAACTTTTCACACTGACACTTTTCAAAAGCTTTCAAAGCAAATTTTTCAAACACTCTGACGTACGAGTCGAACTGAAATTTTTCAAAAGAAACTTTTAAACCCACATTGAAAAGCAAACAAACATTTTGAAAACACAATGAGCAAGTATCTAAGAGCCCATGGATAACCATGGATAGAAAGGGTGCTAACACCTTCCCTTTCTATAACCTACCTCCCGAACCGAGAGCAATCTCTTTAAAGGAATTTTTCTATGCTTTTGTCCTTTCCATTTGGAGAAAATAAAAGACGGTGGCGACTCTTGCTTCCGCGACATTTCGCGAACCAGCGTTAAACAGTCAGTTCCAGATCCACCGATCACAGAACTGGCGACTCTGCTGGGGATACCTTTATAAAGTGAGGTGTACCTTAGGGCTAGGTCATAACTATGTTTTCAATTGTCTTTTTTGCTTGCTTTATTATTGTGGGTTGCTTGGGAGTTCTATAGATCCTAACCCGGATCTGGGGGATACCTTCTTAGAAAGTAGCAACAAGACTGTGAGGGAACTGTGCGGGGTATACCGACATGGTTGAAACAGTCTGCTACGTTGATGTGGCACTTTGGTGTGTACCGGTAACCCTTGAGTTCAGTCAAGGAGAGTACGGGGCCTCCGCGTGGTGTCGTGAAGCATCAACTGACCTTAGGAACCTTAATTGAACTATCTTGGCCTCTTTAGGGTAGTGAGATAACTGACTTTGGTGCAGTCCGAGGTTGGTTGATACTCGATACTACGCTCAATTGAGGGTTGCTTTCCTGGAATATTTCGGTCGCCAGTTCAGTGGCTAAATCGAAACGATGAACAATGAAAGCAATCCCGTGATATTGGGAACCTTAGAACCCGGTTACTTTGATTAGGACAGGTATGAACCCACCAACTTCAAGAGGGTACTACCCAGACCCCATGCTGGCCTTAAACCTTAAGGGCTTGTCTTGTGTGCCTTGTGTGCCCTACATGTTTGTCTTTGTAAATATCTGTGGTGTGTTTAATCATAGCATCATGACATCATCCAGCATCATATGCATTGACTAACCATTTCAGGGGTTCGAATTTTCATCTTTGTTCTTGTTCTGTAGGACATGGAAATTGCTCGTAGAAAGACAATTCAGGTCAATCTTGTAAGGATCCCTCCTCAGCTTAAGGAACTTATATCCAGGATTCCCGAGAACTCTTCATTCAGTGACAGGCATGGAAGCCTCATCAGCTTGGTCAACACCAACATTGAGGAAGATATGATAAAGGTCCTGTTCCAGTTCTTTGATCCTCTGCATCACTGCTTTACCTTCTTGGACTATCAGTTGGTACCTACATTGGAGGAGTTCTCCCGGCTCCTGAAGATTCCTATCCTTGATCAGCTACCCTTCAGCGGTACAGAAAGGGAACCTAAGCTTGAAGAGATTGCTAAAGCCTTGCACCTACAGTCATCTGACCTCAAGGGACATTGGGAAGTCAGAAGTGGTATCAAAGGGTTCTTAGCCAGGTTTCTGTTTGAGAAGGCCCTTGAATGTTGGAACTCCCTTGACTTGCAAGCTTTTGAAGAGGTTGTGGCCCTCCTTGTTTATGGTTTGGTGTTATTCCCTAACCCAGATCAGCTCATTGATATCAGTGCCGTTCAGATCTTTATGTCCAGGAATCCTATACCTACATTGCTGGGGGACATCCTTCACTCATGTTACACTCGAACCATGAGAAAAAGAGGTGTCCTTATGTGTTGCACTCCTCTCCTGGGAAAGTGGTTTATTTCGCACCTTCCCCAATCAGTCCTGAAGAATGAGCGGGGTTTGAGATGGTCACAACGGTTGATGACTCTTACGCATGCAGATATACATTGGTGTCCTAGATCCAGAGGAGATGTCACTATCATTGATCGTTGTGGGGAGTACCCTAATGTTCCTTTACTTGGAATCAGAGGAGGTATTACTTATAGCCCATGCCTGGCTTGGAGATAGTTTGGTTATGCTCGGAGGGACGGTCCTCATGACATGTTAATTCCTGACATAGTTTTTGACTTCGACAATGATACTCAAGGACTTCGTCAGAGATTTATCAGAGCCTGGAGGATGCCTAGTAGGATAGACAGCAAGACACTGGGGCATAGGAACTCCATCCCTTTGGAGCCTTATCTCAAATGGGTACGCGCCCGCTCTCAGAAGTTAGTCATGCCTTATCCTCACATGCTTCCAGTAATCAAAGAACCTGTCTTGGAAGGGGAAGTGTCTCATGTTATCCAGCACCCTGATATGCCCACATCCTGGGAAGAGATGCAGAAGAGCTGGATCCAGCTTAAGGAGGAAAGGAATTCTCTTGAGACCAGTCTGCAGGCCAGTGAAAAGAAGGTCTTGGAGCTCACTCGTCTGTTGCATGAGGAGAGGAATCTCAACACCTACATAGCTCCGAAGAGGATGCGCAGTGTATTTTGGGATTGACTTGATTTTTGTACTTTTGCCCATGAGGCCTTGATGTATTAAACAATGATTTCTTTAATGATAACGTGTGTTCTTTTCTTGTCTACAACGAATTTGAACTTTCGAACCCTCGAATGCATTGCATACGCATTTCATACATCATGTGCATAGCAGGTTTTTCCCTTTTCAGGTTGCTTACAGTTCTTCGCTGTTTATTTCAGCCATCATGAATCCCGGATCTGAATCAACAGAGACATCAATCAAGGCTCTCCAGGCGCAGAATGCGCAGTTTCAAGAACTAATCATGGGTCTAGCTAAAGGCCAAGAGGAATTGAAGACTATGCTCCTGAAGAAGGAGAAGAAGAAGAAAAGAAGAACTGTTCTATTCAACTCGGGCCGAAGGTTGGGTAATACTCTGCAACATGAAGAGGCTGGTTCTTCTGTTGGCAGGAGTCCTTCTCAGGCAGAAGTCAAGGTTCCTACTCCGGTGGTCTCCGACAACGAGACGGATTTTGATGAAGAGAAGTACCCTCCTGCAGATGACAGGTATAAACAACTGGAAGACAGGTTGAAGGCTATGGAGGTGCAACAGGCACCTGGGCTGGATTTCGGAGATCTGGGTTTGTCGACTGGTGTGATTATTCCACATAAATTCAAGGCACCAACTTTCTCCAAATATGACGGGGCATCCTGTCCCAAGCTGCATCTAAGGTCCTATGTTCGGAAGATTCAGCCGTACTCTGCGGACAAGAATCTATGGATCCACTTCTTCCAGGAGAGTCTTTCAGGGACTCATCTCGAATGGTTCTATCAGCTGGATGGGACCAAAGTTCGTAACTGGGAGGAGCTGGCTACTGCTTTCTACAAGCAGTATCAGTATAATGCCGACCTTGCCCCCACACGTACCCAACTCCAGGGTATGGCGTTAGGTGCAAGCGAAGGTTTTAAGGAGTACGCTCAGAAGTGGAGAGACCTGGCTGGCAGGGTGCAGCCACCATTGACTGATCGGGAGCTGGTTGACATGTTCTTGGGGACCCTATCAGGGCCATTCTTTAACCATCTCATTGGGAATTCTTCTGCTGGTTTCACTGATTTAATCTTGACTGGAGAGAGAATTGAAGCTGGGCTGAAATCTGGGAAGATTGCGAAGGCTGCATCATCTGGTTCGGACAAGAAACCCCTCAAGAAGGAGTCTAGTGCCGTGTATGGTTCCAAGAGAGCAGACAGACATGAGCACCGCCAATCTGTCAGTGCGGTCATGATAGCTAAGCCTGCTGCCGCTCCCCGGCCAAACAATTCTCAGAAAGCTGAAAGACCCCGGAGGGAATTCACCCGCTTAGGCATGACTTTGTCGCAGATCCTGCCACAGTTGCTCTCAACTAATTTAGTGACTGTTAGGGAGGCGCCGAAGTTTCCGAATACTGCATCCCCCAAGTACAACCCGAATGCTCGTTGTGCTTACCATTCAGAAAGCCCGGGGCACTCTACTGATGACTGTTGGGCGTTAAAGAACAAGCTGCAGGACCTCATTGACGCTAAGGAGGTACAGTTTGAGGCGTCTGACAAGCCTAATGTGGTGACAGCTCCCCTGCCTGCTCATGGGATCAATGCTATTGGAGATGAGGACGAAGTTGATGAAGCTGAGTTTGATAGCTGGATCTACCCGGCTGCTGACGGTGGACTTAACAATTGGAGCGCAAAGGACAATCTCCCTGTTTCTTTTGTTACTAAGTAATAAATTTCTTTGTTTCGTTATATTTTGTAATAAACAATGATAAACTCTATGGCCCGGTGTCTTACCCGAGGCACCGTGGTTCTATTTTGTGAGGGCATACAAACTGTCATTTTATACATCATGAATGAAAATCTTGGACGTACTTTTCGCATTGCAAATATTGTGTTCCTTTCCTGTCTTTCTTTTCCTTTACATAATTTTCAAAACAGCTGTATTTACACACACACTCACTCATACAGGTTTCAATCCACTCTGGATCTCACTGATAACAGCTCTGCTAATGCCAATTATAACTTCGAAAATCCGATCAACTTAGCCGAAGACGAAGGTGAAGATGATTGCGAAATGCCTGGCGAGCTTGCAAGACTGTTGCTTCAGGAAGAAAGGGCAATTCAACCCCATGAAGAGCCAGTGGAAACCATAAACCTGGGTACTGAAGCAGACAAGAAAGAGGTAAAGATTGGTGCCAACCTAGAGCTCAGCGTGAAGCAACGGTTAACCAAGATGTTACATGACTATATGGAGATCTTTGCCTGGTCCTACGAAGACATGCCAGGGTTGGATACCGATATTGTTGTCCATCATTTGCCGACTAGGGAAGACTGCCCTCCAGTTAAACAAAAGGTTCGTCGGATGCGTCCAGAGATGTCCGAGAAGATTAAAGCCGAGGTCATGAAACAGTTTGATGCCGGGTTCCTTGCAGTGACTTCTTACCCTCAGTGGGTTGCTAATGTGGTGCCGGTACCTAAAAAGGACGGCAAGGTCAGAATGTGTGTCGATTACAGGGATCTGAACAGGGCCAGCCCCAAGGATGACTTCCCCTTACCTCATATTGATGTCCTTGTTGATAATACGGCTCAACACAAGGTATTCTCTTTCATGGATGGCTTTTCAGGCTACAATCAGATAAAGATGGCACCTGAAGACATGGAAAAGACTACATTCGTTACTCAGTGGGGCACCTTCTGTTACAAGGTCATGCCGTTCGGATTAAAGAATGCTGGGGCAACCTACCAACGTGCCATGGTCGCCTTATTTCATGATATGATCCATCATGAGATCGAAGTGTATGTGGACGACATGATCGCTAGGTCCCAGACTGAGGAAGAGCATCTAGATCATCTACAGAAATTGTTTGACCGATTGAAACTGTACAAGCTGAGATTGAACCCGAACAAGTGCACCTTCGGGGTAAGATCTGGGAAGTTGCTAGGCTTCGTGGTCAGTGATAAAGGCATTCAAGTGGACCCTGCTAAGGTCAAAGCTATTCAAGAGATGCCAGTTCCTAAGACAGAGAAGGAAGTCAGAGGCTTTTTAGGACGCCTGAATTACATCGCTCGATTCATCTCTCATTTGACTGCTACCTGTGAGCCAATCTTCAAGCTGCTGAAGAAAGATCAGGTAGTACGTTGGAACGATGAATGTCAGGCTGCTTTCGACAAAATCAAAGAGTATCTCCAAGAACCACCTATCCTTATGCCACCGGTTGAAGGGAGACCTCTGATCCTATACCTGACAGTGCTAGACAACTCAATGGGGTGTGTGCTGGGGCAGCATGACGAGTCCGGCCGAAAAGAGCATGCCATTTATTACCTTAGCAAAAAGTTTACCGACTGTGAGACCCGATACTCACTGCTTGAGAAAACTTGCTGCGCTTTGGTATGGGCTGCTCGCCGGCTGAGGCAGTATATGCTGACTCACACTACCTTATTGATCTCAAAGATGGATCCGATAAAGTACATATTCGAGAAACCTGCTCTGTCTGGGAGAATTGCAAGATGGCAAATGATCTTGACGGAATACGACATTCAGTACACAACCCAGAAAGCCATCAGGGGAAGTGTATTGGCAGACCACTTAGCTCATCAAGCTGTAGATGACTACCAATCAATGAACTTCGAGTTTCCGGATGAAAGCATCATGATAGTAACAGATTGTGAAGTACCTGGACCGGATGAAGGACCTGAACCAGGATCCCGATGGTCTATGCACTTTGACGGAGCCTCCAATGCTTTGGGAAATGGTATCGGCGCCATCATCATATCTCCACAAGGTACTCATACTCCACTCACTGCCCGGCTATGTTTCAACTGTACCAACAACATGGCGGAGTATGAGGCGTGTATCATGGGTCTTCAAGCTGCGATCGACCTAAGGATCAAATTTCTAAATGTCTTCGGAGATTCCGCTCTTGTGATCAATCAGATCAAAGGAGAGTGGGATACGAAACATCCAAACTTGATTCCTTACAGAGAATGTGTGTTGACCCTGATTCCCCACTTTACAGAGGTAACCTTTGAGCATTTTCCAAGAGAAGAGAATCAGTTAGCGGACGCGTTAGCTACAATGTCTTCAATGTTCAAAGTTAAATGGGATAATGAAGCTCCCCGGATCATCATCTGGAAACTGGACGAACCGGCATACTGTTGTGATCTCGAAACTGAATTGGTAACCGAGAAGCCTTGGTACCACGAAGTAAAGAGATATCTGGAAGCTCAGGAATACCCTAAAGATGCATCCATCAACGATAAGAAATTCCTGAGGAGGTTCGCAGCCAAGTTCTTCCTAAGCAACGGCATCTTGTACAAGCGAAACCATGATTCAACCCTACTGCGTTGTGTGGACAAGATTGAAGCGGAAAGAATCATGGAAGAGTTACATGAAGGGACCTTTGGTACGCATTCCAGTGGACATACTATGGCTAAAAAGATCCTACGGGCAGGATACTACTGGTCCACCATGGAAGCTGATTGCTACCAACATTCTAGGACATGCCATAAGTGCCAGATCTATGCAGACAAGGTGCATGTTCCTCCGGTTCCCCTGAATGTTTTGACTGCGCCTTGGCCGTTTGCAATGTGGGGCATAGACATGATCGGCGAGATCAAACCTACGGCATCTAATGGACATCGCTTCATCCTAGTGGCGATTGACTATTTTACGAAGTGGGTTGAAGCAGCATCCTATGCTACGGTAACCAAGACTGTTGTGGCACGGTTCATTCGACACAATCTGATCTGTCGGTACGGCGTCCCTGAGCGGATTATTACGGACAACGGTACCAATCTAAACAATAAGATGATTGCTGAGCTTTGCGAACAATTCAAGATACAGCACCACAATTCTTCTCCTTACAGACCAAAGATGAATGGGGCTGTAGAAGCGGCAAATAAGAACATCAAGAAGATCGTGCAGAAAATGACAGTGACATATAAAGATTGGCACGAGATGTTACCGTTCGCTCTACATGGATACCGTACTTCAGCAAGGACGTCAACCGGGGCAACTCCCTTCTCTCTGGTTTATGGCATGGAGGCAGTCTTGCCGATCGAAGTGCAAATTCCCTCTCTCCGGATAATGAAGGATGCAAATCTAGACGAAGATGATTGGATCCAGACACGACTTGACCAACTCAATCTCATTGACGAAAAGAGACTTGCTGCTATCTGCCATGGTCAGACGTATCAGAAACGGATGATCAGGGCATTTAACAAAAAGGTCAGACCTCAGGAATATCAAGTTGGGGATCTGGTTATTAAGAGAATCATCCTTCCTCAGAGTGATCCAAGGGGCAAATGGACCCCTACGTATGAAGGGCCATTTGTGGTTAAGCATGTGTTCTCTGGAGGAGCAATGATCTTAACCAACATGGATGGTGACGACCTTCCTCACCCCGCCAATGCAGACATAGTTAAAAAATACTACGCATGAAAAAGACCCGCTAGGCTGACATGCCTAGGCAAAAATTAGGGCTTCCCGTCGAACCAAAAGGGTTCAGGCAAAATGAAGGGATGAAAATGAAAAATCTGTACACCCGGCAAGTCGAAAACCTGAAAAGGCGGCTTGGGCAAAAATGGGTATCCCGGTGGACTGAAAACCCGAAAGGGCGGTCCAGGCAAAAATTAGGGATAAAGCGTAATACTATGTCTCATTGGATCATTTTGCATCCAGAATCCGGTATCTACATCAAGCTCAAACGGCAGCGATCAGTCAGCTTCACCTTCAACCAAGGTCATCAAGTGATGAGACGCTCGGAGTTATAAAGACAATAGCAGAGTTGAAACCCAGTGAATCATACATCTTTCACACAGCTGTTCTACTTTCTTTTGTACAAAACTTGTATAAACTCTTTTGATCGGCGACGTACCTCTTACTAGGACGTCAGCCTCTTGTACACAAAACGCCTATTCAGGCCATTCAAAAATTAATAAAGATATATCTTCAGTTAAGCGTGCCAAGTGTTTTTCTTTTTTCTGTTTTGTTTTGCGAAGAACGTCCAAGGTTCAATTTGTGATGTATGCATTGACAATAATTTGCTAACTCATAGATATTTGCATACGAAACAAAGGAATTCATTGCAGGTGACACTAGAAACAGGGGCAATAAAGAGTTGTCTGAGCAGTCTAATTGTTCTATCCTCCAAGGTACCAAGGTAGGTTCGGCTAAAGAACAGGACCAGATACCTTAATTCCCCAGAGAGTAAAACAATACATTCTTCTCCAAGCAAATCATCAAATATCAAGGAAATCGAGTATCCTCCCGTAGATCTCAATACTTCCCCAGCATACATATATTCTTAACAAGCATCCCCGGCAGTCTTGGTCTAAAGATTGTTCCCCGGCGGTACATCAACATTCAAAGGAATCACTTCCCCCGCAGTATCAAACCTCCCCCAGAAGAGTCCAACCTAAGTTCCCCAGGAAAGTTGGAATTCATAAATCCCCAAGCAGTAAGCTTATCCCCAGTAGATTCTGGAAGCTTATCCTTCGCAGAGCACGAACGCGTCGCCCGACTTTATTTAAAGAGTTATTTCCTCAACAGGATATAACTGGGTTATCCTCAGCCAAAAGCCACGGAAAGAGCGTCCTCGACGTAGTTCTTTCCTATCCCCAGCGAAGTCTATTAACACTCCATACAACAAGGGTATCCTCAGCAAACTACTATCAACATTCAGCAAAACTTCTCTATCCCCACAGAGTATTGCTTCCCAGCATGGTCGTCAAAGTATCTTTTCTCCCCGCAGAATCTTCCATTTGCCAAGTTATTCCGCAACGGAGTCATCTTCTCCTACCGGTATTCTTGCAGTTATCATCCCCAGCGGAAGCAAAATCTATTCTTCAACGTCAGCCCAGGATACAACTTCCCGGCACCCGTCAAGGATTTACCTTCCTAGACGAAAACATACATATAACTTCACATACATCATCATAGCATGCATAACACACTGCATCATATCATACGAATCTCATTTATGTTGAGAACATCATTGCTTGATCCATATCAGGCATTGCATATGACTGACCTTTACCTTTCAGGAAAGATGCAGTTGAAATTCTCAATCACGTCTCAAGACCTAGACCGGTTCAGTTAAATCGACCCTAAGATTTTCCTGATGCTTATCCAGTCAAAGGCCTTCTCTTGGTTCAGTCAGATCGACCCTAAGATCTCCCTGATGCTTATCCAGTTGAAGATATTCCAAGACCTTGCCCGGTTCAGTTAAATCGACCCTAAGATTTTCCTGATTCTTACCCAGTCAAAGGCCTCTCTGGTTCAGTCAGATCGACCCTAAGATCTCCCTGATTCTTATTCCAGTAGAAGACACCCAAGATTTTTCTCAACGAGCGTTGTTGAAGTTAAAATCACCCAAGGTTCTCTTACCATTCATGCTAAGGTAGTAACCATCCCTGGTTCATTCATCAGCGTTTGAAGCTCCAGACTCAGCTCCTGTAACCAGTCAGGACACATCTATACTAATCATCTAAAGTCAGCTCCTGCAACGTGTCAGGTACTCATTTTCTCTTTTGCAGGTATGCAGGTTCTCGCTAAGGAATCTCCTACGCGATCAACATCCATATGGCATCTATAAGCCCATCATCCTATTCAGCAACCTCCAAATGGCATCTATAAGCCCATTCCCCATCACTGTCACTATGTGAGCGCAAATTTCTGGGCACTTTAGTGTTCAATCATCTTCTACCCTCGGATTACGAAAGGCACGTCAGCCAATCTACACCCTCAGGTCTAAGAAGATTGAACAGGGGCAACTGTTGTACCCCAAAATTTGCCCTCCCATATTCATCAAGAAATGGCCAAGCCAAGTCACAAAATTCCCCAAGGACTATGCAGCTCAACTGTCTCCTATACAGTCAAAACTAGGGTTTATGTTCTGATCAAGGAAAGGAAGTTTTCAAAGGCCCAATCAAGTCTCATATGCCTACAAAGATGGTCAAGTATCCTCATATCAATTTTCAAGGCATTCAGCTCAAGATTGCACAGTCAAAACCCTAAATTGCACTACAGTCAACTGTAGGGGCAAAATGGTCATTTGACAGTCAAAAGTTCAAATTTTTGGTCAACATATCATTTTGAAGCCACAAACATCATTTGATCAATGCTTGATCATGATTCTCAAAATTTGGCTCAGAAATCATCAAGATGCAAAAGTTGTTATATTTGGACAGCTGAAAAAGTCAACTGAAATTGACCAGGGCATAACTTTCACATGGATTGTCAGAAAAATTCCATCCAAAGCTCATTTTGAAGAGAAAGACATTTCCTACAACTCATCTTCATACTTCAAGTCCAAGAAATGCTCTCACAAAAAGTTATCAATTTCAACATTATAGGTCATTTTCAAAAGTCAACAAAAAGGGACTTTAAGTCAAAGGCCATAACTTGAGATTGGTGAATCAAAATGACATGGGACCAAAGGCATTGGTTAAAGGACTCAAAGACCTTTCCAAAATGTCCAAGAACATGTGAAAAGCTTAAAAATTGACCAAGTTATTCCTTGTGGAAGTTGGGAAATTTTTAGGAATTTTGAAAAGTCAACATTGATGCAAAAGGCCTAAAAATGCAAATGGGCCCATTTTTATTCCAAGTTTCTTCATGCCAAGCCTATGCACGACCATTAGGCCCAAAGGGAAGTATTTTCATATTTTTTAATTATTTATTTGAATTTATATTAATATTAATTCATTTAAATTATTTTAATACATGAAAAATATAAACCTAACCTAAAAAAATCTTTTTATGCATGATTTGGCCTCTATAACTCGTGCACATGTTAATAGGGAAAGATTTGGTGCTAATTGATCAGATTTGATACCAAATACATGAGAAAAAGATTGGAAAAGATCCTTGAAATCAAATATTCAAAAATCATCAAAGCAATGGATTTTGTCCAATTTTTCTTAACCTAATCACTCACTATATGATCAGGAAGGCAAACCTAAGCCAAGAAGACTGCAAGCTGCGCCCCAAGAACCTTTGGCAAATTGAAATTTTTCCATAAAACACAAACACTGAAAACCAGTTTCAAGGTCGATTCAAGCTTCAACTTTCATTCCATTAGCATCCTGAAGCATCACTGAACGTTTCTCAATCATTAACATCAACCAAAACGCCCTGAATTGGTATCCATAAGTCAAACTGTGAAGCAAAGTTCTTGAAATCGCATAGCATAATTCAAGCATTTTTTTTCATTTTTATTTATGTATTCATGATCACAATGATGTTTCTAAGCTAACCATGGTGTTTGATTGCATTTTTGTTGACCATACGCGATTTTGCCATTGCTAAAATTTAGGGTTACAGGTTTCTTGAATTAGGGCTTTTGCGTAGAGGAAAAATTAGGGTTCATGAATACCATGGTTGAACTCAGCGCTTAGAGACGAAGAAGAAGATATACTCGCGAACAATTTATGTGGCCTCCTGGCCTAGTCGCTATTTTCTCACATGCCATTTTCTGCAACGGTATCAAAACCGTTGCCTAATACTTTTATGTTTCAGAAAATAAAAAAGAGAACGAGGAAGATGGAGTCGTGGCAAGGAACGATTGGTCCGTTTGAATTTGTGCGCGCGAATTCATAAGCACCGGTTGTTTTCCCATATTATATTTGTTTGTTTATTTTATATTAACAACGTGCAAATGGATCAGGTGGCAAGCGTGAAGACTGGCAAAGCTCTTGACCTGGGTTCGAACCCCAGGTCTATGTTATCTTAACATTGCTTTTTATTATGTATTCAAGTGCAGGCTCCATGCTATGGTCCACCATGTACCATCACAATCCAAGCATTACACGTCATCCTGGGAATCAATCCAAAGGCATAAGATGGATGAATACGCTGAACCCTAGTCAAAGCATCATACAAAATTCCAAAAGTCAATGGACTCAGGCGTTAATGGGCCAGAAATCCCAGGCCTATACCTCCTGAATTGGGGACTACCCCCCCTGGTTTGCCTTACTATTTTTTTCTTATTCTTTCTTTAATTTTTCTTTTTATTTCTTTTATTTGCTATTTATTTAGTTAATTATTTTTACAAAATATAAAAACATTCAAAAATCAGAAAAGACCAAAAATAATAAAGATTTATATTATAATTATTTTCATAAAAAATGCTTGTAATTATTTAGCTTTAATTTAGGTTTATTAAATATTTTTCATAATAAAAATCCAAAAAAATTAGAATTAGGTTAATTGATAATTTTTTATATCTTTTTAATTTTTCCTTTTTCTCACAATATTATTTATTTATTTATTATTTTATTTTTATAATTAAAAATTGTACATAAATTAATGTAGAGTTAAATTAGGTTAAAAGTCAATATTTTCATAATAAACTTAAAAAACATTAGAACTAGGGTTTAGCATTTTAATTTTAATTTCTATTAACTCCTTTTTCTCATTAAATCTAAAAAACACAAAAATACCATTTTCATTTAATTTTAATTTTAAATTCCTTATTAATTTTAGTTGTTTTGCAAAAGGGTCCAACGCCCTAGTTTTGTTTTAATTCCTTTATTGCGCACATTTACTTTATGTCGTTCATTATAATTATGTAAATCTCCCAAAGCCATGTAACTTTACTTTTCGCACTTTATTTTTCCGCTTTATTTATTTTCCGCTAAATCGGGTCCGGTTTAATTTTGGCGATGTGGACCCGCGCCATTTGTAATAGCCTTAGATTTATTTTTCGCAAACTTTATAACTGTTAAATATGCATGCAAGAATGAATGGACAAATTAAAATCAAGCGTAGAACACGACAAACATGACAAGACAAATAACTGAAACATGACACACAATTCGCACACCCCACCCCTAGGGTACGCCTCACTGTTGCCTTTCGAAAGGTGATCGTCGAGTAGAGGACGTCTTAGTAAGTCCTCATGATCCGGGAACCTGGCATGAGGGTAGCTTCTAAGGTGTCTTCCCATTGCTCTGGTGATCACCATGTCCCTAAAAATCGAATTGACCCGAACACCTCCAACGGTGGTGCTACCTACCTCTCAATGGTAGGATGGCACTACTTTAAAGGACATCTACACAGACGAATTCCTTAGGGTAGGTAGGTTCTCAAGGATACTTGCTCTAATCTCAAAACAAACTTTTCACACTGACACTTTTCAAAAGCTTTCAAAGCAAATTTTTCAAACACTCTGACGTACGAGTCGAACTGAAATTTTTCAAAAGAAACTTTTAAACCCACATTGAAAAGCAAACAAACATTTTGAAAACACAATGAGCAAGTATCTAAGAGCCCATGGATAACCATGGATAGAAAGGGTGCTAACACCTTCCCTTTCTATAACCTACCTCCCGAACCGAGAGCAATCTCTTTAAAGGAATTTTTCTGTGCTTTTGTCCTTTCCATTTGGAGAAAATAAAAGACGGTGGCGACTCTTGCTTCCGCGACATTTCGCGAACCAGCGTTAAACAGTCAGTTCCAGATCCACCGATCACACCGCCCAGCTCAACTATGCAACAACAGAGAAAGAATTACTGGCGGTAATTTTTGCGATAGATAAGTTTAGGTCCTACCTAGTTGGAGCAAAGATCATTGTTTACACTGATCATGCTATCATATGTTATCTATTAAATAAAAAGGACGCTAAACCTAGATTACTTAGATGGATCCTATTACTCCAAGAGTTTGATCTAGACATTAAGGATAATAAAGGCACAGAGAATGTTGTCGCTGACCACCTCTCTAGATTAGAACACTTAAAACCTGACTTATTGCCTATAAATGATGATTTCACCTATGACAGACTTATAGCTAAGACTGATGATTTCGAGCCTTACAAAGATAAAGATATTGAAAAAATTTCAGTAATGAAGAGCGTACCTTGGTACGCTGATTTTGTAAACTACCTAACTACAGATATCATACCCCCTGATCTAAATTACCAACAGAAAAAGAAGTTCTTCAAAAATGTTAAACACTTCTACTGGGATGAACCGCTCCTATTCAAGAGAGGAATAGATGATATTTTCAGGCATTGCATCCCAGAAGAGGAAATAGAAGACATCATCAGACACTGTCATTCTGCACCTTATGGTGGACATGCAGGTATATCTAGAACACACGTCAAGATTCTTCAAGCAGGCCTCTATTGGCCAACTTTATGGCGCGATGTTCATGCCTACATTGTCAAGTACGACCGATGCTAATGCACCGGGAACATATCGAGACGTGACGAGATGCCAATGAGGAATATCCAGGAAGTTAAACTCTTTTATGTTTGGGGTATAGACTTTATGGGACCATTTCCACCTTCAATGGGAAATAGGTACATTTTGGTAGTTGTGGACTACTTGTCTAAATGGATTGAAGCTATTGCATCACCCACAAACGACACAAGAGTGGTAGTCAAGTTATTTAAGAATATCATTTTCCTAGGTTTGGAACACCCCGTCTCATTATAAGTGATGGAGGATCATATTTCATATCTAGAATCTTTGATAAGCTCTTGAGTAAGTATGGAGTAAAGCACAGAGTAGTAACACCTTATCACCCACAGACTAACGGCCAAGTAGAAGTGTCTAACAGGGAGATAAACAAATCTTAGAAAAAACTGTTTCAATTTCAAGAAAAGATTGGTCTCAGAAGCTGCATGAAGCACTATGGGCCTACATAACAACTTTTAAAACCCCTATTGGAACAACCCCTTACCAATTAGTCTATGGAAAATCTTTTCATTTACCCTTCGAGTTAGAGCATAAAGCCTATTGGGGCATTAAGACCCTGAATTTGGAATATTTGACTGCTGGTGAAAAGCGCATCCTTGACATTCATAAATTGGAGGAATTCCGCCAGTCTTCCTATGAGAATGTGATAATATATAAAGAAAGAACCAAAGCTTAGCATGACAGAAAAATTGTAAAGAAAGATTTCAATATAGGCGACCTTGTTCTCCTTTTCAATTCCAGATTGCGACTTTTTCCTGGCAAGCTACGTTCAAGATGGACTGGTCCTTTTGAGGTCTCTAGAATCCTAAGATCTGGAGCAGTCGAGATCAAGAACAATTCTTGTAGCCCATTCATCGCCAATGGGCAGAGGTTGAAGCACTAAGAAGGAGGTGACATTTCCACCAACTACTCCAGCCACACTCTGATTGATCCACCAGTACCAGTTTCCGATATATGAAGCTTACTCGTCAAGCTAACGATGTTAAACAAGCGCTGCATGGGAGGCAACCCATGAGTTTATTTTTATTTTTTGCATTTATTTACTTTTTACTTTATCAAATTTTATTTTTATCTTTATACTAACAGTTGCAAAATTTATGATTTCAGGCATCACCTGCTAGTCGTCTTTGCTAACTACATTTTTCAGGATGGAGCATTTCGATGACATGCATGTTTCCTTCCGAGATGACACCTAGAGACAACGCTATGCGGTCCTTTCACAATGACCCATGGCACCGACCAGATATCCAGACCAGATTTGCATGGAAGCTCTTGGCTTTGAAGCCATTATCAAGCATCTATGCAACCAGCTAAAGTGGGACGAGTATGCAAATGACCTAAATGTGACCTACATGAACCTCACCTTAGAATTCCTCAGTTCATTCGAGTTTGAGCCCTATAATGGTCAGGATGGATATCTCACTTTCAGACTATTCGGGATAAAATACTGCTTTACCCAGAGGGAGTTTGGCAACTTGCTAGGCTTACAGACCACACCCGATGCTATACCTGGGCTACCAGTTGGCTATTTCATGACTAGGGACATAGAGAAATTCTGGAGAGATATTACTGCTGGAGGGAGCCTTGATCCTTCCACTCAGCTATCCCCTGTTATTCACAACCCCGCTTTTAGGTATTTTTAGATGGTTATTGCTCACACTTTCCTAGGGAAGGCCGACATTAATACCCATGTTAGCGAGGAGGAGATCTTTTTCCTCTACTGTGCGACCCAGTCTCGCCCTGTAGCCTATGGAAATTTTCTGCTGTGGAATCTCATGATGACTTCTAAGTCAGCTGAAGGTATCCTCCATGTGGGAGGGACATTGACTCAGATTGCTTCTGCTTTGGGTCATACAATTTATTATTTTCAAGTTATAAACATAAAAGAAAAGAATTCAATACACCAACCCTTGGAAGCACCAAATGAAGAATTGTTGTTTGCACCTACGAGAAGAAATTGGAATAAGAAGCCCAAACCAACAAAACAAAGAAATTTGAGCCCAACCCAATTTTCGAACATGGCGCACGCCACCAAGACCATGGCGCCTGCCACAGGGTCTGGGATTATAACGGGCAGATTTTCAAAAACCTCCCACTTTCTCCATTTTCAACCCCAAAACCTCTCATTTTCTCAACCACCTACTACCACATTAACCACCTAACAACTCTCATTTTCTCAACCACTTACTACCCCATTAACCACTCCAACATCCATTTTTCTAACCATCATAAAAATTCAAACTTTCTCCTCCCAATCTCCAACACCCATTTTTGAAACCCATTTTTTCAATTTTCTTCCAAAGGAGCAACAATGGAGTTCAATGGATACGTTCTTAGTGAAGGCAAACCCGGAGACCGACAATGAAAAATCCTCGAAAAATTGCAAGGACGAGAAATTGTCTCAACAAGGTATGTCGATGAAGACTGTCTGTATACTTTAGGACTTTATCATAGTTTTTTTTCATTTAGCTGACATCCTAGGATTTCATGACACTTTTACTAGAAAAGAGCCCACCTTTGAGAGGCTAACTCGAGAATTCTTAAGTTCTCTAATTTATTTGGTTCACCCCGACACTGCTAGTACCATCGGTACGGTTAAATTATGTCTGTTTAATGTTGAATATGAATATAGCACCGACGAACTAGCAGCTCTGTTGGGTCCTCATGGTGATGGCGCTATTTGTGAGACCCCTTTGGATTCTGAATGGTCCACTGATGCATTTTCCTTCTGGCGTCAATTGTCAAACTCTTCTATAAATTCTTTTGAAGGAGTTTTAGCATCATTGATCCATAACCCGGCTATTCGAATTTTTTGATATATGCTCGCCTGTACTATTTTTGGCCGGGAGAGTCCAAACAAGGTAAATGCTAGAGAACTTCTATTTTTGCAGGGTAGTCTCACTAATAGAAGAATTAATTCAGTCCCGTTTATGATTTCTCACATGATTGCTGTCCTGAGACACACAGGGACCATAACTTTTGGAGGACTAGTTATATCTATTGCTAGAGCTCTGCACCTTAACACTGAGATAGCTACCCTTGCACCCCTGCCTCCCTGCACAATTAATTTGAAATTTCTAAAAGATATGAAATTATGCAAGGTGAGGAGAGCGGGTGGTTTTGAACTTATGGTTCGGGGTGTCGCTATCCCATCTGTCGTTCTGCCTTGCACTAGATGTACTGATGTACGAATTGTGAGGAACTGGACCTACGATCTAGATGCTCCACCTTTTACAGTTCCATTACCTCCTAATGTTCCACTTGGGGACGGACACGAGACTGATGAAGAATACGAGCAGAGGGATGAACCTTATGCCCCACCTGTGTCCCCCCACCATGCTTCACCCGCACACACTGCACCTTCTACTTCTAACACTTTTGCAGGTACGACTCCTGGCTTCTACATCACTGAAGAGATGTGGCGTGACCAGCTAGCCTGGGAGGAGAGAAGAGGTGGTTTACTTTCTGCCATCCAACAACAGCTGGCAGATAACATGAGTTTCATGGAGGCGTCACGACAGCAGTCGGACCGCTCTTTTCAAAGTCTTATGGAATCTCAATTGGCGATATCTCGCGAGCAACATAGGCAACAAGCCTAGTTTCAGAGGCACTCCTCCCTCATGGAGGCCACTCAAGGTTCCCTTTTTGGCAACCTTCGCGAGATTCAGAGTTCACAGATTGCCTTGTCCGCCAGATTCGACCAGTTCGAGGCTTCTCAGAGCAATCGTCATCATAGCCGATCCCGTCATCCTAGACATTCACCGCAGGATGGCGAGGGACCCAACCAGCCTTAGTAATTTACCAGGTGACTCTTTCCTATTCTTATTTTGTAACATTGGGGACAATGTTCGATTTAAGTGTGGGAGGAGATTTACTCGCTTTCTCGCTTTATTTTTTCTCTCGCTTTATTTTTCCCTTTTCCTGCATTTTCCTTCTCGTTATTTTACTTCTTTATTTGCTTTAGTTTGCTTGTTTGCTTTCTTTTCAAAATAATACATGTGTTTGACGAGTCATCTATATCTGTATGGTCTAGTGTATGTCCACTCCCCCATTTCTTGAGCCTAATCGAAATTTTTTTCCTAAGAAAAACACTGTTTTGAACTTAGTTGGGCTATAAGACCTGGTTGAGATAGGATGTAGTATAGCTTGGGAAAGCCCTTTTGAAGCATCAGCATCTTTTTTACACCTTAAGCTTCATAAATTTAGGAATTCGATCCTGATACCCCTTATGCCGTAGCCTTAAAATTTTCATTCTTAAATCCTTGAATAGTTTATCCTAGCAGTCAGCTCCGGTCTAAGCATGCTCTACGTAGGGGACCGAAGAGAAGTGAATGATTTATATGCTATGTTCTTATTATAAACTACAACCCCGAGATAGATGACCCTCACAAAGTCATTTAACTCAACAAAAGTTGTATGTTGAAAAATAAAGCAAAAGCAAAAGCAAAAGAAGAAGAAAAAGAAAAAGAATTTTTTTTATCCATCATTAGTTGGTTCAGAGGTATCTGGTGCTGAACTTGGTAGGGCATATTACGATCCGATCCCCCGCAACTATAAATGGGTCAATAAAAGGGGTTACACCAACTTTTTATACCAGAGCCCTGCGTTTTATGATCAGAATCACTACCCGGTCACTTTACTATGAGCATGTACGAATAACGGGCTTAATGTGATTGCGCCTGAATGAAAAAGGATTTGAAAAAAAGGAAAAATATAGGCCTAAGCATAGTGGCATGATATGGATTGGTTCGTAAAATAACGAAGCTTATGTCCGTTTTACGGGAGAGTGTCACTACGATATCCTTGGTTTAAATCAGTCAGTACCTATCAATACATCCCTGTTTTAATTCCAGAGGCCCCTTGCAGCCCAACTTGTTCACTAACACTGTTTTTCTTCTTAATCTATTTAGATTTCTTGCTTGAGGACAAGCAAAGGTTTAAGTGTGGGAGAATTTGATAACACTTACTTTACACTTGTTTTTTACTCTGATTTCACATGTTATTTAGGTTTTTTATTATTGTTTTCTCGTATTATGCATATCTTTTGTTTCCTTTTCAGGTATTTCAAATATCTAGAGATCCCCTGAAGAAATGAAGGAAAACAGGATGAAAAATAGGAGTTTAGGTCAAATTTACACTCATGGCGTCCACCATGGCGCCAGCCATACGGTAGGCCATGACGTGGACCACCTCCTGCTGACCTCAACTGCCACGTTCCCCACTTCATTTCATTTACACTCATGGCGGGTGCCACCTTTGGACGATGTTTCCCCCCCCCCCCAAAAGGAGTTGGGAGGCATTCCTGTGATTTCATGCATTCCTCATCCTCTATAAATATAAGTTCCTGATTTCATTTCAATTCACCCAAGCTTAGTTTCAAACTTGATCCAACCATAGTTGCGAACTTAAGCCATATAATTTCACCATTGTAAAGCGATAATTCTTCACATCGGGGAATTATTGCATTGTTGATTGAGTCTGTGATCGAGTTCGTAGATTGAGTCTGTAATCGATTTTGGAGCACTTCAGCAGAAGTTTATCTTGCCACATTTATTTTCAACTGCTGTTTATTTCCAGTCGCATTTTACTTCCAGTTTGTACCAGATTTAAAACCTCCCCGTTTGGAGCAGGTTTCTATTTATATTTCCCGCACTGCTTTTACTTTGTTTATTTCCCGCACCTGCTTTTACTTTGTTTATTTTCCACACTGCTTTTACTTTTTTTATTTTCCGCACCTGCTTTTACTTTGTTTATTTCCCGCACTGCTTTTACTTTGTTTATTTCCCGCACTGCTTTTACTTTGTTTATTTCCCGCACCTGCTTTTACTTTGTTTATTTCCTGCACCTGCTTTTACTTTGTCTATTTCCCGCACCGCACTTTAAATTATTTACTTTCTCGCATGATTTATTTTAACATGGCTATTTACATTCCCATGTCAGGCTGAACCTTACTGGGCTAGAATGTAAGGAATCTAGTTAGATCGATATTCCAAATAATGTGTCAATAGAAATGCTTATGGGCTATTTTGGTTTTTAATACGAGTTTTCTGTACTTTATTGTTGTTGGGTAAGATCGAAAGTCGTCCAACCCTTTGTTAAACTCGGTTAGTTCTAACTGGTCAAAGGAAGCGGAAGCGCTTTGTCTGGTTAGTTAGGGATTTTTATTATCAAAGAAATCAATTTTGAAACTATTTTCGGACACGTTTATAGGGTTAAAGTTAGGTTCCCTTTTTATTAGAAATTCCAGATCAAAATACTTTTCAACTTGGTCAAGTACTCTATTTCTTAAAAATAGGTTTATTACTTTAACGCAATGCGCGCCTTTTTATAAGTGACAATAAGAAGGTCTGATTAGAGAGTAAACTCGGTTCTGATTACGCGAAAGCGACAATTCCTGTTAAATTAGTTCTTTTCTTTAGTAGAAAATATTGCCCTATAAATAGTTCTATTCCGAAGCATTACGAATATCATCTGACTACGTGAATTACATTCAACCCTGCTTTTATATCTGAAGTTTATTTCGCTGCACTTTACTTTCTTGCATGCTAAATTCCCTGTTTAATATTGACTTAGCTAAACACCGTAACAATAGGAAATGATAGATTGACGATTGGTCTCTGTGGATCGATAATCTTTTATATTACTCTGACGTGATTCGTATACTTGCGAATACATCGCATCAGTGCTAACACTTTCCCTTTCCATAATCTACCCTCTTACTCAGAAAACATCTCGAAAATGTCTTTTTCTGTTCTTTTCACCATTTCCTTTGTTGGATAAAAGAAAAGTCGGTGACGACTCTTGCTTACCACACATTTACGAATACAAGACGCAAACCAGTATTAAACACCCGGTTCTGCCACCGTATCACAGATTGTACAAATGGATTGACAATTCAAATTCATTCATTCTTAAGGTGGTGTGGAGATTGACTAGTCAACTATAATCTCATGTCTTCATTTTTTAAATCTCTCTACTAATAAATTATACGAGAATGTGAGATATAATAACAACTATTGAATTTATATTTAATAGTTGGAATTAAAATATATTTTAAAATTTGATTAATGATTTCTCTTTTCTCTTAATGACACATAATTTAGTGTAGATCGCAGATTAATTTCAGTTTTTTCTTTTTAAATCTAAAGGTTATTATTCATTCTCAAATTTTCATATAAATTATCTATTTTCAATAAATATGCCCTCATTTTCAAATAGGAATTTGTTAAAGTTTTTTCATAATTTTTTTTCTTTTGACTTTTTTAGACTTTTTACCAAAAAAAATAATATTATGTCAACTTCTAGATATTCAACTACTACAATTCATTAATAATTTATTTACTAAAATATTTACAAATACACTAATAATATAAAATAATTTCACACAATCAACTAATAAATATTAATATTATGTCAAATTATATTAATATAATTAATTATTAGTTATTATTGTAGGACGCTGTAAAATTATTTTATAAAGTGCATGTCTATTGGAGTGTGTCAATAATTATAGAGAGAATATGTAAAAATAATAATATTAGGACAAAGTTACAATTATAGTTGGTCAACAATATTCACACACTTTCTTTCAATGGTTTATCCACGTGGAAAATTATTGAATATCGGAATATTGTATGAATTGAATAGCGTGTATGTACGAAATGTAAGTCGCAAATGCTACCGTTAACGTTCTGATTTATCCACGTGTCTTATTCTCCTTCTCCGTCCATCTATCCGTTATCTCTCCTTCTCTCTCTCTCCTTCTCTCTCTTCACTCTCTCTCTATCTTTCTCTCTCTTCTGCAATTCTTCTCCATTGAACAAACCGAAATTCTTTCTTCGTTTCAAATAAACAACAAAATCTAAATAAGGAGAAAAAAAATCAATACATACATTCATTATTTTCACAATGGGTAAGTTACTATGCGATTCCACCACCGCCGCGGAACCGTTTCAAGGTTCACCGGCAGCGGCGCTTCCATGGATCGATTCCAAATCTCCGTCGCCAATGGAAGCCATCGGAGCCGTAGATCTCGTCGTTCCGATGAATCTTGCCAACGAAGCCTTCACCGGCGGCGGCTGGGAGGACGTTGTCGGTTTGGAGGAGGCGCAGCGGCGTCACCTCCAGAGGCTTCACGCTAAGGGCGTTCTGTGGAAGCCACCGGAGATTAACGATTCGGTGTTGTCTTCGTCGGATCTCAGATCCGTTGTTTTCCGTTTAGCTTACGGCGGCGAGGTTTCCTCCGACGGGAACTGTCTTTTCACGGCGTCGCAGAAGGCGATGGCAGTTGAGGATGTTGATTCGCGGGAACTGAGACGGCGGACGGTGAGCAGATTCTTGCAAGATTTCGGATCTGTGAGTTTTGAAGAAGGGAAAGCGATTGATGATGCGATTCGGCATATGTATTCGCCGGATCTGAGATTTGGTTGGGGTATTCATGTTGTTCAGGAGGTGAAGTTGTTGGCTAAGAAGGAGGATCGATTTTCTCTTGATTCTGCCATTAACGAACTCATCCACCTCGGTATGCAAAGGTATTGCGTGATTCTTTGCTGTGAATCTTGTCTTTTCTTTCGAATCAAATCGATTAGCTCATAGATTCATTGATAGAATTTTCATAATCAAGAGTGTTGTTCAATTCCTAGGGTTTTGAAATTGTTGAAAAATTAGGTCTAGAAGTTTACATTGTATGTTAGATCTGAAATTTCACAACTATGATTCTGTCATGAAGAAGAGTTATTCTGCATTTCATTTTAAAGAATTTATTCTTTTGAATCAAATCGATTAGCTCATAGATTCATTGATAGAGTTTTCATAATAGCGTTGTTCAATTTCTAGGGTTTCAAAATTGTTGAAATTTTTGATCATTTTTTGGTTTGAGAAGTATGAAATTTCTTATTGATGTTTATCGCATATTGTTACGGCTGTTTTCTTTACTGTTTTTTTTCCTGATTGAAGAGAAATGGCGGAAGAGTCTATTTACAAGGAGAGATGCATTCCGGTGAATGATGGTCCAACATGGGCGAAATACATGTTGATATCTGGTTCTCCTGAGGATGAATATGATATCATCACTTTGCAATATACTGAGGAGGGTTTATTATCTGTTGATGAGAATAGAGAGGGTCGTGCTGCAGCTTTTGGAGATGATATTGCAATTGAATGTCTTGCTACAGAGTTCAAGCGTGAGATATATGTGGTAAGAAATGAATGAACTTTCAATTGAGACTTGGAAGTTGCATTTTCATGTCTGTCCAGTTTTTTTCCATTAAGATGTTGCATGAATTGTTGTCTAATTTCAATGGAATGATTGGCTTTTTAATGGACCAGGTTAATTCTTTGAAATAAATATCATTATTTGCCAACAATCCTTTCATATTCCTACTTATAATTTAAGCTGTTCAGTGCATGAGAATAAAGGTGTTTTAATCATATTCTGTGCATTACTTTGGAAAGTTAATGGGAGACCTGGGCAGCCACTAAATGAATCAGTCCATGATACTCTCTGAGTATTATTAATTGGATTGAAGTTCTGAGTCCTGACCTTCTGTTGCAAATGGCAATTCAGATATACTTGTGTACTACATTCAGTTATTTGTTTGTAGAACACTGATCAAGTATAGTACTGTGTGTTGGAATGACGACCATTTGTGGCTGGCTTGTTGAATCTCATACTTCTCCAATGGACTTTATTTATTATGATATGAAAAGTTTTTTGTGAGTTGTGACACTTTGTAATGGGGAATTCCTTTGTGATGATCCAAGTTTCTTGTATTTCCCATTCCGAATATATGAGCATTTGCTGTGAGTTATCCTGTTATAATTATTATTGCTTGTATTATGTGATGAAGGTTTAGTGAAATGATCCAGGTTCTTATACAAATTCAAAATTCATCTCTTTGTGCTGTTTGAGTTGTGTACATATTTGTGGATTGTCTCTCAGCCTGCTTCCATCTGAAATTATTTTATCATTTTAAGGTGCAAGCGCATGGTTCAGATGCCATGGTTGATGAAGAAAATTGTGTCTTTTTCCTTCCGCATCGTCCAAGGAGCAAAATTGCAGAACTTCCCTTCTTCCTTTTCATGAAAGGAACAGGTAACAAAGAAAATAGACTTTTTGGTTTCGTACCTCTTTTGCATCCTCTTTTTTGGTTTGTAATGCTTGAGTGAACCATCTAAGCAATTTTCTGCATTCAGGTTGGTGTGGTGCTGGAGCTGACCACTATGAGCCCTTGATCGCTCATCCTTCCGCCTATGTTTCCCAAGAAAAGGTTGCTGTGGTACTGTGAGAGAGGCTTTTAGCCTGCAATTTTGTGGAGTAGAGATTGAGTAGAATTAGAATTTCTCCAACCTATTTATGGCCACTTTAGAAATGTTCGGCCACAACAATCTGGTTCTCCCAAAGACTAGATTTGGTCCTGGAGTATCTCATTTTGTTGCATTTATTTTGTTACTGACATTTAGATTCAATCATCTTTGACTCTCTTGACATTTGAGAGGCAGGAATTGTCTGCAATTGCGCTAGCCGCAGAATTGTAATAGTTTCACCGGCTTCTGTTTTGTTGTTCATTGAGTTGTTTAGAGGGTTTTGTACCGTTTAGGTAGTGTTTCTTCAAATTGAAGAGTTCTTGTATCTTTGTGGATTTCGTCACTGTAATGAAGTGGCTTATTTTCTCGTCACTGTAATTGCATTTCAAAAACTGATTTTGTTTATTTTTCACTGGGAAATACTTCTCTTTAGGTACTACTTCCGGTCTTAAATATAATAGTCATGTGTTTTGTCTATTATATACACTTTTGGTTATATTTAATGCGGAAGCTTTGTAAATGGTAAATGCAAGCTGATGATTCATTGCCATTGTTTTATTATTAGTCTTTCGATAGTCATTTTTGTAATCAAGTTTCCAGAAGGTTTTTACACCGTTTCAGGAAGGAAGCTCAGAATGGCATATAGAAACCACCAATTACACCGGGGGACAATTCATATCTTGGTTGAGATCTTGTTTTGTTAACAAGATTTCAACATCAAGTGCAAGTTTCGTTGATACAATTTCTTAACATAGCTTCTGAATTCACTCGATCCAATTTCATTCGATAAATTGTTTTTGGAAGCAAAATAATATGTGGTTCTAAATCCTCCGGATAAAAGAACAGAGTTGTGTTGAATTTCAATGAAATGAATCAATTAGGAACAAATTACATCCATCAGGTTTACACAACAACACTCACAAAACAATTATAATGTGGTTATTTCTAAAAAAAATTATAGGTTTATAAAATTATTTAAACAAAGGCAATTCTTCTAATCTCGCTTAAAAACATCATTATCAAACACAAATCAATAAACTCATATTTTTTCAGAACTGATTTATGTGACATTTTTCGTTTGAATTAGTTCTATAAAAATCTATAACATGTGCACAACTTGACTTTCTAACTTGGTATACAAAGTTAGACTTTAAAATATTGAACATAAGGAAGAAGCAAGATGATATATATAATAAAAATATTGAACATAAGGAAGATGATAAATATAATTTACGTAAATTGTCATATAATAATATGTTATAAATAAATTCCGTTAAAAGAAAGAGAAATGGAGAATTCACAAGAACAAGAAACATTCTCACTATGAGGACCTAACCAATGAGTTGAAACTCCAGAAGCACCAAGTTACCACAACCTGATTTGATCTGGACGAGAAGCATAAACAGCTACGTCCATTAGCAACTTCACAATAAGTATAACATACATTCATCTCCCAGACACTATATTTCATTCACTTAATTGATAAATAATTGATATGCAATGCTAACCTTTTTATAGTTACACAGTGCTTAACGCATAAGTAAAGATCGGAAAATACGTGTTATATATCTCATAATTCTCTGGGTCGAGTACAATCGGATGTGTCGATCAATGCTAAGGTAATAGAGGTTGATTAACTATAGCCTAGTTGTATGGCCTAGCTGTCTGGCCTAGTTGTGTTGGCCTAGTTGTGTTGGCCCAGTTGTGCTGGCCTAATTGTGTCTGGCCGGATTGTGCCTGGCCGAGTTGATTGCAGTTACAAAACTCAATAGATAACGGTTTACGAACATTATAATATTTATGGACAGTTACAAACATTACGAAAACGGGTTAATGGCCATTAGACCAAGGACTTGCCTATATAAGGAGTCCTTGGAGAATGGAAAAGGGATTTAATCTTACATTTGAAACAAACACATAGAGGAGTTCCCGCCAGAGAGATAAGCAAGACATGTATTCTTGAGACAATACGCATTATTAGTGTAGCTCTCAAATCTCCAATCATACTTACAAAAATCTATCTTTGAGACTCTCTTTATTCCTATAGAGAAACTAACCGTTTAATGTTCCTACGCAAGAATATTTAGTGCCCACCGGATAAAACTAACCTAGGCCTCAAACTTAATTCTATCGTAACATTCACGGGCAACAATGTCACAATATTTGGCTGCACATGATGCCGAACTATAGTGACCACCAGATAAGTTTATCATGATCTCAATATTCTCATTCTTTTCAGTCGTTGATAATGGATCATGTTATTATATATTATTGCAATATACTTAACATGGATGTTCTCTGCATGGATGTTAGTATAAGTGATATCCAGGTGACTGTGTCTGTTGAGTAAACTTTAATGTCATTAGTAATAAATTTTCATATTAAATATGATAGTAGGAAGATTAAGAACTAATGTAATTTGGAAGGACAAAAGTTAGTAAGTTATGATAGTTTTTATTAGTAGCAGTTATCTTTTGAAATTGTAAAAGTCATTGGGTCTATATAAGGATCAAGAGTGTATTTTATTTAACAAGCAATAAAACAAAATGTTTGCCTTTTTCTCAAAATAAATCACATAAAGAAGTCTGCTTCTTTATATCAATTTGGTATCAGAGCTCATGGCAAACATGATGAATCAAATACCGTTGCCACGGCTAACGAAGTCAAATTATGACAACTGGAGTATCCAAATGAAAGCCCTTCTTGGATCTCTAGACGCGTGGGATGTGACCCATGAAGGGTTTGAAGAACCAACAGAAGTTGGGGAATATACGACAGCTCAAACGAAGGCGTTGAAAGAGACGTGATCGAAGGACAAAACGACATTATACATGTTGTTCAGGGCTGTAGATGAATCAGGCTTCAAAAAAATTGTTGGTTCGACTACATCGAAACAAGCGTGGGACACGTTAGAAAGAGTGTTCAAAGGAGCAGATCGAGTGAAGCAAGTTCAACTCTAAACTCTTCGTGGCGAATTGGAGAGGATACATATGAAGGATACAGAAATTGTATCTGACTACATCACGCGTGTGCAAAAGGTGGTGAATCAACTCACTAGAAATGGAGAGACAGTAACTGATGCACGAGTTGTTGAAAAGATCTTGAGATCTTTAACATACAAGTTTGAGAATATTGTGTGTGCAATAGAAGAATCGAAGGACCTTTCGACGCTCTCAGTCGAAGAGCTCGCTGGTTCTCTCGAAGCACATGAACAACGAAAGATGAAAAAGAAAGAAGAAGCAGTCGAAGAAGCAAATCAAACCAAGGAATCGAACAAAGACGAAAATGTACTCTTTTCTCAAAACTTTCGAGGAAGAGGACGTGGACGTGGAGGTCGTGACAGTGGTCGAAGTGGTAGAGGTAGCAACTTCGAAAGAGGACAATCGAGCCAACAAAATTGGCGTGGTAGAGGACGTGGTCAAAGAAGTGGTCGTTCGAATCATTCCAACTTCAAATGCTACAAGTGTGGGAAGTATGGTCATTACGCGAAGGATTGCAACTCCTACAAATGTTATAACTGTGACAAAGTGTAACATCTTGCAAAAGACTGTCGAATCGAAAAGAAGATTGAAGAAACAACCAACCTATCCTTGGAAGCTGAATCGAATGAAGGCTTTCTCCTGATGGCTCAAAACGAAATCAACACCAATAATGACAATGTTTGATATCTTGACTCAGGAGCAAGTAATCACATGTGTGGTTACAAACACCTGTTTAAAGATATGAAGAGAATTAAAGATGTTAATGTGTCTTTTGGAGATGCATCGAAAGTGAAGTTCGAAGGAAAGGGCACAATCAGTTACTTGAATAAGGATGGATTGATTGGATCAATCAAAGACGTTTAATATGTACCAGATCTCAAGACCAACATATTGAGTCCGGGACAACTTACAGAAAAAGGTGCTTCGATATTTATGAAAGATCGAACACTGCATTTGAAGGACAAAGTAGGACATCTGATTGCCCATGTCGAAATAGAAAGAAATTGAATGTACAAATTGAACCTGAGGAACGTTCAAGAGAAATGTCTACAAATCGAAGTGTAAGATAAAGCGTCACTATGTGTGATCGGTGGATTTAGAACTGACTGTTTAACGCTGGTTTCGCGAAATGTCGCGGAAGCAAGAGTCGCCACCGTCTTTTATTTTCTCCAACATGGACAGGACAAAAGCACAGCAAAATTCCTTATGAGAATGTTTCTCGGTTCGGGAGGTATATTTATAGAAAGGGAAGGTGTTAGCACCCTTTCTATCCATGGTTATCCATGGGCTCTTAGATACTTGCTCTTATGTTTTCAAAATGTTTGCTTTTCAAAATGTGAGTGGATTTGAAAAAGTTTCTTTGAAAGATTTCTGAATAACTCTTGTATTTGTCCTCAAGAGTGTTTGAAAAATTTGTTTTGAAAGCTTTTGAAAGTGTAAGGTGTGAAAAGTATTTTGTTTGTTTTTGAAAAGAGCAAGTATCTATGAGTCATCTACCTACCCTAAGGAATTAGGCTGTGTAAATGTCCTTAAGGTAGTGCCATCCCACCATTGAGAGGTAGGTAACACCACCGTTGGAGGTGTTCGGGTCAATTCGAGTTTAGGGACAGTGTGGTCATCGAAGCAACAGTTAGGACACCTTAGAAGCTACCCTTATGTCCTTGATCCTTTTTTAATCCGAGGCAACCGTTTCGAGGCAACTATTTCGAGGCAACTGTTTCGAGGCAACTGTTTCGAGGCAACTGTTTCGAGGCAACTGGATCATGGACATAAGGACTTACTAAAACGTCCTATACTTGACGACCACGTTTTGAAGGCAACAGGTGAGGCGTACCCTAGAAGTGGTGTGTGTATCTGTGTGTTGTTTTCAGTTTAACAGTTAACTTTGATCATGGCATTGTGAGCTACGCTTATTTTTAATTAGCATACATTCTTTCATGCAAGTTAACAGTTAAGGGGTGCGGAAAGTAAATTGCGGAAACGTAAATCCTACGCTATTACAAGGCGCGGGTCTATACATCGCCAAAAATTACAAAGACCCGTTTTTTTAGTAAATAAGTACGGAAATTAAATAAAGCGATAAACCTATTTAACTATTACATTCTTGAAGGCAATTACATAATAATCAAATGAATTAAATGCGCGCGAATAAATTAATCGGGAATGTCTAAGGGTGTTGATCCTTTTAAGAAAAGAAATTAATTTTTTTTGGTCTTTTTTGTAATTAAAATGAAATTAAAGCTAATTAATTACTGTTCTGGACTGGGCCCGACAGGCCCAAAAGCATTGCTAAGGCCCAGTCCAAAGGGACTTACTGAGTACCACGCCGAGCAAAGGGGCCACATCCGTGCCCGACATCCTGATGTCCAGCTCGACATCCTGATGTCCAGCTCGATATCCTGCTGTCCAGCTCCACGTGGTGATGTCCAGTTCCACCTCCTGCTATCCAGCTCGACACCCTGTCGTCCAGCTCCACGTCCTGACGTCCAGCTCGACACCCTGCTGTCCAGCTCGACGTTGCCTCGAGCATCCCAACTAGGGCAGACTCAGTCCACCGTTCCCCCAACGATACTCCGGAAAGACCGCGTCTTCGTCCGCCCGCACTTCACGCAGAACATCCAGGAAGGGGACCACGTGCGGGTCCCCACTACCCACGTAGAACCTGGCAGTTCCTCCATTGGGCCAAATCCGCCCGGCCCAATGAAGGAACCTTGGCCCAGCGCTGGGGGCTATAAATACCCTCTGCTTCCAGAGGGTCAGGTATTCATCATTCTAACCTCAACTTACTATTATCTGCTCGTACTCCTACTTACTTCAGCATCGGAGTGCCTTGCAGGTACCCCCCCCACCTCGTTCAAAAAAGCTTTCTGCTCGGAGCCAGCCGTGACGGTCCATTTCTGATCAGTGGCGCCGTCTGTGGGAAACAGCTTCCCCGTCTAACGAACAATTCTAAGGACCAAAGCTCAATTCAATTACCTGTCATGGCTGATCCAACTCGCGAAGAGCAGCACGTCCGTGTCGCCGACACTAATAACGGTCCCGCGGACAAGAATGGACACCTCGACAATCCCGGTGATCCCGGCCACAATGCCATCCCTGTGACAACCGCCCCTGGACCTACCTCCCACAGGGACGGGGCTACTGCATCGTCCTCTACGACCCCTCCAGCACTCGAAGACGACCCGGAAGCTCTCGCTTATCGCAGAGCTGCCCGGTTCTATGAAGTCCCAGTCCCCGCTGGGGAAGATGCCACGACTCAGGCACTGTTCGCGGCCATTAATCAGACAAATTACCTGATCTTCGCCCAAGGAGAAAGGTTAAGGGCACTTGAAGATGATCGACGACCCCCGAGGAGGCATCGGAGGCCACATTCTCCTCCTCCTCGGGTCGAAGAAGTTCGACACCCTTCTCCCCCGCGGAGACATTACAGGGAGAACTCCAGGAGCCCCTCTCCCCGACCAAAGCAGAGGCGGCCCAACTATGAGAGACAGCCCGCTATTCCAGCCGGAGAACCCAGTCGCGACCCATCAAGGCACGACAAGAGGCACGCCGGAGACGGGCGTGTGACCTTCAACCACCGAGCATCACGCTCGAGGGAATCTCAGCACGATCATCGTGCCAGACATAACTACAGGACCCCTTCTCTTTCTCCGGAGAGGAGCGACGAGGACGACCCCCGCGGTCCCCTGTCGCAGGCCATTATGGATGCACCTATCCCCCCGGGCATGGAGAAGCCCCCGCATCTGAAGGAGTATGATGGAGTAGCGGACCCGGTCGACCACATTGACGGGTTCGAAGCCATGCTCCACTATCATAATGTCGGGGGGCCCATCAAATGCCGCCTTTTCCCCACAACTCTCAGGAAGGCGGCCATGGACTGGTATAAAGGGCTCGCCCCGGGCTCAATTACATCGTGGCGGAACCTGAAGAACCAGTTCATCAGTTCCTTCACAGCTTCTCGGCGCCACCCGAAGACCGAGGCGGCCCTCGAGGCCATCATCCAAAGACAGGATGAAACCTTGAGGGAATTCATCAACCACTTCAACCGGGAAGCAATACAGGTCCCCTGCGCGGACCATATGAAAAGATATTTGCTGGAGAGGGGCCTCCTCCCCGGCACAGAATTCAGAAAAGCTGTGGGTATTGAGCCACCTCCAACTTTTGACGCCCTCCTCGACAAAGCCCGAGCATACATGGACTACGAGGAGAGAGAAGCTGCCAACAGGGCCCGAGACTCCAGGGCTCGCGCTCCCAATCATAGCAGCAGCTCGCGACAAGACCCTCCTCCCCGACGTACCGGGGAGAAAAGGAAAGAAGATCGACCCCGGGAAGTCCGGGAACAAAGGGGGCCCTCTGGCCGTTTCACCGAGTACACTCCGCTCACGGCTTCCCGCGAGCGTATTTTGGCGGAGTGTGCTAGCACAGATTTCAGAGACGGTGGCGTCAAGCGTCCCCGACCTGCTCCCGCCAAGCCAGGGGCAGACAAAAATAAATACTGTCAATACCATAGGAGTCATGGCCATTTGACAGAGGACTACGTCCACCTCAAGGACGCCATTGAAACCCTCATCAAGGGAGGGAGGCTCGCACAGTACAGGCGAAACGACGCTCCCCGTCGTGACGCTCATGAAGCTAAGGAGCCCGAAGAGGATGCCCGACCATCAGACGAGTCGGTACCAATCCAGACCGCCTTCTCGGTAACCAGGCCCGAGGATTTCGACGTTCCCGAGCTCCTGCAGGAGCCCCTGACAACACACAGCAGGTGGGAATACTTCCCCTCCGCCATGGTCATCAACGGGGGCGGGTTCAACGACCTCACCATCAATTCAGCCAAGAGGAAGTTGGACGAACTGGTCGACATAGCTCCTCCACAAACTGTGACGTTTGAAAGGGTGAAGGGCAGATCAGAGCCCATCACCTTCTACCTAGAAGAACTCCCCGGCGGAGCCCCGAACACAGTCATCCCCTTGCTGATAAGGGCAAAGATGGCCAATTTTGACGTGCATCGCATCCTGGTCGACGAAGGGAGTTCCGTCGACGTGATGTACAGCCAGCTGTTCCGGACCTTGCAGCTGGACGACTCACATCTCTCTCCGTATGTGGGTTCAGATCTTCAAGGCTTCAACGGCTCGACTTCCAAACCTTGGGGTTATGTCGAGCTCCTGGTGACGTTCGGAGAAGGAACGGCTACAAGACAGGTTAAGGTCCGCTTCCTCGTCATTGATTGCCCATCCCTATACAATTGCATCTTGGGGAGGCCAACATTGGCGGAGCTGACAGCGGTGCCCTCAACTGTCCATCTAAAAATGAAGTTCTATACCAAAAGGGCAAGGGTAGCCACCATCCAGGGAGACCTCGCCGCTGCCCGCAGGTGCTTCAACGCCGCTTCAAAGGGACGGGATACCGTCGACGTGGGGACCAGACCCACCAAGAGGACAAAGTAGGAGCCCGACAGAGCATCCCCCGAGGAAGAAGTCCAGAAGGCTCCACCAAAGGTCGACTCCATAGCCCTCGACGCTCGCTTCGACCAAGACGAGCCATCCAGCAGCGAGCAAATCCCACTCCGACCTATTCCGGACGGTGATTTTGAACTCGTTCCCCTCGGAGCAGACCCGACCAAGGGAGTAAAGATTGGCAAAGACCTCCCCGACTTGGCCAGGAAGCAAATCAAGGCATGTCTGCGCGAGAATGCTGATCTCTTCGCCTGGAGCGCTGCAGAGATGCCCGGACTCGACCCTGAGGTCGCCTGTCATCACCTCGCCATTGATCCAGCCGCCAAGGCCGTAGTACAACGTAGGCGTAGGCAGTCTCCAGAAAAAACGGAGGCTGCTGAAAAAGCTGTAAAAGACCTCCTAGAGGCAAATTTTATTTCTGAAGCCCGGTACTCCACCTGGCTGTCAAATGTTGTACTTGTTAAAAAGAATAATGGAAAATGGAGAATGTGTGTTGACTATACCGACCTCAACCGGGCTTGCCCGAAGGATGCTTTTCCTCTACCTAACATAGACATGTTGGTCGACAATTCGGCCGGCTACAAGACTTTGTCGTTCATGGACGCCTACTCGAGATACAATCAAATCCCAATGGCTCTGGGCGACAAACGCTGCACGGCGTTCATGACCAGCTCGGGCAACTATTACTACAACGTAATGCCCTTCGGACTGAAGAACGCTGGTGCAACTTACCAACGCATGATGAACAAAGTGTTCAACAAACAGATTGGCGACATGCTCGAGGTATATATGGACGACATGATCGTCAAATCCCGAGCAGACACCGATCACGCAGCTCATCTCAAGACAGTCTTCGCCCAAGCAAGACAGTGCAAAATGAGGTTCAACCCCGAGAAGTGCACGTTCGGGGTTAAGGCAGGAAAATTCCTAGGATTCTATCTAACAGAACGAGGGATTGAAGCCAACCCCGACAAATGTCGGGCGTTCTCCGACCTCCCGACACCGACGTCGAAGAAGTCGATACAAATCATGAACGGCATGTTGACGTCACTATCCCGCTTCGTCGCGAAGTCCGCTCAGCACGCCCTCCCCTTCTTCAAGCTCCTTCGAAAGGAAGCAGCGTTCGAATGGAACGAGGAATGTGAGCACGCACTTCGCCATCTGAAGCAGAGCCTATCTCAACCGTCCGTGCTGTCTCGACCAGACGACGGAGAACCACTATACTTATACTTGGCCGTTTCGAACGAAGCCATCAGCGCAGCCCTTGTCCGCGAAACCCCTGACGGGCAGAAACCTGTCTATTTCACGAGCAAAGCCTTACAAGGCCCCGAAAGCAGATATCAACAGATAGAAAAGGTTGCTCTGGCCCTCGTCAACGCTGCGAGGAGGCTCAGACACTACTTTCTAGCCCACACTATCATCGTGTGAACCGATCAGCCGGTGAGGCAACTCCTGGGTCGGCCAGATATGGCGGGCAGAATGCTGAAGTGGTCCTTGGAACTCTCCGAATTCGACATTCAGTACGAGAGCAGGAAGGCCCTGAAAGCACAAGCCTTGGCCGACTTCGTCGCGGAGATGACCACTCACGACCTTCCCCCGGGGAAGGAACACAAGTGGACCATCTTCGTCGACGGAGCCTCCAGCTCGTCCGGAAGCGGCGCATGGATCCTCTTGGAAAACGAAGAAGGGGTAGTAATCGAGCACTCCTTGGTTCTCTCCTTCCCGACATCAAATAACCAGGCAGAATACGAAGCCTTACTCGCAGGACTGAGATTAGCCGAGGACCTAGGAGCCCGCGAAGTTCAAATTTACACCGACTCCCAGCTCGTCGCCTCTCAAGTACAGGGAAGCTACCAGGCCAAAAATGACAACCTCATTGAGTACTTGAACTTAGTCAAAAAACACATGACAAAGTTCGTACGTGCAGAAATTTCTCATGTTCCCCGCGAGCAAAACACGAGGGCGGACATATTGTCCAAACTCGCGAGCACACGAAAGAAGGGCGGGAATAAATCCGTCATCCAGGAATCTCTGGCACGACCGAGCATCGAACCATCTTCGACTACGGTCGAGATCCACGCCATCGGGGACGCCACGTCCTGGATGACCCCGGTTTATAATTTCCTGACGAAGGGAGAACTCCCATCGAACCAGGCCGAAGCTGCCATAATCAAGCGACGAGCATGTTCCTATGTTGTCCTCGAGCAGAAACTGTACCGAAGAGGATTCTCCATTCCCCTCCTGAAATGCATCGACGAGTCCGCCATCCCCGACGTACTGCGGGAGATACACGAAGGGATCAACGCCCAGCACATGGGCGGTAAATCCTTGGCAAGGAAAGCCCTCCGAGCAGGATATTACTGGCCGACGATGCAACAGGACAGCAAGGAACACGTGAAAAAATGTGACAAGTGCCAGAAGCACGGGGATATGCACCTCGCCCCTCCGCACGAGCTGAACACATTGTCATCCCCATGGCCGTTCGCCTGGTGGGGCATGGACATCCTCGGGCCCTTCGTGCAAGGGACCTACCAGAACAAATTTCTAATCGTCGCCGTGGATTACTTCACGAAGTGGATCGAGGCCGAGGCACTCACAAAAATCACCTCACACAATATCCTCCGTTTCTACAAAAGAAACGTCCTCGCCAGGTTCAGAATTCCGCAGGCCCTGGTGACCGACAATGGTACCCAGTTCACCGACCACGGGTTCCGAGACTTCGTCACCAAACTGGGGACCAAACAGCATTTCACGTCGGTCGAGCACCCTCAGACCAACGGGCAAGCCGAAGCCGCGAACAAAGTCATCCTCCGAGGGCTCAAACGTCGACTTGGCGAAGCCAAAAGAGGATGGGTCGAGGAGCTCCACAACGTCCTGTGAGCATACCGCACCACACCCCACTCAACGACCGGTGAAACACCATTCCGACTGACCTACGGCACCGAAGCTGTCATCCCGGTCGAAATCATGGAACCATCCCGACGAACGGAGGAACCATCCCACCGAAGCTGTCTTTCCGTGGCTTTTGGCTGAGGATAACCCAGTTATATCCTGTTAAGGAAATAACTCTTTAAATAAAGCCGGACGACGCGTTCGTGCTCTGCGAGGGGATAAGCTTCTAGAATTTACTGGGGATAAGCTTACTGCTTGGGGAAGATGGACTCCAACTTTCCTTGGGAACTTGGGTTGGACTCTTCTGGGGAAGTTTGAATTGCAGGGAAGTGATTCCTTTGAATATTGAGATACCGCCGGGGAACAATCTTTAGGCCGAGACTGCCGGGGATGCTTGTTAAGAATATATGTATGCTGCTGGGGAATGTTGGGATCTGCTGGAGGATGCCCAACTTCTTTAAGTTTTTAATTTCTGCTTGGAGAGAGTGCACTGTCTTGCTTACTCTCTGGGGATTTAATATGTACTAGTCATGTTCTTTAGCTGAACCTACCTTGGTACCTTGGAGGATAGAACAATTAGGCTGCTTGGACAACTCTTTATTGCCCCTGTTTCTAGTGTCACCTGCAATTAATTCCTTTGTTTCGTATGCAAATATTTATGAGTTAGCAAATTATTGTCAATGCATATATCACAAATTGAACCTTGGACGTTCTTCGCAAAACAAAACAGAAAAATAAAAACACTTGGCACGTTTAACTGAAAGTATATTTGTATTGATTTTGAATGGCCTGTGAATAGGCGTTTTATGTACAAGAGGCCGACGTCCTAGTAAGAGGTACGTCGCCGAACAAGAGCGTTTATACAAGTTTTGTACAAAAGAAAATAAAACAGCTGTGTGAAATATGAATGATCCACTGGGTTTCAACTCTGCTATTGTCTTTATAACTCCGAGCATCTCATCACTTGATGACCTTGGTTGAAGATGAAGCTGACTGATCGATGCCGTCTGAACTTGACGTAGATACCGGATTCTGGATGCAAAGTGATCAATGAGACATAGTATTACGCTTTATCCCTAATTTTTGCCTGGACCGCCCTTTCGGGTTTTCAGTCCACCGGGATACCCATTTTTGCCCAAGCCGCCTTTTCAGGTTTTCGACTTGCCGGGTGTACAGATTTTTCATTTTCATCCCTTCATTTTGCCCGAACCCTTTTGGTTCGACGGGAAGCCCTAATTTTTGCCTAGGCATGTCAGCCTAGCGGGTCTTGTTTATGCGTAGTATTTTTTAACTATGTCTGCATTGGCGGGGTGAGGAAGGTCGTCACCATCCATATTGGTTAATATCATTGCTCCTCCTGAGAACACATGCTTAACCACAAATGGCCCTTCGTATGTAGGGGTCCATTTGCCCCTTGGATCACTCTGAGGAAGAATGATTCGCTTGATTACCAGATCCCCGACTTGATATTCCTGTGGTCTGACCTTTTTGTTAAATGCCCTGATCATCCGTTTCTGATATGTCTGACCATGACAGATAGCAGCAAGTCTCTTTTCGTCAATGAGGTTGAGCTGATCAAGTCGTGTCTGGATCCAATCATCTTCGCTCAGATTTGCATCCTTCATTATCCGGAGAGAAGGAATTTTCACTTCGATCGGCAAGACTGCCTCCATGCCATAAACCAGAGAGAAAGGAGTTGCCCCGGTTGACGTCCTAGCTGAGGTACGGTACCCATGCAGAGCGAACGGTAACATCTCGTGCCAATCTTTGTAAGTTACTGTCATTTTTTGCACGATCTTCTTGATGTTCTTATTTGCTGCTTCTACAGCCCCATTCATCTTCGGTCTGTAAGGAGAAGAATTGTGGTGCTGTATCTTGAACTGTTCGCAGAGTTCAGCGATCATCTTATTGTTTAGATTGGTACCGTTGTCTGTAATAATCCGCTCAGGGACGCCGTACCGACAGATCAGATTGTGCCGAATAAACCGTGCCACAACAGTCTTGGTTACCGTAGCATAGGATGCTGCCTCAACCCACTTCGTAAAATAATCAATCGCCACTAGGATGAAGCGATGTCCATTGGATGCCGTAGGTTTTATCTCGCCGATCATGTCTATGCCCCACATTGCAAACGGCCAAGGCGCAGTCAGAACATTCAGGGGAACCGGAGGAACATGCACCTTATCCGCATAAATCTGACACTTGTGGCATGTCCTAGAATGTTGGTAGCAATCAGCTTCCATGGTGGACCAGTAATATCCTGCCCGCAGGATTTTCTTAGCCAAAGTGTGTCCACTGGAATGCGTACCAAAGGTCCCTTCATGCAGCTCTTCCATGATTCTTTCTGCTTCAGTCTTATCCACACAACGCAGCAAGGTTGAATCATGATTTCTCTTGTACAAGATGCCGTTGCTTAGGAAGAACTTGGCTGCAAACCTCCTCAGGAATTTCTTATCATTGACAGAGGCACCTTCAGGGTATTCCTGAGCTTCCAGATATCTCTTCACTTCGTGGTACCAAGGCTTCTCAGTCACCAATTCAGTTTCGAGGTCGCAACAGTATGCCGGTTCGTCCAGTTTCCAGATGATGATCCGGGGAGCCTCATTATCCCATTTGACCTTGAACATTGAAGACATTGTAGCTAACGCGTCCGCTAACTGATTCTCTTCTCTTGGGAAGTGTTCAAAGGTTATCTCTGTAAAGTGGGGGATCAGGGTCAACACACATTCTCTGTAAGGAATCAAGTTTGGATGTTTCGTATCCCACTCTCCTTTGATCTGATTGATCACAAGAGCGGAATCTCCGAAGACACTTAGAAATTTGATCCTGAGGTCAATCGCAGCTTGAAGACCCATGATACACGCCTCATACTCCGCCATGTTGTTGGTACAGTTGAAACACAGCCGGGCAGTGAGTGGAGTATGAGTACCTTGAGGAGATATGATGATGGCGCCGATACCATTTCCCAAAGCATTGGAGGCTCCGTCAAAGTGCATAGACCATGGGGATCCTGGCTCAGGTCCTTCATCCGGTCCAGGTACTTCACAATCAGTCACAATCATGATGCTTTCATCCGGAAACTCGAAGTTCATGGACTGATAATCATCTACAGCTTGATGTGCTAGGTGGTCTGCCAATACACTTCCCTTGATGGCTTTCTGGGTTGTATACTGAATGTCGTATTCCGTTAAGATCATTTGCCATCTTGCAATTCTCCCAGACAGAGCAGGCTTTTCGAATATGTACTTTATAGGATCCATCTTTGAGATTAATAAAGTAGTGTGAGTCAGCATATACTGTCTCAGCCGGCGAGCAGCCCATACCAAAGCGCAGCAAGTTTTCTCAAGCAGTGAGTATCGGGTCTCACAGTCGGTAAACTTTTTGCTAAGGTAATAAATGGCATGCTCTTTTCGGCCAGACTCGTCATGCTGCCCCAGCACACACCCCATTGAGTTGTCAAGCACTGTCAGATATAGGATCAGAGGTCTCCCTTCAACCGATGGCATAAGGATAGGTGGTTCTTGGAGATACTCTTTGATTTTGTCAAAAGCCGCCTGACATTCATCGTTCCAACGTACTACTTGATCTTTCTTCAGCAGTTTGAAGATTGGCTCACAAGTAGCAGTCAGATGAGAGATGAATCGAGCGATGTAATTCAGGCGTCCCAAAAAGCCTCTGACTTCCTTCTCTGTCTTGGGAACTGGCATCTCTTGAATAGCTTTGACCTTAGCAGGGTCCACTTGAATACCTTTATCACTGACCACGAAGCCTAGCAGCTTCCCAGATCTTACCCCGAAGGTGCACTTGTTCGGGTTCAATCTCAGCTTGTACAGTTTCAGCCGGTCAAACAACTTCTGCAGATGGTCTAGGTGCTCTTCCTCAGTCTGGGACCTAGCGATCATGTCGTCAACATACACCTCTATCTCGTGATGGATCATGTCATGAAATAAAGCAACCATGGCACGTTGGTAGGTTGCCCCAGCGTTCTTTAACCCGAATGGCATGACCTTGTAACAGAAGGTGCCCCACTGAGTAACAAATGTAGTCTTTTCCATGTCTTCAGGTGCCATCTTGATCTGATTGTAACCTGAAAAGCCATCCATGAAAGAGAACACTTTGTGCTGAGCTGTATTATCAACAAGGACATCAATGTGAGGTAAGGGGAAGTCATCCTTGGGGCTGGCCCTGTTCAGATCCCTGTAATCGACACACATTCTGACCTTTCCATCCTTTTTAGGTACCGGCACCACATTAGCAACCCACTGAGGATAAGAAGTCACTGCAAGAAACCCGACATCAAACTGTTTCATGACCTCGGCTTTAATCTTCTCAGACATCTCTGGACGCATCCGACGGACCTTTTGTTTAACTGGAGGGCAGTCTTCCTTAGTCGGCAAGTGATAGACGACAATATCGGTATCCAACCCGGGCATGTCTTCGTAGGACCAAGCAAAGATTTCCATATAGTCATGTAACATCTTGGTTAACCGTTGCTTCACGCTGAGCTCTAGGTTGGCACCAATCTTTACCTCTTTTCTGTCTGCCTCAGTACCCAGGTTTATGGTTTCCACTGGCTCTTCATGGGGTTGAATTGCCCTCTCTTCCTGAAGCAACAGTCTAGCAAGCTCGCCAGGCACTTTGCAATCATCTTCACCTTCGTCTTCGGCTAAGTTGATCGGATTTTCGAAGTCATAATTGGCAGTAGCAGAGTTGTTATCAGTGAGATCCAGAGTGGATTGAAACCTGTATGAGTGAGTGTGTGTGTAAATACAGCTGTTTTGAAAATTATGTAAAGGAAAAGAAAGACAGAAAAGGAACACAATATTTGCAATGCGAAAACGTCCAAGATTTTCATTCATGATGTATAAAATGACAGTTTGTATGCCCTCACAAATAGAACCACGGTGCCTCGGGTAAGACATCGGGCCATAGAGTTTATCATTGTTTATTACAAAATAACGAAACAAAGAAATTTATTACTTAGTAACAAAAGAAACAGGGAGATTGTCCTTTGCGCTCCAATTGTTAAGTCCACCGTCAGTTGCCGGGTAGATCCAGCTATCAAACTCAGCTTCATCAACTTCCTCTTCATCCCCAATAGCATTAACTCCATGAGCGGGCAGGGGAGCTGTCACCACGTTAGGCTTGTCAGATGCCTCAAACTGTACCTCCTTAGCGTCAATGAGATCCTGCAGTTTGTTCTTTAGTGCCCAACAGTCATCGGTAGAGTGCCCTGGGCTTTCTGAATGGTAAGCACAACGAGCATTCGGGTTGTACTTGGGAGATGTTGTATTGGGAAACTTCGGGGCTTCCCTGACAGTCACTAAGTTGGTGGCTAGCAACTGTGGCAGAATCTGTGATAGGGTCATGCTTAACCGGGTAAACTCCCTCCGGGGTATTTCAGCCCTTTGAGGATTATTTGACCGAGGAGCGGCAGCAGGCTTAGCAATCATCACCGCGCCGACAGATTGGCGGTGCTCAGGTCTCTCTGATTTCCGGGAACCATATACGGCACTAGACTCCTTTTTGAATGGTTTCTTTTCTGAACTAGATGATGCACCCTTTGCAATCTTTCCAGACTTCAACCCAGCTTCAATCCTTTCTCCAGTCAAGATTAGATCAGTGAACCCAGCAGAAGAATTCCCAATGAGATGGTTGAAAAATGGCCCAGATAGGGTCCCCAAGAACATGTCAACCAACTCCCGATCAGTCAATGGTGGCTGCACCCTGCCAGCCAGGTCTCTCCACTTCTGGGCGTACTCTTTAAAACCTTCGCTTACGCCTAACGACATACCCTGGAGTTGGGTACGCGTGGGGGCAAGGTCGGCATTATATTGATACTGCTTATAGAAAGCAGTAGCCAACTCCTCCCAGTTACGAACTTTGGTCCCATCCAGCTGATAGAACCATTCGAGATGAGTCCCTGAAAGACTCTCCTGGAAGAAGTGGATCCATAAATTCTTATCCGCAGAGTACGGCTGAATTTTCCGAACATAGGACCTCAAATGCAGCTTGGGACAAGATGCCCCGTCATATTTGGAGAAGGATGGTGCTTTGAACTTGTGGGGGATAATCACACCAGTCGACAAACCCAGATCTCCGAAATCCAGCCCAGGTGTCTGTTGAACCTCCATAGCCTTCAACCTGTCCTCCAGTTGTTTGTACCTGTCATCTGCAGGAGGGTACTGCTCTTCATCAAAATCTGTCTCGTTGTCGGAGACGACCGGACTAGGAAACTTTACTTCTGCCTGAGAAGGACTCTTGCCAACAGAAGAACCAGCCTCTTCATGCTGCAGAGTGTTACCAAACCTTCGGCCCGAGTTGAACAGAACAGTTCTTCTCTTCTTCTTCTTCTCCTTCTTCAGGAGCATAGCCTTTAGTTCTTCTTGGCCTTTAGCCAGACCCTTGATTAATTCTTGAAACTGCGCATTCTGCGCCTGAAGAGCCTTAATTGATGTCTCGGTTGATGCAGATTCGGGATTCATGATGCTGAAATAAACAGCGAAGAACCGTAAGCAACCTGAAAAGAGGAAAAACCTGCTATGCACATGATGTATGAAATGCGTATGCAATGCATTCAAGGGTTCGAAAGTTCAAATTTGTTGTAGACAAAAAGGAACACACGTTATCATTAAAGAAATCATTGTTTAATACATCAAGCCTCATGGGCAAAAGTACAAAAAGCAAATCAATCCCAAAATACACTGCGCATCCTCTTCGGAGCTATGTAGGTGTTGAGATTCCTCTCCTCATGCAACAGGCGGGTGAGCTCCAAGACCTTCTTTTCACTGGCATGCAGACTAGTCTCAAGAGAATTCCTTTCCTCCTTAAGCTGGATCCAGCTCTTCTGCATCTCTTCCCAGGATGTGGGCATATCAGGGTACTGAATAGTGTAGGACACTTCCCCTTCCGAGACTGGTTCTTTGATTACTGGGAGCATGTGAGGATAAGGCATCACTAACTTCTGAGAGCGGGCGCGTACCCACTTGAGATAGGGTTCCAATGGGATGGAATTCCTGTGCCCCAGTGTCTTGCTGTCTATCCTACTGGGCATCCTCCAGGCTCTGATAAATCTCTGGCGAAGTCCTTGAGTATCATTGTCGAAGTCAAAAACTATGTCAGGAATTAACATGTCATGAGGACCATCCCTCCGAGCATAACCAAATTGTCTCCAAGCCAGGCATGGGCTATAAGTAATACCTCCTCTGATTCCAAGTAAAGGAACATTAGGGTACTCCCCACAACGATCAATGATAGTGACATCTCCTCTGGACCTAGGACACCAATGTATATCTGCATGTGTAAGAGTCATCAACCGTTGTGACCATCTCAAACCCCGCTCATTCTTCAAGACAGATTGCGGAAGGTGCGAAATAAACCACCTTCCCAGGAGAGGAGTGTAACACATAAGGACACCTCTTTTTCTCATGGTTCGAGTGTAACATGAGTGAAGGATGTCCCCCAGCAACGTAGGTATAGGATTCCTGGACATAAAGATCTGAACAGCACTGATATCAATAAGCTGATCTGGGTTAGGGAACAACACCAAACCATAAACAAGGAGGGCCACAACCTCTTCAAAAGCTTGCAAGTCAAGGGAATTCCAACATTCATGGGCTTTTTCAAACAAAAACCTGGCTAAGAACCCTTTGATACCACTTCTAACTTCCCAATGTCCCTTGAGGTCAGATGACTGTAGGTGCAAGGCTTTAGCACTCTCATCAAGCTTAGGTTCCTTTTCTGTACCGTTGAAGGGTAGCTGATCAAGGATAGGGATCTTCAGGAGCCGGGAGAACTCCTCCAATGTAGGTACCAACTGATAGTCCAAGAAGGTAAAGCAGTGATGCAGAGGATCAAAGAACTGGAACAGGACCTTTATCATATCTTCCTCAATGTTGGTGTTGACCAAGCTGATGAGGCTTCCATGCCTTTCACTGAATGAAGAGTTCTCGGGAATCCTGGATATAAGCTCCTTAAGCTGAGGAGGGACCCTTACAAGATTGACCTGAATTGTCTTTCTACGACCAGTTTCCATGTCCTACAAAACAAGAACAAAGATGAAAATCCGAACCCCTGAAATGGTTAGTCAATGCATATGATGCTGGATGATGTCATGATGCTATGATTAAACACACCACAGATATTTACAAAGACAAACATGTAAGGCACACAAGGCACACAAGACAAGCCCTTAAGGTTTAAGGCCAGCATGGGGTCTGGGTAGTACCCTCTTGAAGTTGGTGGGTTCAACCTGTCCTAATCAAAGTAACCGGGTTCTAAGGTTCCCAATATCACGGGATTGCTTTCATTGTTCATCGTTTCGATTTAGCCACTGAACTGGCGACCGAAATATTCCAGGAAAGCAACCCTCAATTGAGTGTAGTATCGAGTATCAACCAACCTCGGACTGCACCAAAGTCAGTTATCTCACTACCCTAAAGAGGCCAAGATAGTTCAATTAAGGTTCCTAAGGTCAGTTGATGCTTCACGACACCACGCGGCGGCCCCGTACTCTCCTTAACTGAACTCAAGGGTTACCGGTACACACCAAAGTGCCACATCAACGTAGCAGACTGTTTCAACCATGTCGGTATACCCCACACAGTTCCCTCACAGCCTTGTTGCTACTTTCTAAGAAAGGTATCCCCAGATCCGGGTTAGGATCTATAGAACTCCCAAGCAACCCACAATAATAAAGCAAGCAATGAAGACAATTGAAAACATAGTTATGACCTAGCCCTAAGGTACACCTCACTTTAAGTATTTATCCCCAGCAGAGTCGCCAGTTCTGTGATCGGTGGATCTGGAACTGACTGTTTAACGCTGGTTCGCGAAATGTCGCGGAAGCAAGAGTCGCCACCGTCTTTTATTTTCTCCAAATGGAAAGGACAAAAGCACAGAAAAATTCCTTTAAAGAGATTGCTCTCGGTTCGGGAGGTAGGTTATAGAAAGGGAAGGTGTTAGCACCCTTTCTATCCATGGTTATCCATGGGCTCTTAGATACTTGCTCAATGTGTTTTCAAAAATGTTTGCTTGCTTTTCAATGTGGGTTTTAAAAAAGTTTCTTTGAAAAATTTCAGTTCGACTCGTACGTCAGAGTGTTTGAAAAATGCTTTCGAAAGCTTTTTGAAAAGTGTCGGTGTGAAAAGATTTTTTTGTTTGTTTTTGAAGAGAGCAAGTATCTACGAGAACCTACCTACCCTAAGGAATTCGTCTGTGTAAACGTCCTTTAAAGTAGTGCCATCCCACCATTGAGAGGTAGGTAGCACCACCGTTGGAGGTGTTCGGGTCAATTCGAGTTTGTAGGGACATGGTGATCACCAGAGCAATGGGAAGACACCTTAGAAGCTACCCTCATGCCAGGTTCCCGGATCATGAGGACTTACTAAGACATCCTCTACTCGACGATCACCTTTCGAGGCAAGGCAACAGTGAGGCGTACCCTAGGGGTGGTGTGTGCGATTCATGTGTCGTTTTCATTGATATTTGTCTTATCATGTTTATTGGTGTTCTACGCTTGATTTTATTTTAAGTCCATACATTCTTTCATGCTTATTTAACAGTTTAATATTTGCGGGAAAATAAATCTAAACTATTACAAATGGCGCGGATCTACATCGCCAAAATTAAACCGGACCCGATTTGACAGAAGATAAATAAAGTAAAAGAAAGTGCGAAAAGTTTAAGTTACAACGCTTTGGGAGAGATACATAATGAATTAAGCGAAATAAAACAAATGTGCGAATTAAATAAATTACGAACGAGGGCGTTGGACCCTTTTGCAAAATATTATTAATAATGGAATTGAAATTAAGAATTAAAAAGAATGTTTTTTTTGGTATTTTTGGTTATTAAAATTTAATAGAAAAAATAATTAATTAAAATTAAAATGAAGCGTCAAACCCTAATTCTAATGGTTTTTAAGTTTATTGTGAAAATATTAAGTTTTAACCTAATTTAAATCTAAGTTAATTTACATGCAATTTAATGAAAATAAAATAAGTAATATTATTATTATGAAAAAAAAGGGAAAATTAAAAAGGAATAAAAAGAATTCATTAAACCTAATTCTATATTTTTTTGTATTTTTGTTTAAAAGAATTTAAAATTTGCAACCTAATTAAACTAAATAATTACATATTAATTTATTTATGAAAGTATTGGAATAAAATAATTTATTATGTTTTTATCTTTTTCTGATTTTTTTAGGCATTTTTTATGTATTGTAAAAATAATGAATTAAATTAAAACAATAAAACAAATAAAAATAATAATTAAAAAAAAAAGATATAAGAAAAATAAAAAAAACTTGCAAACCAGGGGGGGTGGAGGTCCCCAAAATGGAGGTATGACTTTGCATGATCTGGCCCATTAAGCATGAAATTCGATGACTTTTCTAGGTGTTATGTGGCATGTTGACTGGGATTGTAGCGTGTTCATCAGTTCTGAGCCCTTGATCTGCATCCCTTGGACGCGTGGACCTTTGGATTTTGAGGCATATGGTGTGCCTTAAGGTTGTGCCTGCATATGATTATTAATGGAAAAATAATATGAAATTATTCAGACCTGGGACTCGAACCCAGGTCTTGGACGTTGAAGCCTTCAAGGTTTGCCAGCTGAGCTACACACGCATTCAAACATATTATGGCAAATAAATAACAAAAAGAAAAACCAACGCGTAGTGGAGAGAAACGCGCGCAATTCAAACGCTCCAATCGCTTGTGGCCACGTCTTCGTCTCTTTCACGTCCCATGTAACATAAACATTCAGCAACGGTTTTGGACGCGTTGCATTAGGCAGGCTATTGAAAAATAGCGACTAGCGCTAGGGTGTACATAAATTGATCGCGAATGGTGTTTCTTGTTCGTTGGAGCATGCTGGTTACAACCGTCATAGTCTTGAGGGCTAATTTTACTTAGTCTTAAAAGCCCTAAATTAAAATTCTGAAAACCCTAAAGATCAAGTATGGTATAATCTCGTATAGCACAGAAAAACGCAATTAAAGGTGTTAGTTAGCTTCAAAAACTCACAACAAACATGAATCAATAAAAAAAAAAGGCAAAGGATGCATAAATCATGATGTACAATTCTGAATTTTTCTCCTTGCAGTTCGAGTCATAGATACCAATTCTTGGAGCTTTGGTTGTTGTTTTTGATTGGCACACGTTCAGAGAACCTTGAGGAAGCTAATGGGACAATTCTTATGCTTTGAATTGACCTCTAGCACTGATTTCAGTTTTTTGAGTTTTGAAGGAATTTTTCAAGTTTGGTAGGGGAATTGCTGCGCAGTATTCAGTGTATGAGCATTAGGGTTTGATTCCTGTTTATGTATTGAAGCTATTAGGTCAAGAAAATTGAATAAAATCCATGGCCATAATGGTTTTCAATATTTGATTTCTTAAGGATCTTTTCCATATCTTTTCATGTGTATTTTGCTCTCAATCATGCCAATCAGCTCCAAATCTTTCCCCATTTGCATTTACACGAAATATTGACCTTAAAACATGTATAAAAAGATTGGTTTTGTTAGGTTAAATATTTTTCACATATTTAATTGATTTAATTGAATTAATATAAATAAAAACTCAAATAAATAAATAAAAATGAGAAAATACTTCCCTTGGGCCAAGTGGTCGTGCATATGCTTAGAATGATGAATCATGGAAGAAAAATGGGCCCATTAGCAATTTTAGGTCATTTGGATCAAAGTTGACTTTTCAAAATATCCAAAAATTTCCCAACTTCCACAAGGCATAACTTGCTCAATTTTTAAGCTTTTCACATGTTCTTGGACATTTTGGAAAGGTCTTTGAGTCCTCTAACCAATGCCTTTGGTCCCATGTCATTTTGATTTACCAATCGCAAGTTATGGCCTTTGACTTAAAGTCCCTTTTTGTTGACTTTTGAAAATGACCCATAATGTTGAAATTGATAACTTTTTGTGAGAGCATTTCTTGGACTTTAAGTATGAATATGAGTTGTAGGAAATGTCTTTCTCTTCAAAATGAGCTTTGGATGGAATTTTTCTGATAATCCATGTGAAAGTTATGCCCTGGTCAATTTCAGTTGACTTTTTCAACTGTCCAAATATAGTAACTTTTGCATCTTTGATGATTTCTGAGCCAAATTTTGAGAATCATGATCAAGCATTGATCAAATGATGTTTGTGGCTTCAAAATGATATATTGACCAAAAATTTGAACTTTTGACTGTCAAATGACCATTTTGCCCCTACAGTTGACTGTAGTGCAATTTAGGGTTTTGACTGTGCAATTTTGAGCTGAATGCCTTGAAACTTGATATGAGGATACTTGACCACATTTGTAAGCATATGAGACTTGATTGGGCCTTTGCAAACTTCCTTTTCTTGATCAGAACACAAACCCTAGTTTTGACTGTATAGGAGACAGTTGAACTGCATAACCCTTGGGGAATTTTGTGACTTGGCTTGGCAATTTCTTGGAGAATATGGGAGGGCAAATTTTGGGGTACAACAAATAGCATCCGTAATTGGAGCGTCTCTAAGTTATCTTTGGAAAGAACTCTGAATAAGCAAAAGAATAGCGTCCATATCTGGAGCATTTCCCAGCTATATCTGAAAGGAAACTCTTGAAAAAGCAAAAGAATAACGTCCATCTCTGGAGCATTTCTAAGCCATCTCTGAAGAGAAAATCTGAATAAGCAAAAGAATAGCATCCATATCTGGAGCATTTCCCAGCTATATCTGAAACTTTGAATAAGCAAAAGAATAGCATCCATATCTGGAGCATCTCTAAGCTATCTCTGAAGAGAAAATCTGAATAAGCAAAAGAACAACATCCATATTTGGAGCATCTCCCAGCTATATCTGAAAGGAAATCTAGAATAAGTATCAGAACGTCGCCATGCCTGGGTCACATCTGAACTATCTCTAGAAGGAGTTTTGAATAAGCAAAAGAACAACATCCATATTTGGAGCATCTCCCAGCTATATCTGAAAGGAAATCTGGAATAAGTATCAGAACGTCGCCATGCCTGGGTCACATCTAAACTATCTCTAGAAGGAGTCTTGAATAAGCAAAAGAACATCATCCATATTTGGAGCATCTCCCAGCTATATCTGAAAGGAAATCTGGAATAAGTATCAGAACATCGTCATGCCTGGGTCACATCTGAACTATCTCTAGAAGGAGTCTTGAATAAGAAAAAGAACAGCATCCATATTTGGAGCATCTCCCAGCTATATCTGAAAGGAAATCTGGAATAAGTATCAGAACGTCGCCATGCCTGGGTCACATCTGAACTATCTCTAGAAGGAGTCTTGAATAAGCAAAAGACAACATCCATATTTGGAGCATCTCCCAGCTATATCTGAAAGTAAATCTGGAATAAGTATCAGAACGTCGCCATGCCTGGGTCACATCTGAACTATCTCTAGAAGGAGTCTTGAATAAGCAAAAGAACAACATCCATATTTGGAGCATCTCCCAGCTATATCTGAAAGGAAATATGGAATAAGTATCAGAATGTCGCCATGCCTGGGTCACATCTGAACTATCTCTAGAATGAGTCTTGAATAAGCAAAAGAACAACATCCATATTTGGAGCATCTCCCAGCTATATCTGAAAGGAAATCTGGAATAAGTATCAGAACGCCGCCATGCCTGGGTCACATCTGAACTATCTCTAGAAGGAGTCTTGAATAAGCAAAAGAACAGCATCCATATTTGGAGCATCTCCCAGCTATATCTGAAAGGAAATCTAGAATAAGTATCAGAACGTCGCCATGCCTGGGTCACATATGAACTATCTCTAGAAGGAGTCTTGAATAAGCAAAAGAACAACATCCATCTCTGGAGCATTTCCAAGCTATCTCTGAAAGGAAATCTGGAAGAAGTATCAGAATGTCGCCATGCCTGGGTCACATCTGAACTATCTCTAGAAGGAGTCTTGAATAAGCAAAAGAACAGCATCCATATCTGGAGCATTTCCAAGCTATCTCTGAAAGGAAATCTGGAAGAAGTATCAGAACGTCGCCATGCCTGGGTCACATCTGAACTATCTCTAGAAGGAGTCTTGAATAAGCAAAAGAACAGCATCCGTATTTGGAGCATTTCCAAGCTATCTCTGAAAGGAAATCTAGAAGAAGTATCAGAACGTCGCCATGCCTGGGTCACATCTGAACTATCTCTAGAAGGAGTCTTGAATAAGCAAAAGAACAGCATCCATATCTGGAGCATTTCCAAGCTATCTCTGAAAGGAAATCTCTTTGATGTAGATATGTCCTGTCTAGATACAGGTATCGAATCCACAATCAATCGCTCACAGATATGCCCTGGCTAGATACAGGTGTCGAATCTGGAACTGCGACAGTTGATGGTAATCATCTTTGGATTGACCTTTTTCCTGAAAAGGCAAAACGTTAGATGTATGCAGTGTCATGATGCATGAACTGCATGATATTAAGAGGTTCTCAAAAATAAATGAGATTGTGTGATATGATGCGTATGTGCATGCATTGTATATGTGAGTAGGATGTATGAAAATGTGATATGTTTATGAATGTATTTTCGTCTAGGAAAATAAATCCTTGACGAATGTCGGGAAGTTGAATCCTGGGCTGATGTTTGAAGGACAGAGTTCTTTGTTTCCGCTGGGGATGATGATTGCAAGAGTAAACCGGTAGGAGAAGGTGACTCCGTTGGGGAATAAACTTGGCGAAGAGATTACTCTGCGGGGAATACTCTGTGGGAAGAGATACTTCGCTGAGGTTTGATGATAACTCCGCTGGGGATACCATTGTGGTGTTTTGTTGAGGAATTTGATGAACTCCGCTGGGGATAGGAAGACTTCGCCGGGGACGATCTTTCCGTGGTTTTTAGCTGAGGATAACCCAGTTATAGGCTCTGGTGGAGAATAACCTTTGAATAAAAAAGTCCAGGAGACGCGTTCGTGCTCTGTAGGGGTAAGCTTCCAGAATCTACTGGGGATAAGCTTCCTACTGGGGAGATGGTTCAACTCTCCTGGGGAGACTTTTAAGACTACACTGGGGAAGTGGCTCCACTGGGTGTCTGGTATTCCGCCAGGGAACAATCTTATGATCAAGACTGCCGGGGATGCTTGCTTAGGAATGTTTGCATACTCCGTTGGGGAATATTGAGATCTGCTGGGGATACCCAACTTCCACAAGGCTGACTGTAGGCTAACTCTGCTTGGGGAGAGTGTTGCTGACTTGTTGGAGATACTGTGCCTTGTAGGGCTGATTGGGAGACCAACTCTGCTCACGGAGTAATGTTGAGTCCTGACTTACTCTGCGGGGAGTGAAGGTATCTTGGTTACATTCTTCAGCCGAACCTACCTTGGTACCTTGGTGGACAGAGCAACTAGATCGCTTAGACAATTCAATATTGCCCCTGTTTCTGATGTCACCTGTAATTAATCCTTTGTTTCGCATGCAAATATTTATGAGTTAGCAATTAGTGTCAAATGCATATATCACAATTGAACATTGGACGTTCTTCACAAGACAAAACAGAAAAAGAAAAAAAACAATTGGCAATTGGTCTGAAAAGTGAATTTGTATTGATTTTTTGAATTTGCCTGTAAATAGGCGTTTATGTACAAGAGGCTGACGTCCTAGTAAGAGGATGCCGCCGAACAACATAGTTTATACAATTTGTACAAAGAAAACAAAACAGCTATGTGAAAAAGTCCCACTGGGTTTCAACTCTGCTATCGCCTTTATGTCCTCAAGCGTCTCATCACTTCGCTGCTCAGTTGAAGATGAAGTTGATTGATCGATGCTGTCTGAACCTGATAGTTGATACCGGATTCTGGATGCGAGGTGATCCAATGAGACATAGTATTACGCTTATCCCTAAATTTTTCCTGGACCGCCCTTTCAGGTTTTCAGTCCACCGGGATACCCCTTTTTGCCCAAGCCACCTTTTCAGGTTTTCGACTTGCCGGGTGTATAAATTTTTTTTTCATTTCATCCCTTATTTTTGCCCGAACCCTTTTGGTTCGCCGGGAAGCCCTAATTTTTGCCTAGGTATGTCAACCTAGCGGGTCTTTTATCATGCGTAGTATCTTTTAACTATGTCTGCATTGGCGGGGTGAGGAAGGTCGTCACCATCCATGGTAGTTAGAATCATGGCTCCTCCTGAGAACACATGTTTAACCACAAATGGCCCTTCGTATGTAGGGGTCCATTTGCCCCTGGGATCACTTTGAGGAAGAATGATGCGTTTGATTACCAGGTCCCCAACTTGATACTCTTGTGGTCTGACTTTCTTGTTAAAAGCTCTGATCATCCGTTTCTGGTACGTTTGACCATGACAAATAGCAGTGAGTCTCTTTTCGTCAATTAGGTTTAATTGATCAAGTCGAGTCTGGATCCAGTCATCTTCGCTCAAGCCTGCATCCTTCATTATCCGGAGAGAGGGTATCTGGACTTCAATCGGCAAGACTGCCTCCATGCCGTAGACCAAGGAAAAGGGAGTTGCCCCGGTTGACGTCCTTGTTGAGGTACGGTACCCATGAAGAGCAAACGGTAACATTTCATGCCAATCTTTATAGGTCACTGTCATCTTCTGCACAATCTTTTTAATATTCTTATTAGCTGCTTCTACAGCCCCATTCATCTTCGGCCGGTAAGGAGAAGAGTTGTGGTGCTGTATCTTGAATTGCTCGCAGAGCTCAGTGATCATCTTGTTGTTAAGATTGGTACCATTGTCCGTAATGATCCTTTATGGGATGCCGTATCGACATATTAGGTTATGCCGAATGAACCGTGCCACGACGTTCTTGGTTACAGTGGCATAAGAAGCTGCTTCAACCCACTTCGTAAAGTAATCAATTGCTACCAAGATGAAGCGATGCCCGTTGGATGCCGTAGGTCTGATCTCACCGATCATATCAATGCCCCACATTGCAAAAGGCCAAGGTGTTGTCAAGACGTTCAGAGGAACTGGAGGAACATGTACTTTATCTGCGTAAATCTGGCATTTGTGACATGTCCGAGAATGTTGGTAACAGTCAGCTTCCATTGTGGACCAGAAATATCCTGCTCGAAGGATTTTCTTTGCCATGGTGTGTCCACTGGAATGCGTTCCGAAGGTACCTTCATGCAGCTCTGCCATGATCTTTTCTGCTTCAGTCTTATCCACACAACGCAGTAAGGTTGAATCATGGTTTCGGTTGTATAGAATGCCATTGCCGAGGAAGAACTTTGTCGCGAACCTTCTCAGAAACTTCTTGTCGTTGACAGATGCACCTTCAGGATATTCTTGAGCTTCCAAATACCTTTTCACCTTGTGATACCAGGGTTTTTCAGTTACCTCTTCAGCCTCAAGGTCATAGCAATATGCGGGTTTGTCCAGTTTCCAGATAATGATTCGGGGAGCCTCGTTATCCCATTTGACTTTGAACATAGAAGACATCGTAGCCAACGCGTCCGCCAGCTGATTCTCCTCTCTTGGGAAGTGTTCAAAAGTTATCTCTGTGAAATGGGGGATCAATGTCAACACACATTCTTTGTAAGGAATAAGGTTTGGGTGTTTCGTATCCCACTCGCCTTTGATTTGATTGATCACGAGAGCGGAATCTCCGAAGACACTCAGAAACTTGATCCTTAAGTCAATCGCAGCTTGAAGACCCATGATGCATGCCTCATACTCCGCCATGTTGTTGGTGCAGTTGAAACATAGTCGGGAAGTAAGTGGAGTATGAGTGCCTTTAGGGGTTATGATTACAACACCAATACCGTTACCCAAAGCGTTGGAGGCTCCGTCAAAGTGCATAGACCACCGGGATCCTTCCTCAGGTCCTTCATCCGGTCCAGGTACTTCACAATCAGTCACTACCATGATGCTCTCGTCTGGAAACTCAAAGTTCATTGACTGGTAGTCGTCTACCGCCTGGTGTGCCAAATGGTCTGCCAATACACTTCCCTTGATGGCTTTCTGAGTTGTATACTGGATGTCGTATTCTGTCAAGATCATCTGCCATCTTGCTATTCTTCCGGACAGAGCAGGCTTTTCGAATATGTACTTTATTGGATCCATCTTTGAAATCAATAGAGTAGTGTGAGTCAGCATATACTGTCTCAGCCGGCGAGCAGCCCATACCAAAGCGCAGCAAGTTTTCTCGAGCAGTGAGTATCGGGTCTCACAGTCGGTAAACTTTTTGCTAAGGTAATAAATGGCGTGCTCTTTTCGACCAGACTCGTCATGCTGCCCCAGCACACACCCCATTGAGCTGTCAAGTACCGTCAAGTATAGTATCAGAGGTCTCCCTTCAACCGGTGGCATAAGAATGGGTGGTTCTTGGAGATACTCTTTGATTCTGTCGAAAGCGGCCTGACATTCATCGTTCCAACGTACTACCTGATCTTTCTTCAGCAGCTTGAAGATTGGTTCACAGGTGGCAGTTAGATGCGAGATAAATCGGGCAATATAATTCAGACGTCCTAGAAAGCCTCTGACTTCTTTCTCTGTCTTGGGAGTTGGCATCTCTTGTATGGCTTTAACCTTGGCAGGGTCCACTTGAATACCTTTGTCGCTCACGACGAAGCCTAGCAACTTCCCAAATCTTACCCCGAAGGTACACTTGTTCGGGTTCAACCTCAGCTTGTACAACTTCAGACGGTCAAACAGCTTCTGCAGATGGCCAAGGTGTTCTTCCTCAGTTTGAGACCTTGCAATCATATCATCGACGTACACTTCAATCTCATGATGGATCATGTCATGAAATAAAGCAACCATGGCACGTTGGTAGGTTGCCCCAGCATTTTTCAACCCGAATGGCATGACCTTGTAGCAGAAGGTGCCCCACTGAGTAACAAAGGTAGTCTTTTCCATATATTCAGGAGCCATCTTGATCTGATTATAACCTGAAAAACCATCCATGAAGGAGAACACCTTATGCTGAGCAGTATTGTCAACCAGAACGTCGATGTGAGGTAGAGGGAAATTATCCTTAGGGCTCGCCCTGTTCAAATCCCTGTAGTCAACATACATTCGGACCTTGCCATCTTTCTTTGGCACCGGAACCACATTGGCAACCCACTGAGGGTAAGAAGTCACTGCTAGAAACCCGACATCAAATTGCTTCATAACCTCAGCTTTGATCTTCTCGGACATCTCTGGACGCATACGGAGGACCTTTTGTTTTACCGGAGGGCAGCCTTCCTTGGTAGGCAAGTGATGGACCACAATGTCGGTATCCAACCCAGGCATGTCTTCGTAGGACCAGGCGAAGATTTCCACATAATCATGCAACATCTGAATCAACCGCTGTTTTACGCTGAGCTCTAGATTGGCACCAATCTTAACTTCCTTTTTATCTATCTCAGTACCCAGATTTACCGTTTCCACTGGCTCCTCATGTGGCTGAATGGCCCTCTCTTCCTGGAGTAGCAGTCTTGCAAGTTCACCAGGCACTTCGCAATCATCTTCACCTTCGTCTTCGGCTAGGTTGATCGGATTTTCGAAGTCATAACTGGCAGTAGCAGAGTCGTTACCAGTGAGATCCAGAGTGGATTGAAACCTGTATGAGTGAGTGTGTGTAAATATAGCTGTTTTGCAATATGTAAAGAAAGAAAGGGAGCGCAAGATTTGAAATGTAAAAAACGTCCAATGCTTTTATTCATGATATATGAAAGTGACAAACAAAAGCCCTCACAAATAAAACCACGATTCCCCGGGTAAGACACCGGGCCATAAAGTTTAGAATTATTGTTTATTACAAATCCAAAACAAAGAAGTTCATTACTGGGTGACAAAAGTAATAGGTGTAAAGTCTTTTGCAGTCCAGTTGCTAGGTCCACCGTTGGTCGTTGGGTAGATCCAGCTGTCAAACTCGGATTCTTCCACTTCGTCTTCATCCCCAATAGCATTCACTCCTGGATTGGTGATGAGCACAGGAGGTCTTCCAATCCTTGCCTTGCGCACAGCCTTCTGAGCTTCTGCAGTGAAACCCAAGCCAAATTTGTCAGTCTTTGGAGTAAAATCAGGGAGCCTGCCCCAGTTTTCACATTCACCTTTTTCAACCACAGCCCGGGCATCCTTCAAGGAAGCCATCTTCAAAGGAGAACCCTCTTCAGTCACTGCTTCTGCTGCTGCCAATGTTTGAGGTACCTCTTCAAAATGTTGAAAGGGGGTCTCAATGAACTCCCCGTCCATTTCCACATACCTGAAGGAGTTGAGGTGGCTGACCATGTATTCCTCTTCCCCTTGCACTGTTACGATCTTCCCCCTGACCGGGTATTTGAGCTTTTGATGTAAAGTTGAAGTCACGGCTCCAGCCTTGTGGATCCACGGGCGACCCAGCAAACAAGAATAGGATGGACAGATGTCTATCACATAGAATTTTGAATCAAAAACCTGTGACCCGACCCTGATCGGGATGTCAACCTCACCATGTACCATCCTTTTGGACCCGTCAAAGGCCCGAACAACAATGTTACTTGGTTTGAGCTCTAAACCTTCACAGTCCAGCCTGTCTAGAGCCTTCTTGGGTAGTACGTTCAGTGAAGAACCCGTGTCAACCAGCACGTGAGCAAGAGTAGTGCCCCTGCATTCAATGGAGACATGCAGGGCATCATTATGGTTCTTCCCCTTGGCCGTCAGATCATCATCGGAGAAACCCAGACCATTATCAGCGGTTAAGTTGGCCACACAGTCGGTGAATTGATCAGCAGACGTTTCTTGGGGCATGTGGGCCATCTTCAGGAAAGCAATCAGGGCCTTGGTATGGGCCTCTGAACACAGCAACAGTGATAGCATGGAGATTTTGGAGGGGGTGTGCCCCAGCTGTTCAACGACGTTGAAGTCACTTTTCTTTATAATTTTGAGGATCTCTTCCATCTCTTGCTTGGAAGCCTCAACAATGGTCTTTGGTGCCTCCGTCCGGGCAGGCACATCAGCAGCAATCCCCTTGCCATGAGCGTCAGATGACTCGGCAACAGGGGTAGAAACTTGATCAGGGGGGAAACAGACACACTGGCAGGTATGATGACAAGAGGCCTCTGAATGGCTGGAGGAGCAATGTCGGGTGGGAACAGTCTTCCACTACGAGTGACCTTAGCAGGCCCGGTGATGTTGGTGACACCGGTACCCGTGTTGAACTCTTGTTTCACTCCCAGAACATAAACATCTGCCCCATAGTGCCATGGGACAGCTTTATCAGACTTGTAGGGGATGGGCCCCGGAACAGTAATAGTTATAGGAGCAATCTTGTGAACAGGCAAAATTTGGACAGGCTTCTTTGAAGGAGCCTTGGAAGGGTTGTTGAAAATGGTAACAATTGAAACTTCTTCAACAGGGGCAGCAGGAATGGCAGTCTTTTGGAACAAGATCTCTTTACTATCCATCAGGTTTTGGACGCCTGATTTCAGCAAAGAACAACCAGTAGGGGAATCAGCACATAAAGGGCAACCTTTGCTACATCCCGGAAATAAACCGGCTAGCAACAGGTTCCTCTTGACGGTCAGCAGCGGAGTAGCAACATCATCCACAGAAGCTACATACAAATCCTCCTCAACAGCGTTCACTCCATGCCGGGGCATGGGAGCGGTCACAACATTTGGCCTTTCGGGCGCCTCGAATTGTATTTCCTTGGCATCAATAAGGTCCTGACCTTATTCCTCAGGGCCCAACAATCATCAGTAGAATGTCCCGGGCTATCAGAGTGATACGCGCAACAGGCGTTGGGGTTGTACTTCGGAGATGCTGTGTTTACCATCTTCGGAGCTTCCTTGACTGTTACTAGGCTAGTTGACAGCAGTTGCAGCAGGATCTGAGAGAGGGTCATGCTGAGCCGAGTATACTGCCTTTTGGGCCTCTCAGCTCTTGGCTGGTTGTATTGCTGAGGAGCAACAACAGGCTTAGAAATAACCACCGCGTTGACAGCTTGGCGGCGTTCTGGTTTGTTCTGTCTTCTGGGACCATACACAACACTAGCCTCCTTCTTGAAGGGCTTCTTTTCAGCATTTGATGAGGCACCCTTCTATATCTTTCCCGATTTGATACCAGCTTCGATCCTCTCGCCAGTCAGGATCAGGTCAGTAAACCCAGCAGAGGAATTACCAATGAGATGGTTGAAGAATGGACCGGATAGGGTCCCCAAGAACATGTCCACTAGCTCACGATCCGTCAATGGTGGCTGCACCCTGCCAGCCAGATCTCTCCATTTCTGTGCGTACTCCTTAAAACCTTCACCCGTTCCCAGTGACATACCCTGGAGTTGGGTACGCGTGGGAGCGAGGTCGGAATTATATTGATACTGCTTGTAAAAAGCAGTGGCCAGATCCTCCCAGTTACGAATGTTGGTTCCATCCAGCTGATAGAACCATTCGAGATGAGTCCCTGAAAGACTCTCCTGGAAGAAGTGGATCCATAAGTTCTTGTCTGCTGTGTAAGGCTGGATCTTCCTTACATAAGAACGGAGGTGCATCTTAGGGCAGGAAGCCCCGTCATACTTCACAAAGGCATGCGCCTTGAACTTGTACAGGATCACCACCCCAGAGGATAACCCCAAGTCTCCGAAATCCAACCCAGGCACACGTTGAATCTCCATAGCATTTAACCTGTCCTCTAGCTGTTTGTACCGGTCCTCAGCAGGAGGGTACTGTTCATCGTTGAAGTCTGTCTCAGTATCAGAAACCATAGGACTAGGGACCTCTCTCCCTTGGTGACTGCCTTCCCCCACAGATGGAGTAGTCCTCTCAGCTTCATTTTGCAGCGTATTCCCGAGTCTGCGCCCAGTGTTGAATAACACAGTCCTCTTCTTCTTCTTATTCTTCTTCAGGAGCAAAGCCTTCAGCTCTTGTTGTCCCTGGGCCAAGTTCATGACCATCTCCTGGAATTGGGCGTTTTGGGCCTGAAGGGCCTTGAAAGCTTGCTCGGTAGTGAGTTCAGGATTCATGATGCTTGAGTGCTGAAATAAAAAACGAAGAAGATTAAGCAACCTGTAGAAAAAGGGTACCTGTTATGCACATGATGCATGATATGCTATTTATGCAATGCATTCAAGGGTTCGAAAGTTCAAATTCGTTGTAGCAAAAAAAAACACACTTTTTATTAGGAAATGAATTATTCAGTACATCAAGGCCTCATGGGCAAAACATTACAAAATAATTAATCCCAAAAGACACTGCGCATCCTCTTTGGAGCAATGTAAGTGTTGAGAGTCTTTTCCTCGTGCAGTAGACGTGTGAGCTCCAAGACCTTCTTCTCACTGGCATGTAGACTGGTTTCAAGAGAATTTCGTTCTTCCTTGAGTTGGACCCAGCTTTTCTGCATTTCTTCCCAGGATGTAGGCATGTCAGGATGCTGAATAGTGTAGGGCATCTCTCCTTCCAAGACTGGCTCTTTGATTACAGGGAGAACATGAGGATATGGCATCACCAGCTTCTGGGACTGGGCTCGTACCCACTTGAGATAAGGCTCCAGGGGGATGGAGTTCTTGTGCCCCAGTGTCTTGCTGTCTACCCTGTTGGGCATCCTCCAAGCTCTGATAAATCTCTGGCGAAGTCCTTGTGCATCATTGTCGAAGTCAAAAACTATGTCAGGAATCAACATATCATGAGGGCCATCCCTCCGAGCATATCCAAACTGTCTCAAAGCCAAGCATGGGTTGTAAGTAATACCCCCTCTGATTCCAAGTAAAGGAACATTAGGAAACTCCCCGCAATGATCAATGATAGTGACATCTTCTCTGGACCAAGAACACCAATGTATATCAACATGTGTAAGAGTCATCAATCTTTGTGACCATCTCAAACCCCGCTCGTTCTTCAAAACTGATTGTGGAAGGTGCGAAATAAACCACCTTCCCAGGAGAGGAGTGCAGCACATAAGAACACCTCTTTTTCTCATGGTTCGAGTGTAACATGAGTGAAGGATGTCCCCAAGCAACGTAGGTATAGGATTCCTGGACATGAAGATCTTGACAGCATTGATATCTATAAGCTGATCTGGCTTAGGGAATAACACCAACCCATAGACAAGGAGGGCTACAACTTCTTCAAAGGCTTGTAGGTCAAGGGAATTCCAACATTCTTGTGCTTTCTCAAACAGAAACTTGGCCAAGAACCCTTTGATACCACTTTTGGTTTCCCAATGTCCCTTGATGTCAGATGGTTGTAGGCATAATGCTTTAGCAACCTCTTCAAGTTTTGGTTCCCTTTCCGTACCGTTGTAGGGTAGTTGACTGAGGATAGGGATCTTCAGAAGCTGGGAGAACTCTTCCAAAGTAGGCACCAGTTGATAATCCGGGAAAGTAAAACAGTGGTGCAGAGGGTCAAAGAATTGGAACAACACTTTCACCATGTCCTCTTCAATGTTGGTATTGACCAAGCTGATGAGTCTACCATGCCTTTCACCGAATAAAGAGTTCTCGGGAATCCTGGATGTAAGTTCCTTAAGCTGAGGAGGGACCCTTACAAGGTTGACCTGAATTGTCTTTCTGCGGATAGTTTCCATGTCCTACAAAACAGGAACAAAGATGAAGATTCGAACCCCTGAAGTGGTTAGTGGATGCATATGATGCTGTATGATGTTATGATGCTATGATAAGAGCACACCACAAGTATTCACAAAAAGCAAACATGGTAAGGCACACAAGTCACACAAGACAGCCCTTAGAGTTTAGGCCAACATGGGGTTTGGGGTACTACCCTCTTGAAGTTGGTGGGCTCAAACCTGTCCTATCAAAGTAACCGGGTTCTAAGGAGCTCAATATCATTGGATTGTTTTCTGTGTTCATCGTTTCGATTTAGCCACTGAACTGGCGATCAAAATATCCCAAGAAAACAACCCTCAACTGAGTGTAGTATCGAGTATCAACCAACTTCGGACTGCACCATAGTCAGTTATCTCACTACCCTAAAGAGGCCAGGATGGTTCAATTAAGGTTCCTAAGGTCAGTTGATGCTTCACGACACCACGCGGCGGCCTCGTACTCTCCTTGACTTGACTCAAGGGTTACCGATACTCACCAAAGTGCCACATCAACGTAGCAGACTGCTTCAACCGTGTCGGTATACCCCGCACAGTTCCCTCACAGTCTTGTTGCTACTTTCTAAGAAGGTATCCCCCAGATCCGGGTTAGGATCTATAGAACTCCCAAGACAGGCCCAATAATATTAAAGCAAGCAAAACAAAGCAATTGAAAACATAAGTATGAGCTATCCTAAGGTACACCTCACTTTAAGTGTCCCCAGCAGAGTCGCCAGTTCTGTGATCGGTGGATTTAGAACTGACTGTTTAACGCTGGTTTCGCGAAATGTCGCGGAAGCAAGAGTCGCCACCGTCTTTTATTTTCTCCAACATGGACAGGACAAAAGCACAACAAAATTCCTTATGAGAACGTTTCTCGATTCGGGAGGTAGATTTATAGAAAGGGAAGGTGTTAGCACCCTTTCTATCCATGGTTATCCATGGGCTCTTAGATACTTGCTCTTATGTTTTCAAAATGTTTGCTTTTCAAAATGTGAGTGGATTTGAAAAAGTTTCTTTGAAAGATTTCTGAATAACTCTTGTATTTGTCCTCAAGAGTGTTTGAAAAATTTGTTTTGAAAGCTTTTGAAAGTGTAAGGTGTGAAAAGTATTTTGTTTGTTTTTGAAAAGAGCAAGTATCTATGAGTCATCTACCTACCCTAAGGAATTAGACTGTGTAAATGTCCTTAAGGTAGTGCCATCCCACCATTGAGAGGTAGGTAACACCACCGTTGAAGGTGTTCGGGTCAATTCGAGTTTAGGGACAGTATGGTCACCGAAGCAACAATTAGGACACCTTAGAAGCTACCCTTATGTCCTTGATCCTTTTTTAATCCGAGGCAACCGTTTCGAGGCAACTATTTCGAGGCAACTGTTTCGAGGCAACTGTTTCGAGGCAACTGTTTCGAGGCAACTGGATCATGGACATAAGGACTTACTAAAACGTCCTATACTTGACGACCACGTTTCGAAGGCAACAGGTGAGGCGTACCCTAGAAGTGGTGTGTGTATCTGTGTGTTGTTTTCAGTTTAACAGTTATCTTTGATCATGGCATTGTGAGCTACACTTATTTTTAATTAGCATACATTCTTTCATGCAAGTTAACAGTTAAGGGGTGCGGAAAGTAAATTGCGGAAACGTAAATCCTACGCTATTACAAGGCGCGGGTCTATACATCGCCAAAAATTACAAAGACCCGTTTTTTTAGTAAATAAGTACGGAAATTAAATAAAGCGATAAACCTATTTAACTATTACATTCTTGAAGGCAGTTACATAATAATCAAATGAAGTAAATGCGCGCGAATAAATTAATCGGGAATGTCTAAGGGTGTTGACCCTTTTAAGAAAAGAAATTAATTTTTTTTGGTCTTTTTTGTAATTAAAATGAAATTAAAGCTAATTAATGACTAATTAATTAATTTAATTAAAGAAAATATTTTTTTATGTTTTTTATGTTTTTATGAAATAAAAAGAAATGGAATAAAATTAAAAGTTAACTTTACCTAATTCTAGATCTATTTTAGTTATTTAAGAAAAGGAATTAAAATTGCCTAAATTAAACTAATTTAGTTAATGTTTATTTACAAAATAAAATAATAATAATAATAATGATGTAATTCTATTTTTTTGATTTTTATGAAAATATGTTAATTAAGTTAATTTGTTAATAATAATAAAAATAAAAAAGGTTAGAAATTAAAATAATAGAAGAAAAAAAGAAAACAAAATGAAAAAAGAAGTAAAACCAAGGGGGGTGTGGGCTGAAATTTGGAGGTGTTGAATTGAGAATTGTGGCCCATTTGAACAAGGCCTGTATGAATTTTTTGATCGCCTACAACATGCTTGACTCCAGACCATGGTGTTCCTTTCTTTTTGTCCCTTGGATCTGCCTTGGATGACACTTGGCTTGTTGGGATATGAGGTCCATAGTGTTCCTCTTTTGAGAATCTGTACATGAAAGCAATGAAAAAAAAATATGGAAATTATAGGGGACCTGGGAAGCGAACCCAGGTCCCAAAGATTACATGACACGCTGCCAGCCACTACACCAAACACAATTAGTTGTAAACATAATAGGAACAAAACAATGTATGGAATAAGTGCCCTATAGGCTGAAACAACGCGCGCGAATTTGAATACGCCTATGCCTGGCTGCCACACAGTCATCTTCAAGCTTTTTCTGCAAAATACAAAACATATAGCGGGGGTTTTAAACCCCCACTAAATACATTCATTTCAATAATAGCGATTAGCTCCTCGTGAAGCATAAATTAGGCGCGATCGGTCCATTTTATTCGTCTTGTTCAGCTGAATTCGTCCATGCCTGTTTGGAACCCTGATTTTACAGTATGGTGAAACCCCTAATTTCAAACCTTGAAAACCCTAAAATGCTTTAATGGTAAATCATGATTTAACGCGTTAGAATGCAATTAGATTATTCCATTAGCTTTAGAAGGCCCCTAACCATACAAACCAATCAAAAAAAATGGATCAAATGCTCATGAAATATGATATACAGTTTTGAGAAATGAAGCAAACCGAGTGAGTTGTATGGGATGATTCCTTGAGTGATTGCGCTTGGTTCTGATTGCCAAAGGTTCCTAGGGATACAAGGAATGTATTTGGATTGAAATGGAGGCTTGGAACAGGCTGCAAATAGGTTTTCAGTTTTACTTTTTTCTCTTGAAAGTTTGAAATGTGTTTGGCCGTTTTGAGGGTTTCTAGCTCGTGTATGCAACCAGGAATGCTTGCATATCTGTTATGTAATGTGTGTCAAACAATATTATGGTCATTGAAGCCTTGCATTCATGTTTGAGATTTCCTCCATAACCAACATTGAACCATTTTCCATATTTGTGTCAAATTTGAATTCTTGCTTGGAATAGGCCCTTGCACGAATTTGGAATGTGTTTTAAGGTGTATCAAAGCTAATCATCACAAAATATATCCCTCAATTAATTTCTTTGATTTTTATTTGATTTTAAAAGATTTAAAATGAATTAAATCAAATAAAATTAAATAAAAATGGAAAAATTAATTTTAAATCTTGAAATAAATTGTGGGACACGTGGGAAGCATGGCCAATCTGAAACAAGTGGAAAAAGTGGGCCCCTTTTGTCAAAAATGAAGTTTCAAGGATAATTGACTTTGGCCATTTCACAAAAATTTCCCAACTTCTCCAATGCATATCTTGCTCAATTTTGAAGTTATGAACATGTTCTTGGACATTTTGGAAAGGCCTTGAAGTCCTTTAACCAATGTCTTTGGTCCCATGTCATTTTGATTTACCAATCTCAAGTTATGGTCTTTGACTTAAAATTCCTTTTTGTTGACTTTTGAAAATGACCTATGATGTTGAAATTGATAACTTTTTGTGAGAGCATTTCTTGGGCTTGGAATGTGAAGATGAGTTGTAGGAAATGTCCTCCCCTTCAAAATGAGCATTGGATGGGATTTTTCTGATGAACCATGAAAATGTTATGCCTTGGTCAAGTTACAGTTGACTTTTCAACTGTCCAAAAATAGAAACTTTTGACACCTTGATGATTTTTGAGCCATTCTTGTGAAATCATGGTCAAGATTTGACCAAATGATGATTGTGGCTTCAAAATAAGATGTTGACCAAAATTTTTGACTTTTGACTGCCAAATGACCATTTTACCCCTGCAGTTGACTGTTGAGCAAATGGGACTTTTGACTGTGCAACTTGACCTTGTGAGCCTTGAAACTTGACATGTAGGTGCTTGACAATGTGTATGAGCATATGGGACTTGATTGAGCCCTTGAAAACTTCAACTTCCTTGCAAGAACCAAAACCCTAATTTTGCCTGTCTTAGGAGGATGGTTGACTGTGTAGCCCTTGAGTAGACTTTGAACCATTTAAGGTGATGCTTGGCAAAACTTTGAAGATTATGGGAGGGAAAATTTTGGGGTACAACACTATGGCATATGCGCTTTGGTCATCTACATCATGCTGGTTTGAGAAGGTTGGTGAAAAGGAACATGGTGCATGGACTACCAGACATGGATTTCGAAGGAAAGTTCTGTGAAGAATGTGTGCTCAGCAAACAAACAAGAACCTCATTTCAAAAGAAGACAGAGTATCAAGCTAAACATATTCTCGAATTGATACATACTGACATATGTGGACCAATCACTCCAGAATCCTTCAGTGGAAAAAGGTACTTCATTTCTTTTATTGATGACTTCTCAAGAAAAACCTGAGTTTACTTCCTGAAAGAAAAAATCTGAAGCATTAGAGGTGTTCAAAAAGTTCAAAGTAATGGTGGAGAAGGCAACAGACAGACACATCAAAGCAATTCGATCTAACAGAGGAGGTGAGTATACTTCGATGGCCTTTGTGAAGTACTGTGAAGAACATGGCATAAGGAGATTCCTAACTGCACCATATTCACCTCATCGAAATGGTGTGGCTGAAAGAAAGAATCGAACTATTCTTGACATGATTCGATCAATGCTCAAAAGCAAGAACATGTCGAAAGAATTCTGGGCAGAAGTAGTAAAATGTGCTGTTTATGTTCAGAATAGATGTCCACATTCGAAGTTAGAAGATAAAACACCACAAGAAGCATGGAGTGGACAGAAGCCAACAATTTCTCATCTCAAGGTATTTGGTAGTATAGCTTATGCACATGTACCAGATCAACAAAGAACAAAGCTTGAAGACAAAAGTCAGAAGTACATATTCATTGGATATGATGAGAAGACGAAAGGGTACAAGCTCTTTGATCCCATAAGCAAGAAAGTGTTCGTGAGTAGAGACGTTCGAATGAATGAAGCAAGCAAGTGGGACTGGAATAATTCGACAGAGGTTATTGACGCAGTCGAAGAAAAAACTGTAGCTGTACCAACAAGTATTCCAACAGAACATGAAGAAACTGAAGATGAAGATGAACCTCTACAACCTAGAATGAGAAGTTTGCAAGATTTGTATAATTCAACAAGTGAGGTGCATCTTGTGTGTCTTCTGGCAGATGCGAAAAACATCAGTGTCGAAGAAGCGTTATGAGACAAGAAGTGGAAAAGTGCCATGGACGAAGAGATTAGAGCAATCGAACGCAACAATACTTGAGAGCTAGTCGAATTTCCAAAAGGTAGTCAACCCATTGGTGTAAAGTGGATATTCAAGAAAAAGATGAATGCTCAAGGAGAAATCGAAAGATTCAAAGCACGATTGGTTGCGAAGGGATACAAACAGAAAGCAGGAATTGACTGTGACGAAGTGTTTGCGCCTGTTGCAAGAATGGAGACAATTCGATTACTCATTTCTCAAGCTGCTCAATTCAAATGGCCAATATTTCAAATGGATGTCAAGACAACATTTTTGAATGGTGTGCTCGAAGAAGAAATCTATGTCGAACAACCACTTGGATATATGAGAATTGAAGAACAGAAGAAGGTGTTAAAACTGAAGAAAGCACTGTATGGGCTGAAGCAAGCACCTATGGCATGTAACACACGCATTGACACATATTTCAAAGAGAATGGGTTTGAGCAATGTCCTTATGAACCAACCCTCTATGTGAAGAAAAATAGAAGTAATGTATTACTTGTTGCTCTCTATGTTGATGACCTTATCTTTCTAGGCAGTGATGTTCAGATGATCAAAGGTTTCAAGAGCACCATGACAAGCAAATTTGAAATGACAGACTTAGGTCTGATGAGATTCTTTCTTGGTCTGGAGGTTCGACAAGAAGAAGCTGGAATATTTATCTCACAAGAAAAATATGCAAAGGAAATCCTAGAAAAATATAAAATGAAGAATTGCAATCCAACTTCGACGCCAACGGAACCAGGTGCAAAACTGTCAAAGTTTGATGGAAGAGAACGGGTTGAAGGAAGCAAATATCGAAGCTTGGTAGGTAGCCTTCGATATCTCACATGCATAAGGCCAGACATTTCACTTAGTGTTGGCATTGTAAGTCGATTCATGGAGGAGCCAGTACACACACATTGGAAGACGCTGGAACGAATTCTAAGATACATCCAAGGAACAGTATCACTAGGAATGCTTTATTCAAAAACAGAAGACTACAAGTTAGTTGGTTATTCTGACAGTGATTGGTGTGGAGACATAGACGATCGAAAGAGCACCTATGGATATGTGTTTTTCATGGGAAACACAACATTTACTTGGCTATCGAAGAAGCAACCTATAGTAACACTTTCGACGTGTGAAGCTGAATATGTGGCAGCATCCTGGTGCGTCTGTCATGCAGTATGGCTCAGAAGATTGATAAGCAAGATGGAGCTAAAACAGGAAGGTTCAATAATAATACAAGTGGACAATAAATCAGCTATCGAATTAGCAAAGAATCCAGTGAATCATGAACGAAGCAAACACATTGATGTTCGATTTCACTTCGTTCGTGAACATGTTAAAAAGGAAAGTGTCGAATTGAGGCATGTAGCAAGCAAAAACCAAACAGCGGATATTTTCACAAAACCACTATCAAAAGAGATCTTCGACAGATGCAAGAAGATGATAGGAATGCTGGATGGAAGAAACATTTAAGTTTACATAGAAGTTTTGTTGAGTAAACTTTACATAGTAATAAGTTTTCATATTAAATATGATATTAGAAAGATTAAGAACCAATGTAATTTGAAAGGACAAAAGTTAGTAAGTTATGATAGTTTTTATTAGTAGGAGTTATCTTTTGGAATTGTAAAAGTCATTGGGTCTATATAAGGATCAAAAGTGTATTTTATTTAACAAGCAATAAAAAAAAGGTTTATCTTTTTCTCAAAATAAATCACATAAAGAAGTATGCTTCTTTATATCAGGGTCGCTCTCGAAGACAATTTTTCGTCCGACATTGATGATGCGGAGGTGGAGAAGAACTCGGATATATGTGTCGTTCGGTTGAGGACACGCGTCAATAACAACTCGGGGGTAACAAGATGCCTTCGTTGGTCACAAACCTACGAATCAACGATACCGACACCACCTTTAAAAGCTAACTAACATTTTGTTTGTTTGTAGAATTCATCATCGCACATGATGCATTTGATTTTAGGAACTATCCTATATGTTGAATTACGATACAATGTTACTTGCATATTTTCTAATATTTACACTATGAAGCTCATCCTTACTCGTGACATGTGACCGTATCTACTTTGGAGAATAAAAGAAGGGATTCACAGGAGTGTAGAATCTAGACAATGGTAACTAAACCGGTCTCTCCGCCGTCGAAATCTCCGGTCTTGTATTTACTCTTTTTCAGGGACAGTTAGCTTACTAAAGTGAATACGCGAGAACAGTATATTGGGTGCCGCGGTACAAAGTCACATGGTCGATGTCAATGATAGGCCATGATTACAGATAAGTAATATGCATCCGATTAATGAATTTAAGACTATTGATGGCAACAGCTCTCTCACAAATGAGTTTTTCCTTTTTCATTCTAACCAGTTTTGATATCTCTGATTATTGATTTGATATGCAATTAGCAGCGTCAAGATAATCCAATGCTCTTATCGAAGGCGACGATAAATTGTGATTGACGGCGATAAAGTCATCTAGAGAATGATCGGTATAAAGGTGATGTTATTTCACTGACTTCGAATATGTTGTCTCTTACGGATTTTTAGTTTGTTGAGAATGATTATAAAACTATTTTCATGGACTATGCGTACCTTTTCTTTCCCTAAAAAAATTGGTAGAACTTGCATCTATTAATTGGATAAATGAGTTATCTCCTTAAAATTACTGTTTGTTTTTCACTAAAGACACAATAATTGCCTTGCATAATACGCAAGACAAATATTGTGTCTTTAATAGAAAACAATTAAGATGCGAATGGACAATGATAGGCCATGTTAGCGCTTGCTGCTTAGTACTCTCTTTTAAATCTTTTTGAACGAGGAAAGCTTATCTAGAAATAACATTGGCGTTCTGATACAACACGGTGTTGAGAATAATTTCATGTTATAATATATCAAACTTTTGTCAAATAGTAGATATACTTTGCACATTATTGTAAAATTTCATAATATGATACTCTGAGTTATGACTATTATAAAGATGAGATCAGATCCTGGGAGTCTAAGTTAGTACTAATATTTTTGCTAAAATATGTTTTGTAAATCTATTTCTCAATGAGGAGGTCTCCTATAATTAAGACGCGAATGAATAAAATGAATCTCGAAAGTATGGATTTATCAAGTAAAAATCTTCGGCAAAGTATCGAGAAGCAAAGTCCTCCCTAGTCGGGATGGCTCCGGGTTAAAGCGTTTCAACTTCTTTCAACAAAGCCTCACGCTTGGGGAAATTATATAGACATCCCAATCAGGTATAGACATCTCGATTATTTATAAGGCGCACTAGTGAAATATAGTAAGTGTACCAACAAAATTAGGAGACGAGACAAAACACAAACTTGTGCTATAAAATTATCTCTATTATTGTATAATAACGAGTAATGGTCTTTGTTGCTTTATAAATAACCTATTTAGACTCATTTAGTAAAATGTGTCGTCCTTATTCCCTGCTGTTGGCTCCTAAATTCGACACCCACGTTCTATTATCATATAGATCATGAATTATGAGTCAAAAGAGTTTCCTACACAAAAAGGCTTCGATCAGCTGATCACGTCGAAGGCTCATCAAAGAATGACAAGATACTTAGAGAAATTCCTCTAAGTTGGAATCATGCTGTCTTCGACGTCGAAGGAGCAACCTTTCGACCAAGGTCCCTGATGCCCAAGATCGAGCGGTTTTGAATTTTGAATCGTTGGAGGGAAAACGGTTCCCAGAAGTTACCAAGCGCAACTTGTCGTGAACATAGGCGTCGAAGGTCGTGAGCGTGCCATGTGGTGTCATCACGAAGCGGTGTGACTGCCCAGCAGTTACTTAGGATTTTTTAGTATAAATACTAAGTGTTCACGTAGTTATTAAGGGTGTTCGTCATTGTATACAAGTCACTCATTTAGATTCAAGTACCCAGCGTGAGAGAAAGAATCATTTAGAATGTATGTGTGAAACACCATTTACCTTAATCAAAATCTTTTATATTCAAGCAATTTATCGCTTTCACTTATTTACCTCAGTCGAAGTCATTTATTTAACAACCCTTTAATGCTTTTATTTACTTTATCAAGCTTTTCTCCATGCAATTTACTTAAAGTGTCTCTACTTTACTTGCATTAATCACCATTAGGATTAGTCAAAACTCTTTATTTCAAAGCATTCAGACTCCAAAAATCAACCATGTCTTAGGATCAATCTGATCGATCCTGCGAGTCACCAAATAAGTAACCTTTTGGAAGATCAGCGGTTGTTTACCATTTTTTAGGATAAACAAATTGGCACACCCGGTGGGACCTTGTGTTGATTTTTTCACGTTTAACCGTTTTATATAAAATATCCTCCTTTTTCGAGAGTATTGCATGTTATTGAGAAGTGGTAGAATATACACCAACGAAACCAATACTAGGAAAAGAAGTAGAGAAATGGAGAATCCGCCAAACAATGGAGAAATCCCACAAATAAACGTGGGAGCAACGATTATCCCAACCGTAAGCGAAGTGGTAACCGCTGGTTCAACGCCAGCAGTAACGGTTACACAAATGGGGCCATTACCTCCATTTACAGGCCCCAGAATGCCTTTGGGAACTCCCCCACCAAGGGGAAACCAAGGAACTAGACCATATGTTCCCCCAGGTTTTTCGACAGTCGGTTTAAATTAAGAACCACCCTACAGCATGCCAACTTCTGAATTGGCTACCCTGACGAACGCTACGTCCACTTTTTCAGACCCTTTAGTGAGCGCCTCATCGCCACTACAAGGCTCTGGGATTGGTATGGAGAACAGGGGTAGGAACCAACTTTTAGGAGGAACGTCCCTGTTGGCTCCTAAATTCGACACCCTTGTTTTATTAATGTCAGCCATTAAAGCTGAAGGATATTTTCGACTAGCTAGGTTCGTCGAAATGCCCATCGAAAGATGGCAAGGTACTTAAAAGATTTCTTCCAAGGGAGAAGTTGGTTGCCTTCGATGTCGAAGGAGTTTCTCGTTGAAGATGTCTCTCGACGAAGGTGTTCGATGGTTCAGAGTGGAACAGTTTGAAATTCAAGCGTTTGGAGGGAAAACGGTTTCCAGCGGTTACCAAGTGTGACGTGCGAAGATCTGGAGCGTCGAACATGGAGAACATGCCAAGTGGAATGATCTCGAAGCAGTGTAACTGCCCGACGGTTACTTGGGATGTTTTAGTATAAATAGTAGTAGTCATGTAAGTTCTCGCGTGTGTTCACAATTCTATACAAAGTCACTCATATAGATTCGAGTACCCAGCGTGTGAGAAAGAATTGTTGAGAAATGTATGTGTGAAACACCAATTTTATTAATCAAAGTCATTTACTTTTCCAGAAATTTACTTGCTTTCCTCTTTACATTCCTGTCGAAGCCCTTTTACTTTAAGCCTTGTTTATTTTACCAAGTCCTTTCTTCATGCAATTTCATTTAAAGCCTCTTTATGTTATTTAAAGCCTCTTTATTTAAAGCCTTATCCAATTTAATCAAAACTTCAAAATCAACCTATGTCCTAGGATCAATCTGATCGATCCTGCGAGTAACCAAATAAGTAACCATTTGGAAGATCAGCGGTTGTTTACCAAATCCCAAGGTAAACAAATTGGCACACCTGGTGGGACTGTGTGTTGATTGTTGAAAATAATCTCATCTTTTCGAGGAGTGTTGTATGTTATTGAGAAGTGGTAGAATATACACTAACAATAACAATACTGCCAGAGGAAGGGAAGAGATGGCGAATCCGCCAAACAATAACGAAATCTCACAAACGAATGTGGGAGCAACGGTTAGTACGACCGTGAGTGAAGCGACAACTGTTGGTTCGACACCAGCAGTAACGGTCACAGCAACGGGGCCACTACTTTCGTTCACGGGCCCCAGGGCGCCTGTGGGAACTCCCCCACCAAGGGGAAATTTAGGCACAAGGCCTTTTGTTCCCCCAGGATTTATGCCACTCTATGGTATGCCAACTTCTGAAGTGGCTAGCCTGACGAATGCTGCGTCCACTTTTTCAGACCCTTTAGTGAGTGCCTCTTCGCCACTCCAAGGTTCTGGAGTAGGCATGGCGAATAGAAATAGGACCCAACTCTTAGGAGGAACGTCCCAAGTAGCCCATGGCCTTACAAATGCCTCGACAGCAGTCTTGAGGCAACAAATGGACGAAAGCAACCATGATATGGTGCAAATGTTGGCACAAACTTTGAGTACAGTGCTAAACCCTCTAATACAAAACACTACTCAATCGAATCAACAAGTAACAGCGCAAATGACGCGTTTGAATGATTTCTTTGGAGTACCCCAACCCATTCGACAGCCCCAAAGGGCGCAAATAAGGGGAAACCAGGGGATATTCTTAGAGGAAGAAACCACCATCAACCAGGCTCAACAGCCTGTCGAACAAAACCTTAGGGCACGATTGGATCAACCTGTCGAGGAACCTAGGGTAATAACCCCAGAGGTAAGGTTAATTAACAGAAACCAAAATGCTGACGAAGTAGTTCAGCATGTCCAGTACCAAAACATGGGTTTGGAAAATAATCTGGCAACCATGATCGAAAGGATCATGACTCAAAATGGGATGAACATGGGCTTTCGAAGGCCCAACTTTACATCTCCATTGTCAGAGTACGTGTTACAGACAGACTTACCTCCTAGATGCAAAGTCCCCAAATTTACTAAGTTCTCTGGGGACACGACAGAATCTACTGTCGAGCATGTGGCGAGATACTTGATCGAGGCAGGTGACATTTCGAATAACGAGAACCTGAGGATCAAGTACTTCCAAAGTTCTTTAACAAAGAACGCTTTTACTTGGTTTACAACTCTCCCCCCCAATTCGATCCATCATTGGACCCAGTTGGAAAGATTGTTCCATGAACAATTCTACATGGGGCAAACCAAGATAAGTCTGAAAGAATTGGCCAGTGTAAAGAGACGTTTCACTGAACCTATAGACGAATATCTAAATAGGTTTAGGTTGCTTAAGGCGAGATGTTTTACACAAGTGCCAGAACATGAGTTAGTCGAAATAGCTGCAGGCGGTTTAGACTATTCCATTAGGAAAAAGCTAGACACCCAATACCTGAGAGACATGGCCCAACTGGCCGATAGAGTTCGACAGGTAGAACGCCTCAAAGCTGAAAAAGCAAAGGCAACGAAAACTCACAAGAGAGAGAGGATAGCGTACGTTGAGATGGATGACGAAGATCCGGAATCCTTCAACGATACTTTAGCTGTCGAAGAAGGAGAAGTCGATTTAGCAGAACTGAAACAAGGGCCACCATACTCTTGTAAACTGTTAGTCCCCTCAAGCGGGAAAAATCCCATTGGTCCAGAAAGGACCAACGATAGGTTCCCCAAAAAGACTTATAGTTTTGACATCACAAAATGTGATGAAATATTCGACTTGCTGGTTAAAGATGGCCAAATGATAGTACCCCCAGGGGTGAAAGTGCCTCCTCTTGATCAAAGAAAGAAGAGAGGTTTTTGCAAATATCATAATTTTTTGGGCCATAAAACTTCTCAATGTTTTCTTTTCAGGAATCTTGTGCAAGACGCTATCGAAGAAGGGAGATTGAAGTTTGCTGACAAATCCCCCATGGCTGTCGACTCAAATCCATTGCAGGCTGAAGCCCACTATGCTGAGCCCTCTGAGGTGAACGTGATAGAGGCAACCAGGAGCCAGTCGAAGAAGCCAAGAATTACAATGGTCGAAGTCTCAAAGGACCACATCAACATGCCAATCTTTGGCAGTTTTTCTGGAAATTTATCCAGGAAGACAATTGAAGCTGTTCAGAAAGCGGTCGAAAGCCCAAAGTTGGAGACCGTTGAAGCACAAAAAACTGGACCAAAACCCAGTTCTCACTTGGCCACAATTCAAGGCCAGACGGAGAATCTCGAGATACAAATGAAGCAGTTAACTCTTGCTAACAAAGATACAATGAATATCAATATGGTCGAACTTTCTGACCCAAAAGCATCAGAAGAGGCCATGAGGCAAGAACAAGCTAATAAGACTGCTTTCCCTCGGGAAAATGAAAATTTGGCAGATTTTTTACAAAGATGCCAGAAAAAGAAATCAGAGGTGATGCTGTGTCCAAGATGCAGTTCGATCTTTGACAAAAAAGCTGCTGAGCACATTCAAGGCGTAAGAGCAGCGAATAAGAGAAGGGAAAATGTTGATCTTCGACATGATCCCAGAAGAGCCTCCCAAAGAGGTTCAAACCAAGAAAAGAGGCCATTGACTTTTAGGCCTCCCACAAATGTGCCAGTAGACACTTGGTACAAAACCTCTGGTCGAAAAAGGCCAAGTGAGGAGAAATGACACTCTTTCGATGTGCCAAGAGGTTCCTCTTTGACTCAAAAGAAAGAGCCTCAGGTTGCTGCACCTAAGGTTGCACAAGTGTCCAGCAACTACAAAGGTAAAAATCCCATGTCTCGATCTCAATGGAGGAGATACCAAAGGAGACGAAAAGCTGAAAGGGAGGCTGCCAACGAACCAAAGGAAGAAACGAGTTCGAATGTTCCTCAAAGGAAGCAAAGGAAACCTCTAGAAAGAGAGCCAGTAACCAACAGGCTAGTTTGGCCTAACCAAAGTGAAGTCGAAGAAGAAGACGGTTCTGAGTCTGATGATACTTTGGACATAATGGTGAATATAGTTTCAGTGCTGCCCAGAGAATTCAATCGACAGGTAGAGGTCGAAGCAAGTGACTGGGAAGTGGAACAAGAAATGGCCAAACACAGGCCAGTGTGCTATTTCGTCATGGACAATGGCACCACTGAGGAACAAAATGGGTTCTTCGAGCCACCTACAGAGGCGATGAAAAATCACCTCAAGCCTTTATTCATAAGGGCTAAACTCGAAGAAACTACTGTGAATAAAATATTGGTGGATTGTGGGGCAACCATCAACATTATTCCTCATTCTATGCTAAGGAAAATTGGCAAAAGGGATGAGGACATTAAGCCTCACAACATGGTCTTGTCGAACTATGAGGGCGGCATAGGGACCACTATGGGAGTGATCCAGCTAGATATCAAAGTAGGGTCTATCCTTCGACCAACGATGTTTATGGTCATATCGGCCAAACCTAACTACAATCTTTTGTTGGGCCGTGAATGGATTCATGGTGTTGGAGCTGTGCCATCATCAATGCACCAGAGGCTGCTCCTATGGCGTCCAGATGGGATGGTCGAAAACATAGAGGCAGATCAAAGCTACTACCTGGGCGAAGTGAATCATCTGGGGTTGGCAGATTTCGACAAGAACTTGGCTCACATAGGGCCATGTCCAACACCTGACTTCGACATGGCACCAGCGCCAAACACTTTTTGTTCCCTATACCTGCATCCTGAGCATGGTTTCCAATGGGACAGAGAAGACTTGTCCCACATAGACTTCAGTGGGTTAACTGATATCCAACCAACTGGTTGGGGAAGTGAATTCAGTGATAATGACTGAGTCACAATCTTTGAAGCGAATTTCGGCTTATGTAGCCGAAACTAAGATGATAACGGCTCTCGAAGCCGAAGTAAAGTACATGGCCACACAGGCCAATGATCAACAGTTATCTGCTGCAGGTCCAGGAAAGGATTTCGATCCAAAACCCCCTGATATAATGCCAGAAGAAATGCAGGAACAGAGGCTCGACGCCATCTATGACGATGAGCCTTTGGGCTTCGAAAAGGACCCCTTGGCGAACAACATTAAAATGTTAGCTCAAGATCCTTTAGAAGAAATCAACTTAGGCGAAGGGTCAGAGAAAAGGCCAACTTACATCAGCGCCAAAATTGACCCAGAACTTAGGTTGGAAGTAATCCAATTGCTGAAAGAGTTCAAAGACTGTTTTGCATGGGATTATAACGAAATGCCTGGTCTCAACAGAGGATTGGTAGAACTTCAGTTGCCAATCAAACCTGGGAAGAAGCCAATCAAGCAAAATCCAAGACGCTTCGCTCCAAAAATACTGTCGAAGATCAAAACGGAAGTCGAAAGACTGCTGAAATGCAAATTCATACGAGTTACAAGGTATGTCGAATGGATTGCAAACATTGTGCCAGTAATTAAGAAAAATGGTACGTTAAGGGTGTGCATAGATTTCAGAGATTTGAATGCCGCTACACCCAAAGATGAATATCCTATGCCTGTGGCGGAAATGCTAGTCGATTCTGCCGCTGGCTATGAATACCTGAGTATGCTCGACGGTTATTCAGGATATAATCAAATATTCATTGCTGAAGAGGATGTGTCGAAAACAGCTTTTCGATGCCCTGGGGCCTTAGGCACTTACGAATGGGTAGTGATGCCTTTTGGCCTAAAGAATGCTGGAGCAACGTACCAGCGAGCAATGAATACTATCTTCCATGATTTTATTAACACTTTTATGCAAGTATATATTGATGACATTGTTATAAAATCTGTTTCCAGGAAGAATCATATTGACCACCTTCGACAATCATTCGAAAGAATGAGAGAACATGGTCTGAAGATGAACCCTTTGAAGTGTGCGTTATGTGTGAAAGCTGGAGATTTCTTGGGCTTCGTTGTCCACAAGAAAGGAATCGAAATCAACCAGAACAAGACGAAGGCAATTCTGGAAGCGAAAGCGCCATCGAATAAGAAGGAACTGCAATCTCTCTTAGGCAAGATAAATTTCTTAAGGAGGTTCATATCTAATCTAAGTGGGAAAGCTCAGGCCTTTTCACCCTTACTTCGACTGAATAAAGAGGGGTTCGAATGGGGGCAAGAGCAGCAAGAAGCCTTCGACAAAATCAAAGGGTACCTCACTAAGCCACCTATTTTGGTGCCTCCTTGTAGCAATAGGAGTATGAGATTGTACATAGCCGCATCCGACAAAACTTTGGGAAGCATGTTAGCCCAAGAGGATGAGAATGGAGTCGAAAGACCCATTTACTATCTCAGTAGAGTTTTGAACGATGCAGAAACTAGATATAGTGAAGTTGAAAAATTGTGTCTATGTCTGTATTTCTCTTGTACAAAACTCAAGCAATATATAAAACCAGTTGATGTGTATGTTTCATCTCATTTTGATGTTTTCAAGTATATGTTGTCGAAACCTATCTTGCACAGTCGAATTGGCAAGTGGGCATTAGCATTAACTGAATACTCCTTGACCTTTATGCCTCTTAAGGCAGTAAAAGGACAAGTGGTTGCAGACTTTATAGTCGACCACTCAATTCAAGTCGAGGATATTAATTATGTGGAGATAGAGCCTTGGAAATTCTACTTCGATGGTTCTAGCCATAAAGACGGAACCGGGGTAGGAGTCTTGATTATTTCTCCAGATAAGATTCCAACAACATTCAAGTACAAAATATCAGGTTCTTGTTCGAACAATGAGGCTGAGTATGAAGCTCTAATTACTGGCCTTGAAATATTGTTGGAATTGGGGGCAACTCGAGTCGAAATAATGGGAGACTCAGAGTTAGTCATTAAGCAAGTCACAAAGGAATATAAATGCATAAGAGAAAATCTCATTATGTACTTTGTGATAGCAAATCGTTTATTGAAAAAATTTGAAACGATCAATATTCGACACATACCCAGAGTCGAAAATCAAATAGCCAACGACTTGGCACAGATTGCATCTGGGTATAAGATTTCAAAAGCGAGATTGCAAAGAGCAATCGAAGTTCGAGAAAAGATAAAAGCAACTTGTCTATCACCAACAGACTTGGAATCGACGAGACTTGGATATGCTGATCAAAGTAACTTCGAAATTTTGTTCATAGATAATTTGTCAGAGCAAGATTGGAGGAAACCCATTGTGGATTATCTTCAAAATCCAGGAGCTTCGATAGAACGAAAAACAAAGTACAGGGCGTTGAGTTATGTACTCATGGGTAATGAGTTATTCAAGAAAACGCCTGAAGGGGTATTGCTGAAATGCTTAAGTGAAACTGAAGCATACATAGCCCTTTCGACTACGCATGCTGGAGCATGTGGGGCTCACCAAGCAGGCCATAAGATGAAATGGTTGTTGTTTCGACAAGGACTATATTGGCCCACTATGCTGAAAGATTGTGTTGAGTTCGCCAAAGGTTGTCAAGAGTGTCAAGTCCATACAGGCATCCAACATGTACCAGCAAGCGAACTTCACTCGATAGTGAAGCCTTGGCCCTTTAGAGGATGGGCGTTGGACCTCATTGGAGAGATTCGACCAGCATCATCAAAGAGTCAGAAATACATACTGGTAGGCATTGATTACTTTACTAAGTGGATCGAAGCTATCCCTTTAGTCAATGTAGACCAAGAAAATGTCATTGAATTTATTCAAAAGAACATTATCTTTAGGTATGGAATCCCTGAGACGATAACAACTGATCAAGGATCAGTTTTTACTGGTCGAAAGATGCAGGAATTTGCTTAGGAAACAGGTTTCAAACTCCTAACATCAACGCCTTATTATGCACAGGCAAACGGTCAAGTCGAAGCAGCAAACAAAGTAGTGATTGGCTTGATAAAAAAGCATGTTGGGAAGAAACCAAAGAATTGGCACAAGACGTTAGACCAGATTCTGTGGGCTTGTCGAACGTCCCCAAAAGAAGCCACAGGTACAACACCATATAGGCTAACTTTTGGCCATGATGCAGTGTTGCCAGCAGAAATTTGTCTTCAATCTGCAAGGGTTCAGAGGCATTATGATATTCCTTCTGAAATTTATTGGAACATGATGTTAGACGAACTGGTGGATTTAGACGAAGAGAGATTGCGCGCTCTTGACCTACTCAGGCTTCAGAAGAAAAGAGTAGAAGACTCTTATAATAAAAAGGTGAAACCTAAGGTATTTTTGCCTGAAGAATTAGTTTGGAAGGTAATTCTTCCCATGGATCGAAGGGATCGAAGCATGGGGAAGTGGTCACCCAAATGGGAAGGACCATTCAGAGTTATCCAAACTTTCTCTGGTGGAGCCTATGAAGTCGAAGAGTTAGGTGAAGATAAAAGGCTCTTGAGAGTAAATGGTAAATATTTGAAAAAATACAAACCTACGCTCCAAGAGATAAAAATAAAATAATAAAATAACAAACCATAAAAATGCCAAAATGGAAATTTTATAAATTTTAGCCAAGATGGCAATGTTGTTGAATATAGATTACAAAATATGATTACAAAAGCTGAATCAATCAAAAGGGAATAGAGTCCTTGAGTCGAAGGTACTTGGCTTGCTGCAACTCCAACCTTTTCTTGCACCAGGCGTTCTCCTGCACCAGTTTGGCAATCTGAGCGTCGAAGCCTTGGGCCTTCTCAGCAAATCCCAGGCCTTGTTTGATTTCAGTTTGGCTCTCGGTGTCTGAGACGGTCGAAAGAAGTTCCTCCTTGCGTATAGTGTTGGCATTTATCTTCGCCTCTATTTCTTCGATTTGTGCCCTGAAGGAAGCATTCTCTCGATCGATGGCATCGACTTCTTCCTGCGTAGATGCTTTCTGCTTCGACAACTCCGCAATTCGAGAAGTCGTCTCCGAAACAGCAGTCCACGCAGAGGAGCTTTTGCCATACAACACCTCGAGCTGACTATTAAAGCCCCTTTGGCGCCTGTAATCTGCTGAGACTTGATCAATCATAGAGTGTAACTCCATGATCAAGCCTGAAACTTCTGGAGCTACAGCTAACAAGTCGACAGCATTCAAAACATCCCTCAAGTATGATGGAGCAGTGGGGTCTCCCTCTAAAGCCTTCATCAAGTCCTTCTTGAAAAACTGGGCCTTAACCTTCGCCAAAGCTTCATCGAGAGGAGAGGTTTCAGTGGACTTCCCCGACAGGGTAGGAACCTCCTGACTAGCATCAGACGAACTCTTGCTCTCGATGATTGCGTTAAGATAGCTAACAGGGTCAGTTTGTTTCAAGAGTTCTAAATCCTCTTTCGACCTGTGCTTCGTTGAAGTAACCCTTGCAACAGCATTGTCTTGGGTTTGAGGCTGTTGAGTGTTTGGTGCCTCGACTTGTTCCCCCTCGACTCGGACTGGGGCAGTACCAGCGTCATCTTGGTGCTCTTCGCTAGCGTCACTTTGGTGCCCTTCGCCAGTGTCACCTTGGTTCTCTTCGCCAGCGGCACCTTGGTTTTCTTCGCCAGCATTGCCTTGGTCCCCTTCTTCACGATTCTCTTTCGACAGATCCACCACCTGAACCCCTTCTGGCTGTTGTTCTTCCGTTTGAGGTTCTTCTGCTGGTTTTTCTACCGTCTCAGCATTGGCCTCATTTCTTTCAGTATGGGCTTCGTCATTTTCCAAGCCTTTTTCTTGTGGCCTGCTGAGTTCAGCAGATTCCAGCGTTTCAGAGGTCCTTGGTGGTGAGCTCTCAGTGGTGTCCTGAGAAAGGAAAGAGGAAGAATCTTCAGAAGTCGAAATCGAATGTAGGTATCTACACCTAAGTTATAAAAAGGTTTAAGAGATTACCTGTAAATTAGCTTCAGCCCCAGGGCTGGAATTGTCGCTTTCGATAGGCTTGTTGAGAAGAACGTTTAGTTCCTCCTCTGTTGGCTCCTCAATGATCACTGGAGGTGGCCTGGGCTTTCTCCCAGCAACCTTTATTCTAAGTGTTCGACCCTCAGGAGCAGGAGCAGGAACAGGAGCGTCCTTCGTCAGCTTTCGCCTTTTTAGAGGAGCAGGAGGAGAATCACCTTCTTCATCACTCCCAGATTCGACCACCAGTGCTGGCCGTTTCTTGGGCGAAGGTGCCTAAAAGACCAATGGGAATTCGACTTAGCAATTGTATCGAAAGTCAAAAATCGAAAGCCAGAAGAAAAAAAAAATGAAAGTCTGGTTACCGATACAGAAGGTTTTTTCGAAGGGCCTTCCCCCTGTTGATTGGTTATGGTCTTCGCCGGCGCTGTAGTTTTCGCCGGCGGGCGAGGTTTTGTTGAGGGGCCTCCTCCCTGTTGGCTCTCTGTAGCTTTCTTGGCTACAGGCTTTCGAACAACTGAAATCAAATAGAGAGTTAACAAGCTAGCAGTCGAAAGAGAAAGACAAAGTAATGTGAGAGGATGAACTTACATTTCTTTATTTTGTCCAACACAAGGACAAAAGATTTCTGAAGCTCATCCACGAAGTCCTTCTCGTCGAAGAACTCCTCAGCGTAATAACTTTTCCACCACTCCTCGAAGGATGGTGAGCAAAGAAAGTTGAGCTGGTAGTCAAACAACGAGAGAACTGTTCGACCAGCATATCTTCCGATATGCTTGATGGCAGCTTCTTCGGTGTAATCATTGCAGAAGTACAACATAGCCTTCTCTCTTGGAAAAATTGGAGAAGGAAGGGTTTGAATAATACCAAACTGGCGAGATACCAGGTTTGGTTGGTATGCAATCAGACTCAAGTGAGTCTTAGAGCTCCTGAATCGAAGAGGCATGATCCTTGGTGTAAGGAACGCCTCCCATATTATTGTATGTTCGTCAACATTAGGACCACTCGACGTCCTTGGATGTGGCCTTGTGAACCATGCTGGGCCTACCTTCCGTCGAGCAAACGGAGCCATAGTCGAAGCAAACTCCTTCCTTCGAGCAAACATCAGAACGAAGTTGGTGAAAGTTTGCTGAAACTCCAGTCCATATTCCATAGGTGTCAACAGAGCCAGTCTGGTTCCTTCGACGCGTCTGTTCGCTATCTCTGGAGCCTGCTCATTTATTTGAACCTTCTTAGGCAAGAAAGATTCGAAGGTGGCATTGAGCCACAGTTGGAGCAGCCAAAAAGGCCCAGCAAGTAGCAAACTGGCCCTGTTCTCGATAATTTTTAGAAGAGTGGCCCCATTACTAATCGAATCATAGAGGCTAGCCAAAATCAATTCCGCCAAACAGACATTTTGGCCATGATGGAGCTGAGTGGCGAGAGTGACCATCTTCTTGGTCACTTGTAGGGACTTCGAGCAAAATACAAAGCGAGTCATCCATAAGGCTAGAAACGCTATGTGTTCGACATCCGACACAGCATCTGTCGACCTGTCGTGGTAGTGGTTGATGAAAGTGGTATAGGTTGGTTTGGTGTCAGAGAAGCCAATTTGATCCTCCGACATCTCCTCCAGATCGAAGTAGTCCCCGGTGGGTCGAAGGCCAGTAATAGCGGCCACATCGAAGAGTGTAGGAGTTAGCATCCCACAGGGAAGATGGAAAGTAAAGTGGGAGTAGTCCCAGAAAAGCAGAGAAGCTATCAGCATCTCTGGAGAATAGTTCAAACCTGTCTTCGACAGCATCACCAGGTCGAAAATCCCCATCTTTTTCCAGATCGAAGCTTGGCATTTCTCCATCTTTTCCAGCCAAGCAACGTAATCAGGAGTAAGGCTAGGGCCAGACCTGAAAGCCCTAACACCTTTGTTGAAGAAACGAAGGTCGATTTTCTCTTTTGCAGGCTCTTCATTGTCTTCAGCATCTTTCTTGGCGCATGCAACCGGTTTGAGCTTCTCAACTACCGGAAAATAACTCTTAATCTTCATGGCCTCAGCAATACTTGGATACATGGGGCCAGACATAGCAAAGATCTGGTTGGAATATCCAACCGGGATCATAAGGTGGTGTGAGTAAGCATCACGAACGGCGATGTCCAAGGGTTCAGGGACCCTTCGTTGGCCCGTAGCAGTTACTACTGGAGCAGTGACGAAAATCTTAGGTTTGGCGTTTCCAGTTGGTGCGTTAGCGCTAGGAGCATTGGAACCAGATGCCATTGTTAAGGGTGAGGTTGAAGACGAAGTGAAGAAAGAAAGGTTTTTGCAAAGATAACAAGCTTGTATGAGAATAGAGAAGTTTGAAGGCTAGATGGCGTAAAAAGTCCCACAATGGGGTACTTACTGCTATTTATAGTAGTGAGGGGAAAATCCCCAAAACCGAGGACATTAAATGCCATTTAATGCTGCAGGAGATAGTGGGACGCGTGGCATCCCCCTGTTGTTTCATCCGTTCTGCAGAAATAGAGAGACGCAGCGTGCGTCCTCGTTTTTGGGAATTGTCATAATGACAAATTCTGAAATGACGTTTGGTACTGCACGCCGTACTGAGGTGACGTCTTAGGTACGGAAAAATGATGGTTTTTCTTGGGATTGCCAGTGGTTGGTAGAAGACAACAAAAAGTGCACAATTTAATTTGTGACTAAGCGTGAAAAGGCAGGTGTCGAATGGCGTTTCAAAGAATGCCTTTTTCTTTCAGAGTCGAAATAAGGCATTCTTGGGGGGCAATTTGTTGGCTCCTAAATTCGACACCCTTGTTTTATTAATGTCAGCCATTAAAGCTGAAGGATGTTTTCGACTAGCTAGGTTCGTCGAAATGCCCATCGAAAGATGGCAAGGTACTTAAAAGATTTCTTCCAAGGGAGAAGTTGGTTGCCTTCGACGTCGAAGGAGTTTCTCGTCGAAGATGTCTCTCGACGAAGGTGTTCGATGGTTCAGAGTGGAACAGTTTGAAATTCAAGCGTTTGGAGGGAAAACGGTTTCCAGCGGTTACCAAGTGTGACGTGCGAAGATCTGGAGCGTCGAACATGGAGAACGTGCCAAGTGGAATGATCTCGAAGCAGTGTAACTGCCCGACGGTTACTTGGGATGTTTTAGTATAAATAGTAGTAGTCATGTAAGTTCTCGCGTGTGTTCACAATTCTATACAAAGTCACTCATATAGATTCGAGTACCCAGCGTGTGAGAAAGAATTGTTGAGAAATGTATGTGTGAAACACCAATTTTATTAATCAAAGTCATTTACTTTTCCAGAAATTTACTTGCTTTCCTCTTTACATTCCTGTCGAAGCCCTTTTACTTTAAGCCTTGTTTATTTTACCAAGTCCTTTCTTCATGCAATTTCATTTAAAGCCTCTTTATGTTATTTAAAGCCTCTTTATTTAAAGCCTTATCCAATTTAATCAAAACTTCAAAATCAACCTATGTCCTAGGATCAATCTGATCGATCCTGCGAGTAACCAAATAAGTAACCATTTGGAAGATCAGCGGTTGTTTACCAAATCCCAAGGTAAACAGTCCCACGTAATGCCTGGCCTTACGAATGCCTCGACAGCAGTCTTGAGGCAGCAAATGGACGAAAGCAACCACGACATGGTTCAAATGTTGGCGCAAACTTTAAGTACAATGTTAAATCCTCTAATACAGAATACCACCCAGTCGAATCAGCAAATGACAATGCAAATGTCACGTCTGGCTGAATTTTTTGGGGTACCCCAACCTATTCGACAGCCCCAAAGGGCACAGATAAGGGGAAACCAGGGCATACTTCTAGAGGAAGAAACCACTATTAACCAAGTCCAACAGCCTGTCGAAGAGAACCTTAGGGTACAAATGGAACAACCCGGGGTCGAAGAGCCTAGAGTCATATCCCCGGAAATAAGGATGGTTAATAGAAACCAGAACGCTGACGAAGTAGTTCAGCAGATCCAATACCAGAATGTTGGTTTGGAGAATAACTTGACAGCCATGATTGAAAGAATCATGATGCAAAATGGGATGAATACGGGTTTCCGTAGGCCCAAATTCACATCCCCGCTGTCGGAATATGTGTTACAAACGAACTTGCCTCCTAGATGCAAAGTCCCTAAGTTCACTAAGTTTTCAGGGGACTGTTGGCTGAAGATTTTGATATTGTGATTCGAAATGAAATGATTGGGCTTTGTTTGAATAAAGCAAGTTTTATGGTTTGGAACGGAAGAGACTGTTTTCGAATGGAAATATTAAAGTTCAAGGTTTCGAATGATAGTTGTGGAGTGTAAGTCTAAAGCCTTGTTCGAAATAATGATGAGATTATATTTGTGAAGGCTGTTTTCGAAAATAACTTGTGAACGAATTCGAAACGAAGGTTCCAAGGCATTTGAAATTCAAACGTGAGCGGGATATTGGAAATTCAAAATACATAAGTATTGGAACATTCGAGGACGCGTGGAGGCTAGAGGGAAGTAATGCTCTGCATGCTTCGAACGTGGCAGATTCTGATAGCAAGACCGTTATGGTCGAAATAGTATAAATAAGAGGTCTTAGTGTTAGGATTTAGGGTGTCATATCTGTTGTACAAATTCAGTAAACATTCAAAATACCGCATGGATAGGGAAACGAATGCTCGAAAGATGTACGTATGATAACACCAACATATACAATTCAATAAAAACTCTTTACATTCTCCAATTTTATCTTTCATTTCCATATCATTTGTGCTTCAAACACTTTTACGTTTATGCCTTTACATTAAAGCCTTTACATTCGAAGTCATTTATTTCTTTCTGCATTTAAACACTTTTCTTATGTTTGAATCCTCTAAACAGTCAGTAATTTTTACACTCACTCACTTAATCCTGCCATTTGCCCAGTCTTAAGTATTTTTACTTTTCTAAAGAACATTCCTTATATCATATAGAAATTGTCCTTCGAATCATTCAGTATAGTAATCGAAGTGGATTGGATATCTTTGAAACACTTTAATTAGAAGTCCTAAATAGGAATACCAGTTTTACAATTAGACTTAGCCAAACAACTATGTTCCATAGGATCAATCTAGTCGATCCTGCAAGTTACCAGAGAAATTGAATGACAGTAATTAAGTTTATTCGATAGTTTGGAAGACTAGCGGTTGTTCACCAGAAATCACTGTGAACAAATTGGCACGCTCGGTGGGACCCGTTGTTAAGAAAGTTGAAAGTAAAGATTTTTAGGATATAATCTTGTTGTTGTAAGTGCTTTTCTGAGTATCAATTTCGCTGTTATATGAACCTTAGAAGTGGTAAAACAACTAATAGTGAACAACCCTTACCCAGAAGAAAACGTAGTAGTAGGATGTCTAATCCAAACAATCAACAAGGGGAACAAGATGCCCCACATGGAACAAGCACCAATACGTCTGTTTCGACGGGGATGTCTAACGCGATCCCTACGAGCGCACAGTCTGTTGCATCTTCTACCAGTAGTGTGGCCACAAATGGAGCAAGTGGCACGACAACCAACAGTTCGACCCTAGTAAATACAAGGGCCACTGGTTATCTTGCAGGGTTTGTCCCACCATCAGGGACACAAACCCATTTCGCCACCCCACCACCAAATAGACCACCCGGTTTCGATGGCAATAGACTCAGAAATACCTCTTATGGGATGCCAACATCTTTTATGGTGGGTTTGCACAATTCCACATCAAATTCGTCACCATAATTTGGGTCCGGATCTGGGGCCAACCAATTTATGACAAATACCCAAGGTTCAGTAGGTCATAATACACTGCCTATCTTAACCACAGAAAATCAGATGGCCTTTAGACAATTAATGGATGATAGTAATCATAATATGATAGGGGTGTTAGCACAGACTATGCAAGAAATCTTTGCCCCAATAGTACAAAATGTAACTGTAACCAATAGAGAAAACGCGGACAACATGAGTCGAATAACGAATTTTTTCGCTCCGCCAGAAAGGCGTAGGCAGAATCAGGCGATGGTTCGAGCGAACATACCCGTCATGGAACAAATTGCTGATGACCCACCCTATAGACCAGCCAGAGAGGGGGTTAACTTGGGGGCAAGGGCACAAAGGTTAGAAGCCCCAGAGTTTCGAGAAGAACAACCTAGAGGAGTTGTCATGGTGGGTCGACACCAAGACGCTGATGAAGTCGTTCATAGAATTCGAAATGACAACATCTTGGCAGAAAATAATTTAACCACCATGATAGAAAGGATTATGGCTCAAAACGGTCTCAATACAGGAATTAGAAGGACAAACTATTCCTCTCCCATAGTAGATTATGTGATGCACACTGATTTACCAAGGGGATATAAAGTCCCCAAATTTACAAAATTCGCTGGAGATAACAATGAATCAATAGTCGAACACATAGCCAGGTATCTGACCGAAGCAGGAGACATAGAAAATAATGAGAACCTTAGGATTAAATATTTCCCAAGTTCCCCAACTAAGAACGCTTTCACATGGTTCACCACATTGCCTCCTGGATCCATAGATACTTGGACTCTGTTGGAGAGATTATTTCATGAACAATTCTACATGAGACAATCTAAAATAAGTCTGAAAGAGCTAGCCAGTGTCAAGAGGAAGTTTACTGAACCCATAGATGATTATCTGAATAGGTTCAGACTCTTGAAGTCTAGATGTTTCACAGTAGTTCCTGAACATGAGTTAGTCGAAATGGCTGCCGGTGGCCTAGACTACTCCATTCGAAAGAAATTAGATACCCAATACTTGAGGGATATGGCCCAATTAGCGGACAGGGTTCGACAAGTCGAAAGACTAAAGGCCGAGAAGGCCAGGGTTTTTAAAAATAACAAGAAAGAAAGGGTTTCCTATGTCGGAACTGAGGAAGCAGAAGATTACCCTGAATTCGAAGAGGTCGAAATTGATCTCGCTGAATTGAAACAGGATCCCCCATACTCTTGTAAATTACTAGTTCCCACAAAAGGGAAAGAAATTATTGAAAATGAGAAGAGTGACAAGTTCCCAAAGAAGGTGTATACCTTCGACGTAACGAAATGTGATGAAATTTTTGATTTGCTTGTCAAAGATGGGCAACTAATAGTGCCATCGAATGTCAAATTACCACCTTTAGATCAAAGAAAGAAAAGAGGGTTTTGTAAGTATCACGGTTTCTTAGGCCACAAAACCTTACAATGTTTTCTTTTCAGGGATCTGATTCAAAATGCAATCAAGGATGGTAGATTAAGGTTCGCTGACAAGCCAAAGATGAAAGTGGATGATGACCCTTTAGATGTTGCTGACACCAATTACTCTAAACCTGCATACATTGACGAGATAAATATGGTTGGAGTAAATGAAGGTGACACTCCATCAGAAGAGGAAAACACTGAAGATGAAAACTATGTGTTAGTTGAAGTCGAAAAGGAAGTTACTGAGGACTTCCATAAGGAACAAGAAGCTTTGATCGAAGCAGTTACTTTGGTTGCTTCGAAAGAGATCCAGGCTACTGAAGGCCAGGAGAACAAAGAACAAAATTCGACACAAGCTACTGAAAGCTTGAGGCGAAAGTTGGAGAAAGTACAGATCACACCGCTAGTTCTTCCTCAGAAAGGAATATGGGATACCTTGGGGGAGCCCAGCGGAAAGTTCGATTACATGGTGAAATATTCCGCCCCAGAAAGCTCAAAGATCCCAATTGAAGACATCAAACCTACAGGATAGGGATGTACTGATATCAAAGGAGAAGATGTGGATGTTAACATGGTAAATATAGAGCAACCTTGTTCCGAAATGAAAGAAATGGAAAGTGTTCTGGACTGGGCCGAGCTGGCCCAAAAGCAATGGTGAAGGCCCAATCCAAACGGCCTTGCAAGGGGTCACGCCGACCAAGAGGCCACATCCGTGCCCGACGCTCTCTGCCAGTGTGATATCCTCGACTTCATGCTATCCTGCTCGACCCCAACTCGAGCACTCCCCCTAGGGAAGACTCTGTCCACTACACCATCACGTGGATCCCGAAAAGACCGCGTCCTCGTCCATCCGTACTTCACGCAGAACATCCAGGAAGGGGACCACGTGCGGGTCCCCACTACACACGTAGAACCTGGCAGTTCCTCCATTGGGCCAAACCTGCCCGGCCCAATGAAGGGACCTTGGCCCAGCGCTGGGGGCTATAAATACCCTCTGCTACCAGAGGGTCAGGTATTCATTCTTTTACCCATACTCATACTTTTTTCCTGCTCGTGCTCTTACTTACTTCAGCATCGGAGTGCCTTGCAGGTACCCCCCCACCTCGTTCAAAACTTCAGCTCGGAGCCAGCTGTGACGGTCCAAGTCTGATCGGGTTAGATCAGTGGCGCCGTCTGAGGGAAACTAGCTTCCCCGTCTTGCAAAACTCAAAGACCAAAGCTCAACTCAACTACCACTATCATGGCTGACCAAGCTCGCGATGAACAAAACGTCCGCGTCGTCGACACCAATAACGGCCCCGCAGACAAAAACGGACACCTTGACAACGCCGGTAACCCCGGTCATAACACCATCCCTGCCTCAACTGCCCCAGGACCTTCAACCTATCGCGACGGGGCTACTGCATCGTCTTCCTCGGTCCCTCCACCACTCGAAGAGGACGATGCAGCTCTCGCGAACTACCGGGCTGCCCAATTTCAGGAAGTCCCCGTCCCCGCCGGGGCGGACGCCACAACTCAAGCGCTGTTCGCAGCGATCAATCAAACAAATTACCTCATCTTCGCCCAAGAGGAAAGACTGAGGGCACTTGAAGACGACCGAAGACCCCCGAGGAGGCATCGGAGGCCCCATACTCCACCTCCTCGAGTGACCGAAGTCTAACTCCCGTCTCCCCCGCGAAGACATTACAGAGAAACCTCTCGAAGCCAGTCACCCTGACCATCGGGGAAACGGGCCCCGTTGGAGAGGCAGCCCATCATCCAAGCCGGGGGACATGGTCGCGACCCAGTGAGACAGGAAAGAAGGCGCTCCGGAGACGGGCGTGTAAGAATCAACCAACGAGCATCACGCTCGAGAGAGACCTAGCACGACCAGGACCATCGTGCCCGACAGTATTACAGGTCCCCATCTCTGTCTCCGGAGAGGAGCGACGAGGACGACCCCCGCGGTCCCCTGTCGCAAGCTATCATGGAAGCGCCCATCCCCCCGAGCATGGAGAAACCCCCACACTTGAAGGAGTACGATGGAGTCGCGGACCCGGTCGACCACATAGATGGGTTCGAGGCTATGCTGCATTACCACAATGTCGGGGGGCCCATCAAATTCCAACTATTCCCCACGACTCTCAGGAAGGCGGCAATGGACTGGTACAAAGGACTCGCCCCGGATTCAATCACCTCATGGCGAAACCTGAAAAACCAGTTCATCAGTTCATTCACAGCTTCTCGGCGACATCTAAAGACCGAGGCGGCTCTCGAGGCCATCATCCAAAGATAGGATGAAACCTTGAGGGAGTTCATCAATCGCTTCAACCGGGAAGCTATACAGGTCCCCTGTGCGGACCATATGAAGAGATATCTGCTGGAGAGGGGGCTCCTCCCCAGCACGGAACTCAGAAAAGCCGTGGGCATCGAGCCACCCAGGACGTTCGACGCCCTCCTCGAAAAAGCCCGGGCATACATGGACTACGAGGAGAGGGAAGCGTCCAACAGAGCCCGAGATCCCAGGACTCGTGGGTCCAACAACAACTCACGCCAAGAAGCTCCTCCCCGACGAACCGGGGAGAAAAGAAAAGAAGACAGACCCCGGGAAGTCCGGGAACAAAGGGGACCCTCGGGGCGTTTCAACGAGTACACTCCGCTCACAGCTTCTCGCGAGCGCATTCTGGCGGAGTGTGCCAGCACTGACTTCAAGGACGGCGGTGTCAAACGTCCCCGCCATGCTCCCGCCAAGCCCGGAGCAGACAAGAACAAATATTGTCAGTACCATAGGAGCCATGGTCGTCTGACTGAGGATTGCGTCCACCTCAAGGACGCCATCGAAACCCTCATCAAGGGAGGGAGGCTCGCACAATACCGGTGAAGCGACGCTCCCCGTCGTGACGCCTAGGAGACAAGGGAATCGGAGGAAGATGCCCGACCATCTGACGAGTCGGTCCCCATCCAGACCGCCTTCTCCGTGACCAGGCCCGAGGACTTCGACATCCCCGAGCACCTGCAGGAGCCACTCACAATGCACAACAGGTGGGAATATTTACCCTCCGCCATGGTCATCAACGGCGGCGAATTCAACGACTTGACCATTAATTCGGCTAAGAGGAAGCTGGACGAGCTGGTCGACGCGGCGCCCCCGCAAATAGTGATGTTCGAAAGGCTGAAGGGCAGGTCAGAACCCATCACCTTCTACCTAGAAGAGCTCCCCGGCGGAGCCCTAAACGCGGTCATCCCCTTACTGATAAGGGCAAGAATGGCCAATTTTGATGTGCATCGCATCCTCGTCGACGAAGGAAGTTCCGTCGACGTGATGTACAGCCAACTGTTCTGAACTTTACAGCTGGACGACTCACATCTCTCGCCATATGTAGGGTCGGACTTACAAGGTTTCAAAGGCTCGACCTCCAAGCCTTGGGGGTATGTCGAGCTCCTGGTTACATTCGGCGAGGGAACGGCGACAAGACAAGTCAAAGTACGCTTCCTCGTCATCGACTGCCCGTCTCTGTACAACTGCATCCTGGGGAGACCAACACTGGAAGAACTGACAGCGGTGCCCTCGACCGTCCACCTGAAGATGAAATTCTACACCAAAAGGGCACGGGTAGCTACTATCCAAGGAGACCTGGCCGCTGCTCGGAGGTGTTTCAACGCTGCATCTAAGGGACGCGACACTGTCGACGTAGGGACAAGGCCCGCCAAAAAGACACGATAGGAGCCCGACAAGCAAGAGTCCATCAAGGAAGAAGCCCAGAAAGCTCCACCAAAGGCCGACTCTATAGCTCTAGACACTCGTTTCGACCAGGACGAACCTCTCAACGGCGAGCAAATTCCACTCCGACCAATACCGGACGGGGATTTTGAGCTCGTCCCCCTCAGCACAGACCCGGCCAAAGGAGTGAAGATTGGCAAAGACCTCCCTGACCTGGCAAGGAAGCAAATCAAGGTCTGCTTGTGCGAGAATGCTGACCTGTTCGCCTGGAGCGCCACAGAGATGCCCGGACTCGACCCTGAGGTCGCCTGTCACCACCTCGCCATAGATCCTGCCGCTAGGGCCGTAGTACAACGTAGGCGTAGGCAATCTCCAGAAAAAACGGAGGCTGCTGAAAAAGCTGTAAAAGACCTCCTAGAGGCAAATTTTATTTCTGAAGCCCGGTATTCCACCTGGCTGTCAAACGTTGTACTTGTTAAAAAGAATAATGGAAAATGGAGGATGTGTGTTGACTATACCGATCTCAACCGGGCCTGCCCGAAAGATGCTTTCCCTTTGCCGAACATAGACATGCTGGTCGACAACTCGTCCGACTACAAAACGCTGTCGTTCATGGATGCCTACTCGGGCTATAACCAAATCCCGATGGCCCTGGGAGACAAACACTGCACGGCTTTCATGACCAGCTCAGGCAACTATTACTACAATGTAATGCCCTTTGGACTGAAAAACGTCGGGGCAACTTACCAACGCATGATGAACAAGGTTTTCCACAAACATATTGGAGACATGCTCGAGGTGTATATGGACGACATGATTGTCAAGTCCCGAGCAGACACCGACCATGCCGCACACCTCAAGTCAGTCTTTGCTCAAGCAAGACAATGTAAAATGAGATTCAACCCCGAGAAATGTACGTTCGGAGTCAAGGCAGGAAAGTTCCTCGGATTCTACCTGACAGAACGAGGAATTGAAGCCAACCCCGAAAAATGCCGGGCGTTCTCCGACCTCCCGACACCGACGTCGAAGAAGTCAATACAAATCATGAACGGCATGCTCACATCATTGTCCCGCTTCATCGCGAGGTCCGCTCAGCACACCCTCCCCTTCTTCAAACTCCTTCGTAAAGAAGCAGCCTTCGAATGGAACGAGGAGTGCGAACGGGCGCTACGCCACCTAAAGCAAAGTCTATCTCAACCACCCGTACTATCTCGACCAGCCGACGAGGAGCCACTGTTCTTATACTTGGCCTTCTCGAACGAAGCCATCAACGCGACTCTTATATGCGAGACCACCGATGGACAAAAACCTGTCTACTTCACGAGCAAAGCCCTGCAAGGACCCGAAAGCAGGTACCAACAGATAGAGAAGGTAGCTCTAGCCCTCGTCAACGCGGCGAGGAGACTCAGACACTATTTTCTTGCCCACACAATCATCGTGCGAACCGACTAGCCAGTGAGGCAACTCCTGGGTCGACCTGACATGGCGGGCAGAATGTTGAAATGGTCCTTGGAACTCTCCGAATTCGACATTCAATACGAGAGTAGGAAAGCCCTGAAAGCACAGGCCCTGGCCGACTTTGTCGTGGAAATGACCACTCATGGCCCACCCGCGGGGAAGGAACACAAGTGGACCATCTTCATCAACGGGGCATCCAGCTCGTCTGGAAGTGGCGCGGGAATCCTTTTGGAGAACGAGGAAGGCGTAGTGATCGAACACTCCTTAGCTTTCTCCTTCCCGACGTCTAACAACCAAGCAGAGTACGAAGCCCTGCTCGTAGGACTGAGGCTAGCCGAGGACCTGGGAGCCCGTGAGATACAGATCTACACGAACTCCCAACTCGTCGCCTCCCAAGTCCAGGGGAGTTACCAAGCCAAGAAAGACAACCTCGTCGAGTACTTAAACTTAGTCAAAAAATACATGACAAAGTTTGAACGAGCGGAAATTTCACATGTTCCCCGCGAGCAAAACACAAGGGCAGACATATTATCCAAACTCGCGAGCACGAGAAAGAAGGGCGAGAACAAATCCATCATCCAAGAATCCCTAGCACACCCGAGCATCAAAAGATCCTCGACACTAGTCGAGATCCACGCCATAGGGGATGCCTCGTCCTGGATGACCCCGGTTTACAATTTCTTGACGAAAGGCGAACTCCCCTCGAACCAAACCGATGCGGCCATCACAAAGCGACGAGCATGCTCCTACGTGGTGCTCGAGCACAAACTGTATCGCAGGGGATTCTCCATCCCCCTCCTAAAATGCATCGACGAATCCACAGTCCCCGAGGTACTGCGGGAGATACATGAAGGGATTAACGCCCAGCACATGGGCGATAAGTCCTTGGCGAGGAAAGCTCTTCGAGCGGGATATTACTGGCCGACGATGCAGCAAGACGCCAAGGAACACGTTAAGAAGTGTGACAAGTTCCAGAAGCACGGTGACATGCACCTCGCCCCCCCCTCACGAACTGAGCATACTGTCGTCCCCATGGCCGTTCGCATGGTGGGGTATGGACATCCCCAGACCCTTCGTACATGGGACTTACCAAAATAAATTTCTCGTCGTGGCCGTGGATTACTTCACGAAATGGATAGAAGCCGAGGCCCTCGCGAAGATCACCTCGCACAACATCCTCCGTTTCTACAAGAGAAACATCCTCGCCAGGTTCATAATCCCGAGGGCACTGGTGACCGACAACGGCACCCAATTCATTGACCACGGGTTCCAAGACTTCGTCACCAGACTAGGAACGAAACAACACTTCACTTCGGTTGAGCACCCTCAAACCAACGGGCAAGCCGAAGCTGCGAACAGAGTCATCCTTCGGGGACTCAAATGCCGACTTGGCGAAGCGAAGAGGGGATGGGTCGAGGAGCTGCACAGCATCTTGTGGGCATACCGCACCACGCCCCACTCAACGACCGGCGAGACTCCATTCCGACTAACATACGGCACCGAGGTCGTTATCCCGGTAGAAATCATGGAACCTTCCGGACGGACAGAGAACCCCCTCGACGAAGAAATGAACGACGAGGCACTCAGGGACGAGCTCGACTTAGTCGAGGAAATCCGATCGGGGGCGGCCCTCCGCGAAGCCACCCTAAAACAACGAGTGGCTCTGCGCCACTACGACAAGGTCATTAAGCGCGAGTTCGAAATCGGCAGCCTGGTATTACGAAGGAACCAGAAAGACTCCCGCAAAGGGAAGCTGGCCGCGAACTGGGAAGGGCCTTATCGCGTCCACGGCACCACTGGTACCGGGGCATACTACCTCGAGCAACTAGGCGGAGAACCACTACCACGACCCTGGAACGGTGCTAAACTAAAGCAGTACTATAGTTAAAAACCATCAACACCGAGGACCCTCGACCGTCAACACCCACGTCCGGTCAACCAGGAAAAACGTCCGACACCGTAGAGAGGCCAAGGTACAGGCCCGACCTACGCCCAAACGGCTTAACATCGTTCAACAGACGAGAGTGAACGATCGTGCCCGACGTGGACACCTCAATCGAGCTCCACCATCGAAGTACCTGCAGGGCAGAACACCCATCTCGCGATGGGCAGTTCACGCCGCGGGTGAATAACCCCAATCCGGGTCATATACCCGAACAAGCGGCTTCGCTCCGCACGCCCGACGAATCTCGAAGAAAGTCGGGCCATCCAAAAGGGTTGAAAAAGAAATCTCTCCTCGAGGTCAGCACGTGGATGAATTCGGCCACCGAATAGAAAGCCGAGCACATGCACGAACAAAAGACTTAGACAAAGTTGCCAACAAAGTCACAACCACATACGGGCACGACTCGGGCCCATAACTTAGGCCAATTTTTCCGCAAAAACGTAAAACACAAGCACGGGCAAACAATAAAAAATTGAAACAAACATTCATTCAAAATGCCCGTAGGCAACAAAACAAATAGAAATAAACCGACCAAGACGGCCGACGATGTTCAAGAAATACAAAGAACGGGCACGCAGGCCCATAAAGTAAAAATGATCGGGCACGCAGGCCCCGAAATGAACATCAATAAAGGCGCGCAGGCCTTATCAGAACTTCACAAATCAGCTTCCCTGGAGCTATCGCCACCGATAGCAGGAGACTCCGGCGGAGGCACGACCTGACCATCAATGATCTGGGACATGTAGCCCACTCCTTCAGTGTTCAAACCGGGATTCAACAGAGAGAGCTGGCTGACCGCGACTTCAAAGCCATCCGCCATAGCACCGACACAGTCCACCTCGAGGAGTTGAATACGGGCGACCAGTTCCGACCGACTCTGCAAAGGAGCCGTCTCCTCCGACTCATCCTCGACAGGGAGCATGGCGGCCTTTAATTCCTCAACCTCTCTGGCGAGGCGCCCGTTTTCGATTTCCAGACGTTCCCGGTCCTCACGGAAAAGGTCCCTCTCCTCGGCCAGCTTCCCCGAGTTCTCTTTCTCCAGAGCCAGCAACTCTGTCTCCGCCGCCAGCAGCTCGGCTTGCTCGCGGAACATCTCCTCGGAGCGCTCTAGAGCAGCCTTCAACTTTCGAGAACTCGAAGTAAGGGCAGCTTTCTCCTGTTCCAGCTCCTTGATATGATCATAATCTGCCCCCTCCTCGGCCAGCACGACATCCATCTCGGCCATCTTGACCAGCCCGGCCATGTTGGCGGCCAGATGCCTTCTCCGACTCTCCTTGCTCATCCGCCTAATGGTTTCAGCTTCATCAGCACTCACGGACAAGGGAAATCCCTTGAAAAAACCCTCCTCTTTAAAGCAAGGGGGAAACCCGAAGGACCTCACCGCACTGGAGTCCTCACCGACCTCTGGTTGGCTTTCCACCCGATTCCTCTTCCTCAGTATCAGATCGGTGTGTGGCTCGACATCCTGGGCATCCCGGTTCCCTCCTGAAGCAGCTCCCGAGCTAGTTGGCGAGCCCACCCTCGTCGCATGAGAAGCGCCCGGGCTAGATGGCAGGCCCATCCTCGTCGCCTGAGGAGCTCGCACCAACCTCTTGTTAAGCTTCTTATCCTGTGTCAGCTTCAGGAGCCTCTCCTTTCGACCAGCCATGAGACCTGCATAAAATAACCCCGAGTTAGTGGCGAACAAGTAACAAGTGAAGAAATTCAAACAAGACAAAACAATAACGACCTAGCAGGTTCGCGGCCTGCCCAAAGGACTGGCACTCCACAAGTGCTTTCGTATCGATCGGCCGGGCCTCGAAGGTCGGATAACCTTCTTCATCAAGAATATCCTTCCCCTCCCTCGTGGCCCACCTGGCGGGGAAGAAACTGTCAACATACCGACCGAGAGTACCATAAGCCTTCTCGTCTTCGGGGCTCATCTCGCCCGCGGACGTGTGGTAGTACCCGGTGCCATGCTCGTAGTGCCTCGAGGTCCAATGCAAGGGAAATTTGGCCACGCGCCCTAACACCGGGTGTTCCTTGTCGTCCAGAAGGGCCTCCCCGTGGTCGTCGGTCATGACCGTCTCTTCCTCATATACGGACTCTAAACCTGCTGTGGTAACCGACTCACAATATACCACTTGTCCTTGAAGCCCCGCACGGAATCCATGTACATCCTGAACAGTCTCTTCGACTGCTTCAGGGAAACCCAGCTATGCCTACCTCCCCGGGACCGGCGCTGTAAGTGGAAGACTCTGAAGAAAAGGGGTATGGTCGCCCCAATCCTTAGAAACCGACACGTCAACTCGAACGCTCGGATGAAAGCCAACGAGTTTGGGTGAAGCTGTGACGGGGCCAGCTCTAGATGGCTGAAAACCCCGACCTGAAAGTCGCTGAAGGGGAGCTTTAACCCCAGGTCCTTGAAAGCAATCTCGTACATCGGGAACCCATATTCGGGGAACTCCGAGCAAATTCAGGCAGTAAGAGTCAGCCTACTGACGACAAAGTTCTTCTGGAAACCGGGCTGACTACCGCCCTGTTCGATGATGGTGAACGCACTTCGGCTACGTCGACTATATGCCGAAGCAATCCCTCTGGGCTCGACGCCCACCCATTCCAGCAAAGGGTCGTCGATGGTATCAACCAAATTTACATTTTCCTCGGCACTTTGGTCTTCCACCTCAGTGCGCCCCGAGGAACACGGTTCGTCGGCCATGGTTACCTACAAAGCACAGGAAACCGGTCAATTAGGGAGCAAATCCACACGTTCTCCATAACGGACGGGATGAAGAGCGCGACAAGTCATATCACTCCACGCGTGACTAAAAAAGTTGGTGTCTCGAAACAAAAAGAGAAGTCACCTCCCCGACTCCAAGATACCATGACAAGTCTCCCTACGGATCGCCTAAAGGGGCCAACATCTCGACCACTCACGAATATGCCGACCTAGGCTATGAACGTGGCGAGCGATATCATGAGTCTCAAAATTAGAGCCATGAGCTTATCGGGCACTACCAAGAATTAAGCGCCCTAAATCATGAAGATCCCAGGCTGCACTACGAGTCAAATACCTAAACTATGCGTTTACCGGGCGCATACATGCGTTCGCCGGGCATATACATGGATTTGTAGAGCTAAATATAAATCTATGGGGGCTAATCCCAGGCGTACAGTCTCTAAGCATCCAAAAACAATGAAAAATCATGCATCACAGAGGAAAAGCAAAGGAGACAAGACGCTTACTTGGAGTTAGGAAGGAAGTGCGACGGCGGAGAAAGGGAATCTACAACGGAGATCACGACGGTCCTATGAATATCTGAGAAGAACAGCAACAGCAGAAACAGAGGAAAGAGGAGAAGCGCGTAGAGGGAAAACATGTTCTGGGGCCCAAGGACCCTATTTATAGTGATGACGTGGAATACCAAACGTCACCCTGGGGAACCACAGGCTTCCCTGCTCGACGCACAGCTCCCCTAGGCAATGATGACCCTACCTTCAATAGGGTTGCGGCATAACTCCCAAGAGATGCCTCGTGTGCTCAACAAATGCAGCCCATCGGGAATCCCTCGACCACTCCTCGAAGGAAATTATCTCGCGGACTCGATACGGGGGGGAACTACATCCCTTGCCTGGATACGGGACCCCCGCGACGGAGGCGACCTAAGATCAAGTCATGGCTCCTACTCCAGGAACCACGACTTGGGGGGCTCCTGTTCTAGACTGGGCCGAGCTGGCCCAAAAGCAATGGTGAAGGCCCAATCCAAACGGCCTTGCAAGGGGTCACGCCGACCAAGAGGCCACATCCGTGCCCGACGCTCTCTGCCAGTGCGATATCCTCGACTTCATGCTATCCTGCTCGACCCTAGCTCGAGCACTCCCCCTAGGGCAGACTCTGTCCACTACACCATCACGTGGATCCCAAAAAAACCGCATCCTCGTCCGTCCGTACTTCACGCAGAACATCCAGGAAGGGGACCACGTGCGGGTCCCCACTACACACGTAGAACCTGGCAGTTCCTCCATTGGGCCAAACCTGCCCGGCCCAATGAAGGGACCTTGGCCCAGCGCTGGGGGCTATAAATACCCTCTGCTACCAGAGGGTCAGGTATTCATTCTTTTACCCATACTCATACTTTTTCCCGCTCGTGCTCTTACTTACTTCAGCATCGGAGTGCCTTGCAGGTACCCCCCCACCTCGTTCAAAACTTCAGCTCGGAGCCAGCCGTGACGGTCCAAGTCTGATCGGGTTAGATCAGAAAGGTACTTAGAGAAAGAAAAATACAAGATGGAAGACAATTATGCTAGGGATGCCAGTATCAAAGACTACCTTATGCTATGCCACAAAGAGAATGCTGTAATGATGTTATGTCCCAGATGCAACATCATTTGTAATCAGAGAATTGCTGCAGACTTTGAAAAAAGACAAAGGGCACGAATAGGCATCAACTGGCGCCAGGATAACCAACTGTTCAGATGCTACCCTAAGGCTGGAGAAAGTCTTATGGGATTTTTAGTTCGTTGTCACAAGGGGGCAACCAAATGCCTAGTGTGTCCAAGATGTTATGCAGTATATGATCAGAAAGTGGCTGAAACCTTCGAAACAGTCCCTTTCGCCCCATGTTGGAACCACAGAGAAACTGGTCAAATGGGCCAACATTTCGAGAACAACTACACCCAACGGAGGCCTGACAACCCTTATCCTAGAGGCGCTCGAAGGGTAACATTCAAAGTTCCTGCTGATGCACCAACGGACAAGTGGCTACAAGTTAGAGCTGACAAGGGGAGAGGCAAGTGGAGGAATAATGAACGAAATACACGCCATGCCATGACGTACAGAAGACAGTTCAATATGGCGAGAAGGGAAGAAGTAAGGTTGGAAAATTACAAGGGAAAGAACCCTATGTCAAGGTCGCAATGGCGCAGGCAACAAAGAGTTCGAAAAGCTGAGAGAGAAGCTATGTTAGACAAAGGAGTGGCTTCGAGAAAGGACAAAGAGGAATTGAGTACCAACAAACCTGCACCAAACAATCAACCTGGGGGCAAACCTCTAGTTAGCAGGAAACTTTTCTCTGAAAAAAAGCAAAACGAATCGAAGGAATATACGCCAGGTCCAGAGGAGGATGAGGATATGCTGACTGACAATTTCGAATCAGAAGGGGAATCTTCACTCAACATCAACTGCAATGTAGTATCTGTGTTGCCTTGCGAATTTGGGCAAGAGACTGAAGTCGGAGAGCACGAGGAGGATGATGCAATAGACCTGACGAAACATAGGCCAGTATGATACTATGTGATGGATAATGGGGCTGTCGAAGAGCATAATGCCTTCTTCAAATACCCAGAACCAGCCATGCAAAATCACCTAAAGCCATTGTTCATTCGAGCAAAAGTTAGTACACATGGCGTAAACAAAGTCCTGGTGGATGGAGGCGCTGCAGTGAACTTGATGCCTCATTTCATGTTGAAAAAGTTAGGGATACAAGATGTTGACATAAAACCACACAATATGGTACTGTCAAACGATGAAGGTAAAGTAGGCCACACATTGGGGGTGATCCAAGTGGATTTGACAGTAGGATCAAGCTGCAGACCCACTATGTTCATGGTAATCGAAGCTAAAGCCAACTACAATTTGCTGTTGGGCAGAGAATGGATCCATGGCGTTGGAGCAGTCCCCTCTTAGATGCATCAGAGGTTAGTACTATGGAGAGAGGATGACATTGTTGAAAACATCGAAGCTGACCAAAGCTATTTCATGACAGCAGTCAATCTAGTTGATAAGAGAAATTATGACAAACACTTAGCCAAAATTGCTCCTTGTACCCCTAACGACGAGATCAATGAGACCAGGAATGTGCATTATTACATGACCCTTCGCCATGATGGAATGTATTGGGATCGAAGGATAATCAAGGGAGATGGAGAAGTCGAAGGTGCCACACAAAGACGGCCAGTGGGCTGGGAATTCGACAGTCCTGCTCATGATTGAGTCCTCTTTCTTCGAAAAGATTTCGGCCTACATGGCTGAGAACGAATGGAAGGCAGCCTTAGAAGCTGAAGTAGATAGTATGGCTGCAGAAGTAAACAAAACAGGTGGGGATGGCTCAAAAGGCTCACCCTTTGAAGAACAAGAAATAGTTGATATAGATCAAAGGCTAGATGCCATTTATGATAAAGAACCTTTAGGCTTCGAGAAGGACCCCACAGACTCTGGTGCTAAAATGTTAGCGCAGGATCCACTAGAAGAGGTAAACTTGGCAGATGAAAACACAAAAAGAATAACTTACGTGAGCACAAAACTCAATTCGAGCCTCAAGCAGAAAGTGATCGAAGTTATTAGAAAAAATAAAGATTGTTTTGCGTGGGACTATGATGAGATGCCTGGTTTGAAGAGGGAGTTAGTGGAACACAGACTCCCAATCAAGGATGGCAAGAAGCCCATCAAGCAGACCCCTAGAAGGTTCGCACCAGCAGTTCTCACGAAGATTAAAGCTGAAATTGAAAGGTTGTTGCGCTGCAAATTCATCAGGACCACAAGGTATGTCGAATGGTTAGCAAATATAGTACCTGTTATTAAGAATAATGGCTCTCTGAGAATTTGCATAGATTTTAGAGATTTAAATACTGCTACCCCCAAAGATGAGTATTCCATGCCTGTGGCAGAAATGTTAATAGATTCGGCTGCAGGATTTGAATATTTAAGTATGTTAGATGGATACTCTGGGTATAACCAGATCTTTATTGCTGAAGAAGATGTTGCTAAAACATCATTTCGTTGTCCAGGAGCCTTAGGCACCTACGAATGGGTGGTAATGCCTTTTGGTTTAAAAAATGCTGAAGCAACTTATCAAAGGGCAATGAATTCGATTTTTCATGATTTCATTGAGACTTTTATGCAGGTGTACATTGATGATATAGTCATCAAATCAGTATCTGCAGAAACTCATTTGCATCATTTGAGCCAATCATTCGAGAGAATGAGAAGACATGGCTTAAAAATGAACCCCCTTAAGTGTGCATTTTTCATGCAGGCTGGAGATTTCCTTGGTTTTGTGGTTCATAAGAAAGGCATCGAAATCAACCAAAACAAGACCAAAGGCATTGTAGAAACGAAAGCACCTACATTAAAAAAGGAGTTGCAATCTTTGCTAGGTAAAATTAACTTTTTAAGAAGGTTCATTTCGAATCTAAGTGGAAGAACCCAGGCTTTCTCTCCGTTACTTCGTTTGAAGCAAGGACAAGCTTTCGAATGGAACGAAGCACATCAGGAGGCGTTTGACAATATAAAAAGATATCTCACTCAGCCTCCTATCTTGTCTCCACCTTCATGGGGAAAACCCATGAGATTGTACATATCCACCTCTGAAGTTACCATAGGTAGTATGTTAGCACAAGAAGATAACAATGGCATCGAAAGAGCCGTATACTATTTAAGTAGGGTGTTGAATGATGCGTAAACTAGATATAGTAACATAGAAAAGCTATGTCTCTGTTTGTATTTCTCTTGTATGAAACTTAAATACTATATAAAGCCTGTTGATGTTTATGTTTCATCTCATTTCGATGTTATCAAACACATGCTTTCGAAACCAATAATGCATAGCAGAATTGGTAAGTGGGCTTTAGCCTTGACAGAGTATTATTTGACTTTCATGCCTTTAAGAGCTGTGAAAGGTCAAGTAATTTCTGATTTCATTGTTGATCATTCACTGATCGAAGAGACTGTCGTGGGTTACGTTGAAATGCAACCTTGGAAATTATACTTTGATGGTTCGACCCATAAAGATGGTAGCGGCGTTGGAGTTCTTATAATTTCTCCCGAAGGAATTCCAACAAAATTCAAGTATAAGTTAGATGGTCCTCGTTGCTCGAACAACGAAGCTGAGTATGAAGCGCTTATCGTTGGACTTGAAGCTTTTTTGGAATTGGGGGCAACTAGAGTCGAAATTAGAGAAGATTCGGAGCTAGTGGTCAAGCAAATAACAAAGGAATACAAATGCATAAAGGACAATTTGATCACATATTTCGTCATAGCTAATAGGCTACTCAAAAAATTCGAATACATGGATATTAAACATATACCAAGAATAGAAAATCAAGAGGCAAATGACTTAGCACAGTTGGCTTCAGGGTATAAAGTTTCCACCAAAAAATTTGAAGATTTGGTTGAGTTAAGAGGAAGGGTTATGGCTACTAGACTCATACCATCAGACTTAGAAAATATAAAGTTAGGTTGTGCTGACAAGCAGGAATTCGAAGTATTAGCCATAGAAACCTTGTCAGATGCAGATTGGCGAAGTCCAATAGTGAGTTATTTAAAAAAACCAACATTGAATGTTGATAGGAAGATAAAATACAGAGCGTTATCATACGTCCTCATGGGAAATGAGTTGTTCAAGAAGACACAGGAAGGCATATTACTGAAGTGCCTAGGAGAAGGTGAGGCATACTTAGCATTATCAGAGGTCCACAATGGGGCATGTGGGGCACACCAAGCAGGCCATAAAATGAAATGGTTGTTATTCTGATATGGCATGTATTGGCCCAACATGCTCAAAGATTGTATAGATTTTGCTAAAGGGTGTGAAGAATTCCAGAAACATGTAGGAATTCAACATGCTCCTGCAAGTGAGTTGCATTCGATCATTAAACCATGGCCCTTTAGAGGATGGGCATTAGATTTAATAAGAGAGATCAATCCTGCTTCGTCTAAAGGACAGAAATATATCTTAGTAGGAATTGATTATTTCACCAAGTGGATCGAAGCAATACCATTAATAGTTGCTGACCAAGAGGCTATTATTGGGTTCATACAGAAATAGATAATTTATAGGTTCGGATTACCAGAGAGTATAACCACAGACCAAGGTTCTGTGTTTACTGGTAGAAAGATGCAGGAATTTGTGCCGGAGATGGGTTTTAAATTATTAACATCAACGCCATATTATGCTCAAGCAAATGGTCAGGTCGAAGCAGAAAACAGAGTGATAATAGGGTTAATTAAAAAACATGTTGGTAAGAAGCCAAAAAATTGGCATAAGACTTTGGACCAAATACTCCGGGCTTGTAGAACATCTCCTAAAGAAGCTACTAACACCACGCCTTTCCAACTAACATTTGGCAATGATGCTGTTTTACCAGTGGAAATTCATCTGCAATCAGTTCGAATTCAAAGGCAAAATGAGATCCCATCCGCATTATATTGGGAGATGATGATGAATGAATTAGTTGAGTTAGACGAAGTTAGATTACATGCATTGGAAATCCTAATGAGGCAAAAGGAAAGGGTAGCCAGAGCATACAACAATAGGGTGAAAGGTAAAACATTCACTGTTAATGACTTAGTCTGGAAAGTCATATTGCCCATGGACCCTTTCGAATACTAAAGAGATTCTCAAACAATGCGTATGAAATCGAAGAGTTAACTGATGACAAACGAATCTTAAAGGTTAACGGAAAATATTTGAAAAAATATAGACCTCGCCTGCAGGAGATTCGAATAATAGCAACATAGTCGAAATATTATAAGGAGATGCCAAAATGGTGCCATGCGTTGCCAAAATGGCGTTGTTCAAATATTACAAAACCGAGACTCAAATCAATTCAAATAATCAAGATTCAAAAATAAACGTTGTTTCTCAATCTTGCAAAGGTGCTTCTAAAGGACTCAAGTCTTTGTTGGGTATAACGTCTCGCTCCTTCCAGAGTAGTTACTTCTCCTTTGATACGCTCTGCTGCTTCTGTTTCAGAAAGGCCCCTGCTAAGAAGTTCTTCGAATTGGTTACTAACAATGTCAGTTTCGTAGGCCAGTTGCTGTTGTTGAGCTTCTTTGACCTTTTGCTGGAGCTCTTGAATTTGTCCTTCCCAAAAGAGAATAGACCGCGCTCGAACTTCATAGTCAGCCTTCGCCTGTTTAAGACGCGTTGCTTGGTCTTCAGCCTCTTTAGAAAGTTTCGAAGCATGCTCATAAGCAGCATCCATGGCGTTTCATTTCTCTTGAACTTTAGCAGCAGCTAATTCATCTTGTAGGAGACATCCAGTCACATCATCCAATAAGACTTGGAGATCGAACAGTATAGTGCTGACTGGCAAGGAGCAAGTTGCGAAGTTAACCTGAGTAAGAAGTTCCTTCATGGTATAGCAAGCAGTGCTATCCTTTTTAAGAACTTCGAATAGGTCTACATCAAGGATTATTTTCCTGACTTTGTTAAGGAGTATAGCTCTAGCATCTGGAGACAGTGTGTTTCTAGTTGAACCAGTGCCAACCCTAGTGAGAGGGATGTCCTTTTGGGCCAATTTAATTTTCATGTACCCAATTGGGTCATTGTGTTTTAGGAGAGTTAGTTCCTCTTCAGTCAGTCGAGGCTGGGAAGTTGGAGAAAGTTCCTGGTTCAAAGGAGTCACGTCCATTTCGACCTCCATAGGTTCTTTAGTCTTGCCACCATTATCTTCATCCTTGCCTTGGTCATCGCTTTCTCCTTTGTCGCACGGATCCACCACATCGACAATATTGGTCTCGCTGCTAATAGCATCAGACTTCGTTTCATCAGCCGAACCACTTTGGGTTTCGTCTTCACCAGATCCTTCTTCTGCAGTTTCTTCACTCTCTTGAGGAGAATCAGTCTTATCCTTTTCAGCATGAGTGATTTTTGGGCTCTCTTGAAGAGTTCCAAGAGGAGATTTCAGAAGGGAAGTTTCTAGTGGATTTTCTTTAGACTTGTTGGGTGATCCTTCGTTTGCTTCCTTCAAAGGAGGCGAGGTATCTTGATCATCGTGTGCCTCTGAAGTTCCAGTCAGGGCCACCATGTTGGAAGACCCTTTATTTTGCACGAAGTTGCTGGAGTCCCCATGGAGAGAGGAAGTGATTGTAGCATTAGTCCCGGTTGGAGGAGTTGAAGCAGTAGGATTCGTGTTCGAAGTATCATGCATGAACAAAGAAAAGTTAAGAATATGTACTAAGGTATGAATAACTATTTTTGTTAGAAATTCGAATTTGAATTACCTGTGGATTATCAGAAGAAATATTACTATCAATATGTTCTAATATTACATTGGAGGTCGAAGGTGAAATTTTGGATGTTGTTGAGGGAGCAACGTCTTTGGAGTCAAGTCCAGGAACGTTAGTAGGCTCAGGGCCTTTAGAGATTTCTTTCTTTTTCTTCTTCTTAGAAGCTGTTGGAGAGTTTTCACCACTTCTGGGGTTCTTTTCAGTGGGGCCTTGTTTCCTTTTCTTAGGAGTTGTTGGTGGAAGTTTGCTAGTCTGAAAAGGTTGGAACATAAGTTAGATCTAAATCATAAACTTCAGTTCATTCGAAACAACATGGTTAGTTGATTACCTTTGGAGTTGAAATGTCTGCTGCTGCCGGTGTTGTTGTTGTAGTAGTTGTTGTTGTTGTTGGTATTGTTGGAGTTGCATCATCGCTAACTTCAATAGCTTGTTGAGAAGTGTTCCCTTCCTTGGGTTTTGAAGTAACATTCTTTATCCTAATGGCTGAAAAGTGAAACAATTAAGGTAAAATGTTAAGGATAAGGGAATTAGGATACAGTTGGAATTTTCCCAAGCATTCGCACCTGTGCCTTGATTAGATGTAATTGAAATGGCAGGAAGGTCATAGCGAAGATGTCCTGGGAAATTATGAAGCCAGTAACGGGCCCATGTCACAGTCTCAGATGGCTTTAGTTTCTTTCGAGATTGGTATTTGAACATTTCTTTGCAAGTAAACCACCAAGGGTATGGAGGAAACCAAGCCAGAGCCAGTTCCGAGGTAGGCAACCTAGGAAATTTAGGTGGATAAGTTTCGAGTGCCAACCTATACCTATCCTCAGGTGACAACCCTGAAGGAAGTTTGAACTTACAAATTTTTTCTTTAAATTTTTCCTTCAAGGTCTCAGCCGCTTGATGTACAGTGGTTCCCAAGTGTGTGGGATCATAAGTGGTTTCGAAATAATTTTGAAAAGCCCTAATTTCTTTGACATGAGTGAACATACCTTTCTTGGAGTGTACCTACACATTGAACGCGTCAGTTAGCTTTTGTTGAATGGTGAGTGTGTCAAACATATATGTCTGGTCGAATTTAGTCCACCATTCAAGAAATCCTTTTGCTGTGAAGTATGTTGGCTCGAAAGGTAAATGCTCGAACTGAGCAAAATCTTGATATTGCTCCTGTTGCAATTTGGCCTCTCTTGCTTTGAACGTTTTGCCTGAGGTTATGGCACTTTGTGTTTGGAACAAAGGTTCAGGAATTAATTGGCACAGGCCAAATTGTCGAGAAACGAAATTGGGTTGATAAGCCAGGAGGAAAATCTGATTCTTTGTTGGAGTAATTCTTGAGGAAATTAGCCTAGGAAGAAGAAACGCTTTCCAAATATCCTGCATCTCTTTGCTCTTGACAGCTTCTGAGAGAGACGTTGTGAACCATGATGGTCCACAAGTCCTTTGAGCAAAAGGTGCCATGGACTCTTCAAACTTGTGTCTTTTTGAGAAGATCATGATGTATTTGGAAAAATGGACTTTGAAATCATCCTTGTCATCATTTGGGGTGAGCTTTCGAAGCCTTGTGCCTTCGATGCTCCTGTCAGATATTTATGGATCTTGTTCGATGATAGTATCAGCAGTTGATAAAGAAGATTCGAACGTGGCATTAAGCCATAGCTGAAGCAACCAAAAGGGTCCAGCCAGAAGAATGTTCTTTGGGGTATGGGATTTTAAACCAGAAACTGCTGACCTTAAGCTCTCATAAAGATTGACAAGTAGCAGTTCACTCAGGCAGACTTTCCTGTTTTCATGGAAATCCCTGGCTAGAGGAATGAACCTACTCACCACTTGCAAGGATCTGCTGCAAAACACATATCGTGATAGCCACAAGGTGAGGAAAGCGATATGTTCTATGTCTGAGACATCATCCCCTTCAGTATGATAATGGCTGATGAATTTTGAAAAGCTAGATAGTTTGACATCAAAGTCAATGATGCTAGAATGTTCTTCGTTGTCAGGAATATAAGTTTCCCCCACTGGTGAAAGACCAGTGATGGCTGCTATATCAAAGAAGGTGGGTGTTATCATTCCGCCCGGAAGGTGGAAAGTGTTGTAAGTGCTGTCCCAGAAGTACAATGAAGCAAATAGCAATGGGTGACTGTAAGTAAAGCCTGGTTTCGACAGTTTGATTAAATTATAAATTCCTAATTCTTCCCATTGCTGGGATTTTTTGGATTCTACTTTAGTGAGCCAGTTTTGATATGCTACATCTGAAGTGGGGCAGGATCGAAATGGTTTGAAATTGCTTTTGATGTAATATAAAATGAAAGGATCTTTTGGAGGTAAGGCTGGAGTTTCAGTTGTTTTCGAATCAGATGATTCGCTTAGGTCTTCAGTTTCTGCCTTAGGGGCATCCATCTTGTTGAATAGGGGTTTGAATTTATAGCAAACGGGAAAAATTTTCCTAGTATCTTTCAGAATTTCAAAAACAGTTAAAGGACCCATTAGGGCAAACCTTTTTCCAGCAACAATGGTAGGGATTAATACCTGAGAAGCATACAACATTTCTTTCTCTTTGGAGATCACTTGAGTATTGAGCACAAATTGATTCTGATAAATACTCACTTTGCTCTCCATGACGGTTTCCGTGTTGTTGTTCTTGTTCTTCCTCTTTGATAATTTCTTCAATTGTGATGATGTTGATGAAGACATTGTTAAGATTGCTGGAAGTTTTAGGGTTTAGTGAAAAAGGAGGGGGATTTCAGAATTTTGGAGAAAAAGAAGAAAAGACTAAACTGATGAGTTTTATAGAGTGAGTGTAAACATCCACTAAATAAGACTAGGGGTACGTGGAAGTCGTTGGTTGGATTCAGAGAGAGGTGGCGTAAGATTCTGTATTGGTAATGAGTGTGATTAATAGTAATCATTATTTTTAAACCGCACCATGCTGTGGTAACTGGTCCAAGACGGTTAGGTACTCAAAGAGGCGTCTTGATTGACGTGGGTAAAGTCATGTACAGTAACTGTCATGATTCTTCAAAAGACCTATCAAAATCTTGTGAATCTATTTAAAATAAGTATTTCTCAGAGGGTTCGAAATACATATTTTAAAGGGGCATTTTGTTGGATGAAGATTTTGATATTGTGATTCGAAATGAAATGATTGGGCTTTGTTTGAATAAAGCAAGTTTTATGGTTTGGAACGGAAGAGACTGTTTTCGAATGAAAATATTAAAGTTCAAGGTTTCGAATGATAGTTGTGGAGTGTAAGTCTAAAGCCTTGTTCGAAATAATGATGAGATTATATTTGTGAAGGCTGTTTTTGAAAATAACTTGTGAACGAATTCGAAACGAAGGTTCCAAGGCATTTGAAATTCAAACGTGAGAGGGATATTGGAAATTCAAAATACATAAGTATTGGAACGTTCGAGGACGCGTGGAGGCTAGAGGGAAGTAATGCTCTGCATGCTTCGAACGTGGCAGATTCTGATAGCAAGACCGTTATGGTCGAAATAGTATAAATAAGAGGTCTTAGTGTTAGGATTTAGGGTGTCATATCTGTTGTACAAATTCAGTAAACATTCAAAATACCGCATGGATAGGGAAACGAATGCTCGAAAGATGTACGTATGATAACACCAACATTTACAATTCAATGAAAACTCTTTACATTCTCCAGTTTTGTCTTTCATTTCCATATCATTTGTGCTTCAAACATTTTTACGTTTATGCCTTTACATTAAAGCCTTTACATTCGAAGTCATTTATTTCTTTCTGCATTTAAACACTTTTCTTATGTTTGAATCCTCTAAACAGTCAGTAATTTTTACACTCACTCACTTAATCCTGTCATTTGCCCAGTCTTAAGTATTTTTACTTTTCTAAAGAACATTCCTTACATCATATAGAAATTGTCCTTCGAATCATTCAGTATAGTAATCGAAGTGGATTGGATATCTTTGAAACACTTTAATTAGAAGTCCTAAATAGGAATACCAGTTTTACAATTAGACTTAGCCAAACAACTATGTTCCATAGGATCAATCTAGTCGATCCTGCAAGTTACCAGAGAAATTGAATGACAGTAATTAAGTTTATTCGATAGTTTGGAAGACTAGCGGTTGTTCACCAGAAATCACTATGAACAGGGACACAACAGAATCCACTGTCGAACATGTGGCAAGATATTTAATCGAAGCGGGAGAAATTTCAAACAATGAGAACCTAAGGATTAAGTATTTCCCAAGTTCCCTAACAAAGAATGCATTTACTTGGTTCACAACTCTCCCCCCCAATTTAATCCACCATTGGACCCAGTTGGAGAGATTATTCCATGAGCAATTCTACATGGGACAAACCAAGATAAGCCTGAAAGAGTTGGCCAGTGTAAAGAGGAGATTCACTGAGCCTATAGACGAATACCTAAATAGGTTTAGATTGCTCAAGGCAAGTTGCTTTACGCAAGTGCCAGAGCACGAGTTAGTCGAAATAGCCGCAGGGGGTCTAGATTACTCCATTAGGAAGAAATTAGACACTTAGTACCTGAGGGACATGGCCCAATTGGCCGATAGGGTTCGAAATGTAGAACTCCTTAAAGCTGAAAAAGCCAGGGCGACGAAAACTCATAAAAGAGAAAAGATAGCATATGTCGAAATGGACGATGAAGATCTAGAAACATTCGACGAACTTATAGCCGTCGAAGAAAGTGAAGTCGATTTAGCTGAGTTAAAACAAGGGCCATCATACTCTTGCAAATTACTAGTCCCCTCAAGTGGAAAAAACCCCACTGGGTGTGAAAAGGCCAATGATAGGTTCCCTAAAAAGACTTACAGTTTCGATATTACGAAGTGTGATGAAATTTTTGATTTACTTGTAAAAGATGGCCAAATGATAATACCCCCAGGGGTAAAAATGCCTCCTCTTGATCAAAGAAAGAAAAGAGGCTATTGTAAATATCATAACTCTCTGGGCCATAAAACATCTCAATGTTTTCTTTTCAGGGATCTCGTGCAAAATGCTATCGAAGAAGGGAGGTTGAAGTTCGCTGATAAGACCCCCGTGAATGTGGATTCGAGCCCTTTGTAGGAGGAAGCCCACTATGCTGAACCTTCAGAGGTGAATGTGATCGAAGCTTCCAGGAGTCAGGTGAAAAGGCCAGGGATAACTATGGTCGAAGTCACCAAAGATCATATCAATATGCCAATATTTGGCAGTTTTTCTGGGAACCTTTCTAGAAAGACAATCGAAGCAGTCCAAAAGGCCGCTGAAGGCCCAAAACTGGAAACAGGTGGAGTCTCAAAATCTGGAACTAAACCTACTTCCTACTTGGCCGCGGTGCAAGGCCAGACAAAAGACCTGGAGGCTCAAATGAAGCAAATGACTCTTGCTACTAAAGACAACATGAATGTCAACATGGTCGAAATCTCTGAATCAAAAGTTTCAAAGGAAACCATTAGGCAAGAGCAAGCAAACAGAACAACGTTCCCTCTAGAGAACGAAAATCTGGCAGAATTCTTGCAACGATGCCAGAAGAAAAAATCAGAAGTAATGTTGTGCCCTCGATGCAACTCTATTTTTAACAAGAAAGCTGCTGAACACATCGAAGGCGTGAGAGCAGCAAACAAAAAATGGAGCAAAAATGCCTAAAAAAGTGCAAGCTCTGATGTTCGACACGATCCTAGAAGAACCTATCAAAAGGGTTCAAGTCAGGAAAAGAGGCCACTAACTTTCAGGCCTCCAACCAATGTGCCAGTTGATACATGGCTCAAAACATCAAGTCGAAAGAGACCCAACGAAGAAAGGTGGCATTCCTTTGAAGTCCCAAGAGGTTCATCTTTGACACTCAAGAAAGAACCTCATGCAGGTGCCACCAAAGTGGCTCAAGTATCAAGTAACTACAAGGGAAAGAACCCAATGTCTCGATCCCAGTGGAGAAGGTACCAAAGGCGGCGCAAGGCTGAGAGAGAGGCTGTCAACGAACCAAAACCAGAGTCGAGTTCAAATGTCCCCCAGCGAAAGCAAAGAAAGCCTTTGGAGAGGGAACCAGTGACCAATAGATTGGTATGACCTGACCAAGACGAAGCTGGTGACGAAGATAGCTCTGAGTCCGATGACACATTAGACATCATGGTAAATATAGTTTCGGTCTTGCCAAGAGAATTCAACCGCTAGATGGAAGTCGAATCAAACGACTGGGAAGTCGAACAAGAGATGGCCAAGCATAGGCCAATATGCTACTTTGTCATGGGTAATGGCGGCACTGAAGAGCAAAATGGTTTCTTCAAACCACCAACTGAGGCGATGAAAAGTCACCTCAAGCCTTTATTCATAAGGGCAAAGCTCGAAGAGGCCACTGTAAACAAAATCTTGGTGGATTGTGGGGCGACTATCAACATAATCCCCCACTTCATGCTAAGAAAAATAGGCAAGAATGATGAAAACATTAAGCCTCACAATATGGTCCTATCAAACTACGAAGGCGGAATAGGGACCACCATGGGTGTGATTCAACTAGACCTCAAAGTGGGATCCATCCTACGACCAACCATGTTCATGGTCATATCGGATAAACCAAATTACAACCTACTGTTAGGCCGAGAATGGATACATGGTGTCGGAGCAGTACCATCGTCGATGCACCAAAGGGTGATATTATGGCGTCCCGATGGGATTGTCGAGAATATAGAAGCAGATCAGAGCTACTACTTAGGCGAAGTTAATCATCTAGGGAGAGCTGACTTCGACAAAAATCTGGCTCACATTGGGCCATGTCCAGCACCTGACTTCGACATGGCGCCAGCGCCAAATGCTTTTTGTTCCTTGTACCTGCATCCTGATCATGGGTTTCAATGGGATAAAGAAGACTTGTCCCACATTGATTTCAGTGGGCTAAATGACATCCAGCCAACTGGTTGGGGAAGCGAGTTCAGTGATAATGACTGAATCACAAGTGTTACAGCGAATTTCGGCTTACGTAGCCGAAACAAGAATGATAGCGGCTCTCGAAGCCGAAGTAAAATATATGGCCACCAAGGCCAATGACCAAGAGCTACCTTCTGCAGGTCCTGGAAAAGATTTCGACCCAGAACCTCTCGATATCATGACAGAAGGAATACAGGATCGGAGGCTCGACACCATCTACGACGATGAGCCTTTGGGTTTCGAAAAGGACCCCCTGGCGAACAACATCAAAATGTTAGCACATGATCCTTTAGAAGAAATCGACTTGGGCGAAGGGTTAGATAAAAGGCCCACTTACATCAACGCCAAAATAGACCCAAAGCTCAGGGTTAAAGTGATCCAATTACTAAAGGAGTTCAAGGACTGCTTTGCATGGGATTACAACGAGATGCATGGTCTCGACAGAGGATTGGTAGAACTTCAGTTGCCAATAAAACCTGGGAAAAAGCCGGTCAAACAGTGTCCAAGACGCTTCGCTCCATAAATATTGTCGAAGATCAAAACGGAAGTCGAAAGACTGCTGAAATGCAAATTCATACGAACTACGAGGTATGTCGAATGGATTGCAAACATTGTGCCAGTGATTAAGAAAAATGGTACATTGAGAGTGTGCATAGATTTCAGAGATCTGAATGCTGCAACACCCAAAGATGAATATCCTATGCCTGTGGCGGAAATGCTAGTTGACTCTGCCGTTGGCCACGAGTACCTGAGCATGCTTGACGGCTACTCAGGATACAATCAAATTTTCATTGCTGAAGAAGATGTGTTGAAAACAGTTTTTCGATGCCCCGGGGCCTTAGGCACTTACGTATGGGTAGTAATGTCTTTTGGCCTAAAAAATGGGGTAACATATCAGCGAGCAATGAACTCTATCTTCCATGATTTTATTAACACTTTCATGCAAGTATATATTGACGATATCGTTGTAAAATCTGTTTCCAGGAAGAACCATATAGACCACCTTCGACAATCATTTGAAAGAATGAGAAAACATGGTCTAAAAATGAACCCTTTGAAGTGTGCGTTATGTGTGAAAGCTGGAGATTTCTTGGGCTTCGTCGTCCACAAGAAAGGAATCAAAATCAACCAGAACAAGACAAAGGCAATCTTGGAAGCGAAAGCGCCAACGAACAAGAAGGAACTGCAATCTCTGCTGGGCAAGATAAACTTCTTAAGGAGATTTATATCTAACCTAAGTGGAAAAGCGCAAGCCTTCTCACCCTTACTTCGATTGAATAAGGAAGGATTCGAGTGGGGGCAAGAGCAACAAGAAGCCTTCGACAAGATCAAAGGGTACCTCACCAAGCCACCTATTTTGGTGCCTCCTTGTAGCAATAAGAGTATAAGATTGTACATAGCTGCATCCGACAAAACTTAGGGAAGCATGTTAGCCCAAGAAGATGAAAATGGAGTCGAAAGACCCATTTACTACCTTAGCAGAGTTTTGAACGATGCAGAAACTAGATATAGCGAAGTTGAAAAATTATGTCTATGTCTTTATTTCTCTTGTACAAAGCTCAAACAATATATAAAACCAGTTGATGTGTATGTTTCGTCCCATTTTGATGTTTTCAAATACATGTTGTCGAAACCCATCTTGCACAGTCGAATTGGCAAGTGGGCGCTAGCATTAACTGAGTATTCATTGACCTTTATGCCTCTTAACGTAGTAAAAGGACAAGTGGTAGTAGACTTTATAGTTGACCACTCAATTCAGGTTGAAAATATAAATTACTTGGAGATAGAACCCTGGAAATTTTATTTCGATTCCAGCCATAAAGATGGAATGGGAGTAGGGGTCTTAATTATTTCTCCAGAAAAAATTCCAACAACATTCAAGTACAAGATAGAAGGTACTTGTTCGAACAATGAGGCTGAATACGAAGCTCTAATTACTGGCCTTGAAATATTGTTGGAATTGGGGGCAACTCGAGTCGAAATAATGGGAGACTCAGAGTTAGTCATTAAGCAAGTCACAAAAGAGTACAAATGTATAAGAGAAAATCTCATTATGTACTTTGTGATAGCAAATCGTTTATTGAAAAAATTCGAAGTGGTTAATATTCGACACATACCTAGATTGGAAAACCAAGTAGCAAATGATTTGGCACAAATTGCATCTGGGTATAAGATTTCAAAAACGAGATTACAAAGAGCAATCGAAGTTCGAGAAAAAATAAAAGCAACCAGTTTGTCTCCAACTGATTTGGAATCGACAAGACTAGGATATGCCGATCAAAGGAATTTTGAGATTTCGTTCATAGACAAGCTATCGGAGCGAGATTGGAGGAAACCCATTGTAGATTACCTACAAAATCCAACAGCTTTGACAGAACGAAAAATAAAATATAGGGCGTTAAGTTACGTACTCATGGGGAATGAGTTGTTCAAAAAGATGCCTGAAGGGGTATTATTAAAATGCTTAAGCGAAACCGAAGCATACATAGCCCTTTCGACTACGCATGTTGGAGCATGTGGGGCTCACCAAGTAGGTCATAAGATGAAATGGTTGTTGTTTCGACAAGGACTATATTGGCCCACTATCTTGAAAGATTGTGTCGAGTTCGCGAAGGGTTTCCAGGAATGCCAAGTCCATACTGGTATCCAACATGTACCAGGCCCTAAAATAGAAGGATGAAAGGTGCATGAGTCGACACAAATGTGTATGTGTCGACACAGACAGGGTATGAGTCGACACAAAGCCTTATGTGTCGATACATACTGTTATCCAAGACTCAAAATAGAAGGATGAAAGGTGCATGAGTCGACACAAAACACGTATGTATCAACACAAACAGGTGCATGAGTTGACACCTCCCATTATGCATCGACTCATACTGAGTTGATTTTGTTTTACAGGAGCAAGAAGAGTTATGTGTCGATGCATAGCAACATTGTGTCGGCATATAACAGTTCAACATGCAATTTTCTTTCTTTTTACAATGAATTTACATTTTTCACATTACTGTCCAACTATTCAATATGGGCTGATGTGTGGATTTGTTTTAAGGCCAATTTTCATGCAAGATACATTAGAAAATTCTAGGTTCATGCAAAGATAAGAATGGCAAGAGAATCACCCAAAATGGCATGTTTTCTTCACAAATATGGAAAAAATTCAAATTTTGATCATGGCTTCAATTCATGAGTTAAGGGCCAAATTCTTTCTTTATTTCTTTCTTAACTCCATCTCCTCTATATAAGGACCATTTCTGCAAGCTTATCAGACGCATACACTGCCTCAGAAAAGCACACCAAAAAATTGCAATTTTTTTCACAAAGTTGTGAAATTCAAAACAACCTTTGCAAGCCTCCTCAATCCAAAACAAGCACGCCACTCACTCCCTGAAAGTTCCAGGATACGTTTCCAAGCATTAGGTAGGTCCAATACACGCAGGAGCATCACTCACACAATCCCTCCGTTTGGTAACTTATCTTTGATCTCAAACTCATTCAATATGTAATTTAAATCCATATTGATCGTATATCCATGTTATGAATGATGTTTTTGAGTGTTTTAACGTGTTACATGTGAAAATCAATGCTAAAATAACAGAACATTATTGTTAGGGCAACCTGCGCCATTTTGATCGTATCTCCCTGTGCAAGCACTGTCAGTCCAAACCAATGCCATGGTTGGATTTGCAGCATGCGATTTAGGGGGGGGGGGAGTAGGCTCGATCCGTGGTTTCAAATCTCTCTATTTTGCAGGTTAGACTTTTTTACTGGCCGGAGAAGAAGGTGGTTAACCACCATGGATGGTGGTTTGACCTCCCCGTAGCTTGCGTGTCATAATCCCTCTTTATGATTCGTCCATTCAAACAATCTAGGACCCACTGGAGCATGTGCATGTACACCTCAACAATTTCTTGATGTTTCAAATATATTATTATTTTGTTATTGGTATAAACGAATGAACAGGTTGTCCGGTTGGTGAAGCGTGAGATTGCAATAACGAAGGACCTGAGTTCGATCCCCAGGCCTTGAGTTTTCATTTTTCTAACAAACTTGTTGCAGATCCAGTGTGCTGCACTTCAAGCACCTACCATATGCCTTCAAGCTTCAACCAGTAGATCATAAGGAGATCAGATCCAACGCCCCTGAAGTTCTTCTTCGTGATGAACCCTCAAGGGTCAGCAACACAAGATTAGACGCAACTTTGGGCTTGCTGAATTTGGGCTTAGCAAAATTTCAAACCACACCCCCCTTGTTTGCTAATTAATACCCGACCCATTTACTTATTTTTTATTCTTTTTTAGTTATTATTTTCAAAAACTCTTTTTTATTAAGTCATAAAGAATCAGAAACAAATATAGATAACTTAGAATTAGGTTTTATTTTATATTTTAATTTTTATAATTTAATTTAGTTAATTATTTTAACTTATTTCCTTAATTTAAAATCAATAGACTTAGGATTCAGTCAATTTTAATTCTTTCTATAAATAAAAAATGTCAAAATATTAATTTGTTTAGAATTAACTTTTAGTTAATAATTTCCTTTTCTTCTTTATTTTTAGACTTAATTTAATTTAATATTTTCCAAATAAACAACAAACAAAAAAGATTTTTCTTATTTCTAGGGTCTTTTAGACGTATTTTCAATACACACGCGTTATTTCCTTTCACCCTTTTATATTAATGTATCTGCTTATGGGATGTAATATACTATAACTAGGACTTTTACTGCTTTATTTTCCCTAAGTTTTGGACATGTAATTAATCCCCCTCCCCGAAGCCTTGTAATAGTTTAGGATTTATCTTTCTGCACTTTTAATTACTACAAACTATTAACTGTCTAGATGCATGACTAATAGTATTGTATGGAAAGAATAATAAACAAACACTAGAAAACCTAACACAAGACAAAAATAATTGAATACAACACACCCTCACATATACACCTCTAGGGTATCCCTACTTTGGTTTCCTTCGGAGAACAGTCACAACTCTCGAAACGTGAAAGACTTAGTGGATACCCTCTGGTTTAAAAGATAAAAAATGACCCTCTCAACGTTGCCTCGGTATGATCTTAAAACCCTAGGGTAGTTATTAAGGTTTCTTGCCCAGTTGCCTTTGTGACTATACGGTGTCCCTTCGAATGTCCCTCAAATATCCAATGACTAGGGCTACCTACACACTAATAGTAGGATAGCACTATCTAAAGGAAAGAGGAAAAGAATAACCCTTTCGAGTAAAAGTAGATAGTTCATAGATGCTTGCTCAAAACAAAATAAACCTTTACACTTACACAAAACTTATTTCAAAAACATTTTTTAAAACACTTTTTATATGTTCTCTACCATTCTGAGAAACATTACAAAGTTTGTAGCACTAAGGCGCTTTCAAAATAATTTTCAAAAACACATAAAAAACAAGGTATTTCAAATGAGCTAAGCATCTAAGAGCCCGTAGATAACTACGGATGGAAAGGGTGCTAACACCTTCCCTTTCCATTATCTACCCCCTTACTCAGAAATAATCTCGAAAGGTCTTTTTCTGTTCTTTTCACCCTTTCCTTTATTGGATAAAAGAAAAGTCGGTGGCGACTCTTGCTTACTGCAACATTTGTGAATACAAACGCAAAACCAGTATAACTGTCGATTCTTCCACCGTATTACAGTCACGATTATGTAACACATCATAATGGAACTCCCGATGCCGCACACACATGTGCCTAGCATAGTGACAAGAACATGTCACTACTAAACCAAAATGAAGATATCATAACATGTGACCAAATACAACATGAAACGCATATTGCAGCAAACACGCATACAATTAACTCAAGCATGAATGCAAGAAATAAGGTTAAATGAAAACACATGCTTGCAAATCAAGAACAAACTTATACAAATGTGAAAGAACTAATATATAAAGTTATTATAAGCATATAGATTAAGAACACACAATGGTTGTCAATAATTTTTGTTTGGAAATGAACATTCATGGTTTTCATCATTTGAGAAAATATCAAGCATTTTTGGAAATGAACAAGTAACATGCATTAAGGAAAATCTTACTTTCAAGGAGAAATTTAAACAACATTACCTCACTCTTGATTGAACGGAAGTTGCACTCACATGATGTAAAATACTCAAACAAAGAGTTAGAACAAAAGTATAAAGAGCGAGTAACAAGATAAATTAGGCTGGTGTAACCTTTTTGAAGAGAACTTTATCCATCAAATACCAAAGTGGTATTTCGTGCAGGTTTTCCTTAAACATATATTCTTCTTGTTTCTATATATAAGAATTATTGACCTTGTGTCATTCTATTCCCACAAATCCAAAATACGATTCATTTACCAAGCATCTTGCTTTTTTTGAAAACTCTCGTTGTAGTATTTTTACATGTATTTGCTCTTTGCAGTTAGAGTAGGAGTCAAAGTTGGTGTATAACCTGTATTTTTTCTCAATTGTTTGAGTATCCATACTTTATGTGTGGAAACTCAAATAATTGCCACACTTGAAGAATTACACCCTGCTTCGACCTGTGGGATTTTGTAGTTCTTTTTCTTTGCACAGATAACCAATCTCAATTGTTGCTTACCATTTAGAAGCCAGTCCCCTCTGCCTTTTGAACAAGGGATGTATCCTTAATATAATTTTTTGGTGATTCTTATTCCCCCAAAGAGTCTTCTCTTGTTGTCTACCTTTTGCAAGTCCCCTTTCTGCCTTACACATGAAATATTTGTTTCCTTTCTGACCCTCGAGTCGCGAGTTTCCAACCCCTGAGTTGTGAGCATGATTTTTCCAACCCCTGAGTTGTGAGTGTTATTTTTCCAAACCCTGAGTTGTGAGAATTCCTTTTACAACCCCTGAGTTGTGAGTATGCCTTTTCTGACCCCTGAGTTATGAGTGGTAGTTTATAACCCCCCGAGTTGTGATCTGATATCTTCCTTTTCCAACCCCTGAGTTATGAATTTTCAATATATTTCTTGGTTTCTTTTTCGACCCCCGATTCGTGAGTCCCCAATTATTTTTTTCTTCTCCGATCCCCGAGTTGTGAGTTTCCAACCTTTGAGTTATGAGTATGCCTTTTCCAACCCCTGAGTTCTGAGTGATAGTTTCCAACCCCCAACTTATGATATGATATCTTCCTTTTCTAACCCCTAAGTTGTTAATTTTCATTATATTTCTTGTTTTCTTTTCCGACCACCGAGCCGTGAGTTCCCAATTATTTATTTCTTCTCTGACCCCTGAGTCGTGAGTTTCTGACCCCTGAGTTGTGAGTGGTAGTTTCCAACCCCTGAGTTGTGATTTGATATCTTCCTTTTCTGACCTCTGAGTTGTGAATTTCCAACCCTCGAGTTGTGAATTATATGTTTCTTATCTGATCTCGAAGTCGTGAGTTTCTAACCCCGAGTTATGAATTATTTGTTTCTTCTCTGATCCCTGAGTCGTGAGTTACCAACCCCCGGGTTGTGAATATGTGTTCTTTCCGACCCCTGAGTCGTGACCAATGTTTTCTTTATTCTTCGATCCCCGAGTCATGAGTTTCCAACCCCCAAGTTATGGTCTGATTTATTTCTTTCCAACCCTTGAGTTGTAGATGTTTATCATATGCTTCCCCAACAATTATTTTTCAACTTCTAGTTATCTGTTATGGTGTCTTTCATTCGTGAATCTCCATGGTCGATGTTCTCTGCCTTTTACACGAGAAGTCTTATCCCCCAGCAGAGTCAATATTCACATTTTGCAAGAACGCTTGGTTAAGTATCTTTTCCATCTTTCATTCTCCTTTTTCAGATATGCAACACAATTCATCTTTCCTTTGTGGAAGTCCTTTGGAAATATCATACCATTACCTGCCAAAGCTTGTTAGTGGAGGCATACAAAGAAAAAAGCAGTTCATCACCCACTTGTTCTTCGGAGCGCAAATTTTCTGGTTCTTTTGGTATTTAATATTCTTCTACCTTGAATGTTCAAAAGGCTAGCGCCAATCTCACCTTCAGGTTTAAGACGATTAAATAGGGGCAGTTGTTGCACCCTAAAATTTTCCCTCCTGATTTTATTTTTATCTAGCTTAGGATTTGCATTCACCTGCACACACTTCCTTAGGTCATTTGCATTAAATTCTTTCATAGAATAAAGCACATGTGGTTCAAATGTTCAGTAATCGTCCAAGTCAGGGGTTTTAAGGTTTTCTTTTAGTTTGAGGGTTATATATATCAAATAAAGTCTGATTTCTCAGTTTCTTCTGCAAGCAGTAAAGTGTGAAATCAGGGTTTCTGAATCAAAGTGTGCTCAACATGATTCTTAAGGTATATACAATCAGAGATCAATCAAGCTATCATCATTCTATGCTCCTATATGCATCAACATGCCTTGGATTGAAAGAAAGGATTAAGTTATGCAAGATGATTCCAAAACAGCTTGACCTAAAAGTCAATATTTCAGAGTTCAAGTTCCAAAGTTCATAACTTCTTCACTATTCAACATTTTTGAGCGATTTTTTGGACATATGAATCTCTTTGGCATCCTCTTAAGCTTCTATTTACAAGTCATGAGCTAATTATGCATGGAAGATTATCAAAATTTTGAATACTTTAGAGGTCATTTTATGATTTTGACTTAATTCCAAAAGACTGTTGCCCATCTCGCAAGGATCGTAACTTCCTCAATTTTCAACATTCTGAGATGATTCTTTTTGCATAGTATCACAAAAGGTGTCATCTACAAGTTCACTTCAAGGATCAAAGTCAAATTGTGCTCAGAAGGCCATGTAATTTATTGAAACTTTATATGCCATCTTTTTGGTTTAGCGTTTTCTTGTCTATCGATTTGTAATTCATGATCATAATCATTTTCATTTATTTTAATTTTATTTTTTTTACAAATATTAGTTTTTTTTGGTTAATATCAATTTTATTTCTTTTTAATTCAATATTATATTTTTATTTTAATTCTTAATTCAATTCAAATTTTCTTTAAGTTGGATTATTAATTAAATTTAAAATCATTTTTAACCTTTTTTATTTTTATAATTCCTTTTGCTCATTTTTTAGCGTTTTCTGTTTTGCAATATATTTTAATCTTTATTACTAACATTTTCTTATCATTACTATTATTATTATTGTGTTTATTTTATGTCCAAAATAGATGAAAAAAAGAGAAATTCAAAGTGGGGCCATTCAAGGTTCAGTCGACGGTCTATACAAGAAGGCAAAATCATGATTTCAGCACATCATTTTCACCCAAACTCAAATTACTTTATTATTATTATTATGGCAAGGTTTGTAAACACAAAGGAATAGAAGTTGAGTAGAGAGCCGTGAGAAGAAACAGAGGAATTGATTATTGAGAGTAGACTGCAAAGATCAAAACCAAAAGAAGCGATTGAGGGAAAAAGGAAGTTAAGCATGGAAGAATACATAATTTAAGCCTAGTAGCGAAAATGCTATATGTAACACAGTGGGAGAACTGACTTGGGATATTTTGCATTTGATCGTAATTGTTGCGGTTAGCAAGAGTCGCCATCGACTTTTCTTTTATCCAATGAAGGAAAGGGTGAAAAGAACAGGAAATACCTTTGAGATTATTTTCTTGAGTTCGGGGGGTAGATTATGAAAAGGGAAGGTATTAACACCCTTTTCATCCATAGTTATCTATGGGCTCTTAGTTGCTTGCTAGATCACTTGCTTTTGTTTGAAAGTGTACTTTGTGGTGGTTTTGAAAGTATTTTTGAAAAGCTCCTTCGTTTAGGCAAACTTTGTAATGATTCTTGTCTTTATAAGAATGTATACAAAGTGTTGGACTTTTGAAAATATTTCATGTTTTGAAAGTGTTTTAGTGTATGTTTGAAAAGATGTTTATTTTGAAAATGAGCAAGCAACTAAGAACGTTTCTACATGCTCAAAAGTCTTTTGTTCTTCTCCTCCTTCTTTAGATGTTGCTATCTTACCATTGATTGGTAAGAAGCCTTATCTTTGGATGTAAAGGGACGGGCGTGGGTCATCGTGTAGTCATGAATAGCAATATTGTGATACATCTTAGCATTTCTCTTGAGGGACTAAGATCATTTAAAAGGCAACATTCATAGCGTCATCGAGGGACTATGATCTTGTATTTTTGATTGTTTTACTAAGACGTCTCACATGCATAACATGACCATTTTTCATAAGGCAACAAATGGGATTACCCTAGAGGTGCATGTGTGAAAAATGTGTTTGATTTGCATGCATTTAGTCTTTGATTAAAGGTTGTCTACTTGTTAATTTTATCTTTCTATACAAATCCTACTTTACTAGCATTTATATGAAAGCGATAAATTGCGGAAAGTAAATATTCTACGCTATTACAATCATTAGGGGGATGGGGTGTACAAATTTACAAATGGGGATTGCAAGAAATTAAAGTCCTAATTATCTATTACAACCATATTGAAATAATGTACAAGAAATATAAACTAGGCTTGTTTTGCTTTTGTTAAGAGAAGAAATAAATTTGCTTAAGAAAAATATTTTAGTCTTTTTGTTTCAAAAGAAATAAAATAAAGCATGTGAGCATAAAGTATTTTTTGGTGGTTTTGATTAATGAAAATAAGAAGTGCTGATAAAAATAATAGAGAGCAAAAGTCAGAATCAGCGTATTACTGAAAGAGGAGAGTGCAGAAGTTTTGACTCAGACGCACTGCAAATAAAAAAATAAACATTAGCAGAAATGGGGAAAGCCAAAAGTTCTGGATCCAGGCGCACTAATATTCCGAGGTTGCTGGGAACAAAGGAAAGCCCATAAGTTATGATTGCTGAGAGAGTCTAGAAGTTCTGATGCAAATGGGAACCTAGAAGTTCTAGTGCTACTGAAAGGTTAGAAGTTCTGGTTGTTGAAGGAGTCTAGAAGTTCTGGTTATTGAAGGAGTCTAAAAGTTCTGGTTGTTGAGAGAGTGAGGTTATAATGCTGTTGGATGAGGATATCTAGAAGTTCTGGTCTAGAAATATTGTCTGACAGATAAATGGGTAAAAATGTTAATAAATAAACCTAAAAAATATGCTTCTGGAGCTAGAACCCAGGACCCTTAGCACTAATGTCTTATGCGCACGCTTTCTACCACAGGGGTGGCTGTACATCCGATATTAGAAGTAAAACCATAACATGTATCACAAAGTAAGTTCTGATGATGAACTCTGTAGCGGTAGAAATGTTCAAGACTAAGCCATTGGATTGACTAGACTTTATACAAATCAAAATAAAAATCACCACCGCGCTTTATTGTTTCCAAAGGAATGGGAAAAGAGCGAATAACCCAAAAAAGGGGGGAAAGATTCAAAGTAAGGCGGTTGGTTATGCAAAGGGAAGGTATTAGCACCCTAAACATCTACGGTACTCCGCAGGAACCTCTTTGAAAAAATCTGTATATTTTGGTTATAAAAAATGTGTTATATGAAAAAAAATGGATGGTGGAGGTGAGAAAAGAAATATATTTTTTTTATGATTTTTGCACCCGCCGCGGTTGTGAACCTTTAGTGCCTACGTACCACCTTTCGTGCAATAGGGGATCAGGGTACATGTAGTTCCTCTTTTAAAAAAATTTGAAACATAAGTGTGTTGGCTAATTTTATGAGATAAGACATCATCGTCATTGTCCGTGTGGAAAACATACCTACTACCCACAATCATGAGAAAGGAGAATTTGCATCGTCTCAAACTGGAGGATATGGCTTAGATTTTAAAATCAACAATGCCTCACTCAACACCCAAGTGGAAAATATCTCACTTCACTACATATTGGAGAAGTATAGTTGTTTGCATCACTACAAGGATTGACAAGAGTCTAATCTTTTGAGAAAATTTTAAAGATAAAAGCCAAAATTGGCAAAAATGGTTTGAAATGAGATTGATTGACTTTTAGTCTTCTCACAAAAAATTTCAAGGTATTATTAAATTGATTGAAATTTATTCATGAAAATGTTTTAAAAATGCTTGGACCTAAGTCCAAGTTTATTATGAAAATATTTCAAGTCTAGAAATAAGAAGAGTTTTTAAAAGGAGGGAGAAGATTTTTGAAATTAAAGAAGATGGGAGGAGAAGAAGAGACTATCCTAAAGCATAAGGTAAAAGCTAGGGATAAGAACCATCAAACCAACAAGAAGCTAATACTTAAAATTATGAGTCAATATAGAATTCCCACTCTTTGGATTGAAACCAAGCAAGTAAAGTCACTAGACCTCTTGAGAGAACCAAACTTCAAGTATATTAAGTCTTCGCAAAAATTGGGCAGAGTAACGGCTGTATACGGGTGAATTCCAAATTACAAACAAAGTATGTAATCATAATAACCTGCACACAAAACAAACAAACAACCCAATGTCTTGAGGTAAACCTCAAGAACTCCAGACAAAATATCGAATAAAGTCACAAAGTCTCCAAGATAGGCCAAGGTCTCTAATCCTAAGTCCAAGAAGTCCAATGCTCCATAATGCCAAGGATAGTAACCAAATAGTACAAGTATCATTAAAGATTTTTATGGTTCATGTTGATTATTAGGTGTCTTTAAACGGAAAAGAAAAAAAAAACTCAAGTGAGCAAAATAAAAATGACATAAAAGTAAATGCTCAAGTGAGCAAAAATAGAAAATGGCATGAAATGTAAATGCTCAAATTAAATGGTACATAAAGCATAAAAAATAAAAGCATAAAGTAAAGTCAATTGTTAGAAATTAGTGGTTAATTGGATGACCATCTTGAAACTTGCATTTGGAACTCATTAGAGGATTTGTAGAACCAACGCCTCCACACAACAAGTTGCATTTGCTTTTTGTCAAGTATATCATCCATTTTGGAATCCTCAAAAAAAGTAACATGTAATGATCAACGATGTTTAAGTGATCCGCGCTGACCAAAGGTATTGTAGATCCATTAGAGGATTGGTAGAACCAAAGCCTCCACACAATGAATCTCAAGGTTATTGGATCAAAGAGATCAAATTAACATACTTGGGCTTGCAATCATAAGTTTGGGCCACGAATGATCATTTATTCGAATCAGGACAAAATTAACGCTATGTTAAGCAATAGTAAGTAGACTTATATATAAGTCGAACCTATTTTGAGGCCGGTCAATAGCAATCTATGTACTTCATGTTTGGATAAATGATATAGAGATCACCATCCCTTAACATATAGCACAATTAAAAAAGAAAGGGACAAGATGAAGAGGGAGGGGAATGATAAGCTAATTTTGATTACCATTTCAAAATTCTTTCATCTTTAAATTCAACCACTCCTCTAGATGGATTAAAGTACTAAACATATCATTAATCCAAAGCACCAAAAATGAATTAGATAATTCATTCTTAGGTAGATTTGAATTGATGAACATTTATCCAACTTCATCTACATCACAAAGTTCATTGAGTTTAAAAACAAATTGGACATTTAAAATTACAATTCAAACTATCCATCAAAGAGAGTGCAGAAAAATATTTGAGTCAAAACAGTCCCAAAATAAGGCAGCAAAAGCATTTTTGGCACTGTTACAATCAATTGTGCCTAGACAGCAACCTATTGCATCAGTGCAGTTTTTTATCAAATCAATTTTCTGTGACAATCAATTGCAATGTTACAACAATTGATTGCAACCTATTAAAAATTAGTAGAAAATAGCATTTTAAAGATCAAATTCTTGTTCCAACTTTTCATCAAACACCTTATGATCATAGATCCAATTGAGCATGAAAATTCCAGCAAATTTTGAGAAAATAGCACTCATGGAGTTATAAAACAATGCTCAATGAATCAAAACCAGAAATCCACAAGAGATTACATTGTTAAAAATGATGATCCAACTTACCAAAGGTAGAATTTGAGAATTATCCAACAACTTCAGAATTTGCTTCAATTCAACAACAAGAATCAATCACCAAAGCTTGGATGTAGAGAATTAATGGAGAAAAAGTGTTTGGATGGTGGTTTAGCTCAAAGATTAGTAAGCTTCAATGCAAAGCTTACTAACTTTTTGAAAATGGAGCTTTGAGTGAATTTGGTAAAATGGAGAGAATTGAGAGATTTTTTAGCAAGATGATTTTGGCTCTCAAAAGCTTGTGATTTGAATGAAATGAGGTCTCTATTTATAGAGTTTTAGAATTGGTATTAGTGGTAATTTGGTAGTTGATTCTTGGAGCCAAATTTTGAATTAATGATAATAATTTCAAATTATGCAGAAAAAATTGGAGCCAAAATGATAACAATTTGAATTTGCTGGCTTTTTTTCAAAAAACACGTGCATTTTGCCATTATGAGTCGATACATAGGGGGTATGTGTTGATACATCCTAGCTGTATAACACAGCATGTGTCGATACATGCCTCTATGTGTAGATACATTCTGTTGTTTCAACTCATTACAAAACCACACAAACTGCATGAGTCGATACATAACACGTATGTGTCGACACATGCTAGTTTTACAAGCAGGATGACTCGATACATACATGCATGTGTCGACACATGCTAGTTTTTTCAAGTAGGATGAGTCGATACATAGATGCATGTGTCGACACATGCAAGTTATGCACAACAAAATTCGTCGATTCATACCTTGATGGGTCGATGCATGCTGGATTTGTTTGCCACAATAGGATCAATCAACTTTGCATGACCTTATTTGTTGGATGCTTTGACTTGGTACCTGCAAAACACAAATTGTGCAAGGACAAAGACAAATATTTTTTTGTATTTTGGTTAGAGGTTAGTCAACAACACATATACAAGATACACAACCAAGGTGCTTGGAAATTCCTCAAGAGCAAACTTAAAGATAGGAGATAGAGCCAGATGAAGAACCAAACCTAATGTGATCTTGTCAAGATCAAGTTAACATGATATGATAGGGGAATCTTAGGGGCAAAAATTGGGGTACAACAGCTGCCCTTATTTAAGTGTCTTCTATCCGGAGATACGAAGGTTAAAAATCTCCGTGTCGACGCGATTGAAGATACTTAAATATAAAACAAGCCCTATTTTTGTCTCTAAGATGCCATGCAATGCTTATGATTATGAATGCATATGAATAGAACAAAAGAGACGCAAAGTATCACTGGGGAATGCTACAAAAATGAAGAAATAAAGGAGCAACCCCCACCAGGAAAATAAATCACTGGTGGACCAAAAGAAATGAATCAGAGAGGAGGATAACAAGCATCGACGTTCACTGCCGATGTCTACCAATGTTCACTGAAGGTAGATAGAAAAAGATATACCGACTCACAGATGACGGTAAACTACCAACTCAATAGTTGAAGATAAAAGAGAAAATATATCATGCCACCGCCGTTCACTGACGAGGAACTACCACCGTTCACTGATGATAGCAAAAAGATAAGAAACACCGACGTTCACTGCCGATGCACTACCAACGTACACTGAAGGTAGATTTTAAAATATCACACCATCGCCGTTCACTGACAAGGAACTACCGCTGTTCACTTATGATAGCAAAAAGATAAGAAACACCGACGTTCACTGCCGATGCACTACCAACATTCACTGAAGGTAGATTTGAAAATATCATAAGTTTTCCCCAAAATTCTGGTATTTCACCTGGAACGGGTCTCAACTTCTTCTTTAACCAAGGCACTCGGGCTTGAAAGGGTAATATGCAAACTTATCTCAAATAAAGAGACATCCATTCATTGTCAAGGGGAAATGCAAAGAAAGATGACTTTCTGGGGATAGAAATATGGCTTCCTGGGGAAATATGACTTCCTGGGGAGAGAGGTATGACTTCCTGGGGAAAGAGGTACGACTTCCTGGGGAAAGAGACTTCCTGGGGAAATTCCACATTATTCCTGCTGAGGAGATAAAGTCTTCTCGTGCAAAATAAATGCACAAACCAAAACTCGAAGTTCTCAGAAATCCAAAGTAAATAATATCGTCATGCAACCACAAATCCAATTAGAAACAAACTGGAGCAAGACGGCCAACGAAGATACATCCTTTGAGAAATAAACTCAAGAGGGAAAAACCAAATCTAACTAAGCAAAGAGCGCTACAGGAAGGTTAGAACACAATGTCAATAAAAATGATTTGTAACAATGCATGATGCATGTATGAATGTATGAGTGATATCGTGCGTATGCTGGTAAAAGGATACATAATCAGACAAACAAAACCGCCTCAGGTACCAACAACATTGGGCTAAACTTCAAACAGAAAGATCAATCCAGGAAAGGTAAAAGCAACTGCGGAAACCAAACCTATTGCCTGTCCTAACTTCACTGAGGAGAAGCATAATACGGATGTAGCTAGATCAAACAGATACCGGGTTGGAACATCTTTCTTCCGGTTTCAACAGAGAAATCAGTTTTATAAAAGCAACATGCCTACTGGAGATTGCAAGACCAGCCTTAAATAAAGAAGACTGACGCCGAGACAACCAAACCTCACTATGGAATTCAAACCCACTTCCCTGGAGAAAAAACTGCGGATTAAAAACTTTTCATCATGAATACTCATTCCAACAAGAGATGCCCTGGGATAACCTTCATGGGGAATAGCACACAAACTTCAGTGGGGAAAAAATGTTTCACGGTACGTACTCCTACTGGGGATGGAAATACTGATCTTGAATAAGGCAGATGGAAACCAAATTGTCAAAACATTCACCGGGGAATTCAGGCCCACTTTGAAGGAAGAAAAACATACGGACTTCACTAAGGGAGACAATGCTTCATCATCGAGACATTTAATGGGGACTTCAAGCTGACTTCATTGGGGAGGTCAAAACCACATCATCAAGGGGAAACCAAGATACGTTCTTTACTGGAGAAACCGGAGATACGTACTTCACTGGGGAAACCAGAGATACGTACTTCACTGGGGAAACCGGAGATACGTACTTCACTTGGGAAACCGGAGATACGTACTTCAAGAGTAACTATAGCACCAACTTCTTTGGGGAGAAAGGACTTCTATCAAATAAACGAGGCCTTCACTGGAGAATATTGGATTGAGTCTTCATATCATAGAAACCTACTCCAACAAAAGATGCCCTGGTATAGTCTTCCTTTCATCATAGGGGAAAACTTCGCTGGGGAATCTTGGGACGGAGGCTTCTGACCAACGCAAACCCAAAATAAAAAGTGAACCAAGACTTGGCCGGGGATGAGGGGATCACAAACCCAACACTGTACTTTGCACCAACTGGTATCGTCTTCAACTATCTGAGAAACACACAAAGGTTGCGCACATACCAACAAGATGACCCGAGAAAAACCTTCACGAAGGAAGTAAATCTTCTTAAAATAATCGGAGTTTGTTCATTCCTAGGATCACCATTTTTGTTGTCATTGTTTCATCACAAATCCCAAAGTAAATTGAATTGTAAAGATGTCTTTCTTTTTTGAAAAGTCAATTTTTCTTTTTAATCTTTTTGCTTTGAAAGTTATTATCAGTAATAAATGAAGTCTTTGCAAGCTAAATAAAAATAAGAACACAAAGAATTGGGCAAAAGCTCGAATTTTATTAATAGAATGGTAGTCTGTGAATGGCGAGACTCCATGGATTATTACAAAGTTTGGGAAATGGTAATATATAATGGAAAAGATACATTGAGATACAATAACCACTATTCTCCCTAACAACTTTTGAAATCCTGAGCAGCAGCTTTTATTGAAGTATGGTTAGGATCCGAGAAGATTGTTTCTTCAACGATCAAGTCTTGTCTGACGTAGTTACTTGCTAAGAAACATGCCTAACTTTTGCCTAAGCTTCCCTTGCGGGTTTTTCAACTTAGCGGGAAATTTATTCTGTTTATGTCTCTAGTTTTTGCCTAGACCGCCCTTTCGGGTTTTCAGCCTACCGAGACGCTCTTTTTTTCCTAAGCCGCCCTTTCGGGTTTTCAACTTAGGGAGATGTTCTTTTATTTCTTTAGGCGAAGTATTTCTTAACTGCGTCAGCATTCATGGGACGTGGGAAATCCTCGCCATCCATAGTTTCAAGAATTAATGCACCACCAGAGAAGGCTTTCTTGACAACATACGGGCCTTCAAAATTGGGAGTCCACTTGCCCCTAGAATCAATGTTGAAAGACATGATCTTCCTGAGCACGAGGTCGCCTTCTTTGAATTCACGAGGTTTGACCTTTTTATCAAATGCTTTCTTCATTCTTTTCTGATATAACTGCCCATGACACAAAGCTGTCATTCTATTTTCTTTAATCAAATTCAATTGGTCAAACCTGTTCTGGACCCATTCAGCCTCTGACAACTTGGCTTCCATTATCACACACAACGAGGGAATCTCTACCTCAACAAGGAGTACAACTTCCATTCCATATACCAGGGAGAACAGGGTTGCTCCTGTTGAAGTGCGGACAGATGTCCGATATCCATGCAGAGCAAAAGGGAGCATTTCATGCCAATCCTTATAAGTAACCACCATTTTCTGGATAATCCTCTTGATATTCTTATTAGCAGTTTCAACGACCCCATTCATCTTTGGCCTGTAAGGAGACGAATTGTGATGGACAATCTTGAACTCTTCACACAGTTCTGTCATTATCTTGTTATTCAAATTCGAGCCATTGTCAATGATGATTCTACTCGGCACACCATACCGGCATATCAGATTGTTTTTGATGAAACGCACAACCACATGTTTGGTAACATTAGCATAAGAAGCATCCTCTACCCATTTGGTAAAGTAGTCAATTGCTACCAAGATGAAACAGTGTTCATTCGAAGCTTTGGGTTCTATCATCCCGATCATGTCAATACCCCACATAGAGAGAGGCCATGGGGAGGAAATTACATTGAGAAGTGTCGGAGGCACATGGATCTTATCTACATAAATCTGGCATTTATGGAACCTCTTTGCAAATTTGTAACAACCATATTCCATTGTCAACCAATAGTAACCTGCCCTTAACATCTTTTTAGCCATCGAATGCCCATTAGCATGAGTGCCAAATGAACCTTCATGAATCTCATGCATCAACATGTCTGCTTCGTGTCTATCCACGCATCTGAGCAAGACCGTGTCAAAATTTCTCTTGTATAACACATTCTCACTGAGGAAGAAACTGCCTGCCAATCTTCTCAGTGTCTTTCTATCTTTCCTCGATGCACCAAACGGGTATTCCTGAGTCTGAAGAAAATGCTGGATGTCATAATGCCAAGGTTTTTCGCCTGCCACCTCTTCTGTTGCAAACACATGAGCGGGCCTATCCATCCGTCGAACTGTAATACGAGGTATATCATTCCAAGTATTCACTTGGTACATGGAAGCCAGAGTTGCCAGAGCATCCGCCATTTGATTTTCATCTCTAGGAATGTGATGAAATTCAACCTTATTGAAGAAAGGTAATAATCTTCTAGCATAAACTTTGTAAGGGGTCAAGCCAGGGTGATAAGTATCCCATTCTCCTTTAATCTGATTTATTACCAAAGCTGAATCACCATACACATCTAGAATTTTGATTCTGAGATCAATAGCTTCCTCAAGACCCATGATGCAAGCCTCATATTCTGCCATATTATTAGTGCAATCAAATGTTAACCTTGCAGTAAAAGGTATGTGCGATCCATGAGGAGTGACGATCACAGCACCAATTCCTTTACCATAAGCATTCACCGATCCATCAAATACCATACTCCAACGAGATTCAGGGTCAGGGCCTTCCTCGGGCAATGGTTCATCACAATCTTTCACTTTGAAGAACATCACATCCTCATCGGGGAATTCATATTCTTCAAACTGATGATCTTCCACCGGCAGGTGAGCAAGGTAATCTACCAACGCACTACTTTTGATAGATTTTTGAGTGCGGTATTCAATATCATATTCAGATAACAACATCTGCCAGCGGGCAATTCTCCCAGTAAGAGTAGGCTTCTCAAAAATATACTTGATTGGATCCATTTTGGAGATCAACCAAGTGGTATGATTCAACATATACTGCCGCAAATGCTTTGTCGCCCAGGCCAAAGCACAACACATTTTTTCTAGCGTGGAATACCGCGACTCACAATCAGTGAATTTTTTGCTGAGATAATAGATGACGAACTCTTTCTTCCCTATTTCATCCTGTTGTCCCAGAATATAATCCATGGATTTATCTAACACTGTTAGATACATAATCAACGGTCTTCCTTCTACGGGAGGGAGAAAGATAGGAGGTTCAAGCAGGTAATCCTTAATACTCTCAAAGGCCCTTTGGCAGTCATCCGTCCACACACAACTTTGATCTTTCTTTAACAACTTAAAGATCGGTTCACACTTTGCAGTCATGTGGGAAATAAATCTGGAGATATAATTCAAACGCCCGAGGAATCCCTTGGCTTGATTTTTAGTTCTTGGTGCTGGCATTTCTTGAATTGCTTTGAATTTATCAGGGTCAACTTCAATTCCTTTCTGGCTAACAATAAAACCCAACAATTTTCCTGATCTAACTCCGAAGGTGCATTTATTTGGATTCAAGCGGAGACGATACTTCCTCAAACGCTGAAACAACTTCAACAAATCTTTTATACGCCCTTCTTCAGTTTGGGATTTTGCAATCATATCATCAACATATACTTCAATTTCCTTGTGCATCAGATCATGGAATAGGGTTGTCATAGCCCTCTGGTACGTTGCACCAGCGTTCTTCAACCCGAAGGGCATCACTCTGTAGCAGAATGTTCCCTAGGGTGTGATAAACATTGTTTTTTCCATGTCCTCTGGAGCCATTCTTATTTGATTATACCCAGAAAATCCGTCCATGAACGAGAATACCTTGAATTTTGCTGTGCTGTCCACTAACATGTCAATGTGAGGCAACGGAAAATCATCTTTTGGACTAGCTTTATTTAGATCTATGTAATCTACGCACATGCGAACTTTTCCGTATTTTTTCGGTACTGGGAAAATATTGGCAATCCATTGAGGATACACTGACGTCATAAGAAAACCAGCATTGATTTGCTTTAGGACCTCCTCTTTGATCTTTACTGCCATATCTGGGTGGGTTCTTCTCAACTTTTGCTTAACTGGCGGACACTCTGGCTTCAACGGTAAATGATGCTTAATAATGTTTGTATCTAGACCAGGCATATCTTGATAAGACCAAGCAAAAATATCCACATACTCTTCCAATAGCTCAATCAACCCGCTCTTCACATCAGGATGCAACGATGCTCCAATCTTAACTTCCTTCAGATCTTCTTCTGAACCCAAATTAATCACTTCCAAAGGCTCTTTATATGGCTGAATGGTATTATCCTCGTGCTCAAGCAACCATGAGACCTCTTCTGGAATCTCATCATAATCTTCTTCTTCGGCCCCAAACACAGGACATTCAAAGTTGGGAGAGGGTGCAGGGTCATTGTATTCAACGGGTTTTTTAATTAATCTGCACATGTGATTTATGATTGCTTTTAGAAACTGACACATATAACAAGTGATCATGCAGATTAATTTTCAGTTATTATTTATTTTGAAAAGGTTTTTTTCATTTGATTACCATTTCCCAAGAAAAAGCAGAAAATAAAGACATAATTTTGGAAGCAAAGACAACTTTTATTAATGATCTTAACAGTCAAAGCAAACAGATAAGCCCATACAATACTTTCACCTTGGGCAGAGTGAACGATTTTCAAAAGAAAGAAACAGATTAACAAAAAAAATTACTTTGAAAAATGTATGCAAGAAGGAACATCAATGGTGACCCAGTTCTGAACTCGGACTCCATGCGTCACAAAATTTGGTACTTCCTGCTCTGCTTCATCCTCTTCAACAACATTAATTCCAGAACCAATTGGATGGAGGTAGCCTCCGCTGCGGAAAATATCATGATAACTGTTCACAGAAGACTTTGACATCAAACTTTCGCCTTTGCCATTCTTCGATGAGAAACCCAGACCAGCTCTGCTTTTGTTCACGGGTGGATCAACAAGTTGTCCCCAAACTGCATTATGACCATTGCGCACAACCTGCTGTGCGTCCTTCAGCAAAACCACAAAATTCTCATTCCTCCTTATGTTGTCAATGGATAGGGCTTGGAACTGGGTTCCAACAACAGCCTCATCTGCTTCTACAATACTGAAAGAGGATATATGAGATATCAACAACGCCTGCTCCCTATTTATGATCACTACCTTCCCTTCACGCACAAATTTTAACTCCTGATGCAGAGTTGAAGTGACAACCCCTGCTTCGTGTATCCATAGCCGTCCAAGCAAACAACTATATGCGGGAATAATGTCCATTACCTGAAAGGTTATCAAGAACAAATGTGGTCCTATATGGATGGGCAAATCCACTTCACCGATGACAGATTTCCTCGACCCATCAAAAGCCTTCACAATGATGCCACTCGGGCGCATAGACGCTCCTTGATACTTCAACTTCAAGAGGGTACTTCTCGGTATAACATTCAGCGTGGATCCGTTATCAATTAGCATATTGGACAACGAATCATTCTTGCAATTCATAGATATATGGAGGGCCAGGTTGTGATTCCTCCCTTCATCTGGCAACTCATCATCACAGAAGCTCAAATTGTTACATGACGTAATGTTTCCAATTATGCTGCTGAATTGATCTAACGGCATGTCATTCTCCACAAAAGCTTGGTCAAGTACTCTCATCAGTGATTCTCTATGAGCAGAGGAATTCATCAACAAAGCTAGGATAGATATCTTTGAAGGAGTCTGCAATAGATGATCTACAATCTTGTAGTCACTCATCTTAATTATCTTCAAGATATCATCCACTTCTTTCTCTAGTGTAGCTCCACTAGTCCCTCCTGTAGCCTTCTTAGGCTCATCGTTTTCAGCAATTTTCTTTCCAGCAACCACATCTCTTCAAATAACCAGCGCAAACACACGACCGCTACGGGTCACCCTGTTATCATCAGCTATATTTCCAACATCTGGCATTGGCTGGATGGGAATCTCCACCCTGTCTTCCAAGATTGTAGCGTTGTATTTGTAAGGCACAACCTTATCTGATTCATAGGGAACAGGACCTGGCAGACTAATTACCAATGAGGTAACAACTGGTTTGCTATAGTGCTCCACCTCAAGATGAATGGGTGCACCAAAACAAGGTACGATGACATTCACCCCTTCCCCAACACCATCAGCCATCAAAAGGTCATTTCCGACAAACAAATCTTCGTCTGAAGAGAAATACTCATCCGCGGAGGCATACTCTTCCTCTGACTCTTCTTCCATCAAACTAACTTAAACCATATCAATCTCATGATAATCATCTCTCTGACTTGTGATCTTGATAGTTCCATTGTCTAACAACAACTGAACACCTTCCCTCATAATAGAACATCCTCGGGGATCTCGACAACAAATTATGCAAGATCCATATTGGTGTTCCACCTGACCAGCTGTACGACAGAAAGTAGCATGCAACTGCACGAGATCCTCATTCAAATGACCCACATCAAAAATTCTGAATTCACCTGGACATCCAGAAACCATATTCACTTCCTGTTCATATTCTGCCCTAGGCCTGATTATATGGATTAAACCTTCATCCATCATCTCCTGCAAATCAGCCTCTATCTTCTCACAACCCTGTATATCTGTACTGCAAATAGCACAACCGGCATGGTCATGCGTATAATAATTGAATTCGTAGAGGTCTGCATGCATCTTCACTAAATCTCCTCTAACCAAATTAATGTCAAAAATCCAGAAGTCACCTGGACAACCGGCCACCATATTTACAGCATTCACTCCCCCATGCTTGGGTAGAGGATTGTCTTTCACATTAGGTCCCACGTCTTTGAAAGATAAAATTCCAGACTTCACCAACCTTTTCACTTCAGTCCTCAAAGGATAACAATTCTCAACACTATGCCCTGGTGCTCCCTGATGAAAGGCACACGTTTGGTATGCTTTGTAATACCAAGGCAACGGTGATGGTATAACTGGAGGTGGTCATGTCTGGACCAACTTCTTCTGAACTAATGCTGGTAGTAAATTTGCATAGCTCATGGGAATAGGATCATAGTTCTCCCTTCTCTGATTATACCCTTGATTCTCCTGTTGGGACGGTATCTGATAAGCAGCAGTATTCGGAGCGGTATTCATAACAGGAGTAATTGAGGCGACTTGCTGATGACGCTGATAATTCTTTCTAGGAGCGTTTACCCTTCTCTGTTTCATAACATCATTTGTATCCCCTTCTTTCTTCTTTGTAAACCCATAAGCTGACTTCTTCACACCTCCAGATCCTTCACTCTTTGTCAAACGAGCTTCTCTTACTGCCTCTTCTAGGCGGACACCCATTCCTACCATCTCTCTAAAATCACTTGGGGCACTTGCTACCATTCTTTCGTAGTAGAAAGCACCTAGCGTCTTCAGAAAAATCTTAGTCATTTCTTTCTCTTCCATGGGCGGAATCACTTGTGCAGCCACTTCGCGCCATCTCTGCGCATACTCTTTGAACGATTCTCTATCTTTCTGAACCATGGCCCTAAGCTGGTCATAGTCATGCGCCATGTACACATTGTACTTGTATTGCTTAATGAATGCTTCTTCCAAATCATTAAAGGTATGGATGTTGACGCTGTCTAAGCTCATATACCATTTCAACACTGCGCCAGTCAAACTATCTTGGAAAAAGTGAATCAGCAGACGCTGATCATCGGTGTGGGTAGACATTCTTCTTACATACATCACCAAATGAGCACGAGGGCAAGTGTTGCCTTTATACTTCTCAAACTCCGGGACCTTGAACTTAGCAGGCACTTTAACATTCGGGACCAAACACAGCTCATTCACATTCTACCCGAATAATTCCTTTCCCCTAAGAGCCTTCATCTCTTTTTGCATTCTATCAAACTGCTCTTGGAATCATCCATTCTATCATAAAGACCCAAGTTTTCACTCGGCGGAGGGAAAGGATGACACACATCTTCATTAAAAACCGGAACCAAATTCACCGAAGGAGGTGCAACAGGAACAACATGCACCACATGAGGTGCAAGAGTAACAACATTTTGAACCACTAGAGCATCTTGAGGTCCAAGATTGAAACCTTCAGGTGCAAAATTCTCTGGCATTCCACATGGATATCCCTGAGACATACGGTTTTGAACGACAGCCAGAGTAGCGGATACAGGAACAGTAGGAACTTCAACACTTGCCCTTGTTGGTTGAGGTTGAACACTCGGTGGCTGATTTTGAGCAGCCACCAGAGCTTCCATCAGAGTAGTCAAGTTGGCCAAGCCAGCCTTCAAAACAGAAACTTCTTCGCGCAGCTCGCGATTCTCCTGTTCCAAATTGTCCATCTTCTTTTTGAAGTTAGCCCGAGTGTTATAGTGATGAGTCAGCTTGCTGAGTGAAGCAAAGAAACTGAGTAAGACACCTGGATATGCATAACAAATGCAAGAAATATGTGCAATATGATGCATGATATGCAATGCATATGATTATTTTTTATTTTATCATTTAATATTTCAAGGGATTTATGGTTTATAGACATATTGCAAACATCAGAATAATAACGCATTTGAAATACTGGATTTTTTTTTATAATAACTTCAAAATGGATTACAAGTTTCAATGGTCCCAAGTACAAGATGAAAATACAATCTAAAATTCTGAGAAGAGGAACTGATGGAGATCAATCTGTACACTGGCGCTTCCCTGTGAGCCTGGCAATCTGAGCCCTCAACCTCTGGTTTTCTTCCACCTGTCTGATGGCAACCTCATTCCAATCATCTGAAGCAGGAAGTGAGTAATCAACACCTGTTTGAGGCTGAGGAGAAAATAAATCCCCTTGCCTCTCCATAGACTCCACCGCTCGACTCTCAAGGATCTCGATAAAATCATCTCTCTCCTTTAAGTCTGCTCTGTAGGAACTCTCTAAAGTCTGGAACTTGTTCTTCCAAGCATCCCTTTCCTGTTGATCCTAACCAAAGCAAGCTGTAGCTCTTCCAGATCATCTAATACAGGAGGAGTGGTCTTCACAAACAAATCAGGCATGGGTGTCTCCTGAGTATACGGCATCTTCAACTGAATGGCTCTCGATCGGACCCACTGAAGATATGGCTCCAAAGAAATAACACCTCTAGGTCCCAAATCCTTCCTAGTCTTCTTATGAATGTGACACCAGGCCTTCACAATCTGCTCCCTAGCTTCCCTGTGGTCTTCTCCTTCCTTCAGAAAGAAACTACTCATATGAATATTATTTCGTTTATCCCTCATCGGGTAACCAAGCTGTCTCCGTGCAAGAACATGGTTATAGTTAATTCCTCCCTTTGTACCAAGAAGAGGCACATTGGGGAAACTACCACAACTGTCAATAATCTCCACATCATGGTAAGTTCGATGATACCAATCAATATCCGAGTGAGTAAGTGCCATAATCTTAGGAGCCCAATGGGGTTCCTTTTTGACATCCCAAAAAGCATCAGACTGAGGCATATGAGAGATGAACCACCGGTATAACAAAGGCGTGTAACAGATAATTATTCCCCCATGATAGGAACTCCGAAGATGAACAGAGTAATAAGCATCACCCAACAATGTAGGAACCGGGTTTCCAATCATGAAAATCCTGATAGTGTTAATGTCGATAAACTTGTCCACATTAGGAAATAAGAATAATCCATAGGCGAGTAAAGTAAAGATGGCCTCAAAAGTAATCGTACTCTTCATCTTGGAAAAGTAGCGAGCTTTCTCCAATAAGAATTGAGTTGGTAATCCTCTAATCCCTCCTTTGGTAGTCATATGGGATTCCACCTCAAACTTCCCCAAATGAATCAAAGCAACAATCTCATGTAGTTTTGGCTCACCCTTCAAACCAGTAAAAGGAACACGATCGGTAACAGGTAAATCCAATAGATAGGAATACTCTTCCAGTGTTGGCACCAACTGATAATCGGGAAAAGTAAAGCAGTGATACACCGGATCATAGAACTGGACCAAGGTCGAGAGAAAATCCTCCTTCATCTTCAGCTTCATGAGAGGAATAATGGATCCATACTTCTTTCGAAAGTCTGCAGGACACTCGATCTCTGGAATTAGACTGATCAACTCATCTATCTTGGGATCCTTGAAAATGTATTTCCGTGTCTTTCTCTTTCCAGAATCCATGGTTAATAGGTACCTGAGATATTCACAAATAGTCAACCTTTAAATCCCTTGAAATATTGTTTTTTTTTCTTTCTTCAAAAGATGCTTATGAGTGCATGGATGCATGATGCAACAATCACACACAAGATCACACATATAGGGTTCATAGGTTCAACGTCATGAGCATGAGGCCGAAGGTACTACCGATAAGGTGTTGGTCTAAAAAGTTATCACCTGCCGAACAAGGTTCTAAGAGGTTCCCAGAGTCTACATCCTTCCTTCGGATATTACCAACTTCCCTATTAACCCGGTAATTAGTAATATTCTCAAGAAAGACTCGTCCGAGCGTAGTATCGTGTGACAAATACTTCTGGATTACTCCGTCATAGCTTCCTCACCACACCTAAAAGGCCAAGATGGGTTAGGTAATCTACGGTCCTCAGCTTCGGCAGGCTCCCAAGTTGAAAGCAGTACGTCTTCCCGATTATTCGGTAAACGACACTACAGTCAAAGGGGCCTCCACTGAGTTGGGGATCTCATGCCTCCTTTTTTGGGATTACTCCCTCAAAGTTAACATGACTATACCGCCCGTCCTATCTTAAAGTTTTTCCAAGTCCGGGTATAGGACTTATGAGTAATCACCAAGCACCCTGTAAACCAGGAAAATCCAGACAAACATATATACAAAATATAACACATAAACATAATAACCCATATACAGATATAAACAAAGATAGGCTCAACCCACTTAGGGATGGACCAGCAAGAGGTTAATCTTTCCCCAGTGAAGTCTCCATTTTTCTGTAGCGGTAGAAATGTTCAAGACTAAGCCATTGGATTGACTAGACTTTATACAAATCAAAATCAAAATTACCACCGCGCTTTATTGTTTCCAAAGGAATGGGAAAAGAGCGAATAACCCAAAAAAGGGGGGAAAGATTCAGGGTAAGGGGGTTGGTTATGCAAAGGGAAGGTATTAGCACCCTAAACATATACGGTACTCCGCAGGAACCTCTTTGAAAAAATCTGTATATTTTGGTTATAAAAAATGTGTTATATGAAAAAAAATGGATGTTGGAGGTGAGAAAAGAAATATATTTTTTTATGATTTTTGCACCCGCCGCGGTTGTGAACCTTTAGTGCCTACGTACCACCTTTCGTGCAATAGGGGATCAGGGTACACATAGTTCCTCTTTTAAAAAAATTTGAAACACAAGTGTGTTGGCTAATTTTATGAGATAAGACATCATTGTCATTGTCCGTGTGGAAAACATACCTACTACCCACAATCATGAGAAAGGAGAATTTGCATCATCTCAAAGTGGAGGATATGGCTTGGATTTTAAAATCAACAATGCCTCACTCAACACCCAAGTGGAAAATATCTCACTTCATTACATATTGTAGAAGTATAGTTGTTTGCATCACTACAAGGATTGACAAGAGTCTAATCTTTTGAGAAAATTTTAAAGATAAAAGCCAAAAATGGCAAAAATGGTTTGAAATGAGCTTGATTGACTTTTAGTCTTCTCACAAAAAATGTCAAGGTATTATTAAATTGATTGAAATTTATTCATGAAAATGTTTTAAAAATGCATGGACCTAAGTCCAAGTTTATTATGAAAATATTTCAAGTCTAGAAATAAGAAGAGTTTTTGAAAGGAGGGAGAAGATTTTTGAAATTAAAGAAGATGGGAGGAGAAGAAGAGACTATCCTAAAGCATAAGGTAAAAGCTAGGGATAATAACCATCTAACCAACAATAAGCCAATACTTGACATTATGAGTCAATATAGAATTCCCACTCTTTGGATTAAAACCAAGCATGTAAAGTCACTAGACCTCTTGAGAGAACCAAACTTCAAGTATATTAAGTCTTCGCAAAAATTGGGCAGAGTAACGGCTGTATACGGGTAAATTCCAAATTACAAACAAAGTATGTAATCACAATAACCTACACACAAAACAAACAAACAACCCAATGTCTTGAGGTAAACCTCAAGAACTCCAGACAAAATATCGAATAAAGTCACAAAGTCTCCAAGATAGGCCAAGGTCTCTAATCCTAAGTCCAAGAAGTCCAATGCTCCATAATGCCAAGGATAGTAACCAAATAGTCCAAGTATCATTAAAGATTTTCATGGTTCATGTTGATTATTAGGTGTCTTTAAAAGGAAAAGAAAAAAAAAACTCAAGTGAGCAAAATAAAAATGACATAAAAGTAAATGCTCAAGTGAGCAAAAATAGAAAATGGCATGAAATGTAAATGCTCAAATTAAATGGTACATAAAGCATAAAAAATAAAAGCATAAAGTAAAGTCAATTGTTAGAAATTAATGGTTAATTGGATGACCATCTTGAAACTTGCATTTGGAACTCATTAGAGGATTGGTAGAACCAAAGCCTCCACACAACAAGTTGCATTTGCTTTTTGTCAAGTATATCATCCATTTTGGAATCCTCAAAAAAAGTAACATGTAATGATCAACAATGTTTAAGTGATCCGCGTTGACCAAAGGTATTGTAGATCCATTAGAGGATTGGTAGAACCAAAGCCTCCACACAATGAATCTCAAGGTTATTGGATCAAAGAGTTCAAATTAACATACTTGGGCTTGCAATCATAAGTTTGGGCCACGAATGATCATTTATTCGAATCGGGACAAAATTTAGCGCTATGTTAAGCAATCGTAAGTGGACTTATATAGAAGTCGCTCCTATTTTGAGGCCGGTCAATAGCAATCTATGTACTTCATGTTTGGATAAATGATATAGAGATCACCATCCCTTAAGATATAGCACAATTCAAAAAGAAAGGGACAAGATGAAGAGGGAGGGGAATGATAAGCTAATTTGGATTACCATTTCAAAATGATTTCATCTTTAAATTCAACCACTCCTCTAGATGGATTAAAGTACTAAACATATCATTAATCCAAAGCACCAAAAATGAATTAGATAATTCATTCTTAGATAGATTTGAATTGATGAACATTTATCCAACTTCATCTACATCACAAAGTTCATTGAGTTTAAAAACAAATTGGACATTTAAAATTGTAATCCAAACTATCCATCAAAGAGAGTGCAGAAAAATATTTGAGTCAAAATAGTCCCAAAATAAGGAAGCAAAAGCATTTTTGGCACTGTTACAATCAATTGTGCCTAGACAACAACCTATTGCATCAGTGCAGTTTTTTATGAAATCAATTTTCTGTGACAATCAATTCCAATGTTACAACAATTGATTGCAACCTGTTAAAAATCAGTAGAAAACAACATTTTAAAGATCAAATTCTTGTTCCAACTTTTCATTAAACACCTTATGATCATAGATCCAATTGAGCATGAAAATTCCAGCAAATTTTGAGAAAATAGCACTCATGGAGTTATAAAACAATGCTCAATGAATCAAAACCATAAATCCACAAGAGATTACATTGTTAAAAATGATGATCCAACTTACCAAAGGTAGAATTTGAGAATTATCCAACAACTTCAGAATTTGCTTCAATTCAACAACAAGAATCAATCACCAAAGCTTGGATGTAGAGAATTAATGGAGAAAAAGTGTTTGGATGGAGGTTTAGCTCAAAGATTAGTAAGCTTCAATGCAAAGCTTACTAACTTTTTGAAAATGGAGCTTTGAGTGAATTTGGTAAAATGGAGAGAATTGAGAGATTTTTTAGCAAGATGATTTTGGCTCTTAAAAGATTGTGATTTGAATGAAATGAGGTCTCTATTTATAGAGTTTTAGAATTGGTATTAGTGGTAATTTGGTAATTGATTCTTGGAGCCAAATTTTGAATTAATGATAATAATTTCAAATTATGCAGAAAAAATTGGAGCCAAAATGATAACAATTTGAATTTGCTGGCTTTTTTTTCAAAAAACACGTGCATTTTGCCATTATTAGTCGATACATAGGGGGTATGTGTCGATACATCCTAGCTGTATAACACATCATGTGTCGATACATGCCTCTATGTGTCGATACATACTGTTATTTCAACTCATTACAGAACCACACAAACTGCATGAGTCGATACATAACACGTATGTGTCGACATATGCTAGTTTTACAAGCAGGATGACTCGATACATACATGCATGTGTCGACACATGCTAGTTTTTTCAAGTAGGATGAGTCGATACATACATGCATGTGTCGACACATGCAAGTTATGCACAACAAAATGAGTCGATGCATACCTTGATGGGTCGATGCATGCTGGATTTTTTTGCCACAATAGGATCAATCAACTTTGCATGACCTTATTTGTTGGATGCTTTGACTTGGTACCTACAAAAAACAAATTGTGCATATACAAGATACACAACCAAGGTGCTTGGAAATTCCTCAAGAGCAAACTTAAAGATAGGAGATAGAGCAAGATGAAGAACCAACCCTAATGTGATCTTGTCATGATCAAGTTAACATGATATGATAGGGGAATCTTAGTGGAAAAAATTGGGGTACAACAAACTCCATCTCCTTCTCCATGCCAGCCAGAATATCTACAACTTAGTCATTTCTCAACAAAAATGGAAAATGCAAACATAGCAGTTATGGCAAATTTCATCTTGTTTCAGAAATAAAAAGCATCAAAACTGTAAACCAGAAGCAAATATGAGTTTTGCTAATCCAAATTTTGAATCCTAATTTCCTCAAGAAGTTCTGAACAAAATTTTTCTCTACTTAGGCAAAAATACATGAAATCTATGAGTATGTACAGAATCAGAGTCAGGATGTATACATTGTATTTTTATTAAAAATGCAAGCCTAACAATGCCTAACTAATATGATGAGAGTCAGCAGAAGCTTACCTTGCAGCTGGAAAATGTTCTGTGAACTAGAGTCTGGTTCTGATTGTTGTGATTCTCTGGTCAGCTTCCTCACATTCCCAGAAAGCTGAAGTAAACCTTAACTTGAGTTAAGGATGGCTGAAATGTTCTGGAGCAGTAAAGAAGAAAAGTTTTGAAATAGAGATTGGTGAGGATTGTATTACAGTCTGAAAACAGAAGTTGGGATGGATTCTAAGTGTATATCAGAAACTGTGTTGATAATTTGGTCAAGACACACTTGAGGAAAATTGGAGTTTGAATGCAAAAATCAGAAACTAGCAGGTTTTGTATTTGTGTTTGCAGTTTCAGATTCTTAGAATTTTTAGCAAGGTTTCAAGGCTTTTTTCCAATGTTTCAACCCTTTAACAGTTGCCAATAAAGTTCAATTTATAGGCAAGAATTTAGGAGCTTGGGGAAGTCAAGAGTACAACCATCATATGCTAGGGCGCTGACTTGTTCTTGAAGCAAGTTCAAACAAGTATGGTTCAAGGCACAAAGTAAGGTGGTTAGCAGCTTTAGCCGCGCTTAATCTGAATTTGTAAGCATGAATTATGGAAAAGTACCCTCAGAAGCAAAAGTAAAGCATGGGCCTAGCATAAACTTTGTACAAAAGTTTGCTTTTCAAGGACATCAATGGTACTTCTATGCCACACGTGGGGAAATCCTTTAGATAAAGACTCAAAAGTGGGTGTGAGAATTAAATGATGATGAGATTTATCAAAATAGAAAACCTACAATATGAGATTATGCATCATAGCTTAAGTCTGGATCAAAAGTTTAGCATCAAGGTAACTTAGAACAAATATCCAACTTCGAATCTTTGAATCTCCCTGCTCCAGCATGTTCTGAAGGAGTTCTCAGACTTTTCGGAAAGCTTGTAACACGCTTTGTAGACTTTCTTTAGACCTCTTGCAAACTCTGACCGAACCTCTGAGAAAACTAGCCCATAAGTTGTAACCAAATTCTGACTTGAAAGTGCTCAGAATTTACTAAGTATTTTAGTTTGAGGGACGTGTCTTCAAGGATGTATAACTTGAAATCCCAGCATTTCTAGAAGAAGTTATGTTCTGCAATGTTCTCGATCTCATTGAGATCTACAACTCTTGTGTCAGAAGTTCTTCCTGAGTCAACTTGCATCATGATGAAAATCTGGCCAGAAGTTCTGAACTTATCATCTTTTCTTAACACTTAGAAAAATAAGTGTTTAGAATTTTGACTTTTCCAAAGTAATTTTGACTTTTGATTTTCTTAATGAACCAAACTTCATATTTTAACATGTCTTGATGAAATGTGATTCTTGAAACTTGATTTTGATCCAAAAGTCAAAGTATGACTTTTCAGTGTGCATTTTGACCATTTTACTCTTGTGCCAATTCCAAACCCAAATTGATGTATCAGTGCTGCAAACTTGATATCATAGAAGATCTTGTGATAAAATTCTTGAGAAATGAGAGGGAAAATTTTGGGGTACAACAACTTCCCCTGTTCAATCTTCTTAAACCTGAAGAGTTAGATTGGCGAGTCCGCCACTCGTGACTTGAAGGTGAAAGACGATTGAAAACTAAAGTGCCCCGAAATTTGCACTCGATAATGTGTTAGGTGACTGTGTAGGGAATGGTCTTAGAGATGCCATTTGGAGAGATGACAAAGAGTTTTCAGAGATGGGCTTATAGATACCATCCGAGGGTGATTGTTGACAGAAATTAGACTAAGTCTAAAATTGACTTCAACTGGAAAAGAATCAGAGTAAATCTTTGGAGTGATTTATCTGAACCAGGGAAAAAGTCTATCGAAAAGAATCAGGATAAACCATTGAGGGATTTAAACTGAACCAGCAGAGATAGTGGGATGAGTATCAGAATAATATCAATAAATGGATTGCATCTGACTTGTATCTGAAAGAAGTGCTGAATGAGTGTCAGAATGACATCCGTATCTGGATTGTATTTGAGAAATAAGCTGAATGAACGTCAGAATGACAACCGTGTCTGGATCGTATCTGGACTATATTTGAAAGATGTTGGATTAGGTATCAAAATAATATCTGTCTCTGGATCGTATCTGAACTATTTCGAGAGTAATCTGGAGTAAGTATCAGAATGTCAGTCGTATCTGGATCGCATCTGAACTATTTCTAAAAGGAATCTGGATTAAGTATCAGAATGTCAGCCATATATGGATCACATATGAACTGTTTCTAGAAGAGAATCTGGAGTAAGTATCAGAATGTCAGCCATATCTGGATCGCATCTGAACTGTTTCTATAAGGAATCTAGAGTAAGTATCAGAATGTCAGCCGTATATAGATCGCATATGAACTGTTTCTAGAAGAGAATCTTGAGTAAGTATCATAATGTTAGCCATATCTGGATCACATATGAACTGTTTCTAGAAGAGAATCTGGAGTAAGTATCAGAATGTCAGCCATATCAGGATTGCATCTGAACTGTTTCTAGAAGAGTGTATGAGGAGCCCGTGTAGGATTGTTTCAGATGGTCGTGTAGATAATTGTCATGTCTTGTTTCAGCTATTAATCTCTGACCTGAGAAAGAAATATAGTTTTCTAGCTTGTTACAGGTGTTAATCTTCAATCTCTTCATGTAGATAGTTTTCCTGGCTAGTTACAGGTATTAATCTACAATCAGTCGTCCACAAATAGTTTTCCTGACTTGTTACAGGTATTAATCTGGAACTTGGAAAGGTTGGTCGTTGAGATGGTTGTCCTGTCTGGTTTCAGGTATTAATCTTTGACCTGAGAAAGAAAGATAGTTTTCCTGGCTTGTTACAGGTGTTAATCTTCAATCTCTTCATGTAGATAGTTTTCCTGGCTAGTTACAGGTATTACTCTACAATCAGTCGTCCATAGATAGTTTTCCTGACTTGTTACAGGTATTAATCTGGAACTTGGAAAGGTTGGTCGTTGAGATAGTTGTCCTGTCTGGTTTCAGGTATTAATCTCTGACCTGAGAAAGAAATATGGTTTTCCTGGCTTGTTACATGTGTTAATCTTCAATCTCTTCATGTAGATAGTTTTCCTGGGTAGTTACAAGTATTAATCTATAATCAGTCGTCCATATATAGTTTTCCTGGCTTGTTACAAGTATTAATCTAGAACTTGGAAAGGTTGGTCGTTGAGATAGTTGTACTGTCTGGTTTCAGGTATTAATATCTGACCTAAGAAAGAAAGATAGTTTTCCTGGCTTGTTACAGGTGTTAATCTTCAATCTCTTCATATAGATAGTTTTCCTGGCTAGTTATAGGTATTAATCTACAATCAGTCGTCTACATATAGTTTTCCTGGCTTGTTACAGGTATTAATCTGGAACTTGGAAAGGTTGGTCGTTGAGATAGTTGTCCTGTCTGGTTTCAGGTATTAATCTCTGACCTGAGAAAGAAAGATAATTTTCCTAGCTTGTTACAGGTGTTAATCTTCAATCTCTTCATGTAGATAGTTTTCCTGGCTAGTTACAGGTATTAATCTACAACTTGGAAAGGTTGGTTGATGATGAGTCCGTGTGAAACTACATCTTGGAGTTTAAGAGAAGGAACCTGGGTAGGGTTGCTTCATGACGAGTCTGTGTGAAGCTGCACCTGGTCACATAGGTAGTTGCTCTGTCTTGCTTTAGAAACTAAACTTGGACCAGTTGAAAATTGTTGATGATAATTATTTGTTGTTTAGTCTTTCCTAAAAAGGTAAAGAGTTAGCTGCCTGTAATGTCATGATGTATGAAATGCATGGCGTAATGATGTTCTCGAAATGAAGTTATGTTGTATGCATGTATCATGTATGTTATATGATGTATGAATGTGAAGCCTTGTTGAAATGTAACTTTGTATGGGGAAATAAATCCTTGACAAGTGCTGGGGAGTCATGGGAAATTAAATCTCGGACCGCTATTGTGGATGAAGAGTATGTTCCTCTTCGGATCTTGATTTTTAGGATGTTTCCACTGGGGATTCCTATTTTGTTGTTCGAGGGGAAAACTCCGTTGGGGAATACTGGCTTCGCTTGAGAAGGCTCTGTGGAGAGTGTTGATCTCTATTTGGGGAAAAAATTTAAGGAGTCTCTGTTGCTCTACTGGGGAGTTATCTTGGGGAAGATTAAATTAACAGTTATCTGGTTGTATTCCAGGCTTCCCAGAAAATTTCTTGGGAGAGTGAAGTTAAACTGCTATCTGGTCGATTTCCAGGCTTCGTAGTAACTTACTGAAGTTAATTGGTATCTGGTCAGTTTCCAGGCTCCGTAGTAACTTAATGGGAATTATAGAGAAGTCTACCGGGGAAGAGGAGTTGTGGTCCCTTGATTTGTAGCAGTTGGGGAGGCAAACTCAAGCTAGGGAATCTGTAGTTTGTTGGGGAAATAAACCCTGTCGCCAGTCTGTTGGAGAGGTGTCTTCTTTTGGCAAAAATCCTCGAGGATTCTTAAGGCCGACTCAGTTAGGGAGGAGTTTTCAAAGATTGAAACCCTGGCTGGGGACCACCTTATGGACAGGATTTTTGGGGGAGATTTGCCACTTCCCCTGGTAGCAGGTGTTGCCACACTGCCAAAAGATGTTTGTTTGATTGTACCTAATTCGTTGACAGAATTCATGTCCAATGCCCCAAGTGATTCAGATGGAAACCTGTCCCTGGTATATTTAGCGTTTCTTGAGAGATTTCTTGGAATCTTGTCTGGACTGCCCCAGGTGTGTTGGACAGTGACACATCATTCCCCCTTGCTTATAAGAGATCTGTTATTGGAAGTGTCATCCCACTCGAAATGATTTTGTTCATTGAGAGAGTTTTTGTTCACTGGATATTTGTCGTTGTCAAACAATTAGCCATAAACAGTGATATTCAAATAATGCACAGTTTATGCTTGTCTTGAAGTTTTGAAAATGTGTATTAGCAGATAACGGAATTTTTGTAAGAAAATTCAACTCAGGATTTAGAGTAAGCCTTACAGGAGTCAGGGTACCTTTTGTAACAGTATGCTTTCGAACTAACCCATGCTTCAATTATGACTTTTGAAGGGTTGTAACGTGGCCTGGCTCACGGTTTAAGAAACAAAGGATAAGGCTTAAAGTGTATTTGTACCCGCCCATTCTTCGTGATGTTCTTTAGTCCTAAACTCAATTAATTGTATGTTTAGATCCCAATTGAGTCTGGAATTGTTTCTCTGACATTAGGTGATGGTTTAGAAATTGAATGTTTGTTTGAGAAGACAGTCATCTTTGCAACATTTTTTCCGTGTTTTTGAGGATTTGTAGTGACCTCCTTTTTTTGATTTATTATCCCTATTTTTTTCCTAACTGTTCTTATTTTGAGGTTACAGTCAGCGGGATGCCCCAATTTTTCTTAAGTCTCCTTCGTAGGTTTTGACTTAATGGGCTTTTCTTTGAGAGATAATGACTGCGTATTTGGTAGGGCACCATCACCATCATCTTGGTTCCAGAGGAATGTTTTTGATGTCATTCGTTGTATATGAAGTGAAAGTTTGTGACTGAACGCGCATTTGAATTAACTGAGAGACTACCCTGCCCCAGGTTTTGATTAAAGGTTTCAATTTGTGTAAAAAGGAAACTCCTACTTATTTGGCTCAAAGGGGTTGACTAGGGATTATCTTCCTTATAACTCCAATGTTTAAGATTTGAAATAACGCATGTACATCGTCATCAAGGTCCATTCAAAAGCATACTATATGAGATCATGGCATTGTTTTCGTCATCCTCCCTCTAAAGGCTTGTAACTTTTAGCAAGAGTTAAATGTCATAAAGAGAGTAAAAAGCATAGCTTAAATATAGTGAAAACAAATGGATGAATTCAAGACAAACATATGAAATGCATTAATTAAACAAAGTTTGACATTAATAGATAAGTTTTTGGACAACAATAAAAATTACAATTGAAAATTCAAAATGAAACAGGACGCTCTCAATGATTCGACATAGGAGCAATGATCACGTTTGGAGCCCATGGAGGGTTGAACTCAATCTCCTCGGCATTAATCATGTCTTGGATCTTGCTCTTCAGAGCCCAACAACTGTTCGTGTCGTGTCCAGGACTATCAGAGTGGTATGCGCCTCTTTCATTGGGATGATAGGTAGGAGCAGAAGTGTTGGGGTTCCGGAGAGGAGCCTTTAACGTAATCAACTCTGCTTTCAACATGTGTTATAGCGCTTGATCTAATGACATCTTGATCTTAGTGAATTGTCTTTTAGGCATGACCACCTTACGTTGATGCCCCTATTGACGTTGTTGCCTTGATGCAGGACCGGAGATCAAGACTGCCCTTACATGTTGGTCGTGATTGCTCTTGTTATGACCCTTTTGGCCGTAAACAACATTGGACTCTTTCTTCCCATTGTATGACTTTTCTGAGTATCAGAGGATGTAGCTCCTTGGATATTTCCACTTTTGATGCCAACTTCGACCCTTTCGCTAGTCAGTATTATCTTGGTGAACCCGGCTGAGGAGCTTCCGATTAGGTGGTTGAAGAAAGTCCTGTCAAAGTTCCCATGAAGATGTCAATCAGCTCCCTGTCAGTTAATGGGGGTTGTACCCTACTAGCCAGGTCTCTCCAATTTTGGGAATATTCTTTGAACCCCTCATTGGAACGCATGGCCTTGTTCTGCAATTGCACACGAGTTGGTGCAAGATCAGCATTGTATTGGTACTGCTTGTAAAAAGCAGCAGCTAGATCTTACCAAGTGTGAATGTGGGAACTCTCCAAATGATAGAACCACTCAAGTTGCGTCACAGCTAAGCTCTCTTGGAAGAAATGGATCCATAGCTTCTGATCCGTTGTGTATGGTTGAATCTTGCGGACATAAGACTTTAGATGCATCTTAGGAAAATAGACTCCATCATACATGGAAAAGGTAGGGATTTTGAACTTTGGTGGGATGACCACTCTAGAAACTAAACCCATGTCTCCTAAGTCCAAGCCAGGCACAGTTTGGACCTCCACAACTTTTAGTCTGTTTTCAAGCTGTTTGTATTTTTCATCTGTCGGTGGATACTGCTCCTCAGAAGAGTCTTTGTCATCGGTAGCTATTTTATCTCTAATGCTTCTATCTTCCTCTTCTTGGTTGTATTCTCTTTCAGAAGAAACATCTTCTTTTTGAGCTAGTCGGGCATGCCCCTTGGACCTCCTCCTCACATTGAGGATGACAACCTTTTTCTTCTTCTTGCTCTCTTTGGTGAAGAGTGTTTTCAGATCTTCCTGCCCCTTGGCCAAGTTCATGAGCGCTTGTGTGAACTGAGCGTTTTGAGCTTGGAGATCTTTAACTGTTTGCTCTAGAGCCATCTCTGCTGAAATAAATAGTAAGCAGATGAGAAAACCTGTACGGGAAAACCTGTTATGATGACATGCATATTATGCGATGTTCTCAAGGATCTCGTGGGGTAAACTCAAGAAGATGTTATAATTTGAACTTTGATCAACAACTTTGATTGGAGAACTTTGTATCGGTGGATATCCTTCCACGAGAATCAAGCTCAGCATGTCAAGTGGGTCATATCCCTTGACTCAAGTTACCGTGCCTTGGTCTTTGATGGCGTTTGATTTTTTTGCCCCTTGATAGGCGCCTGGTTCAACATGACCCTGCATCATAAACCCTTGAGATCCTTGAAATGGTTATTGAAAATTCTATGGTATGATGTTATGATGTTATGTACAAGTATGCAAAGTAAGCAAGTTTGTTATGTACAAATAATCATACTCACACAAAGTAGACAAGTCCTTAGGTTTAGGCTTGCATGGAGTTTATAGGTAAGTACCCTCTTGAAGTTTAGTTGGCTTAACCTATCCTAGTAATAGTAACCGGGTTCTGGGGGATCTCAATATCACTGATCTTTCTTCATCGGGCATTGTTTCAACGCAAACCTCTTTAATGGCCACCGAAATATCCCGAAAGTCTGATCTCAATGAGCCTAGTATCGAGTATCAACCAACTTCGGACTGCACCAAAGACGGCTACCTCACTACTTCCTAATGGCCAAGTTGGTCAAATAAGGTTCTAAAGTCAGTTAGTGCTTCATGACACCACACAGCGGCCCCATATTCTCCTTGACTACTCTAGGGCCACCGGTACCAACAAATGTGTCACACTAACGTAGCTATTGCTTAGACCATGTTGGTATACCCCGCACAGTTTCCACAACTTATTGCTACTTACCTAAAGAGGTGTCCCAGATCCAGGTAGAGGATCAAAACAAGCCCAAACAAGGAACCTATGTAAAGCATGCAAGTCAAACAAGGAAAGAAAGTAAAGGTGATCTAACACTAATGTTGTACCCCAAAATTTGCCCTCTCATTTTTTACAATATCTTATCTTACATGGGTGGTTACAAACACTTGTTTGAAGAAAAACAACAAATTTTGAAATCGGCCAAAGTGCCTTTCGATTGGTCTCTCCAAAGTGCCTTTCAATTGGCCTCTCCAAAGTGCCTTTCGATTGGCCTCTCCAGAGTGTCTTTCGATTGGCCTCTCCAAATTGCCTTTCTATTGGCCACTCCAAAGTGCCTTTCGATTGGCCTCTCCAAAATGCCTTTCAATTGGCATCCCCAAAATGTATTTCGATTGGCATGGTAACAATGTCCTTTGATTGGCATTTCAACAAGGTCTTTCGATTGGTATGGTAATATTGTCCTTCGATTGGCATTTCAACAAGACCCTTCAATTGGAATTCCAAAGGGTCCAGTCGAAGAACATGCAAAGGTCCATTCAAAGGAAGCCATCTGCCCATTCGAAAGGGAGCATTCGAAGGAGGCCATCAACCCATTTGAAAGGGAGCATTGGAAGGAGGCCACCAACCTATTTGAAAGAGAGCATTTGAAGGAAGCCATTAGCCCATTCGAAAGGGAGAATTCGAAGGAGGCCATCAGCCCTTCGAAGGGGAACATTCAAAGGTCAGTTACATAATCATTCAAAATTCAAAAACGGGACAAGATCCCTTAACTTTGGCCAAGGTTATGTTTTACATTCATGGCATTCAAATGGTCGTTACCAAAATTATTTCTCTTGTCCCCTCACACTCCTATAAATATGAGGCCAATGACACATTCAAAAGGGAGAAAAAAACAAAAAATTTGGGGAGACACTGCCCACACAACCCATCAAAAGTTTGTTAGAATTTTCCAAGTAAAAAACAGTCCTTCAGATCGAAGGTGCCCACACCCATAAGCTCTCAGATCGAAAGTGCTCCCATCCAGCCAGTACCCAAATCGAAGATTCAATCTGCTGGTAAGAGAGGGTAAATTGTCAAAACTTTACATTTGTATAACACCTCCATATTTGCTAGCCCATTCGATTTTCCATCCTAGACAAGATCAAAAGGCATGGGTTTGGCACCCAGGTCATGTCCTTCGTTTGCTAACATTTGCTGCAAATATAGCCTGAAGAGACCCAGCAAGCGCAGGATCGAAGGGCCTGGGGTTCGATACCCAGACCCTGCGTTTTATTTCGCTAACATATTTTTGCAGGTATAGCATCCCGATCGAAGGAGACACCTTCTCTGGATCGAAGCTGCCCATTAACCTGCTGGATCAAAGTTGCCCATAGTCCTCTTGGATCGAAGAGGACATCTTCTTCCTGGATCAAAGGCAACCCCCTTTCCTGGATCGAAGGCTACTCACGCCTCACTCCCTGGCTCAATCGAAGAAGGCATCTTTCCCAGGATCGAAGGGCAATCCCCTTCCCTGGATCGAAGGTTGTTCATGCCCACTTCCTGGCCCAATCGAAGCTTTCATTCCTTCACTGGGTCGAAGCTCCTTTTTCCTTGGATCGAAGGAACCCTCTTGCATTTTGTTTTTGTTTTTTCATAGACTTCTTTTTATCTTTTTAATTAACATTAAGACCAAAAAATCACAAAAATATTAGGCTAGTTGTTTTTCCAACTAAATTAATTTTGTAAATAAATAAATTAATTATTTTAACATCTTTTTCTTAAAATTAAAATTAAATAGACTTAGGCTTTATTTTCTTTTATACCAAAAAACAACAAAAAAATTTCGTTTACTTAGCGCGCATTTATTTAATTCTGTATTTTGTTATTATTATTGTATCTGCCTACCAGATGTAATAGATAAATTAGGACATTTACTGCTTTATTCCCTTTTATCCCTATATAATGTAAATCTCCTCCCTGAAGCATTGTAATATGTAGGACCTCTATATTCTGCATTTTACTGCTTTTCATATTAACTGCTAGTAATTAGGCTTGTATGATAAAACTAATAATAAAATGCTAGTAAACTTAACAAAAAGACAAAAAAAAACTGAAACATAACACAATTGCACATATACACCTCTAAGGTACGCCCACTTTGGTTGTGTGATACAGTGGGAGAGAACTGACTGTTTTTTTGGAATGCTGGTTTGCATTTTGCGTTTGTTTTTGCAAAATGTCGCGGTAAGCAAGAGTCGCCACCGACTTTTATTTTATCCAACAGGAAAGGAAAAAAAGCACAGAAAAATTCCTTTTTCGATATATTTCTCAGGTTCGGGGGGTAGATTATAGAAAGGGAAGGTGTTAGCACCCTTTCTATCCGTGGTTATCCACGGGCTCTTAGGTACTTGCTCATATTGTTTTCAAAATTGCTTTTCTTTTTGTGGGTTTGAAGAAGTTTTTGTTTGAAAAGGAGTATAAGTGTGAAAAAGATTTTGTTTTTGTTTTTTGAAAGAGCAAGTACTTAAGAACCACCTACCTACTCGAAAAAGGAATCGTTCTATGCTATCTTCATTTAGACAGGGCTATCCCACTATGAATGAGTAGGTAGCCTCGTCGTTGGAGTTTAAGGGTCAATTCGAATTTAGGGACTTACGGTCACCAAAGCAATGTTAGGACGCCTTAGCGGTAACCTTAGTGTCTTAGATCATTTGTTTTGAGGAAACAATATCCGAGGCAACCGTTTCGAGGCGACTATGATCTTTGGACAAGAGGACGACCTCTAAAATAACCTATACTCAATGACCGTGTACGATGGCAACCAAGTGGGGTGTACCCTAAGAGTGCGCATGTGCGAGTGTGTTGTTTTCGGTTAATTTTGTCTTTGTACATGTTAATGGTTATCTAAGTTGATTTTAGGTTAAACATCCATTCTTGTCATGCATACCTATTATCAAACATCTAACATTTATATTTGCGGAAGATAAATTGCGGAAATTAAATTACAAGGCGTCGGGTATTTACATCGCCAAAGACAAACCCTTTAAAGTAAAGAAAGCGATAAAAAATAATAAAAGTCCTATTAGCTATTACAAACCGGGAACAAGTACAATATTGAATAAAAGAAAATAAATCGCGTGCGAGAAATTAAATCGAGCGCAAATAGGGTTTTGACCCTTTTTGAGAGTATCTTTTTTTGTTATTTTTGAATTAAGAAAGAAACTATCCTAAATTAATTATTAAATTAATAAATAAATAAATAAATTAATGAAAATAAATATTTTTTGGATTTTTGATATTTAAAGAAAGAAAATAAAATTAATCAATGTTAATAGAAACCTAATTATGTCTAAGTTAATTTTAATTATTTTTACGAAAATGTGAAAGTTATTCTAATTAAAACTAAATTAATTAATTGGTTTGTTAATAAAAATAAAATACTGAAATTTAATTTAAATAAGAAAATATTTTTTGGTTTTTAATTTTATGAAGAAAAAGATTTAATTGGTTAGTTAATGATAAAATAATAACAATAAATAAATAAAAGAAATAAATAAAATAAATAGAGAGAGTTAGGAGGTTTGGGCCTGGAAAAGGGGTTTGATCAACAATTTTATGGCCCAATTGAGTTGGCCCCTTGTTGACTTTCCTGATTCTGTGTGCACTGGTTGACTAGATCCCACCATAGGCCATCATCCCTGGATTGCCAGATTTGGCCTTGGGCCATCTGGCGTTTGATATCTGATGGTGTATGGTGTGCCCCTAACCTGGATCTGCACTTGATTACATGAATAGAAAAAATAACAAGGAATATGGGGACCTGGGATTCGAACCCAGGTCCTGTTGGTCTCTGAACACACGCTACTACCACTCAGGCATCACGCTTCATTTGTTAATATATTAGTCAATAATAATAATACAGGGAAACACGTTCATATGCCAGAATTAAAAAAAAACGCGCCAAGTTTGAACCGTCCAACCAGGGGGAGACACGTTTGTCGTCCCTAACCTCCAGCCCCCTGTAAATTTACCTGCGGATTTATATCCGCAGCTAAATTCGTATGTCCATCCTAAAATCAATTCTAGGCCATGAAAATTCCTCCCAAGACCATGGTTTTACTCGTCTTCCTCCTCCGGTCATGTCTATGTCCATCAATGGAGCTAATTTTGCCTGTGAAAGAAATGCCCAAAAAACAAACTACAAAGCCCTAGGTTCGGTTATGGGGTTACAGTCCATATAAATGCAATCAAACAATGCCAAAAGTTCAGAAATTTCATAAGCATCACAAATATGTCAAAGATTTGCCAGGAAAATGAAAGAATATGGAGTTACGATTTTGAATACAGGGCCATGAAACAGGATGCTTACAGTGTGTTTTGATGCGTATGGAAGCTTGCTTTGGATTGCAGAAGGTTGAGTAGACACCCAACAATCGTTTGGTGTTGAGTTTTGCCTTTGTAAACGCCTATAAGTGGGATTTCAGTTTTGCACTTTTTCCACTTTTTTCAAGTTTTGTTCTTGGTGTTCTTGCAGCCTCTAGGTCTCAAATTCGTGTGCTTTTGCTTGTATATGTAATATGCAATGTATTAGGTCAACAAATTTGTCTTGAATCTTTCCATATCAATGCCTTGAGATTGGATTTGATTCACCATTGAAGACTTGCCAATTTTGTCAAAAACTCAATCTTTTTGCACATGGAATACTTGATACGAGTTTGATCATGATATTGATAATGATTAGGTTCTGAAAATAGAAAAAGATCTCATGTAATCAAGTTTTGAGATTTTATTTGATTTAAATTGATTTAAAGTGAAATAATTCAATAAAAAATAAAATAAAATAAAAAACTGATAAATGGACACAAGGCTGAAGCTAGGACACGTGTGTAATGTGGCAAGTCCAAATCAAGTGGAAAAGAATGGGCCCATTTGACAAAATTTGAAGTTTTAGGGATAGTTGACTTTTGGCAATTTTGCAAAAATGCCCAACTTCAACAATGCATAACTTCTTCAATTTTGAACTTTTGGAAGTGTTCATTGACTTTTTAGAAATATTGAGATGTCCTATAACCAACCCTTTTGGTATCATCTCAATTTGATATTCCATGCTCAAGTTATAAGCTTTGGCAAAAAAGGTGTTTTTGTTGACTTTCAAAAATGACCTATAATGTCCAAATTTTTAACTTCTTGTGAGTGCATTTTTTGATATTTGGGCATGAAGATGGATTATAGGAAATTGCATCCTCTTCAAAATGAGATTTGGATGGGTCATTTCTCATAAAGTATGAGAAAGTTATGCTTGGTCAAAGTTGAGTTGACTTTTCCTACAAAACCCTAATTTAGCAACTTTTGAGTCTTGATGAATTTGAGCAATCCTTAATGAATCATGATCAACCCTTGATAAAATGATTAAATATCCTTCAAAATGATAATGTTGACAAAAAATCTTGAGGTTTGACTGTTTGTAGGTCACAGTTGACTTTTGCCCTAACACAGTCGATTTTTGGACCCTTTGAGCAATTGACTGAGCAAACTTCCTCTACAAGGCTTGAAATTTGGCATGGATGATCTTGAGAGAATATTAGGAAATTGGGGAGCACTTGAGGTCATTTGGACTCAAGGATCTTGATGCAACACAAAACCCTAATTTGGGGTTGACTGCCTTAGGAGATGATTTGACTGTCCAACTCTTGAGCAATCTTGACCCACTTGGAGATTTTTCTTGAAATGTTTTGAGAGATATGAGAGGGAAAATTTGGGGGTACAACAGGTTGCCTTTAAAAAACAGTCATGAGGCAGGAATGCTTTAGCAAAGACCCGCAAAAATCAAAAAGATCATAGTCCTTCGATGACCCTACGGTGTTGCCTTTCGGTAAACGATCTTGTCCCTTAAACGAAATTGCTAAAGCGGCTTCATATATTGCCTTCGTGACTGTAACATCCCTTCGATTGTCCCTCAAAACATCCAACGACAAGGCTACCTACTCACTAATAGTAGGATAGCACTGTCTAAAGGAAAAGAGGAAAAGAACTAACCTTTCAAGTACAAAGTAGATAACTTTAAGAAGTTTGCTTAAAAATAATTTTTGCAGTTACACACAAATACTACTTTTCAAAAACAATTTAAAAACATTCGCTTTGTTAGCATTCTTGAGGACTGATACAAGAATTAAACACAAAGCAAATCGCCGCACTAAGTCTTTTCAAAACATTTTCAAACACACAAAGCATAAAAGCATTTAAAAAATGAGCAAACCTCTAAGAGCCTGTGGAAAACCACAGATGGAAAGGGTGCTAATACCTTTCTTTTCCATAATCTACCCTCCTTACTCAAAAACACCTCGAAAAGGTCTTTTCTGTTCTTTTCACCCTTTTCTTTGTTGGATAAAAGAAAAGATGGTGGCGATTCTTGCTTACCGCACATTTGCAAACAAAAAACATAAAAAACCAGTAGTATATAACAGTCAGTTCTGTCACCGTGCAACAGAACTGGCGACTCTGCTGGGGACTATAAAAAGTGGGGTTACCTTAGAGTTAGTTCATCTTTAAATTGCTTTTTGTACTTGTTTGCTTTACTTTTGAGGGTTTGATTGGGTTGTTACTAAAAGATCCTACACCCGAATCTGGGGTACCTTATTAGGTAAGTAGCAATAAACCATGGAAGATGTACGGTGCAGACCGATACAGACGAAGTGGTGGATATGTTAGCGCGGTGCTTTGGATTATACTAATGTTCCTTGAGTAAGTTAAGGATAACATTAGGCTTCCTCATAGTGTCACTAAGCTCTAACTGACCTTTAGAACCTTTAATTGACTCATCCTAGCCATTAGGAAGTAGTGAGATAACCGGATTTGGTTTCGATTGAAGATTGGTTGATACTCGATACTACACTCATTGAAGCTGGAATTTCAGGATTTTTCGGCCGCAATACTTCGGTGTGGAGCTGAAACAATTTCTGAAGGGAAGGTCAGTGATATTGAGGCTCCTTAGAACCCAGTTACTATTCATAGTACAAGTTAAGCCAACTAAACATTCAAGAGGGTACTTACCTACAAACCTCATGCAAGCCTAAACCTAAGGCTGCTTGTGTGATTTGTTTGCTTTCAACTTGAACTACTTGCAGGATTTTATTATCTAACAACATGATTTCCTTGCAGGATTTGTTCACAGTCATTATCCAATAACTTAGATTTCTTGTAGGGTTTACTTGCTTACATAACCTTACATTTTTTCTTAACGTATAGCATACACATCATAACATCATGCCACATCATTTCCTTAACCATTTAAAGGATCTCAAGGGTTTGTAATGCAGGTTATGATAAATCAGACGTCTAGCAAGAGGCAAGGGGATTCATTTTCCTCTAACCAATGCCGTCAGAAGATCAAACTCAACCACTTGAGTCAGGGGATATAACCCACTTGATATGGTGAGCTTGACTCTCATAGAAGGACACTCTATGATACGAAGTTCTTCACTCAAAGCTACAAATTTCAACTCCTAACATCTTCTTGTGTTTACCCTGTGAGATCCTTGAAAACATTTGCATACATACATGTCATTGCATAACAGGTAGTCTCTCATGTTCTCGCTGTTTATTTCAGCAATGGCTCTTAAACAAACAATCAAAGACCTTCAAGCTCAAAGCGCTTAATTCCCACAACTGTTCCTGACTCTGACTCGGGGGCAGGAAGAGTTGAAAGCACTCCTCGCCGAGGACCTGGCCAAGAAAAGTCCTGAAGACAATTAGGAAGAATGGTTGGAACAACTGCAAGTTGAGGTAGAAGCAGTGAGAACCCAGATGCTGGGGCAGATGGCTCTTATCCAAGGCCTAGCCCGGGGACAAGAAGAGTTGAGACTCCTTATCAGCAAACTTCCTCAAGACGGATACAACTGTATGAAGCAAGCAGTCGAGGCTGGAGATTAAGTCATTAACCAACCCCTGATGAGACAAAAAGTTAGCTCGGAGAGCAGGCCTTTCCAGACGGCTATTACGCCAAGGGTTCAACCACAACTTCGCCAACAACCATAAGGTAATCGACGTAAGCGGGACTCACTCACTAGGACATATACCAAACTTAGCATACCAATGTCGCAAGTCCTGCAACACATGTTGAAGTTGAATTTGGTCACGTTGAGGGATCCTCCTACAAGTCCTAATACTTCCGCTCGTACTTACAATCCTGATGCGATATGTGCATATCACTCCAACAGTCAGGGGCATGACACTGATAGCTGTTGGACAATGAAGTACAAAATTCAAGACCTGATTGATGAAGGAGCATTGGAATTCACACAAGATGGTCAACTGGAATTTTTTGTCATTCCTCTAAGGCACACCATCTGAAGTGATAAGTTATGACATGAAGGCTTTTCGTTCATTAGAATTTTCAATTTGTAATTTTCTTTTGATTGTTGAACATTTATTCATTATCAAACCTTATTATTTCATCAATGCATTGCACATGTTTGTCTTGAACTAATTTGTTTTCATTATGCTTAAACTGCTTTATACTTACTTTTCGTGATATTCAACTTTCGATCAAAAGCTCTAAGCCTTTAGATGGAGGATGACAAAAACGATACCACAATCCATACAGTGTGCTTTTGAACAGACCTTGCAGACGATGTACAGACGTTGTTTTAAATCCCAAACAATGGAGTTATAAGGAAGATAATCACTAGTCAACCCATTTGAGCCAAAGAAGTAGGAGTTTTTCTTTCACACAAATTAAAACCCTTATTCATAACTTGGGGCAGGGTAGTTTCTCAGTTAATTCAGACGCGCATTCAGTCGCAATCTTCTGCTTCGTACACAATGAATGGCATCGAAGACGTCCTTCCAAATCAAAAGACGATGATGGTTCCGCATAATCGTCAAGACAGACAGTCATTATCTCTCAAAATAAAAGCTCGCTAAGTCAAAACCTATGAAGAAGAATTAAGAAAAAACTGGGGCATCCCGCTGACTGTAATCACAAAAAGAAACATTTCAGGCAAAAGAAGGGATAACGAAAAAAAAAAAAAGAGGTCGCTACAAATCCTCAACAAAAAGAAGGTTACAAAAATGACGGCCTATTCAAAATAAACTGTCAGTATCCGAACCATCACCGAAACATCAAGGACAAGATGCCGAACTCAATTGGGATCTAAACGCATAATTAATTGAGCATGGGAATGAAGAACATCATGAAGAGAGGATGGGTACAAATAAACTTTGAGACTTTATCCTTTGTTTCTTAAACTATGAATCAGGCTATGCTTCAACCCTTAAAAGTCCTAACTGAAGCATAGGTTAGTTCGGAAGCATATTGTTACAAAAGGTATCCTGACTCCTGTAGGACTTGCTATAAATCCTAAGTTGACATCACACTTTTAAAAAATTTGTTTTAAAAAAAAAAGAATTTTCAAACTTCAAGAGACATAAGCTTTGCATTCTTAAAATACCATTGTTTGTATATGACAATTTTTTCAACAGCAGAGAAATTTGCACGACGGATATTCGATGAACATAAATCTTCTCAATGGACAAAATCACATCAAGTGGAAAAACACTTCCAATCAAGGGGCATGAGACGATGTCCACTTGATCTGGGGCAGTCAAGTCAAGATTCGAGGAGTCTCTCAAAATGCCGAATAGACAGAGGCAGATCTCCATCTGAATCACTTGGGGCATTGGACGTGAATTCTAGCAATGAATCCTATACAATCAAACAAACATCTTCTGGAAGTGTGACAACACTCACTACTATGGAAAATGACAATTCTCCGTACCCAATGAACATGGACATAGTCAGAAAAGACTATGCATGAAAAAGACCTGCTAGGTTGACAGGCCTAGGCAAAAATAAGGGCATCCCGGCGAACCAAAAGGGTTCGAGCAAAAATTAGGGATAAAAAAAAAAAAATTTACACCCGGCAAGTCGAAAACCTGAAAAGGCGGCTTGGGCAAAAAAGGGTATCCCGGTGGACTCAAAATCTGAAAAGACAGTCCAAGCAAAAGTTAGGGATTAAAGCGAACGACTACATCCCGTCATCTTGTCATTTGTTCATCAGTAGAAGACTTATCATCTTGATCACCATCTACAAAATCCCCGGTTGATATTTTCTACAACAAGTATCGAGATAGGGGAATTCTACTACAAGGTCACTACCATGTTCTTAGCATGCATCCTATTGAGGCCAGATGTTATCATACCCTCGGCAGAGCAAAATCTATAGATTGCTGCTCCAACAAAAGTTCCCCAATAAATTCGCCAAGCTTATCAGGATTCCCCAAGCGGACTATAGAGTTTCACATTCCCAACGGAAACATTGTAAATATTCCAGAATATCTTCTAGAAACAGTTTAGGTATGATCCAAAGACGGATGTCATCCTGACACTTACTCCAGATTCTCATCTAGAAACAGTTTAGGTACGATCCAAAGAAGGATGTCATCCTGACGCTTACTCTAAATTCTCATCTAGCAACAGTTCAGGTACGATCCAAAAAATGGATGTCATCCTTATACTTATTCCAGACTATCTTCTAGAAATAGTTCAGGTACAATCCAAAGATGGATATCATCCTGATACTTATTCTGATCATCTTCTAGCAACAATTTAGGTACGATCCAAGACGGATGTCATCCTGATACTTAGTCCAGATTATCTCCTAGCAATAGTTCAGGTATGGTCCAGAGACGGATATCATCCTGATACTTATTCAGATCATCTTCTAGGAACAGTTCAGGTACGATCCAAGACGGATGTCATCCTGATACTTAGTCCAGATTATCTCCTAGCAATAGTTCAGGTATAGTCTAGAGACGGATATCATCCTGATACTTATTCAGATCATCTTCTAGCAACAGTTCAGGTACGACCCAAGACGGATGTCATCCTGATACTTAGTCCAGATTATCTCCTAGCAACAGTTCATGTACAGTCTAGAGACGGATATCATCCTGATACTTATTCAGATCATCTTCTAGCAACAGTTCAGGTACAATCCAAGACGGATATCATCCTGATACTTAGTCCAGATTATCTCCTAGCAACAGTTCAGGTACGGTCTAGAGACGGATATCATCCTGATACTTATTTAGATAATCTTCTAGCAACAGTTCAGGTACGATCCAAGACGAATGTCATCCTAATACTTAGTCCAGATTATCTCCTAGCAATAGTTCAGGTAAAGTGCAGATACGATCCAAAGACGGATGTCATTCTAACACTCATTCAACATATGTTTCAAGTACAGTGCATATACGATCCAGAGACGGATGTCATTCTGACACTCATTAAACACATGTTTCAAGTACAGTGCAAATAGGATCCAGAGACGGATGTCATTCTGACACTCATTAAACACATGTTTCAAGTACAGTGCAGATACGATCCAGAGACGGATGTCATTATGACACTCATTCAACACATGTTTCAAGTACAATGCAGATACGATCCAGAGATAAATGTCATTCTGACACTCATTCAACACATGTTTCAAGTACAATGTAGATCCAGGGACAGATTCTATTCTAACACTCATTCAATACATGTTCAAGTACAATCACGACAAAATCTCCAACAGGCACAGGGGCATAAACATCCTGATGCAAAGTCATCGTTGTATCCTCAGCATACGACCCCATGACATCTATGTTCCCCAAAGAGCAGAAACAACCAGAGTTTTGCCCTCTTCTTCCCCAAGCAGGGATTACCTTCTCCAACTGAAGTCTGCTTTCCCTAGCCCAGTTTAAACAGTTATAAAACCTCCTCCTAGGTAGAGTTTATTTCTCAAATTACGGAAGCTCATTTCCCAACAGAGTTTATTTCTCTACATCGGCAGAATCTTCCAACAAGCATCTCTCTCCACAGAGTTATTCTCGAGCAGAATCAATTCTCAAGCAGAATCATTCCCCAGCAGAATATCCTCAAACAGAAAGAGGAAATCCCCAGCGAATCATCTCCATTCATAATCCCCAGCAGAAATGAAGGATTCAGCTTCCCATTACTCTCCAGCAGTAGTCCGGGATTTATTTTCCCGGACTGGGAAACATCTCAATAACATCCCATATTCATACATCATGGCATGTGCATACATATCTCATTTATTTTGAGAACATCATCACAATGCATTTCATACATCATGACATTGCATATGACTAACTCTTTACCTTTTTGAGGGAAAGATCAAATCAAAAAACACCGCTACTTATGTGACCTGGTAGTCTTCTCAAAAGCTATGTCTGATGAAGGGCTATTTCAGCAATTTCCTCAGGAATAATGTCCTCCCAAGACCTTCTCTGGTTCAGTCAGATCGACACTAAGATCTCTCTGATTTCCATTCTAATTGAAGAAACTCCAAAGCCTGGATTTCGACCAGATAACAGTATAAGGTGCTGCGAAGCCTGAAATCCGACCAGATAGTAGTTCACCTCTTCAAAGACACTGAAACCAGGGTTTTGACCAGATAATAGTATAAGGTGTTGCGAAGCCTGGAATTCGACCAGATAGTAGTTCACTTCTTCAAAGACATTGTGAAGCCTGGATTTCGACCAAATAACAGTATAAGGTGCTGTAAAGCCTGGAATCCGACCAGATAGTAGTTCACCTCTTCAAAGACACCGTGAAACCTGGGTTTCGACTAGATAACAATATAAGGTGCTGCGAAGCCTAGAATACAACCAGATAGTAGTTCACTTCTTCAGAAACTGTGAAGCCTGGATTTCGACCGGATAACAATATAAGATGTTGTGAAGCCTGGAGTCCAACCAGATAGTAGTCTACCCTGTCAGTTACTATGAATCCCAGAACTCGACCGGATAATAGTCAGTCAACAATTAAAGAAACTGTGAAGCCTGGATTTTGACCAGATAACAATATAAGTTGCTGTGAAGCCTAAAATCTAACCAAATAGCAGTTTACTCTGTCAAATCACTGAGAAGCCTGGATTTTGACCAGATAACATCATAAGGTGCTGTGAAGCCTGGAATGCGACCAGATAATAGTTTACTCTATCAATTACTGAGAAGCCTGGATTCGACCAGATAGTAGTATACCTCAGATTCAAGTTCAAGCTTGGATTCGACCAGATAACAACTTAATTACCGAAGCCTGGATACGACCAAATAATAGTACACCTCTGATTCAAGTTGAAGCCTGAACCTGACCAGATAACAACTTAATTTCTTCAAATCACTGAAGCCCGGGCACGACCAGATAACAGTTCAAGTCACTAAAGCCTAGAATACGACCAAATAACAATTTAATCTCATTTCCCCAGTAAGTCGATGTGAAGCCTGGAGCACGACCAACTAGCAATCAGCCTTATCATCCTCAGCAAGTCACTGTGAAGCCTAGATCCTGATCAGATAGTAGATCACTTTCGTCTCTTCAATCAAGAGATGACTCCCCAATAGAGTAACAGACGACTAAAGCTCCTAAAACTCTATGTTCCAAGACAGAGATCAACATTCCTCAACGGAGTCCTCTCTAACAGCAAGAGCAAGAATTCCCACAAAGGAATATCCCATGAAATCAACATTCATATGGATGGCATCTTTAAGCCCATCTCCGATGACTCTCCGTCATGTTCCGTGGATGGCATCTTTAAGACCATCTCCGACAGTCTCTTGTCACCTTTTCCAAATGGCATCCATAAGAACATTCCTGATATTATCTACCGATAGTATCACTTCAGACGAGTGTAAATTTCTGGGCACTCTAGTGTTCAATCATCTTCTACCTTCATATCACGAAAGGCAGACAAGCCAATCTACATCTTCATGTTTAAGAAGATTGAACAGGGGCAGTTGTTGTACCCTAAAATTTTCCCTCTCATTTTTTACAAGATCTTCTCTTACATGGGTGGTTAAAAAATGTTTGAAGAAAAACAACAAATTTTGAAATTGGCCAAAGTGCCTTTCGATTGGCCTCTCCAAAGTGCCTTTCGATTGGCCTCTCCAAAGTGCCTTCCGATTGGCCTCTCCAAAGTGCCTTTCGATTGGCCTCTCCAAAGTGCCTTTCAATTGGCCACTCCAAAGTGCCTTTCGATTGGCTTCTCCAAAATGCCTTTCGATTGGCATCCCCAAAATGTCTTTCGATTGGCATGGTAACAATGTCCTTCGATTGGCATTTCAACAAGGTCTTTAGATTGGCATGGTAACAGTGTCCTTCGATTGGCATTTCAATAAGACCCTTCGATTGGAATTCCAAAGGGTCCAATCGAAGAACATGCAAAGGTCCATTCGAAGGAAGCCATCCTCCCATTCAAAAGGGAGCATTCGAAGGAGGCCATCATCCCATTCGAAAGGGAGTATTCGAAGGAGGCCATCAGCCCATTTGAAAGGGAGAATTCGAAGGAAGCCATCAGCCCATTCGAAAGGGAGAATTCGAAGGAGGCCATCAGACCTTCGAAGGGGAACATTAAAAGGTCAGTTACATAATCATTCAAAATTCAAAAAAGGGACAAGATCCCTTAAATTTTGCCAAGGTTACGTTTTACATTCATGGAATTCAAATGGCCGTTACTAACATTATTTATCTTGTCCCCTCACACTCCTATAAATATGAGGCCAAGGATACATTCAAAAGGGAGAAAAAATGAAAAATTTGGGGAGACGCTGCCCACACAATCCATCAAAAGATTGTTAGAATTTTTCAAGCAAAAAGCAGTCCTTCAGATCGAAGGTGCCCACGCCCAGAAGCCCTTAGATCGAAAGTGCTCCCATCCAGCCAGTACCCAAATCGAAGATTCAATCTGCTGGTAAGAGAGGGTAAATTGTCAAAACTTTACATTTGAGTAACACCTCCATATTTGCTATCCCATTCAATTTTCCATCCTAGACAGGATCAAAAGGCCTGAGTTTGGCACCCAGGTCATGTCCTTCGTTTGCTAACATTTGCTGCAGACATAGACTGAAGAGACCCAGCAAGCGCAGGATCGAAGGGCCTGGAGTTCGATACCCAGGCCCTGTGTTTTATTTTGCTAACATATTTTTGCAGGTATAACATCCCAGATCGAAGGAGACACCTTCTCTAGATTGAAGCTGCCCATTAACCTGTTGGATCGAAGCTTCCCATAGTCCTCCTGGATTGAAGAGGACATCTTCTTCCTGGATCAAAGGCAACCCCCTTTCCTGGATCAAAGGCTACTCACGCCTCACTCCCTGGCTCAATCGAAGAAGGCATCTTTCCCAGGATCGAAGGGCAACCCCCTTCCCTGGATCGAAGGTTGTTCATGCCCATTTCCTGGCCTAATCGAAGCTTCCATTCCCTCCCTGGGTCGAAGCTCCTTTTTCCTTGGATCGAAGGATCCCTCTTGCAATTTATTTTTCTTTTTTCATAGAATTATTTTTACCTTTTTAATTAACATTAAGATCACAAAATCACAAAAATATTAGGCTAGTTATTTTTCCAACTAAATTAATTTTGTAAATAAATAAATTAATTATTTTAACATCTTTTTCTTAAAATTAAAATTAAATAGACTTAGGCTTTATTTTATTTTATACCAAAAAACAACAAAAAGATTTTCTTTTACTTAGCGCGCATTTATTTAATTCCGTATTTTGTTATTATTATTGTATCTGCCTACCGGATGTAATAGATAAATTAGGACATTTACTGCTTTATTCCCCTTTATCCCTGCATAATGTAAATCCCCTTCCCTAAGCATTGTAATAGTGTAGGACCTCTATATTCTGCATTTTACTGCTTTTCATATTAACTACTAGTAACTAGGCTTGTATGATAAGACTAATAATCAAACGCTAGCAAACTTAACAAAAAGACAACAAATAACTGAAACATAATACAATTGCACATATACACCTTTAAGGTACGCCCACTTTGGTTGCCTTTAAAAAACAGTCATGAGGTAGGAATGCTTTAGCAAAGACCCGCAAAAATAAAAAATATCATAGTCCCTCGATGACCCTACGGTGTTGCCTTTCGCTAAATGACCTCGTCCCTTAAACGAAATTGCTAAAGTGGCTCCATACATTGCCTTCGTGACTGTAACATCCCTTCGATTGTCCCTCAAAACATCCAACGACAAGGCTACCTACTCACTAATAGTAGGATAGCACTGTCTAAAGGAAAAGAGGAAAAGAACTACCTTTTCAAGTACAAAGTAGACAGCTGTTAAAAGTTTGTTCAAAAATACTTTTTGCGCTTACACACAAATACTACTTTTCAAAAACAATTTCAAAACATTTGCTTTGTTAACATTCTTGAGGACCGATCCAAGAATTAAACACAAAGCAAATCGCTGCACTAAGGCTTTTCAAAACATTTTCAAACACACAAAGCACAAAAGCATTTAAAAAATGAGCAAACCTCTAAGAGCCCGTGGAAAAGCACAAATGGAAAGGGTGATAATACCTTTCTTTTCCATAATCTACTCCCCTTACTCAGAAACATCTCAAAAAGGTCTTTTTCTGTTCTTTTCACCCTTTCCTTTGTTAGATAAAAGAAAAGGCGGTGGCGACTCTTGCTTACCGCACATTTGCGAACAAAAAACACAAAAAAATAGTAGTATATAACAGTCGGTTCTGCCACCGTGCAACACCTAAGGTAACACCACTTTTTATTAATCTCCAGCAGAGCCTCCAGTTCTGTAACACGGTGGAAGAACTACCTTGGGATGTTTTGCGTTTGATCGCAATTGTTGCAGTTAGTAAGAGTCGCTATCGACTTTTCTTTTATCCAATGAAGGAAAGGGTGATAAGAACAGGAAAGACCTTTGAGATTATTTTCTTGAGTTCGGGGGGTAGATTATGAAAAGGGAAGGTATTAACACCCTTTTCATCCATAGTTATCTATGGGTTCTTAGTTGCTTGCTAGATCACTTGCTTTTGTTTGAAAGTGTGCTTTGTGGTGGTTTTGAAAGTATTTTTGAAAATCGCCTTTGTTTAGGAAAACTTTGTAATGATTCTTGTCTTTATAAGAATGTATACAAAGTGTTGGAATTTTGAAAATATTTCATGTTTTGAAAGTTTTTTAGTGTGTGTTTGGATAGATGTTTGTTTTGAAAATGAGCAAGCAACTAAGAACGTTTATACCTACTCAAAAGTCTTTTGTTCTTCTCCTCCTCCTTTAGATGTTGCTATCTTACCATTGATTAGTAAGAAGCCTTATCTTTGGATGTAAAGGGACGGGCGTGGGTCATCGTATAGTCATGAATAACAATGTTGTGAGACATCATAGCATTTCTCTTGAGGGGCTAAGATTATTTTAAAGGCAACATTCATAGCGTCATCGAGGAACTATGATCTTGTATTTTTGATTGTTTTACTAAGACGTCTCGTATGCATAACATGACCATTTTTCGTAAGGCAACAAGTGGGATTACCCTAGAGGTGCATGTGTGATCAATGTGTTTGATTTGCATGCATTTAGTCTTTGATTAAAGGTTGTCTACTTGTTGATTTTATCTTCCCATACAAATCCTAATTTACTAGCATTTATATGAAAGCGATAAATTGCAGAAAGTAAATATTCTACGCTATTACAAACATTAGGGGGATGGGGTGTACAAATTTACAAATGGGGATTACAAGAAATTAAAGTCCTAATTATCTATTACAACCATATCGAAATAATGTACAAGAAATATAAACTAGGCTTATTTTGCTTTTGTTAAGAGAAGAAATAAATTTGCTTAAGAAAATATTTTAGTCTTTTTGTTTCAAAAGAAATAAAATAAAGCATGTGAGCATAAATTATTTTTTGGTGTTTTTGATTAATGAAAATAAGAAGTGCTGATAAAAGTAATAGAGAGCAAAAGTCAGAATTAGCGTATTGCTGAAAGAGGAGAGTGCAAAAGTTCTGACTTAGACGTGATGCAAATCAGAAAATAAACGTTAGCAGAAATGGGGAAAGCCAGAAGTTCTGGTTCCAGGCGCACTAATGTTCTGAGGTTGTTGGGAACAAAGGAAAGCCCAAAAGTTCTGATTGCTGAGAGAGTCTAGAAGTTCTGATGCAAATGGGAACCCATAAGTTCTAGTGCTACTGGAAGGTTAGAAGTTCTGGTTGTTGAAGGAGTCTAGAAGTTCTGGTTGTTGAGAGAGTGAGGTGATAATGCTGTTGGGTGAGGATATCTATAAGTTCTGGTGTAGGAATATTGTCTGACAGATAAATGGGTAAAAATGTCAATAAATAAATCTAAAAAAGATGCTTCTGGGGCTAGAACCCAGGACCCTTAACACTAATGTCTTATGCACACGCTTTCTATCACTTGGGTGGATGTACATCCGGTATTAAAAGCAGAAGCATAAACATGTATCACAAAGTAAGTTCTGATGATGAACTCCATCTCCTTCTCCATGCCAGCCAGAATATCTGCTACTTAGTCATTTCTCAACAAAAATGGAAAATGCAAACATAGCAGTTATGGCAAATTTCACCATGCTTCAGAAATAAAAAGCACCACAGAAGCAAATATGAGTTTTGCTAATCCAAATTCTGAATCCTAATTTCCTCAAGAAGTTCTGAACAGAAATTTTCTCTACTTAGGCAAAAATACATGAAATCTATGAGTATGTACAGAATCAGAGTCAAGATGTCTACATTGTAGTTTTTTATGAAAATGCAAGCCTAACAATGCCTAAGTAATGTGATGAGAGTCAATAGAAGTTACCTTGCAGCTGGAAAATGTTCTATGAACTAGAGCCTGGTTCTGATTGCTGTGATGCTCTGGTCAGCTTCCTCACTTCCCAAAAAAGATGAAGTAAACCTTAACATGAGTTAAGGATGGCTGAAATGTTCTGGAGCAGACAAGAAGCAAAGTTTTGAAATGAAGATTGGTGAGGATTGTATTACAGTATGAAAACAGGAGTTTGGAACGCTTCTAAGTGTATATCAGAAACAATGTTGATAATTTGGTCAAGAAACACTTGAGGAAAATTGGAGTTTGAATGCAAAAATCAGAAACTAGCAGGTTTTGTATTTGTGTTTGCAGTTTCAGATTCTTGGAATTTTTAGCAAGGTTTCAAGGCTTTTTTCCAATGTTTCGACCCCTTTAGCAGTTTCCAATGAAGTTCAATTTATAGGAAAGGATTTAGGAGCTTGAAGAAGTCAAGAGTACCGCCATCATATGCTTGGGTGCTGACTTGTTCTTGAAGCAAGTTCAAACAAGTATGGTTCAAGGCACAAATTAGGGTGGTTAGCAGCTTTAGCCGCGCTTAATCTGAATTTGCAAGCATGAATTATGGAAAAGTACCCTCAAAATCAAAAGTAAAGCATGGGCCCAGCATAAACTTTGTACACAAGTTTGCTTTTCAAGGACATCAATGGTACTTCTATGCCACACGTGGGGAAATCCTTTGGATAAAGACTCAAAAGTGGATGCGAGCATTAAATGATGATGAGATTTATCAAAACAGAAAACCTGCAATATGATATTACGCATCATAGCTTAAGTCTGGATCAGAAGGTTAACATCAACGTAACTTAGAACAAATATCCAACTTCTGATCTTTGAATCTCCCTGCTCCAGCATGTTCTAAAGGAGTTCTCAGACTTTCCAGAAAGCTTGTAACACGCTTTATAGACCTTCTTTGGACCTCTTGCAAACTATGACTGAACCTCCGTGAAAACTGGCCCAGAAGTTGTAACCAAATTCTGACTTGAAAGTGCTCAGAATTTACTAAGTGTTTTAGTTTCAGGGACGTGTCTTCAAGGATGTATAACTTGAAATCCCAGCATTTCTAGAAGAAGTTCTATTCTGCAATGTTCTAGATCTCATTGAGATCTACAACTCTAGTGTCAGAAGTTCTTCCCGAGTCTGCTTGCATCATGATGAAAATTTGGCCAAAAGTTCTGAACTTATCATATTTTCTTAACACTTAGAAAAATTTCTAAGTGTTTAGAATTTTGACTTTTCCAAAGTAATTTTGACTTTTGATTTTCTTAATAAACCAAACTTCATATTTTAACATGTCTTGATGAAATGTGATTCTTGAAACTTGATTTTAATCCAAAAGTCAAAGTTTGACTTTTCAGTGTGCATTTTGACCATTTTGCCCTTGTGCCAATTCCAAACCCAAATTAATGTATCAGTGCTGCAAACTTGATATCATGGAAGATCTTGTGATAAAATTCTTGAGAAATGAGAGGGGAAATTTTTGGGTACAACACTATTCTATCCACCCCATATTTTCTGTTTGCACCTTTTATTTTAGTTTTAATAATTTTCTTAGTTTTATGGACTTAGTCTATTTTTCTTTTTTAATCAAATAATGTTAGTGTTTGTTGGCAGCAATTTTGGTAAATCACTGCTTTGGTAATGTTTTAATTAATGTCTTGACATTTGAATTAAAATATCTCAACTGTTTTAAAATGATGTCAAAGCAGATGTCTTGACATCAGCCTACTGATCTGAACGTGCTTTCAGATTTTCTATTTCCTATTTTTAAGCGCTCCTTATTCAGGATTTGTGGTTTATGACTTGCGAAAAATATGGAGGAATATTTTTCGATCTGTCTTATCCTTTTGAATTATATTTTTGCTTGTTTTCATGGAGATATTCAAGGGATTCAATTTATTGGAATATTTGTTTTTCAGCCCAAGCCCGCTACTGCCTTTATAAGGACTTGTATCCTTATTCGTTGAGCTGCAACTTTTGAAGAAGAATATATTCTTTGTGTTTTAGAAGTCTGAATCTGTTAATTGTAATACACTCTAGTATTGTTTTAATACTTGAATTGTAATTTTTTAGTTGAGTTATTAATTATGCATCATTCATAAGCTTCTAAGTATTGAATGATTGAGGTTTTTCAAACTTAATATTTTTGTTGTTTTTCACTGTTAGTGATTGAAGGGACTTGAGGAGGGCCTCATACCTAGGTGTGTCTTAGGTAGAAGTATAACAAGGGTAGTGATTAAGTGATTAAATCATAAACTGGTTGTTTACCAAGGTTCTATAAACTGATGTTATTTAGTGGACTTATGTCTGGCTTGGTAGTCTCCAGAGTAGGTGTTGTTGTACACCGAACTGGGTTAACAATCCCTTGTGTTTTTACTACTTTTATATTATTGCACTTTATATTGTCCTCAGGTATTTGTGTCGTGACATCTCCTTCGACATCACATATCTGATACCAGAATTACAATTGGTATAAGAGCAGGCATCCTGCTCTGTATCTGGGTGTGATATAGGGAAGACACTTTCTGGTACTATGGGCAAGGAAGGAGGATTTGTGAATAGACCACCCATTCTGGATAGAAGCAATTATGACTATTGGAAACTACGTATGGTGGCCTTTCTAAAATCTCTGGACAACAGGGCTTGGAAAGTTGTCTTAAAAGGATGGAAACACCCTGTCAAATTGGGAGAAGATGGATAACCTACTTCTGAGTTAAAGCCAGAAGAAGATTGGTCTAAAGAAGAGGATGAAATTGCTCTTGGAAATTTTAAAGCCTTGAATGCTATATTCAATGGAATTAACAAGAACATTTTCAGATTAGTGAACACATATGAAGTAGCTAAGAATGCCTGAGGGATTCTTCAATCTACCCATGAAGGAACATCCAAAGTTAAGATATCAAGACTTCAGTTGCTCACTACCAGATTTGAAAATCTGAGAATGATGGATGGTGAAAGTATTAATGATTTCCATATGAACATTCTTGAGATTGCTAATGTATCCAGTGCTTTAGGAGAAAAAAAATCCAGAAGACAAATTGGTGAGAAAGATACTTAGGTCTCTTCCAAAGATATTTGATATGAAAGTGACTGCCATAGAAGAAACACAAGACATTGACAAGATGAAAGTGGATGAACTTGTTGGATCACTTCAAACATTTGAATTAAGCATCAATGAAACATCTGAAAAGAAGAACAAAAGCATAGCTTTTGTAACCAATATTGAAGATGAAGAGGAGGATTGTAATCTGGATACAAATGAAGGAATATCTAATGCCTTAGTTCTGCTTGGAAGATAGTTTAACAAAGTGATAAAAAGGATGGATAGGAACCCAAGATCAAATGGAAATAACATCTCATCTGACATCCTTAAGTCAAATGAGTTTGGAAGAAAAAGGGCTGAAGAAAAATCCACTCAAGGGAAGGGAATGCAGTATCATGGATGTGAAGGTTTTAGTCACATTAGAGATGAATGTCCTACATATCTTAAGAAACAGAAGAAGAATCTATCTGTTACTTGGTCTGAAGAGGATTCTGAGAGTGATCTTGAAGAGGAATCTGCAAAGTATGTTAAAGCATTGACAGGAAAATATGTATCTCATGAATATTCTAGTGATGGTGAACTAACCTTTGATGAGCTAGCTGCCTCGTACAAAGAACTGTGTCTCAGAAGTGCAGAAGTTTGCCTAGAAGGGGAGAAACAGAAAACACTCATAACTCAGATAAAGGCAGAAAGGAAAGAGCATCTGAAAACTATTTCTAATATGGAAAGTGAAGTGACTTCTCTGAATTCAAATCTTGATAGAATGGTCAAATCTCTCAAGATGCTGAATAATGGGTCTGACACATAAGATGAAATTCTTCAAGTGGGGAGAGTGACAGGAGACAAGAGTGGTCTAGCATTTAATGAGAAAAAGGAACCTTTTTCAGAAGAACCTTCATCAGATTCCACTCATGCCAAGTATAAACCAAAGATGTCGAATCAAATGTCTTAACATCATGGCAAGAAACATCATGGCAAACATCATAGCAAGAAAAAATTTGATCACACCAGAGAGAAATCCTAGCCCTGGAGATGTCATCATTGTGGAAGGTTTGGTCACATAAGACCTTTCTATTTTAAGTTGTATGAGTATCCTAAAACTACTCCTCTTCCCAAGACTGATCAGTTCTCTCAAAATAGAAAAAAGAAGAAACAGTGGGTTCCCAAGTCTAATGTTGCTAGTTTCATAGCTCATACCTCTCTCAGAGTATCAACCAAAGATGACTGGTACCTTGACATCGGGTATTCTAGACACATGAAAGTTGTTAAGAATCTGTTGGTAGATATGAAATCTCATTCCACCAATTATGTGACTTTTGGTGATGAAGCCAAAGGTGAAATCAAAGAAGTTGGAAATATGGAATGTTTAGGAGTCCCAAAACTTGACAATGTGTTACTTGTTAAAGGGTTAACAACTAACCTAATAAGTATAAGCCAACTATGTGATCAAGGATTCAAAGTAAACTTCACCAAGACAGAATGTCTCGTTTGCAATGAGAAGAATGAAGTTATTATGAAAGGAATCAGATCTAAAGACAACTATTATCTATGGGTTCCCCAAGAGTTGAACTTCTCCTCAACATGTGCTTTAGCCAAAGGTAATGAAGTTAAACTGTGGCATCAAAAACTGGGACACTTGCATCTGAAAGGAATGAAAAGAATCATATCTATTGAAGTCGTGAGAGGGATTCTTAAGCTCAAGATAGAAGAAGGGAAAGTATGTGGTGAATTCCAGATTGGAAAGCAAACTAAGATGTCACATTAAAAGATCCAACATCTCACTACATCAAAAGTTTTGGAACTTCTTTACATGGACTTGATGGCACCTATGCAGGTTGAAAGTCTTGGTGGAAATAAGTATGCCTATGTTGATCTAGATGACTTCTCTAGGTACACATAGATAAGTTTTATCAGAGAAAAATTAGAAACTTTTGAAGTCTTTAAAGATCTCTGTCAAAAACTTCAAAGGGAAAAAGATAGTTGTGATGCGGTGGGAGAACTGACTTGAAGGTTTTACGTTTTATCACAAATGTCGCGGTTAGCAAGAGTCACCACCGACTTTTCTTTTATCCAAAAGGAAAGGTGAAAAAGCACATGAAAGACCTTTGAGATGTTTTCTTGAGTTCGGGGGGTAGATTATGAAAAGGGAAGGTGCTAGCACCCTTTTCATCCATGGTTTTCCATGGGCTCTTAGTTACTTGCTTTAGATCACTTGCTTTGGTTTGTTTGAAATGGTGTTTGATGTGGTTTTGAAAGTATTTTGTAAAAGAGGCCATTGTTTAGGCAATCTTTGTAATGATTCACGTTCATAAGAATGTATACAAAGATGTTTGTCTTTTGAAAATGTTTTCAATGTTTTGTAAGATGTTTTGAAATGTGTGTGTGTGTTTGTTTTGAAAATAGCAAGGATTGTTGTTTGAGATGGAGCAAGTAACTTAGAAGCTATCTACCTACTCAAATGTCTTTCTTGTGCATTTTCTATTCCTTTGATATTGTTGACTTACCATTTATTTGGTAAGCAACCCTATCTTTGGATATAAATGGGACGGGTGTGGGTCATCGTATAACCATGATAGCAATGTTGCCAAGTATCTTAGCATTTTTGAGGGACCAAGATCATTTTGTTTAGGAAACTTTTGAATAGCGTCATCGAGGGACTATGATCTTATATTTGTTTTGTTTTGCCAATATACTTCGCATGCGTAACATGGCCATTTTATTTTAGGCAACCAAGTGGAGAAACCCTAAGGATGCTTGTGTGCAAGTGTGTTATTTGCATGCGTTTTGTCTTTGATTAGGATTGTCTATTTTGTTGTTTTTATCTTGCCATACATTTCCTATTTTACTAACAAGCATACAAAAATAATAAAATGCAAAAGGAAGATAAAACGCTACGCTATTACAACCATATTGAAAAACATGAAATTATAAAGGAAAAAATAAAGTAAAGGCAAGAAAACAAAAGGGCTTTCGACTCAGGCAGGAACCCTTCGACTCTGCGTACTTTTGGCTTCTTACAATTTGGAGTCTGGAATCAGTCATGCCCTTCGATTTGCCTTGTCTCCTTCGACTGGGGGGTTGGAGTCAGTAAGGTTCTGTCTTTTCCACAGGCTCCTTGCTGACTCATTGTAAGCATCTTAGGCCCTCAGATTGTGATTCGAAAGGCTTGTGCAGCTAGCCAATCGAAGGGTATAACAAACCTGTCTTAAGTTCTTAAAATGCAACATCCAAACATAACTACAGTCCAGGGGTTAGCACAAAAACACAACAATGGGTCTCAAAGTCCAAAGTATAACTAATTAAGGTTGAGTTTTCAGCGTATGGGCAGTCAGAATCGAATGTTAAAAAATGGTCCAGAAATATCTACATTTTTCTTTATTGGCATGTGCAAATGATGTTTAAATGAAAGAGTTCCAAGTTTAGAGAGAACTTACCTCTTGAAGTGCTTAGTCGAAAGAGCTGTAGGTGACCCTTTTTTGATGGTGGAGGGAGCCTCGCTGGGATCTTCCTGAAGTTAGTTCTGTTACTGTTTGGTTTGGGCAGTCACTGAATCTAAAGAGAGTATATGATGGTTATACGTGAATCGAAGGTTACTGCAGTCTAGAGGAAGTAAATCGAAAGGTACACTACTGAGGCCCTTTTTTTATAAAAAAAAATCTTAGAGTTTTGAAGGTTTGAAAATGTTAGAGAGTTTGAGAATATGAGAGAGTTTTAGTGCTTGAGGATTTTTATGATTTTTCTCTCTTAGCAAAAATCTGGACCCTTTCTTTGTCAATGGTTCCTCTATTTATAGAGAAAGGGTTTGGAAGTTTAAACAAATATGTGGCTTGGCTGAAACGTGAATATTAAGCTATGTCAGATTTTCAAAGACTCCAAGGTGAAGTACTGAAGTTGTTGGTTAAAAGGGGCTGACTTCCCTGACTTATGGTGAAGTACAAACGTGATTTTAGCAAAGCATGGGCTTGGGACATGATTTGTACTTAGCAAGTTCACTTTCATGCAAAAAACTTCTGGACAAAGGCTTAATCACCTGGACAATAGCTTAATCCAAAATATAAGCAATTAATTATGGAGTGAAATACAAGCATTAAGGCTTGTAAAGTAAGATCACGTAGCAGGGTCCACATATTTGATCAGTTGTCCTTTCAAAATCCTATTTTCCACTTGTGTCGAAGAGTTCTAGAAATGTACTAAAGAAAAACTGCGTCGAAGGATTCAAAGTTGGGTTTGAAAGATGGTGATTCGAAGGGAACCAAAACTCCAATCGAAGCCTTTGTGTGAAGGTGGCTGTTGTACCCCAAAATTTGCCCTCCCATATTCTCCAAGAATTGCCAAGTCAAAGCTGCAAAGTCTCCCCAAGGGTTGCACAATGCAAGGGCCTCCTAACAGTCAAAGATTAGGGTTTTGGTTCTGACAAAGAAAATTAAGTTTACAAGGGTCCAATCAAGTCCCACATGCCTACAAACATGGTCAAGCATCGTCATACCAAGTTTCAAGACTTACAACTCAAAATTGCACAGTCAAAAACCCTAATTGCACTACAATCAACTGTAGGGGCAAAATGGTCATTTGACAGTCAAAAGTCCAAATTTTTGGTCAACATCTCATTTTGAAGCCACAAACATCATTTGATCAATTCTTGATCATGATTCTCAAAGCTTGGCTCAAAAATCATCAAGATGCAAAAGTTTCCATATTTGGACAGTTGAAAAAGTCAACTGTAAATTGACCAGGGCATAACTTCCACATGGATTATCATAAAAATTCCATCCAAAGCTCATTTTGAAGAGAATGACATGTCCTACAACTCCTCTTCACACTTCAAGTTCAAAAAAGGCTCTCACAAAAAGTTATCAATTTCAACATTATAGGTCATTTTCAAAAGTCAACAAAAAGGGACTTTAAGTAAAAGGCCATAACTTGAGATTGGTAAATCAAAATGACATGGGACCAATGACATTGGTTAGAGGACTCAAAGACCTTTCCAAAATGTCCAAGAACATGAGCAAAGCTTAAAAATTGAGCAAGTTATGCCTTGTGGAAGTTGGGAAATTTTTGGATATTTTGAAAAGTCAACATTGCTTCAAATGACCTAAAAATGCTAATGGGCCTCTTTTTCTTCCACAATTCATCATCCAAGGCATGTGCACGACCATTTGGCCCAAAGGGAAGTTTTTATCATTTTTATTTTATTTATTTGGATTTTTAATTATCAATAATTCATTTAATTAAAATAAATAGGTGAAAAATACTAAACCAAAATTTCTAAATCTTTTTGTGCATAGAATAGGCTTAAGATTTCGTGTACAATCAAATATGGAAGGAATTATGGTGATTGGATATGATTGAGACCAAATATGCTTGAAAAAGATTGGAAAAATTTTGCCATGAAAATCAATATCCTCTCATCAATTCCTTGATCCTTTGGACCTCTTTTTCAACCCTAATCCATCCATACATAAGCCTAATCAGAACCCTAATGCCAAGAGACCTCCCAGCTGCGCAAAAAAGCCAAGAACAAAACTTGAATTTTCTCAAAAAAGTCAAATACTAAAAACTGTTTTCCAAAGCATTTCAAGGCAAAGTAATCAGTCCATTGCCTTCCTGAGACATCAGGGAAACTTCCTGGATCAAAAGCACGACCTCTAACGCCCAGAATTGGTGAATAGGATTCACACTTTTTCATATTTTTTTCATAATCGTGTTTTAAGATTTAGGCATTTTCATGGCATTTGGTTTGTGGATTGATACTAATTGATGTGTTCTGAAGCTAACCACATACTTTGATTGGGTTTTTATACATTATATGCAAAAACACCATTGTTGTGTTTTAGGGTTTCAGGGATTTTGATTTAGGGCTTTACGTTCAAGGAACAATTAGGACACGATAATGGCACCATCAGATTCAGAAGCTTCATGCCAATCAAATCCATATGTCGCGCCTAATTTCTAATGCAAGGATTCCTAATGGCTATTTTGAATTATGGCAGGTTTTGGGGACGGTTCAAAACCGTTGCTAACCCTTTTGTTTCAGGGAACGAAGAAGAAGAAGATGAGGTGTCCAGTAGTAATTGGGTCATTCAAATTCTCGCGCAAAAAAAGCACTAGCGTTTGTTTTACTTTATTATGTTTATTGTTTATATAATGTACAAAGAAAAGAAGTGGCACGATTGGCAGACATATACATTGATAACCAACAGGACCTGGGTTCGATCCCAGGTCCCTCACCCTTTCCATATTATTTTTCCACTAATACTTCGGTGCAGTTTCAGTATTGTAGACCACCATGCATCTCTCAAATCTAGCTTGCCACTTGGCCAATGGAAACGATCAGAAGGCCATGATCTGAAGAACATGTTAGACACTAGTCAACGAAGCTCCATGCTAGTCAAAAAGTCAGACAAGGCCTTAAACAAATGGGCCCAAATTGCTAAGCAAAACCTCCTATTTGGGGACAGACCCCCATGGTTTGCATTCCTAATTCCTTTTCTTATATTTTTTCTATGTTTTGTTTTAATTAGTTTTTTTTATTTAATTCTTTAATTAATTATTTTCACAATAATATAAAAAACACAAAAAATCAGAAAAGACAAAATTAAAAATATGTTATATTTTAATATTTTGTAAATAAATATCGTCAATTAATTTTAGCTTGTTAAATTAGGTTTAATGCAAATATTTTTTTAAACTTAAAATTAGTAGAATTAGGGTTTTAATTAATTTTTATCCTTTTTCTTTTCTTTTCACTAATAATTAATTATTATTTTTATAAATCCAATTCCATGTAATTAATTAGGTTAATTTAGGTTTAAACTTTAATATTTTTCTTACTAAATAAAAAAAATAGAATTAGGGTTAATTTCTCAATTTAATTCAATTTCATTAAAGTCATAAAATACAAAAATACCAAAAATAATTCCCTTTCATTTTAATTTTCATTAATTTAATCATTTAATTTAATTTCGCAAAAAGGGTCCAACGCACTCGTTTCTAATTTTAATTCAATTCGCGTATTTATTTCTTTTTCTTTTAATTATTTATGTACCTCTCCCAAAGCCATGTAAATATTTATCTCTCTCACTTTTACTTTAATTCTTTATTTTTCTGTCAAATCGGGTCCTGGAAATTTTGGCGATGTGGACCCGCGCCTTTGTAATAGTTTAGAACTTTATATTTCCGCAACTTTTTTAACTGTTAATAATGGCATGCAAGAATGAATGATAAAATAAAAACAAACGCATAGATCACTTTGACATGAACAAGACAAAAATAAATGAACATGACACACAAATCACACACCACCCCTAGGGTACGCCTCACTGTTGCCTTGCCTCGAAAGGTGATCATCGAGTAGAGGATGTCTTAGTAAGTCCTCATGATCCAGGAACCTGGCATGAGGGTAGATTCTAAGGTGTCTTCCCATTGCTCTGGTGATCACCATGTCCCGAACCTCGAATTGACCCGAACACCTCCAACGGTGGTGCTACCTACCTCTCAATGGTGGGATGGCACTACTTTAAAGGACATTTACACAGACGAATTCCTTAGGGTAGGTAGGTTCTCGTAGATGCTTGCTCTAATTTCAAAACAAATTCAAAAATACTTTTCACACCGACACCTTTTCAAAAAGCTTTCGAAAGCAACTTTTCAAACACTCTTGAGGACCGATACAAGAGTCGAACTGAAATTTTCAAAGAAACTTTTTTAAAACCCACAGTTGAAAAGCAAACAAACCATTTTTGAAAACACAAATGAGCAAGTACCTAAGAGCCCATGGATAACCATGGATAGAAAGGGTGCTAACACCTTCCCTTTCTATAACCTACCTCCCGAACCGAGAGCAATCTCTTTAAGGAATTTTTCTGTGCTTTTGTCCTTTCCATTTGGAGAAAATAAAAGACGGTGGCGACTCTTGCTTCCGTAATATTTCGCGAACCAGCGTTAAACAGTCAGTTCCAGATCCACCGATCACAGAACTGGCGACTCTGCTGGGGACTTAAACTTAAAGTGAGGTGTACCTTAGGGTTAGTTCATAACTGTGTTTTCAATTGTATTGACTTGTCTACTTTAAATTTGTGGGCTGCATCGGAGTTACATAGATCCTAACCCGGATCTGGGGATACCCTGTTAGGTAGCATAAGCTGTGAGGGACCTGTCCGGCGTAGACCGACACGGGTGAAACAGTGGCTACATTGGTGTGGCACCTTGGTCTGTACCGATATCCCTTGTGTTGCAACGAGGAGAATATGGGTCTTCTGAGGAGTCATTAAGCACCAATAACCTTAGAACCTTAAATGACACAACTTGGCCATTAGAACAGTAGCAGTATGCTACACCCATTGAGGCTAAACTCTCGTGATGGTTCTGGCCGCAAGAAAAGATTGCGATGCTGGAGTTATGACCGATTAAGGGTAGTCAATGATATTAGGATCCTCTAAGAACCCGGTTACTTTGATAGGACAGGTATGAACCAACAAACTGAAAGAGGGTAATACCTAGACCTCATGCTGGCCTAAACTTTAAGGGTCTGTCTTGTGTGACTTGTGTGCCTTCATACTTGACTACTTGCATGCTTGTTATCTAACACATGAACTATTTGCAGGTTTTGTTTATAGTCCTTAATTGGGACTCATAACAGGGTTTACTAAGTTTCTTGCAGGTTTTGTTGATAGTCCTTAATTGGGACTCATGACAGGTTTTACTTGAGTTTCTTGCAGGTTTTGGTTTGCAGTCCTTAATTGGGACTCATAACGGGGTTACCTACATTACCCCATGCATACCATAACATCATACCATTGCATACATCCTAACCCATTTCAAGGATCTCAAGGGCTTGTGATGCAGGTCGGGATGAACCAACTGTCTAGCAAGGGGCAAAAGGGGATTTATTTTCCTCTAGCCAAGGTTGTCAGGGGCTATGACCCACTTGATATGGTGAGCTTTGACACTGGAAGAAGATTGCCCTAGCCAAGGATGTCAGGGGCTATGACCCACTGGATATGGTGAGCCTTTGACCCTTGAAGAAGAATTCTCAATAACATGGGTTTCCTTCAATCAAGCTACCGGACCCAAATTCTAACAAATTTTCTTGTTTACCCCGCGAGGTCCTTGAAAACATTGCATGCATATCATACATATCATTGCATAACAGGTACCCTTTGGACAGGTCACTTACCATCTCCGCTGTTTATTTCAGCAATGACTTCCCAACAAGATAACCAGGACCTTCTTGCTCAAGAGACTCGGTTTGGGGAAATCCTCCTGAATCTATCCAAGGGGCAGGAGGAGCTAAGGACACTTCTCATGGAGACTTTGGTCAGGAACAGTGCTGAGGATGAACGGATGAAACCTGCACGCTGAGATGGATGCAATGAAAGCCCAAATGCTGGGGCAGGGGACTGCTATTCAAGGTTTAGCTCAAAGACAAGAAGAGCTCGGTGTTCTCATCAACCAACTGCTTCAGAGTAACCAACTGGGGCAAGCGTCTAAGGGTAAAGAGCCAGTCATCGTTCAGCCACCTTTGAAACAAGGAGGTAAGGGGAGAGCTCCTCAAAGGGCTCCAGTGTCACAAATTCAGCATCAACCTCACCGGCTTCAGCCAGACAAGTCCAGGAGGCAATTCACCCCGCTCAACATGTCGCTGTTTCAAGCTTTACAACGCCTGTTGAGATTGAATTTGATCACATTAAGGGCTCATCCCCGGAACCCTAACACAGCATCTCCTATCTATGATCCTAATAAAAGGTGTGCCTACCACTCTGCCTGTCCAGGACATGATACAAATGAGTGTTGGGCTCTGAAGAACAAGATCTAGGACCTGATTGATGAAGGGGAATTGGAGTTCACACAAGATGGTCAGGCTGAGTTTTTCTACCATCCCTCCAAGGCTCACAGTTTAAAGTGACAAGCCCTGAGATGAAAAGACTTTTTGTTCAATAGGATTTCCAAGTTGTAACTTTCTTCTGTTCAAACATTTACTCATGTTAAACGTTGTTATTCCATTAATGCATCGCATATGTCTGTCTTGAAGCAATATATTCGTATTCACTATATGCAAATTATTTTCATATTTTTTTTGATGATCAACTCTCATTAATTCTAAGCCTCTTGAGGGAGGATGACGAAAACGATACCACGATCTTTACAGTATGCTTTTGAACAGACCCCGCTGATGAGGTACAAGCATTGTTTCAATCCCTAAACACTGGAGTTATAAGGATGATAATCCCTCGTCAACCCCTCTGAGCCAAAGAAGTAGGAGTTTTTCTTTTCGAAATTTAAAACCCTTAATCATAACCTGGGGCAGGGTAGTTTTCTCAGTTGATCCAAGTGCATAATGAACAGCATCAAAAGAGGTCCTTACAAAACAAGGAAAGACAGTGATGGTTCCGAATAATCAATAAAGAAAGGCAGTCATTACTTCTCAAAATAAAAGCCCAATAAGTCAAAACCTATGAAGGGGACTTACAAAAGTGGGGCATCCCGCTGACTGTAACCACAAAAGAAACAGTTCAGGCAAAATTTAGGGATAGCAAAATCAAAAAAGAGGTCCTACAAACCCTCGACAAGGAAAAAAGAAAAATGACTGCCTATTCAGAATAAATCATCAATATCCGAACCATCATTGGAACATCAGGACAAAGACTCAAACAAGGTCTAACGCACGATCAGCTGAGTTTAGGTTTGAAGAACATCACGAAGAGCGGGTGGGTACAAATAATTTGAGCCTTTATCCTTTGTTTCTTAAACCGTGAACCAGGCCATGCTACAACCCTTAAAAGTCCTAGCTGAAGCATGGGTTAGTTCGAAAGCATACTGTTACGAAAGGTATCCTGACTCCTTAAGGCCTACGGTAAATACGGAGTTGACATCACGTTTTACAAACATTCACTTGTTTTATGAAAAGAATGCATTTTCAAAATCTTCAAGACAGACATAAGCTTTGCATTATTGATATAACATTGTTTGCATATGACTATTTGTTTGAACAACAGGGAAATTCGCACGATGAAAGCCTAGTGGACAAAGCACCTCCAATCAAGGGGCATGGCCTAATCATTGTCCGTCATCTGGGGCAGTCCAATCAAGATTCGGAGAATCTTTCAAAGGCCAAATAGCCTGGGGCAAATCTCCGCCTGAGTCACTTGGGGCATTCCAGCAACAAATTTTGCACGATCAAACACCTTCTGGTGGCATGACAAAACACTTCTAACAGGGGCAACTCCCTACATTCTGAGAGCATGGACATAGTCGAAAAAATACTACGCAAAATTAAAGACCCGCTAGGTTGACGCACCTAGGCAAAAATAAGGGCTTCCCGGCGAACCAAAAGGGTTCGGGCAAAAATAAGGGATGAAATGAAAAAATGTACACCCGGCAAGTCGAAAACCTGAAAAGGCGGCTTGGGCAAAAATGGGTATCCTGGTGGACTGAAAACCCGAAAGGGCGGTCCAGGCAAAAGTTAGGGATCGAAGCGTACGACTATGTTCTGTCATCTTGTCACCTGCCTACCAGAAGAAGGTTTGCCCGTCAACAACTATCAGCACCTCATAGGTCTTCTTCTCCCACCTCAGAAACAGGGGCAATGAAGAGTTGTCTAAGTAATCTAATTGTTCTGTCCTCCAAGGTACCAAGGTAGGTTCAGCTGGAGAACATAACCAGATATCTCAATTCCCCAGAGAGTGAGCCAGCAAGTCAGCAATACTCTCTCCAAATAAAGCTATACAATCAAACCTTAAAGAAGTTGAGTATCCTCCAGCAGATCTCAACATTCCCCAGCAGCGTATCGTACATGTATTCTTAACAAGCATCCCCGGCAGTCTTGGTCTAAAGATTGTTCCCCGGCGGTATATCAAGCATACAATGGAGTCACTTTCCCGATACAGTTCAAAACTTCCCCAGGAGAGTCCAATCCAGTTCCCCAGGAAAGTTGGAATTTATCTCCCCAAGCAGTAAGCTTATCCCCAGTAGATTCTGGAAGCTTACCTCCGCAGAGCATGAACGCATCCCCCGGCTTTATTCAAAGAGTTATTTCCTTACCAGGATATAACTGGGTTATCCTCAGCCAAAAGCCACGGAAAGAGCGTCCTCGACACAATCTTCTTACCCCCAGCGAAGTCTGTTAACACTTCCAGCCCAACAAGGGTATCCCCAGCAAGTTATTATCAACACTCAGCAAAGTACCTCTCTTCCCATAGAGTATTGCTCCCCAGCAAGATCACTAGAGTACTTTTATCCCTGCAGAGTAATCATTCGCCAAGTTTATTCCCCAACGGAGTTACCTTCTCCTACCGGTATTCTTGCAACTATCATCCAGCGGAAGCAAAATCTGTTCTGCAACATCAGCCCATGAGTGATTTCCCGGCACCCGTCAAGGACTTACTTTCGTAGACAAAAAACATACATTCATAAACATCACATACATCATTATAGCATGCATATACGCATCATATCTTACAAATCTCATTCATGTTGAGAACATCATTGCTTGATCCATATCACGCATTGCATATGACTGACCTTTACCTTTCAGGAAATATTCAGTTAAGTTCTCAATCATATTTCAAGACCTAAACCGGTTCAGCTAAATCGACTCCAAAGATTTCTCTGTTTCTTATCCAGTCCAAGGCCTTCTCTGGTTCAGTCAGATCGACCCTAAGATCTCCCTGTTTCTTACCCAGTTGAAGACATTCAAGACCTAGACCGGGTCAGTTAATCGACCCTAAGATTTTCTGTTTCTTATCCAGTCCAAGGCCTTCTCTAGTCCAGCTAAATCGACCCCAAACAGATTTTCCTGATAAAGACTTAGTAGAAGATACCCAAGATTCTCTCAATGATTGCTATTGAGGTTGTAGTCGCCTATGGTTCTCTCCCCGATACTGCGGAGGTGGTAATCCCAAGATTCGCTCAACGATTGCTGTTGAAGTTGAAGTTATCCAAGATTCTCTCAATGATTGCTATTGAGGTTGTAGTCGCCTATGGTTCTCTCCCCGATACTGCAGAGGTGGTAATCCCAAGATTCGCTCAACGATTGCTGTTGAAGTTGAAGTTATCCAAGATTCTCTCAATGATTGCTATTGAGGTTGTAGTCGCCTATGGTTCTCTCCCCGATACTGCGGAGGTGGTAATCCCAAGATTCGCTCAATGATTGCTGTTGAAGTTGAAGTTATCCAAGATTCTCTCAATGATTGCTATTGAGGTTGTAGTCGCCTATGGTTCTCTCCCCGATACTGCGGAGGTGGTAATCCCAAGATTCGCTCAATGATTGCTGTTGAAGTTGAAGTTATCCAAGATTCTCTCAATGATTGCTATTGAGGTTGTAGTCGCCTATGGTTCTCTCCCCGATACTGCGGAGGTGGTAATCCCAAGATTCGCTCAACGATTGCTGTTGAAGTTGAAGTTATCCAAGATTCTCTCAATGATTGCTGTTGAGGTTGTAGTCGCCTATGGTTCTCTCCCCGATACTGCGGAGGTGGTAATCCCAAGATTCGCTCAACGATTGCTGTTGAAGTTGAAGTTATCCAAGATTCTCTCAATGATTGCTATTGAGGTTGTAGTCGCCTATGGTTTCCTCCCCGATACTGCGGAGGTGGTAATCCCAAGATTCGCTCAACGATTGCTATTGAAGTTGAGGTTATCCAAGATTCTCTCAATAATTGCTATTGAGGTTGTAGTCGCTTGTGGTTCTCTCCCCGATACTGAGGAGATGGTAATTCCTTCCAAGATTCTCTCAATGATTGCTATTGAGGTTGTAGTCGCCTGTGGTTCTCTCCCCGATCCTGCGGAGATGGTAATTCCCCCCAAGATTCTCTCAATGATTGCTATTGAGGTTGTAGTCGCCTGTGGTTCTCTCCCCGATACTGCGGAGATGGTAATTCCTTCCAAGATTCTCTCAATAATTGCTATTGAGGTTGTAGTCGCCTGTGGTTCTCTCCCCGATCCTGCAGAGATGGTAATTCCCCCCAAGATTCTCTCAATGATTGCTATTGAGATTGTAGTCGCCTGTGGTTCTCTCCCCGATACTGCGGAGATGGTAATTCCTTCCAAGATTCTCTCAATGATTGCTATTGAGGTTGTAGTCGCCTGTGGTTCTCTCCCCAATCCTGCGGAGATGGTAATTCCCCCCAAGATTCTCTCAATGATTGCTATTGAGGTTGTAGTCGCCTGTGGTTCTCTCCCCGATCCTGCGGAGATGGTAATTCCCCCCAAGATTTTCTCAATGATTGCTATTGAGGTTGTAGTCGCCTGTGGTTCTCTCCCCGATCCTGCGGAGATGGTAATTCCCCCCAAGATTCTCTCAATGATTGCTATTGAGGTTGTAGTCGCCTGTGGTTCTCTCCCCGATCCTGCGGAGATGGTAATTCCCCCCAAGATTTTCTCAACGATTGCTGTTGAAGTTGAAGTCACCCAAGATTCTCTCAATGATTGCTATTGAGGTTGTAGTCGCCTGTGGTTCTCTCCCCGATCCTTCGGAGGTAGTAATCATCCCAAGATTCGCTCAACGATTGCTGTTGAAGTTGAAATTATCCAAGATTCTCTCAATGATTGCTATTGAGGTTGTAGTCGCCCATGGTTCTCTCCCCGATCCTGCAGAGGTAGTAACCGTCCCCAGATTCTCTCAGCGTCCCTGTTGAGGTTAAAGTCACCCAAGGTTCTCTCACCATTCCTGTTGAGGTAGTAACCATCCCTGGTTCATTCATCACCGTTTGAAGCTCCAGATCCAGCTCCTGTAACCAGTACGCAGGTTCTCGCTAAGGAATCTCTTATGCGATCAACACCCAGATGGCATCTATAAGCCCATCCACTCTCCATCATCCCTTAGCATGGCATCTATAAGCCCATCCACCTATCCATCATCTTTTAGCATGGCATCTATAAGCCCATCATCCTATTCATCAATCTCCAAATGGCATCTATAAGCCCATTCCACCACACTACTATGTGAGCGCAAATTTCTGGGCACTCTAGTGTTCAATCATCTTCCACCTTCGGATTACGAAAGGCACGTCAGCCAATCTGCATCCTCAGGTCTAAGAAGATTGAACAGGGGCAACTGTTGTACCCCAAAATTTGCCCTCCCATATTCTCCAAGAATTGCCAAGTCAAAGCTGCAAAGTCTCCCCAAGGGTTGCACAATGCAAGGGCCTCCTAACAGTCAAAGATTAGGGTTTTGGTTCTGACAAAGAAAATGAAGTTTCCAAGGGTCCAATCAAGTCCCACATGCCTACAAACATGGTCAAGCATCCTCATACCAAGTTTCAAGACTTACAGCTCAAAATTGCACAGTCAAAAACCCTAATTGCACTACAGTCAACTGTAGGGGCAACATTGTCATTTGACAGTCAAAAGTCCAAATTTTTGGTCAACATCTCATTTTGAAGCCAGAAGCATCATTTGATCAATGCTTGATCATGATTCTTAAAGCTTGGCTCAAAAATCATCAAGATGCAAAAGTTTCCATATTTGGACAGTTGAAAAAGTCAACTGTAAATTGACCAGGGCATAACTTCCACATGGATTATCAGAAAAGTTCCATCCAAAGCTCATTTTGAAAATAAAGACATTTCCTACAACTCCTCTTCATACTTCAAGTCCAATAAATGCTCTCACAAAAAGTTATCAATTTCAACATTATAGGTCATTTTCAAAAGTCAACAAAAAGGGACTTTAAGTCAAAGGCCATAACTTGATATTGGTAAATCAAAATGACATGGAACCAAAGACATTGGTTAGAGGACTCAAAGACCTTTCCAAAATGTCAGAGAACATGAGCAAAGCTTATAAATTGAGCAAGTTATGCCTTGTGGAAGTTTGGAAATTTTTGGATATTTTGAAAAGTCAACATTGCTTCAAATGACCTAAAATTGCTAATGGGCCTCTTTTTCTTCCACAATTCATCATCCAAGACATGTGCACGACTATTTGGCCCAAAGGGAAGTTTTTTATCATTTTTATTTATTTATTTGGATTTTTTATTATTAATAATTCATTTAATTAAATAAAATACATGAAAAATACCAAACCTAATGTTTTGAATCTTTTTGTGCATAGAATAGGATCAATATTTCGTGTACAGTCAAATAAGGAAAGAATCAAAGGTGATTGGATGTGATTGAAGCCAAAAAGCATGAAAACGATTTGGAAAATTATGGCTTGAAAATCAAATATCCTTTTCATTAATTCATGGATTTTTGATCAATTTCTTTGACCTAAATCATTGATACATATATATGCAAGCTAACCCTATTCAGAAAAGACTCCAAGCTGCGCCAGAAATCCCTAAACAAACTTGGAATTTTTCAAGAAAAACTCAAATCTGAAAACCATCTTCTAGGTCGATTCAAGCCAAGAGACTTGTTCCATTACCTTCCTGAGGCTTCAAGGAAAGTTTTCCAATCAAAATCATTCATCCTAACACCAAGAAACGTGAGAACGATGGTGACCTGTACAGAAAATATTTGACATTCTTGCATCTCGATTCATGCATTTTTCATAATTTTTGATGTTTGATTTGTGTTCATTATGTAATTCTAAAGCTAACCACATAATTTAATTGTGTTTTTGTGCACTATACGCGATTCCACCATTGTTGTCTTTTAGGGTTTGTGAAGCTTTGAATTGGGGTTTCCCAGTTAAGGTAAAATTGGAACATCACAGTACCATGACTAAATTCAGCGCATTTGGACGAAAAGAACCCAACCCTCGCGCCTAATTTATGAGGCCATATGGCCTATTCGCTATTTTCCAGAAAGTTGCTTAAGGGAACGGTTCAAAACCGTTGCCAATTTCTTTTATGTTTCAGGCAAAAAACAAAGCAAGGAAGACGAAGGCTAGGTGGAAGGCAGCGATTGGTTTATTCAAAATTTCGCGCGAAAAGGAGCATTAACATTTGTTTTATTTTATATTGTTTGTTGTTTATATAATGTACAAATAGATAAATCAGCGTGGTTGGTAAGCATGTTCGTTGGTAATCATCAGGACCTGGGTTCGAGCCCCAGGTCCCCCTTCCATTCCATATTATTTTTCTAACTGTGTTTGTATGTAGCTTACTCCCAAGCGCCTACCATGCAACTCTCCATCCAACACGCCACATGTCCCATGGCACTCAATCAAGGGGCAGGATCCAGAGACCATGGTGAACCACAGTCAACACACATGCGCGCTAGTGCAAAAGTCAAAGAGGCCAAAGGTTAATGGGCCTAAATTACTGGATTTCACCTCCTACTGGGGACAGAACCCCCCAAGGTTTGCAAGTCTTTTATATTTTTTTTCATTTTTTATTTTTAATTCAATTATTATTGTTAATTAGTTAATTAATTTAATTATTTTTCATAAAAAACATAAAAACAATAAAAAATCAGAAAAAAGATAAAAATAAGTATTTTTATTTAATATTTTAATATTTTGTAAATAAAACCTTTATTAATTAATTAGTTTTAATCTAGGGTTAATCTTAATATTTTTCAATAAAACTTAAAAAATTGATAGAATTAGGGTTTCAAATCTTTTTCATTCTTTGTTTCCTTTTTTCACCATGAGTAAATATTATTTATTTTTATAAATCAAGTTGCAATTAATTAATTAGGCTTAATTTTAGATAATTGTCATGTTTTCTTAATAAATAAAAAAAAAATTAGAATTAGGGTTGATTAATATTTTAATTTCATTTAATCTTTTTCATTAAAATCATGAAATACAAAAATACCAAAAAATAATTTCTTTTTCTTTAATTTAATTAATTTGCTAATAATTTAATTTCGCAAAAAGGGTCCAACGCCCTCGTTTCTAATTTTAGTTCATATTCGCATATTTATTTCGTTTCTTTTAATTATTTATGTACCTCTCCCAAAGCCATGTAAATATTTATCTCTCGCACTTTAATTCTTTATTTTTTTTGTCAAATCGGGTCCTGGAAATTTTGGCGATGTGAACCCGCGCCTTTGTAATAGTTTAGGAACTTTAATTTCTGCAACTTTTTTAACTGTTAAATAAATGCATGCAAGAATGAATGACAAAAAAACAAAAAAAAACGCATAGATCACCCATAACCTGACAAGACAAAAATAAATGAATCTGACACACAAATCACACACCACCCCTAGGGTACGCCTCACTGTTGCCTTGCCTCGAAAGGTGATCGTCGAGTAGAGGATGTCTTAGTAAGTCCTCATGATCCGAGAACCTGGCATGAGGGTAGCTTCTAAGGTGTCTTCCCATTGCTCTGGTGATCACCATGTCCCGAACCTCGAATTGACCCGAACACCTCCAACGGTGGTGCTACCTACCTCTCAATGGTGGGATGGCACTACTTTAAAGGACATTTACACAGACGAATTCCTTAGGGTAGGTAGACGACTCTAGATACTTGCTCTAAATTTCAAAACAAAAATTCAAAAATACTTTTCACACCAACACATTTTCAAAAGCTTTCGAAAGCAAATTTTCAAACACTCTTGAGGACCGATACAAGAGTCGAACTGGAACTTTCAAAGAAACTTTTTAAAACCCACAGTTGAAAAGCAAACAAACCATTTTTGAAAACACAAATGAGCAAGTATCTAAGAGCTCATGGATAACCATGGATAGAAAGGGTGCTAACACCTTCCCTTTCTATAACCTACCTCCCGAACCGAGAGCAATCTCTTTAAGGAATTTTTCTGTGCTTTTGTCCTTTCCATTTGGAGAAAATAAAAGACGGTGGCGACTCTTGCTTCCGTGACATTTCGCGAACCAGCGTTAAACAGTCAGTTCCAGATCCACCGATCACAGTGGCTTATGTCCAATCGAAAGCTTGCATGCCAGGGGTTACATGTGATCAAACGAAAGAGTGTATGTAGGAGGACAAAATGTTCATATTCGAAAGAGGCAAATAAGGAACAAAAAGTGCAAATCGAAGGATGTTAAAAGAGAGCATTTTGCCTTGGAAATGAAATAGATTACAAGAGGCTTTTTCCCTTGTGAATCCAAACCAAAATGTGCCATAGGCCCATGCCCAGTCGAAGGACGCAAGCCAAGCCTGTGTCGAAAGAGGCCAAAAGGCCAGTCGAAGGAGCTGAAACGAAGAACACTTGTATTTCTCCAAATTTTGTCAAAATGATATTTTTATCTGTTTTCTCCCTTTTTGACAGTTTCCTTTTAATTTTGGTACCGGAAAATTCTAAAGTACTTGTGCAGGCTTGAACCTTGAGAAACCTTGTGAGAAAAGCCTTGAAGAATGAGAGGGAAAATTTTGGGGTACAACAATAGTCATGTAATCAGAATCAGAAGTGGTCATGGAAAGGAATTTGAGAATAATAAATTTGTTGACTTTTGATCTTCTAAAGGAATCAGTCATGAATTTTCCTCTCCCATTACTCCTTAGAAAAATGGGTTTGTGGAACGAAAAAACTTAACCCTTCAAGAATCTGCCAGAGCTATGATTCATGCTAGGAAATTACCCTACCACTTTTAGGCTGAAGCTATGAGTACTGCGTGTTATATCCATAACAGAGTCACTCTAAGGAAAGACACTTCGGCCACCTTGTATGAAATATGGAAGGGAAGAAAACTTATTGTCAAATACTTTCATGTTTTTGGAAGTAAATGTTACATCTTAGCTGACCGTGAATAGAGAAGGAAGATGGATCCCAAGAGTGATGAAGGAATATTCATGGGTTACTCTACAAATAGCAGAGCTTATAGAGTATGGAATGATGAAGAAGATGTCTTAGAAGATGTTGGAACATCTTTGTCTGACATTCCAAGAGAGTCTAATGACAGAAGTTCTGATCCTAATCCTCCTCAAGAAGATCCTGAGCCCAGTCAACTCAATAAAGGACCTTCAATCAGAACTCAGAGATCATCCTAAAGAGCTTATTATAGGAGATCTAAATAAAGGAGTTACTACTAGATCAAGAGAAGGGGTGTCAAACTCTTGCTTTATCTCAAAAGTCGAGCCTAAGAATGTCAAAGAGGCCTTAACTGATGAATTCTGGATTAATTTTATGTAGGAAAAGCTAGAAAAATTTAGAAGGAATGAAGTTTGGGATCTGGTTCCAAGACCTGAAGGGACAAATGTGATTGGAACTAAATGGGTGTACATGAACAAATCTGATGAAAAAGGGATGGTTACTAGAAATGAGGAAAGGTTAGTTGCACAAGGATACACTCAAATTGAAGGAGATGACTTTGATGAAACCTTTTCTCCTGTGGCCAGACTTGAAACAATCAGACTACTCTTGGGATTTGCTTGCATTATGAGATTTAAGTTGTTTCAAATGGATGTAAAGAGTGCCTTCTTAAATGGCTATCTGAATGAGGAATTTTATGTGAAACAACCTAAGGGATTTGTTGATCCAAGCTTTCCTAACCATGTGTACAAACTAAAGAAAGCTCTGTATGGTTTAAAATAGGCTCCAAGAGCTTGGTATGAGAGATTGACTGAATTTCTTGGTGATAATGGATATAGGAAAGGCGTCATAGACAAAACTCTTTTTGTCAAGGAAGAAGAAGGGAAGATTATAATTTCACATATTTATGTTGATGATATTGTGTTTGGTGGAATGTCAATGGAGATGGTTCAACATTTTGTCAAGTAAATGCAGTCAAAATTTGAGATGAGCCTTGTTGGTGAGTTAACCTACTTTCCTGGTCTGCAAGTTAAACAAATGGAAGACTCCATATTCTTATCTCAGATAAAATATGCGAAGAATATATTAAAGAAATTTGGTATGGAAAATGCCAGTCACAAAAGAACACCTGCTCCCACACATCTGAAGTTGTCTAAAGATGAAAAAGGAGTAAGTATGGATCAAAGTCTTTACAGAAGTATGATAGGCGGTCTTCTATACCTCATAGCTAGCAGACCTGACATTACCCTTGATGTAGGGGTGTGTGCTAGATATCAAGATGATCCTAAAGTTAGCCATGCCAACCATGTGAAGAGAATTCTTAAATATGTGAATGGGAAAAGTGACTATGGTATGTGTGATGCGGTGGGAGAACTGACTTGAGGGTTTTGCGTTTTTTCGTAAATGTTGCAGTTAGCAAGAGTCGCCACCGACTTTTCTTTTATCCAAAAGGAAAGGTGAAAAAGCACAGGAAAGACCTTTGTGATGTTTTCTTGAGTTCGGGGGGTAGATTATGAAAAGGGAAGGTGCTAGCACCCTTTTCATCCATGGTTTTCCATGGGCTCTTAGTTACTTGTTTAGATCACTTGCTTTGTTTTGTTTGAAATGGTGTTTGGTGTGATTTTGAAAGTATTTTGTAAAAGAGGCCATTTGTTTAGGCAATCTTTGTAATGATTCTCGTTCGTAAGAATGTATACAAAGATGTTAATCTTTTGAAAATGTTTTCAAGTTTTGTAAGATGTTTTGAAAGTGTAGGTGTGTTTGTTTTGAAAATAGCAAGGATTGTTTGAAATGGAGCAAGTAACTTAGAAGCTATCTACCTACTCAAATGTCTTTCTTGTGCATTTTCTATTCCTTTGACATTGTTGACTTACCATTGATTTGGTAAGCAACCCTATCTTTAGATGTAAACGGGACGGGAATGGGTCATTGTATAACTATGATAGCAATGTTGCCAAGTATCTTAGCATTTTTGAGGGACAAAGATCATTTTGTTTAGGCAACTTTTAATAGCGTCATCGAGGGACTATGATCTTATACTTGTTTTGTTTTTCCAAGATACTTCGCATGCGTAACATGGCCATTTTATTTTAGGCAACCAAGTGGGAGAAACCCTAAGGGTGCTTGTGTGCAAAATGTGTCATTTTCATGCTTTTGACTTTGTCTTGTATTTCGGGTTTTCTATTTGCTTTGTTTTGTTCTTGTCATGCAAACCCTAATTACTAATCATGGTATATAAAGCGATAAATTGCGTAATGTAAATATACTAAGCTATTACAACAATTTTTATGGGAGGGGGGAATACAAGTTTGAATGGGGATTTGCACAAATATAAAGCTAAATATATTATTATAACCAAATCGAATATGCGTGAATTTAAATAAATATAATATAAATATTTAAAATGCAATGCAATGTTCATGTTAGAAAAATGTTTTATGTCTTTTTTTTGTATAAGAAAAAGATTTAATTTAACCCTAAAAAAGGGAAAAAATCATATTTAATTTTGAAAGGGGATTAAACCCTAGTTTTTTATTCAAAAGAAGATAATGTTCTATATTATTATTTTGTGTATTTTTTGTATAAAAAAATAATAAATAATATTATGCCTAAATACTAAAAATTAAATATGTACAAAAAATAAGTATTTATGAGTATAAAAATGTATAATAAAAATATTAAGTATATTTGATTATTTACAAACTTATTAAGAAAATAAATTCTATTCTATCAAAATAAATCAATTTTTTTGTGAGAAAATAATAAAAAAATAAAATAAAAGTATGAAAATAAATAAATCATTTTAAAGATTTTTTATCATTCAGAAAAAATAAACAAAAGTATTAAATATGAAAATATGAAAAAAAATACAAAAATATAAAATAGTTAGCCAGGGGGGTGCAATAGCAAGTCAGGGGGGGGGGGGGTGGGTTTAGCAAAAACAAAAAGGCCAAAGCAATAAAAAGCCCAGAAGCCATCGTCCCTGTCCTTCGTTCATCTTCTTCGCGCGTTTTCCAGTTCAACCTGTATCTTCCTTATGCTTGCATAAAAATGAAAACTCATAACATGAAAAATGTGGCATTTGAGCTCACGATTCCAACCATATAAATTATGTGACCTAACTATCAAAGATCAAAGAGAATTTTGGAATCCCTAAATCGTGACCTAAAAATTTCAGAGATTTCAAGCTTCAAATTCTCTTAGCACAAGTAATATAAATGAAAAGTAATGATATGTACAACTTTGTTATGATGAGAACTACATTTTTTCTTTACAAATCGTGGCTTGAAGTTGCCTGTATAAAGAGATAGAGTTTAATAAAATACCTCCTTCAACTGGAATCGTGTATGGCAATGTAGATACTTTAATGGAGGCCTGATGATTGCTTGAGCTTCCCTGAATCTATTCCAACCCTTAACTTGCTTTGAGGATGGCTGGAACTCCCTGACCAAGTCCAACTGCAAGCTTCCAAATTGAAAATGGCAGATGATGAAACAGAGGTTACAGAACCAAGGTGATGGCTTGGATTGACTAGGTATCAAGTGTATAATATGTTTGAATCAGTTAAACACAAAACGCACGAGCCAAATGAGAGTTGGCTGAGCTTTTGCAGAAACTGTATGCTTAGGCAGATTTTTGATGTTTTTCAGTTTGAGGGAGTTCTAAGTCCAAGCCAAGCGTGTGATGCCTTGTACAATGTTTGCATATTAGTATAGAAGTGATACCAAGTCAGCTCTCCACTAGTTGTGCAAGCCTTAGCCCTTTTGCAAGTTTTCTTGTACTTGAAGTAAAGTTAACAAGACCAATCTCACATGCTTGTACCAGCTTGCTTTAGGGCTGATATGAACTTGTACCAATTGCTTGAGAGCTGTGTAGTTTGCTTGTATCAAGGGGACAAGTCCAATGCTCCAAGTTGACAAAGTTGCAAAAGTGCATCTTTATGAAAATGGCAATGAAGCCTTTTTGCCCAAAATGGAATTACAACTTGTGTAAAGTTTCAAAAGCAAGGATAAAGGGTTTGTCAATTGAGTATGCATTTAATTAAGGAGTGTATAGTAAGCTTAGGACCTGTAAAGCAAGAAACAATTAGCATAAGTTTGGTTTGCAACTTGATTCTATGTGAAAATGGCTTGAACAAAAAGTGGGAAAATGCCAACTTCCTCTCTTCGATTCTCCCTACTCAAAAATGATCTTGGAGAGTTCTTGGACATTTTGGAAAGCTTGCAATATTCTCTATAATACATATTTGAAATTAAATTTGAGATACCTCTTGGAACTAGGTGAAAAGTTGCCATGAAGTTGGGTCCAAAACCTGCCTAAATTAGGGCAAAATTTCACAAAGTTATTTAGTTCATGGCCCTATATTCACAAATTCATAACTTGAGATCCAAGCATCTTTAGGGAAAAGTTTGTGAAGAAAAGTTGTAGAATTCATGGAGGACAACAACTTTAATGTTGGGAACTTTTCTTGAATCAAAATGCATCATGGTGAAAAAGTGGTGAAAAGTTGAGAAAAAAAAAGAAAATTTTTATACTTAGAAAAATTCTAAGTTATGAAAATTTTCAAATTCAAACCCTAATTTTCAAATTTGGTTTTCTTAGTGAACAAGTTTCATATTTTAACATATCTTGATGGATTATGACTCTTGGTACTTGATTTTGACCAAAAAGTCAAAGTTTGACTTTTCAGTCTACAGTTGACTTTTGATCAGTTGACTACAAATTTCATCTGTCAATCCAATGAACTTGAGATCTTTTGAACCATGTAATTAGGTCAAGATGATGCCATTGAAACCTTGAAATCATGCTTGAACTCAATTGGTCATTGGCTAGGTTAATAATCAGAAATTGCCCTTTCTCAGTCAAAACCCTAATTTTGACCATTTTGCCCTTTTGATGAATTGATCAAATTTCTTGAGGAGTTGTGATCCAAACTTGATCAAATGGTACATATGAGTCTAAAATGTTGATGGGGATAAAAAATTATGATGTTTGACTGTAAATTGGCCATAGTCGACTTTTTCCCCAATACAACTGATTTTTAGGTCAATTGTCCAATTGACTGATAAAAAATGTGGTTCAAGGCTTGAAACTTAACATGAGCAATCTTAGGGGTCTAAAATGATGTATGAAAGTCACATGAAGTATTGGTGGTCCAAAAATCCTTGTGCAAACTCAAACCCTAATTTTGGGTTATTAGTGCAAGATGAGATGTCTTGAGCTGACCAAACCCTAATCTTGTATTGAGTCAAAGAAGTCTTGTGAGAAAAGTCTTGATAAATGAGAGGGAAAATTTTGGGATACAACAGCTGCCCCTGTTCAATTTTCTTGAATCTGAAGAGTTAGATTGGCGAGTTTTACCGTTCGTGACTCGAAGGTAAAAGATGATTGAACACTAGAGTGCCCATAAATTTGCACTTGACAAAGTGTAGTTGAGGGAATGGACTTTAAGATGCCATTTAGAGAGGTGATAGAATCTTGTTGGAGATGGGCTTGTAGATTCCATCCAAGAATGTTTGTTGAATTGCAAGTTGTAAGTCAAAAGAATAAGTATCAGAATGGTGTCCGTATCTGGAACGTATCTGAGCTGTATTTGGAGACTGAATCTGTATGAGCAACAGAATAACATCCGTGTCTGGAGTGTATCCGTACTGTATCTGAACTTGAATCTGAATGAGTAACATAATGGCTTCCGTGGAGGAGCATATCTGTATTGTATCTGAAAGCTGAATCTGAATAAGTATCAGAATGACATCCATGTCTGGAGTGTATCTGAACTGTATCTGATAGTTGAAATCTGAATGAGTATCAGAATGGCATCTGTGTTTGGAGCGTATTTGAACTGTATCAAGAGTGTGAAATCTGAATGAGTATCAGAATGGCATCCGTATCTGGAGTGTATCTGGACTGTATCTTGAAGTTGAGATCTGAATGAGTATCAGAATGACATCCTTGTCTGGAGCGTATCTGAACTGTATCTGAAGTTGAGATCTGAATGAGTATCAGAATGTCATCCTTGTCTGGAGCGTATCTGAATTGTATCTGATAGGTGAAATCTGAATGAGCAACAGAATGGCTTCCGTGTCTGGAGTGTATTTGTATTGTATCATGATTGTATATCGTTAATGTTAGCTCATTAATCTTATCCTGAAAAGGGTAAAATGTTAGCTGAAACACAAAGTTATGTTGCATGAAATGTATGATGCAATATATGTGCTTTATCAATGTTTATGATATATGCATGTAATGTATGCGCATGTAAGCTAATTTGCTGTATTGCGGAGGAAAATAAATCCTTGATTGCTGAGGATATGTGGATTCTTCATGTCTTGAAGTTGGAGTATTGACAAAATCCTATTGTGAGAGCAATGTCGTATACTGCTTGAGTAATCTGCTTGGAGAATCCAGGGAATTTTGATGACTTCTATTGGGGATGGGAGTCTTTGTTTTGTTGGGGAACAATAAAAACTCTGTGGGAAAAAGCTTATTCCTGTTTGGAAAAAGTTCAGGAGTTTCTGTCGTCTGCCACTCTTCTGGGGAATTATCCTAGGTGAAGGAGAAACAGAAGTTAACCGTTATCCGGTTGATTTTCAGGCTTCAAGACAACTTACTGGGGAACTTGGAGAAACAGATAGTTTCCACCGGGGATTAATAGTTTGAAGTTTCAGCTCCGTTGGGCATCTTAATGACGTACTTGTAAGGATTGTTCATGGAATAGCTTAAAAGACGTTTTCCTATTCTTTCAACCTGTCAGTAATTGTTCTTTTTCATTTGGTTTATTTGTAAACAGTAATTATGTTCAAATGCATATGTTCATTAATGAATCATTGGACGTTTTTGCAAATAAAAACACAAGTGTAAAGAAAAAGGCAAATAGTTTTCTGTACTTTGAAAGAGATATCTTTGTATTTACTTTGAATAAGTATTTTGTATAAAAGAGACAGACATCCTAGTAAGAGGATGGTGTCATTAAAAATAAGAAAAATTTATACAAAGAAAGATAGCTATGTGTGATAATCCCAAGGGGTTCCCATTCTTCTATAGCCTTCGTATCTCTGGATATCTTGTCCATTTGTCGCTTCGTCCGAAGATGATTGAATTGATCAGAAGCTCTGAGTTTGTCCGTGAAGAGATTATCCTTAAAGTGATCCGTCGAGACATAGTCATACGCTTTAATTCCCTAACTTTTGCCTGGACCGCCCTTTCGGGTTTTCGATCCACAGGGAAACCCTTTTTTGCCCAAGTCGCCCTTCCGGGTTTTCGACTTGCCGGGTGTACATATTTTTTTTTTGTTTTATCCCTAATTTTTTCCCGAACCTTTTGGTTCGCCAGGATGCCCTTGTTTTGCCTAGGTGTGTCAACCTAGCGAGTCTCTTATGCGTAGTATCTTTTGACTATGTCTGCGTTCGCAGGGTGTGGCAGGTTGTCGCCGTCCATGGTGGTTAAGATCATTGCCCCACCGGAAAAGATGTTCTTGATTACAAATGGTCCTTCATAGGTAGGAGTCCATTTGCCCCTGGGATCACTTTGTGGCAAGATGATGCGCTTGATCACTAGATCTCTAACTTGATATTCTTGGCGTCTGACTTTCTTGTTGAAAGCCTTGATCATCCGTTTTTGATACATCTGACCATGGAAAACAGCAGTAAGTCTCTTTTCATCAATTAAGTTCAGTTGATCAAGTCGGTTCTAGATCCAATCGTCTTCACTCAAACCTGCATCTTTCATGATTCTCAAAGAGGGAATCTGAACCTCAATAGGTAAAACAGCCTCCATGCCATAAACAAAAGAATAAGGTGTTGCCCCGGTTGATGTGCGAGCCGTGGTACGGTACCCGTGGAGGGAAAACGGTAACATTTCATGCCAGTCCTTGTAGGTGATTGTCATCTTCTGTATGATCTTTTTAATGTTTTTATTAGCAGCTTCGATTGCACCATTCATCTTTGGCCGATAGGGGGATGAATTATGATGTTGAATCTTGAACTGCTCACACAAGGCGGTGATCATAGTATTGTTAAGGTTCGTACCGTCATCCGTGATGATCCTTTCTAGGATATCGTACCGGTAAATAAGATTCTGCTTGATGAAGCGGGCAACAACATTCTTAGTAACGGATGTGAAGGAAGCTGCTTTGACCCACTTGGTGAAATAGTCAATGGCCACTAGAATGAAACGGTGTCCATTGGAGGTTGTCGGCTTGATCTCCCCAATCATATCGATTCCCCACATAGCGAAGGGCGAAGGATCTGTTAAGACATTTAGAGGAACTGGAGGCACGTGCACCTTGTCTGCATAGATTTGACACTTATGACAGGTCTGGGAATGTTGATAGCAGTCTGCTTCCATGGTAGACCAATAATAGCCTGCCCGTAGGATTTTCTTCGCCATCGTATGCCCACTAGAGTGAGTGCGAAAGGTACCTTCATGCAATTCAGCCATGATATTTTCAGTTTCAATCTTATCCACACAACGGAGCAGAACAGAATCATGATTACGTTTGTACAGGATGCCATTACTTAGGAAGAACTTAGCAGAGAATCTCCTTAGGAAATTTTTATCATTGATTGAAGCTCCTTCTGGATATTCTTGAGCCTCGAGATATCTTTTGACTTCATGGAACCAAGGCTGGTCTACTACTTCTTCAGTATTAATCTCGTGACAGTGTGCTGGTTCGTCCATTCGTTCAATGGTGATCTGGGGAGCCTCGTTATCCCAATTAAGTTTAAACATAGATGACATTGTGGCTAGAGCATCTGCTAGCTGATTTTCTTCTCGCGGGAAGTGCTCAAAGGTAATCTGCTCGAAATGTGGTAACAATGTCAAAACATGTTATTTGTAAGGGATAAGGTTTGGATGCTTAGTGTCCCACTCTCCTTTGATATGACTGATGACCAAAGCTGAATCCCCAAACACATCTAAAGATTTGATTCCCAAGTCTATGGCAGCCTTGAGACCAAAGATGCATGCTTCGTATTCTGCCATGTTGTTCGTACAGTTGAAGCAATGTCTGGCAGTAAAGGGAGTATGGCACCCTTCCGGAGATATGAGTATAGCGGCGATACCATTACCAAGTGCATTGGATGCCCCATCAAAGAACAGGGTCCATCGAGATCCTTGTTCAGGTCCGTCATATGGCCTGATTTCTTCACCGTCGTCTAATGTCATGATGTCTTCGTCAGGGGATTCAAACTTCATGGACTGATAATCCTCTACAGCTTGATGAGCCAGATGATCAGCTAGTACACTGCCCTTTATAGCTTTTTGGGTCGTGTACTGTATGTCATATTCTGTTAGGATCATCTGCCATATAGCTATCCTCCCAGACAGAGCAGGCTTCTCAAAGATGTACTTTATCGGATCCATCTTAGATATCAGCAAAGTGGTATGAGTCAACATATACTTCTTAGCCGGCGAGCAGCCCATACCAGAGCGCAACAAGTTTTCTCGAGCAGTGAATATCTGGTTTCACATTCGGTAAACTTTTTGCTCAGGTAGTAAATAGCGTGCATTTTTCGGCCAGACTCGTCATGCTGCCTCAATACACACCCCATTGAGTTCTCTAAAAAGTCAGATACATGATTAGTGGTCTTCCCTCGACTGGCAGCATCAAGACATGAGGCTCTTGTAAATACTCTTTGATTTTGTCGAAAGCAATCTGACATTCATCATTCCATCTGACTAATTGATCTTTCTTCAACAGTTTGAAGATTGGTTCACAAGTAGACGTTAGGTGAGAAATGAATCTGGCGATATTGTTAAGGCGTCCCTAGAATCCTCTGACTTCCTTCTCAGTGCGAGGAGAAGGCATTTCTTGTATTGCTTTAACCTTGGCAGGATCAACCTTGATGCCTTTGTTGCTGACAATGAAACCTAAGAGTTTACCGGACTGGACTCCGAATATGCACTTGTCCGGGTTCAATCTTAACTTGTACTCCTTCAATCTGACAAACAACTTTTGCAAGTGATTAAGGTGTTCTTCTTCAGTCTGTGATCGGGCTATCATGTCATCTACGTAGACCTCTATCGCATGATGTATCATATCATGAAACAAAGCTACCATGGCGCGTTGATAGGTTGCCCCGACATTCTTCAGTCCGAATGGAATCACTTTGTAGCAGAACGTCCCTCACTGTGTGAGAAATGTAGTTTTCTCCATGTCTTCAGGTGCCATTTTGATCTGGTTATAGCCTGAGAATCCGTCCATGAAAGAAAATACTTTGTGTTGGGCTGTATTCTCAACCAGGATGTCGATGTGTGGAAGTGGAAAATCATCTTTAGGGTTGGCCCTGTTTAAATCTCTATAATCCACGCACATTCTCACTTTTCCGTCCTTTTTAGGCACGGGAACAATGTTGGCGACCCATTGAGGATAAGAAGTAACAACTAGAAATCCAGCATTGAACTGTTTCATAACTTTTGCCTCGATCTTCTCTGACATGTCAGGTCTCATGCGGCGGACTTTTTACTTCACTGGTGGACAATATTCTCTTATGGGTAGACGGTGTACCATAATGTCTGTATCGAGACCCGGCATGTCTTTGTATGACGAGGAAAAGATCTCAACATAATCACGCAACAGCTGAATTAGGCGCTCCTTGACACTCGACTCTAGATTGGCACCCACTTTGATTTCCTTTTTATCTTCCTCGGTACCCAAATTGATTGTATTCAACAACTCCTCATGAGGCTGAATAGCCCTTTCCTCTTGTTATAGTAGTCTGGCTAATTCCCCTGGCACTTCACAATCTTCCTCACCTTCGTATTCGGCTTGGTAGATCAGATCTTCAGAGTCACTGAAGGCTATAGTAGTATCGTTACCCATGGGATCCGGAATGGAAGGGTACTTGCATTTGTGAGTGTGGGTGTGTGTAAGGGTATAGCCATCTTAAAACAATAAAATGTAAAATAAAGAAAGTGAGCACACAAAGTTTATATGTGAAAAAGCGTCCATGATTCATTGAATGTCATATGAAGATGAAATAAAAACCCTTACAAATGGACCATTGTGCCTCGGGTAAGACACAAGGTTTTTAAAGTGCGAATTGTTCGTGAATATTACAAGTCCAACAGAAATGTAAAAGATAAATTACTGAGAGATGAAAGTTATTGGGACAAAGTCTCTGGCTTCCCAGTTGCGAAGTCCTCCACTGACAGTAGGAAATATCCAATCTTCCAAGATTCCATCCTCTTCATTGTCTTCTACTGCATTGACCCCTTGGTTGCTAATCTTCACAGGTGCCCCCCCAGCATGGGCACGACGCACAGCCTTCTGAGAAGTTGAAGTAAACCCCAAGCCAAACTTGTCTGATTTATAGGGAATGTCTGGAAGCTTCCCCCAGATGGTGCATCCACCCTCTTCCACTACTGCCTTTGCATCCTTTAGAGATGACATCCGAGGTGGAGGTCTTGTGATCTTAGGAATCGAGGATACCGCCTTGGTCGCTGCCACTTCTGGAGAGACTTCTTCAAAATGTTGGAAAGGGGTTTCAATGAACTCACCATCTAACTCCACATATCGGAAAGAATTCAGATGACAAATCATATACTTCTCTTCCCCATGGACAGTTATGATCTTTCCTTGGACCGGGTACTTCAACATCTGATGCAATATGGAGGTGACAGCACCGGCGTTGGGGATCCAGGGGCGTCCTAACAGGCAGGAATAAGAAGGACGGATGTCCATCACATAGAAGGTTGAGTTGAAAATCTGAGTTCCCACCTTTATTGGGATGTCCACCTCCCCGTGGACCATCCTCTTCCATCAAATGCTCTCACCACTATGTTACTGGGTTTTAAAGTCAGCCCCTTGCAATCCAATTTGTCAAGGGCTTTTTTCGGTAAGACGTTCAAAGATGATCCTGTGTCCACCAAGACATGGGCTAGGGTTGTTCCTCTACACTCCACTGAGACATGTAATGCCTCTTTGTGTTTTCTCCCTCTGGGTGTCAAATCAACATCGGAGAAACCCAAGCCATTATCAACTGTCAAACTGGCCACACAGTCTTGGAACTGGTCAGCAGACGTCTCTTGTGGCACATGAGCTATCTTCAGAAATTTTACCAGAGCTTTTGCATGTGCTTCAGAGCACAGCAGCAGAGCTAGCATAGAGATCTTGGAAGGGGTTTTCCCCAACTGTTCAACCACATCATAATCACTCTTTTTTATTATCCTCATAATTTCTTCCATTTCCTTCTTGGATGTTTCGGGGATAGCTAGTGATTGAGCCTTCGTCCGGACAGGCTCCTCTTGAACGTTTTTTCCTTTATTCTCAGTAGTGGAAGTATTGGTAGGGATAGGGATTGTGTTGTATTTGTCGGTAAGCACGCTTGCAGGTATAATCACTGGTGCAGAGGTAATCTTCGGAATGGCCACGGGTCCAAGGGATGCCTTTGGAGGGGCAATCTCTGGAGAGAAGATTCTACCACTGCGGGTAATCTTGCTAGTTCCGGCAATATTGCTAATGTCGGAATTATCCTCTTCGGAGCTTTCTTCTTCGGCAGTCATTTCATCCTGTTTAATACCATGGTAGTAGATTTCTCCATCGTAATTCCATGGTACTGTTTTATCGGACTGGTACGGGACTGGCCCGGGTATTGTAATCTTAAGTGGGGTCTTTAGAGCAGGTGTAATCCCAATGGGTCTTTTAGGGACCCTGGAAGGATTGGCGTAGATGGTTATAATTGAAACTTCTTTAACTGGAACGGGTGAAACAGGAGCATTCTCAAACAAAATTTCTTGGTTATCCATCAGTCGTTGGATACCTTTTTTCAACAGAGGGCAGTCAAATGATGAGGATAGGCAAACATGGCAGTCTTTGTCACAACCTGGGAATATACCAGCTTTCAACAAATTCAACTTAATGACCGGGAGCAGAGTTAACAGTTCATCCACGGTAGCAACAAACAAATCTTCTTCGATAGTGTTGGCATTGTGACCATGCCTAGGCATTAGAGCGGAAATAACATTTGGTTTCTCAGGAGCTTCAAACTCACCTTCCTTCGCGTCTATCAGGTCTTGAATTTTGTTCTTCAGAGCCCAACAGTTGTTGGTGTCGTGCCCTGGACTTTCAGAATGGTATGCGCATCTGGCATTCAGATGGTAATAAGGAGATGCAGTATTGGTATTCTTTGGGGCCTCTTTTAAAGTCGCCAGATTCAATTTCAGAAGATGTGGCAGAACCTGGGCTGGAGTCATGTTAATCTTGGTGAATTGCCGGACTGGCCTTTCCACCCTTGGCTGGTTATTTCTTGGCTGGTCTGATGTAGGCTTTGGAATCATAACTTCCCCCACCGTTGGTCGGCGTTCAGTTCTTCCCTCATTCCTCTGTGAATAAATAGCTGATACATCCTTCCTTCCAGTGAAGGGTTTTTTCACAACTGTAGAGGCAGACGCATCTTTCTGAATCTTCCCACTTCTTATACCAGCTTCCACCCTCTCGCCGGTTAAGATCAATTTAGTAAACCCTGCAGAAGAACTCCCAATCAGATGATTGAAGAAAGGGCCCGATAGAGTCCCCAGGAACATGTCCACCAACTCCCTTTCAGACAGAGGGGGCTGCACCCTTCCGGCTAGATCTCTCCACTTTTGCGTGTAATCTTTAAAGCCCTCATTGGAAACCATAGCCATACTCTAAAGCTGAGTACGAGTAGGCGCCAAATCGGTGTTGTACTGATATTGTTTATAGAAAGCTGCGGCGAGGTCTTCCCAATTATGGACGCCGACCCTTTCCAACTGGTAGAACCAATCAAGTTGCATTCCTGATAAACTGTCTTGGAAAAAGTGGACCCATAAGTCTTTGTCAGCAGAATGCGACTGAATCTTCTTGACATATGATCGGAGGTGCATTTTAGGACAAGACACCCCATCATACTTGGCAAATAGTGGCACTTTAAACTTTGGTGGGATCACAATTCCTGACACCAGCCCCAACTCTTCAAAATCTAGCCCCGGTACTCTCTAGATTTCCATAGCGCTTAAACGCTCTTCAAGGTGTTTGTACTTGTCATCAGCCGGAGGGTATTGTTGTTCAGAGTAGTCCTCCTCTTCCTCTTTTTCTTCAGAATCTGATGGTACTGCCGTTTCTTTTCCTTTTCTTTCCCCTTCATCAAATGTTGTTGGAAAATCTAAGGTCCTTCTAGCTTGTCCCTGAAACCTTCTGCCCATGATTACCACACCAACTGGCTTCTTCTTCTTTTTCTCTTTTTCTAGCAGAGTCTTCAGCTCCTCTTACCCCTTGGCTAAGGTCATGAGTAACTGTTGAAATTGTGTATTTTGAGCTTGTAGGTCTTTGACCGTCTGTTCGAGATCCATCTTACTGAAATAAATAGTAGAGAGATGAGGAAACTTGTTGCAAAGACCTGTTTATGTTTATGATGAATGATATGTATTCATGCAATGCTTTCAAGTATTTAAAAATTCAAATTTGTTTTAAACAAAAAAGAAACACACGTTATATTAATAAGATAGAATTTGAGTACATCAATGCCCCTTGGGCAAAATAATACAAAATTCCAAGGTAAAAAGACATTGTGCATCCTCTTTGGTGCAATGTAGGTATTTGGAGTCTGCTCTTCATGAAGTAGCCGAGTGACTTCCAAAACCTTCTTCTCGCTTGCGTAGAATTGGGCTTCGAAAGTAACGCGCTCTCCTTTGAGCTGTATCCAATCCCTTTGCAGGTCTTCGAGTGATGTAGGCATGTCAGGATGTAGGATAGTGTATGGAACTTCTCCTTCCTTAACAGGCTCAATAATCACTGGGAGAATGGAGGGATAAGGCATCATAAGACTTTGAGCGCGGGTTCGCACCCACTTGAGGTAAGGATCAAGAGGGATGGAATTCTTGTGTCTCAAAGTCTTTCTATCCACCTTGTTTAGCATCCTCCAAGCTCGGATGAATCTCTGGCAAAGTCCTTGATCGTCGTTGTCGTAGTCGAATACCAGGCCTTGAATCAGCATATCATGTGGGCCTTCCTTTCGGGCTTAACCAAACTGTCTTAGAGCTAAACACGGGTTGTAGGTGATGCCTCCCCTAATGCCAAGTAGAGGGACATTATGGAATTCCCCACAACGGTCAACAATGATAACATTCTCCTTGGATCGAGAGCACCAATGAATATTTGAATGTTTAAGTGTCATTAACCTTTGTGACCACCTCAAACCTTGCTCATTCTTCAAGACTGATTGGGGAAGATGAGAAATAAACCATCTTGCCAGGAGAGGAGTGCAACACATGAGAACACCTCTTTTCCTCATTGTACGAGTGTGAAAAGAGTGTAGGATATCCCCAAGCAATATAGGCAACCGGGTTGCGAGACATGAAGATTTTGACAGCGCTTACATCTATGAGTTGGTCAGGATTAGGGAACAAGACCATCCCATAGATGAGAAGAGCTACAATCTCCTTAAAAGCTTACAAGTCTAGGGAATTCCAACAACTTTGAGCCTTCTCAAACAGAAACTTTGCCAAGAAGCCTTTGACACCACTTTTAGTTTCCCAATGAGTTGTGACATCAGATGAGTGCAAGTGCATGGCTTGAGCAAACTCTTCTGGATTTGGATCTCTTTTCGTACCGTTGAAGGGTAGTTGATTGAGAATAGGAATCCTCGGAAGTTGAGAGAATTCTTCCAAAGTGGGCACAAGTTAATAGTCAGGAAATGTGAAGCAATGGTGCAAAGGGTCAAAGAACTGGAAGAGAACCTTCATCATATCCTCCTCTGTGTTGGAAGTGACCAAGTTGAGTAGACGACCATGTCTCTCGGTGAATGGAGAGTTCTCAGGGATCCTTGAAGCTAGCTCCTTGAGTTGTGGAGGAATTCTTACAAGGTTGATTTGGATAGTTTTCCTGCGAAGTGAATCCATAACCTACAAAACAAGAACAAAGATGAATCTCCAAAATCCTTGAAATGGTTAGTGAATGCATATGATGTTCATGATGTCCATGATGTTTATATACAAGCATGCATATACAAAAAAATCAAGCAAGTTCTTAGTTTAGGCTCGCATGGGGTTTCATAGGTAAGTACCCTCTTGAAGTTTAGTTGGCTCAACCTGTCCTAACAATAGTAACCGGGTTCTAAGGAGCTCAATATCACTGGATTGTTTCCTTGGTCATTGTTTCAGCTCAAGCCTCTTTAATGGCGACCGAAATATCCAAAGAAACCAACCCTCAATGAGTGTAGTATCGAGTATCTACCAACTTCGGACTGCACCAAAGCCGGTCATCTCACTACATCCTAAAAAAGGCCAAGTTGGTCAAGTAAAGGGTTCTAGAAGTTCATTAGAGCTTCATGACATCACTCAGCGGCCCCTTATTCTATTTGATTGACTCAAAGGCTACCGGTACCCACAAATATATCACACTAACATAGCTATTGCTTAGACCATGTCAGTATACCCCGCACAGTTTCCATAACGTATTGCTATTTACCTATAATGTTTCCCAAATCCGGGTGGAGGATTTAAACCCAAACAAAGAACCATAATTGTAAAGCAAACAAGTCAAACAATGTAAGCAAATAAATGTGATCTAAACCCTAAGGTAACCCCACTTTTATAATTTTCCCCAGCAGATTCGCCAGTTCTGTGATGCGGTGGGAGAACTGACTTGAGGGTTTTGCGTTTTGTCGCAAATGTCGCGGTTAGCAAGAGTCGCCACTGACTTTTCTTTTATCCAAAAGGAAAGGTGAAAAAGCACAGGAAAGACCTTTGAGATGTTTTCTTGAGTTCGGGGGGTAGATTATGAAAAGGGAAGGTGCTAGCACCCTTTTCATCCATGGTTTTCCATGGGCTCTTAGTTACTTGTTTAGATCACTTGCTTTGTTTTGTTTGAAATGGTGTTTGGTGTGATTTTGAAAGTATTTTGTAAAAGAGGCCATTTGTTTAGGAAATCTTTGTAATGATTCTCGTTCATAAGAATGTATACAAAAATGTTAATCTTTTGAAAATGTTTTCAATTTTTGTAAGAGGCATTGAAAGTGTAGGTGTGTTTGTTTTGAAAATAGCAAGGATTGTTTGAAATGGAGCAAGTAACTTAGAAGATATCTACATACTCAAATGTCTTTCTTGTGAATTTTCTATTTGTGATACGGTGGGAGAACTGACTTGAGGTTTTGTGTTTGGTTTCGCAAATGTTTCGGTTTAGCAAGAGTCGCCACCGACTTATTTTATCCTAAGGAAAGGTTAAAAAGCACAGCAAAAACCTTTGAGATGTTTTCTAGGGTTCGGGGAGTAGATTATAGAAAGGGAATGTATTAGCACCCTTTCTATCCATGGTTATCCATGGGCTCTTAGTTACTTTCTTAGATCACTTGCCTTGCATTTTCAATTGTTTGAAATGGTGCTTTCAATTGTTTGAAATGGTGCTTTGTGTGTGATTTTGAAAGAGGTTTTGAAAAGAGGAAATTTGTTGTGGCAACCTTTGTAATGATCCATGTTTGAATGTATACAAAGGTGTATTTGTCTTTTGAAAAGTTTTCAATGTTTTGAAAGTTTGTTTTGAAATTGTGTTGTGATGTGTGTTTTGAAAGTAGGCAAGGTTTTGTTTTGCAAGTTTGATCAAGTAACTAAGAGTTGTCTACCCCTAAATTTACTCAAAGATTTTTTCTATGTTTTAACCCTTTTAACAGTATTGTTCCACCATTGTATTTCGTAGACAATCTTGTGTTAGGATGTTAACGGGACGGGCACGGGTCATCGTTTAGACCATGAATGCAATAGTGCCAAGTGTCTTTGGCAATTTTTCCTTCAAGGGACTTGATCATTTTTTAGGCAACTTGAGAAAGCGTCATCGAGGGACTATGATCATTTGATTTGTTTTTGTTTTGCCAAAGACACTCAACATGCAACATGGCCCATTTTTGAAGGCAACAAGTGGAGTAACCCTAAGGGTGCAAGTGTGTATGGTGTTGTCCATTTTCATGCTTTTTTTTGTCTTTGTATTAGTCAAGCTATTTGTTGGTTGATTTGCATACAAACCCTAGGTCTATCATGGCATAATTTGAAAGCTTTTAAATGCGGAAATTTAAAGTCCTAAATTATTACATCATGATTATGGGGATGGGGATACAAATGTTTGAATGGGGGATGTTTAGCAAGAAATTAAATCTAAAACTATTACATCCATATTGAATATACAAATTATTTAATTGTACAATAATTAAATAAATACAATAAATATGCAAAATGTATTATGCACAAAAAGGTTTTTTATGTATGTGAAAGTATTTTTTCATGTGAAATATAAACAAAAATAAAAAATTAATTTTTGAAGTATTTTTGTGGTTTTAGGGCAAAACCCTAATTTTGAATAAATAGCAATTATTTATTAATTATATACAACATTTATATATTTATTTATACAAAAAAAGAGAAGAAGAGAAGTATATTGTAAAAAAGTATTTTTGATGTCAAATATTAATAAAAATAAAAATGTATTATTTCTATATTTTTTGTCCTAAATATTCTAATAAATATATACAAGTATTTATTATATATTAAATACACTAAATATATACCAAAATAAAATATTAATTATTTACAAAAAAGGTATATTTTTAGAAAATGTTTTCAAAATGTAACCAAGAAATAATAACTAAAAAATATATTTTTGTATTATTTTCTTAGTGTTTTAAATAAAAAGTATTATATTTATTTACATACATATGCTAAATAAAACAAATAAATGTCAAATAAATGCAAAAATGGGTGAAAAAATATTTTTAATATTTTTTATATTTGAGCAAAAATAATGAGTCAGAAACAAAAAAGAAAAAATCAAGAATGATCAAAATATCACACAATGGGCCAGGGGGTGTAAGTTGGAAAAGAGGGTGCAAAAAGCAGGTTGACTCAGGCCCAACCCAAGTCAACTTTGTCTTCAACCTCCAGCCATTTGAAACAGAAAACGCGCGTCCTTCCTTGTTCAACACTAACTCCTGATTCCTTGATTTTTAGCCAAAACTCATAACATAAACAATGTAGAGCATCAAATCACGAATTCATACATATAAAAAACTTGACCTAACTCTCAGAAATGAGGGAGAATTTCTTCATCCCCAATTTCTGACCTAAGTTTTTTTCAATGTTCATGGCTAAAATTCTCACAGCACGCATAAAATAAATGAAAAGTAATCATATGTATTGCTTCGGGGCTATGAGTAGGGCATGTTTCATTCACAAACCTAAGTCTAACTCTTCCTAGATTGAGAGATAGAAGTTCACATTTTTACCTATTTCATCTTGACTTGAACAGAGTAATATGGCCAACTTCAATGGAGTTTGAGGATTTGTACAGCTTGCCTGAGGTCCAAGGAACCTTCTCCAACACCTAGCTTACTTTGAATCTGCCTGTATCGAGCTATGGAAGTCAACCTGCACAGCTGAAAAGTGAAAATGGCAAACTTGGTTAGGGGTGTTACAGTCTGTGTTTAGGGCTTGGGATAGTTTGTGTGGATGATGTGGAATGTATTGGAACTGGTTTTGGCAAAAACGCACAAGTGGATTGTTCTATGGAGGTCAAGTTGCAGAACTTGCCCTGTTTTGCCACAAAACAGGGATTCTGAGTATTGGGAGGTATGAGGGATGGTTTGGTCATGTTTCAAACTTGGTTTGATGTATGGAAAATGTTCATGAAGTTTGTTTAGGCTTGTGTTGACAAGAGATCAAAGTTGGATATCTTTTGCAATGTTTCTTGTTTTTGAAGTAAGAAAGCTCCAATTGCCATGCAGGCCTGTGTACCCTCTCTATCTATGCTGCACAATCTTCTCTTGATCAGTGGGATTTGTCTACAAAACTTTGCCTCAAAGATATGGCCTGTACTTCAAAGATTCAGAATTTGACATAAAGCATTACTTTTCCAAAATAGCAAACTTGCTTTTTCTAATTATGGATTAGTTTAGCTTGTAATGTCCAAATGGATGAAATAATGCAATAATACAATGGTTTGGCATTTAATTAAGGTGTGTAAAACTGGTTTTGAGGCCTGCAAGCTAGCTTGTACAAGCTGATTTGAAAAATGCCAATGTTATGAACATGTATTTAGCTATGAACAAAGTGACTTTTGCCCATCTTTGCAAATTCGAATCTCCCTAACCACAAGGGTGTTTGATGAGTTCTTGGACAATTTGGAAAGCTTGGAATGTGTACTACAATCCATCTTTGTAATGAAAATTTAAATTCCCAGTGGAAGCATGTGAAAAATGGCCATGAAGTTGGTCAAAAATCCTGCCTAGAATAGGTCAAAATTTTTCTAAGTAAAGAATGTTTTGCACCCTTGTTCCAAAAATCATAACTTGAGCTACAAGCATCCTTTGAGAAAACTTTGTGAATCAAATTTGTAGATTTTGCAATGTAATACAACTTTCATGTTTTGAGTTTTGTTTGAATCCAATTGTATCTTGATGAAAAAATGGGACAAAGTTAGGAAAAAATAAGGAAGTTTCATAACTTAGAAAAATTCTAAGTTATGAAATTTTCTCATTTTAAACCCTAATTTGCAAATTTGGATTTCTTGATGAGCAAGTTTCATAATTTGACATGTCTTGATGAAAAATGAATCTTGGCACTTGATTTTGACCAAAAAGTCAAAGTTTGACTTTTCAGTGTACAGTCAAATTTTGATCACTTGACTGGAAAATTCATATGTCAATCCTGTGTATTTGAGATCTTTTGAACTTGTTGAATGTGTCAAGACAATGCCATTGAGTCCTTGAGTCCATATGTGAGCTTGGTTTGCCATTGGTTAGGTCAAACAGTCAAAAATTTCCTTTGTACAGTCAAAACCCTAAAAATGACCATTTTGCCCTTTTGGTGATCTGATCAAATTTCTTGTGGAATTGTGATCGAAACTTGACCAAATGGTTCATATGAGTTCATTATGTTGATGTGGGTCAAAAATCATGAAGTTTGACTGTCAATTGGCCACAGTTTGACTTTTTCCCCAATACAGCTGATTTCTAGGTCAACTGTCCAATTGACTGGGCAAAGATTGGAATCAAGGATTGAAACTTGGTATGGATAAACTTGTGAGTCCAACATGAAGCATGAAAGTCACTTTGGGAATTTTAGGTCAAAACATCTTTGTGCAAACTCAAACCCTAATTTGGGTCAACAGTGCAAGGAGGAGTCTTGAGCAGAGCAAACCCTAACTTGATCTTGAGCTCCAAAGGGTCTTGTGGTGAAAAAATGTTGATGAAATGGGAGGGAAAATTTTGGGGTACAACAGTTGCCCCTGTTCAATCTTCTTGCACCTGAAGAGTTAGATTGGCAAGTTTGCCTTTTGCGTCTCGAAGGTAAAAGGAGATTGGACACTAGAGTGCCCTTAAATTTGCACTTGTCAAAACAATGGATGCAGGAATGGGCTTAGAGATGCCATTTGGAGATGGGCTTAAAGATGCCATCTGGAGGGGTGACAGAATCTTGTCAGGGATGGGCTTAAAGATGCCATCTGAAATGTTTGTTGAACTGTAATGTGATAGATCAGAAAAATGAGGGTCAAAATGGTATCCGTGTCTGGAATGCATTTGAACTATATCTGGAGACTGAGTTTGTACGAGCAAAAGAATGGCCTCCGTGTCTGGGACGTATTTGAGCTGTAAGTGCGTTTGAAGGTAGAATGAATATCAGAATGACTGCCGTGTCTGAAGTGTATCTGTATTGTATCTGGGTAACAGAGAAATATCTATATGGAGAAACTGCGTGCTGGGGACAAATTTTGAATGAGTGACAGAATGGCAACCGTGTTTGGAGCGTATCTGGAACGTATCTGAAGTTGAGATTTGTATGAGTAGCAGAATGACTTTCGTGTCTATAGTGTATCTGAAACTGTAACTGGGATTGAGATCCGTATGAGTAACAGAATGACTTCCGTATCTGAAGTGTATCTGAAACTGTAACTGGGATCTAAATAACCGACATAATGACTTCCATGGCGAATGCACTGGATAGAATCAAACTGCTGTTGTAAGGGTCAGGATGGTATCCGTGCTTGGAATGCATTGAACCTTGAGGTGGATAAGTGAATCTGAATGAGAGATAGAATGGTTGCCGTGTCTGGAGCGTATCTAGTCTGTATCTGATTGCTGTAGTCTGAATGAGTAGTAGAATGACCGCCGTGTCTGGGGTGTATCTATACTGTATCTGACTTGAAATTCTGAATGAGTAATAGAATGACCGCCGCGTCTGGGGTGTATATGTACTGTATCTGAATAATTGTTAATGATAACCTTTTAATCTTATCCTGAAAAGGATGAAATGTTAGCTAAAACACAAAGCTATGTTGCATGATATGTATGATGCAATATATATGTTATGTCGATGTTTATGATATATGAATATAATGAATGCGCATGTAAGCTGATAAGCTGTCTTGCTGGGGATAGATGAATCCTGGATGGATGGAGATAATAAAATCTTGGCTGCTGTCGGGGAAAGTGAATCCTTGACTGCCGCAGGGGAATTGAGAATCTTTGATTGCTGAAGATGAGACATCCTTGTCGACTGCTGACTGCTTGGGGAACAAGATCTTCAATTGTTGAGGGATCTTAGGATCACTGCTGGGGATTGGAACTTCTTTGTGACTTGTAGGGCGAGAGAATTCTGATGATCTCTACTGGGGAGTCCAGAATCTGGTAGACTCATGCTGGAGAGGTATGGCTGAGAATCTTCAGTTTAGTGGGAAGTATCTCTATGGGGAGAAGGTTCACTAGTCTGGTTCCGCTGGGGATTGATAGTTGGAAGTTTTAGCTCCACTGGGGATAATATTTTCATATTTTTAAGGCTCCACTGGGGATACTGAAACTTAAATCTGACGGGAATTGAGTTCTGGAAGGCTCTCCGGCTGAGGAAATCAGTTTTGAGAAAGCTTTTGTTCTGTTGAGGATCCTGTAGTTTAACTCTGTTTGGGGAATTAAGCTCTGGATTTGAACCTAGTTGAGGAATTTGGAGTTTAGAACTGCCGGGGATTTATCCCTGAAAGGGCATCAAGATATCTATCCGTACCTCCAACCTATCCGCAATCATCTTTCTTGATTTGTAAGGAAAATGATTATGTTCAAATGCATATGCCTATTTAACAAAACATTGGATGTTTCTCAAATAAAACATAAGTGTAAAAGAGAAAAAGGAAGACAGAGCAAATTTCTGTATTTGGAAAAGTATTTGTATTAATCTTTTATGAGTATCTTTGTACAAAGGAGACAACCATCCTAGTAAGAGGATGTTGTCGTAAAAAATTGAAAATTTTATGCAAAAGAAAGATGGTTATGTGAAACAATTCCATGGGATCCCCATTCCGCTATAGCCTTCACAACTCTGAATATCCTGTCCATTCAATGCTTCGTCCGCCGATGACTGGATTGATCAGAAGCTTGGAGCTGGTTGATGAAGAGATTGTCCTTAAAGTGATCCGACGAGACATAGTCATACGCTTTAATTCCCTAACTTTTGCCTGGACCGCCCTTTTGGGTTTTCAATCCACCAGGAAACCCCTTTTTGCCCAAGCCGCCCTTTCGGGTTTTCGACTTGCCGGGTGTACAATTTTTTTTGTTTTATCCCTAATTTTTGCCTGAACCGCCCTTTCGGGTTTTCGGTTCACTGGGATGCCCATTTTTGCCCAAGCCGCCCTTTCGGGTTTTCGACTTGTCGGGTTGTTTTATGCGTAGTATCTTTTGACTATGTCTCCGTCCATGGTGGTCAGAATCATTGCACCACCAGAAAATATGCTCTTGATCACAAATGGTCCTTCGTAAGTAGGAGTCCATTTTCCCATGGGATCACTTTGCGGTAAGATAATCCGCTTGATTACGAGATCTCCGACTTGATATACCTGACGTCTGACTTTCTTGTTGAAAGCCTTGATCATCCGTTTTTGGTACGTCTGACCATGGCAAACAACAGCGAGTCGTTTCTCGTCGATCAAATTGAGTTGATCAAGTCGGGTCTGAATCCAATCGTCTTCGTTCAAACCAGCGTCCTTCATAATCCTTAAAGAAGGAATCTGAACCTCCATGGGTAGGACAGCTTCCATGCCATATACTAAAGAAAATGGGGTTGCCCCTGTTGAAGTACGTGCCGTGGTACGGTATCCATGTAGAGCAAACGGTAACATCTCATGCCAATCTTTGTAGGTGACTGTCATTTTCTGAATGATCTTCTTAATGTTTTTGTTCGCAGCTTCAACAGCACCGTTCATCTTCGGCCGATAGGGAGATGAATTGTGATGATAAATCTTGAACTGTTCGCATAGAGCGGTGATCATAGTATTATTCAGATTTGTACCATTGTCTGTGATGATTCTGTCGGGGACACCATACCGACATATAAGGTTTTTCTTGATGAAGTGGGCAACCACATTTTTTGTAACAGAGGAGAAGGAAGCTGCTTCGACCCATTTGGTAAAATAGTCAATGGCGACCAGGACGAAGCGATGTCCATTGGACGCTGTGGGCTTGATCTCTCCAATCATGTCAATGCCCCACATTGAGAATGGCCAAGGAGTTGTCAGGATGTTGAGAGGAGCAGGAGGAATATGAATCTTGTCAGCGTAGACTTGATATTTGTGGCAAGTACGGGAATGTTGATGGCAATCTGCTTCCATGGTAGACCAGTAATAGCCTGCCCTTAGAATCTTCTTAGCCATCGTATGCCCGCTCAAGTGGGTGCCAAACGTACCACTGTGTATCTCAGTCATGATTAACTCTGCTTCAGCTTTGTCTACACATCAGAGTAAAACACAATCATGGCTGCGTTTATAGAGGATGCCATTGCTCAGGAAGAACTTGGCAGCAAATTTCCTTAAGAACTTCTTGTCATTTACGGAAGCTCCTTCGGGATATTCTCTAGTCTGGAGATACCTTTTGATTTCGTGAAACCAGGGTTGTTCCACTACTTCTTCGGTATTAATCTCATGACAATGTGCAGGTTCATCCATTCGCTCGATGGTGATTTGGGGAGCCTCGTTATCCCAGTTGAGTTTAAACATGGAAGACATTGTAGCCAGAGCATCTGCTAGCTGATTCTCTTCTCGCGGGAAATGCTCGAAGATGATTTGCTAGAAATGAGGCAACAACGTCAGGACATGCTCTTTGTATGGGATAATATTAGGATGCTTGGTATCCCACTCTCCTTTGATTTGACTGATAACCAAAGCCGAGTCCCCAAATACGATCAAAGATTTGATCCCCAGGTCTATAGCAGCCTTGAGACCAAAAATGCAAGCTTCATATTCAGTCATGTTGTTGGTACAGCTGAAGCAAAGTCGGGTTGTGAAAGGTGTGTGGCAACCTTCCAGGGAAATGAGTACCGCACCGATACCGTTTCCAAGTGCATTTGAAGCACCATCAAAGTACAGGGTCCATCGGGATCCATTTTCAGGTCCGTCATACAGTCCATTACCTTCAATGTTGTCCAAATTCATGATGTCCTCGTCCGGGAAGTCGAATCTCATGGATTGATAATCTTCGATAGCTTGATGAGCTAGATGGTCAGCTTGTACACTCCCCTTTATAGCTTTTTGGGTGGTGTACTGGATGTCATACTCACTTAGGATCATTTGCCATCTAGCGATTCTTCAATATAAAGCAGGCTTCTCGAAGATATACTTGATAGGATCCATTTTGGAAATCAACAAAGTGGTATGAGTCAACATATACTGCCTTAGTCGGCGAGCAGCCCATACCAAAGTGCAGCAAGTTTTCTCGAGCAGTGAGTAGCGAGTCTCACAGTCGGTAAACTTTTTGCTAAGGTAATAAATGGCATGCTCTTTTTGAACAGACTCGTCATGCTGGCCCAATACGCACCCCATTGAGTTATCCAAAACGGTCAGATACATGATCAGCGGCCTTCCTTCGACGGGTGGCATCAGAATAGGAGGTTCTAGCAAATACTCCTTGATCTTATCAAAAGCAGCTTGGCAATCGTCGTTCCATTCGACTACCTGATCTTTCTTCAATAGTTTGAAAATTGGCTCACAGGTAGACATCAGATGAGAGATGAATCTGGCAATATAGTTCAAGCGCCCCAAGAATCCTCTAACCTCCTTTTCAGTACGGGGAGCAGGCATTTCTTGTATTGCTTTTGCTTTCGATGGATCGACCTCAATGCCCTTGTTGCTGACAATAAACCCTAGAAGTTTACCAGACCTAACTCCAAAAGTACACTTACTTGGATTTAGCCTGAGTCTGTACTCCTTCAACCTGGCAAACAGCTTTTGCAGATGTTCAAGGTGTTCCTCCTTTGTTTGTGATCTAGCTATCATATCGTCTACGTAAACTTCGATCTCATGATGTATCATATCATGAAACAAAGCTACCATGGCGCGTTGATAAGTTGCCCCTGCGTTCATCAGTCCGAACGGCATCACCTTGTAGCAGAAGGTTCCCCATTGTGTAACAAAGGTTGTTTTCTCCATGTCTTCGGGGGCCATTTTAATCTGGTTGTAGCCCGAGAATCCATCCATGAAGGAAAACACTTTGTGTTGAGCTGTGTTGTCAATCAAAATGTCGATGTGTGGTAGCGGAAAATGATCTTTAGGATTAGCCCTATTCAAATCCCGGTAGTCCACACACATTCTGACCTTGCCGTCTTTTTTAGGTACTGGCACGATGTTAGCAACCCATTGTGGATAGGATGTAACAGCCAGAAAGCCAGCGTTGAATTGCTTCATTACTTCGGCTTTAATCTTCTCAGACATGTCGGGCCTCATTCGGCGGACTTTTTGCTTGATCGGTGGACAATCCTCTCTTGTAGGGAGACGGTGAACCACGATATCTGTGTCTAACCCTGGCATGTCTTCATAAGACCAGGCGAAGATTTCAACGTATTCATTTAACAGCTGTATTAAGCACTCGTTGACCCTTGGTTCCAGGTTGGCACCCACTTGTACTTCCTTCCGGTCTTCCTCTGTTCCTAAGTTAACAGTTTCCACCAACTCTTCATGAGGCAAGATGGCCCTTTCTTCTTGTTGGAGAAGTCTGGCTAGCTCTCCTGGTACTTCACAATCTTCGTCATCTTCATACTCAGCCTGATTGACCAAATCTTCAGAGTTATTGAAGGACATAGCAGAATAGTCACCCATAGAATCCAGAGTGGATGGGTACCTGCATTTGTGAGTGTGGGTGTGTGTAAGGGATAACCATCCTTAAACAAACAAAAATGCAAAAGGAAAGAAAATGAACACAACAGTTTATAAATGAAAAACGTCCAATGATTCATTAAACATGGCATATGAATATGAAGAAAATCAGAACCCTTACAAATGGACCTACATGCCCCGGGCAAGGCATGAGGTGAAAAAGTAGTGTGCAGATTGTTCAAAAGTAATTATTACAGACCAACAGGAAATGTTCGAAAGATAAGTTACTGATCAATGAAAGTAATGGGGACGAAGTCTTTCGCCTCCCAGTTGTGAAGTCCCCCTTCGATGGTTGGGAAGATCCAGTCTTCAATGTTACCCTCTTCGTCTTCGTCTTCTAAAGCATTGATTCCATGAGGAGAAATCTTGATGGGTGTTCTTTCAATTTTTGAGCGACGCTTAGCTTTCTGCCCCGCAACAGTAAATCCCAACCCAAACTTATCTGTTTTGTGAGGAAAGTCAGGCAGCTGACCCCATGTTGAGCTCTTTCCCTCCTTCATTGCAGCCTGTGCGTCTTTCAGAGATGCCATCCTGGCCACCCGCTTGGGCTCCTCAGCTACTGCCTTTGCTACGGCAACCTCGTGAGCAATTTCCTCGAAGTGTTGGAACGGTGTCTCAATGAATTCACCCTCCACTTCCACATACCGAAAGGAGTTCATATGACTGATCATGTACTCCTCTTCACCGTGTACAGTTATGATTTTTCCTTTGACAGGGCATTTCAGCATCTGATGTACGGAGGAAGTGACTGCCCCAACGTTATGTATCCATGGTCTTCCTAGCAAGCAAGAGTATGACGGACGGATGTCCATCACATAGAAAGTTGAGTGGAATACTTCAGTTCCTACCTTGATAGGGATGTCGACCTCCCCATGTACCATTCTTTTAGACCCGTCAAAGGCCCTGACAATGATATTATTTGGTTTCAGCTCCAAGCCTTCACAATCCAATCGATCAAGAGCCTTCTTAGGCAGCACATTCAGAGAAGAACCAGTGTCGACCAAAACATGGGCAAGAGTAGTTCCTCGGCATTCAACTGACACATGCAATGCGTCATTGTGCTTTCTTCCTTTCGGGGTTAGGTCAGCATCAGAGAAACCCAGGCTGTTGTCGGCAGTAAGGCTGGCTACACAATCCTGGAATTGATCGGCTGAGGTTTCTTGGGGTACATGGGCTGTCTTCAGAAACCTTATAAATGCTTTGGCATGAGCCTCAGAACAAAGCAGCAAAGCTAGCATGGATATCTTCGAGGGGGTTTGCCCCAGTTGCTCTACAACGTCATAATCACTCTTCTTAATTATTTTCAGAATCTCCTCCATTTCTTTCTTAGAGGTTTCGGGGATGACCAATGGCAGAGCCCTCGTCCTGACGAGCTCATCTTGGATCCCTTTCCCCTTATCAGCAGAAGTAGGAGGGACAACCATAGGAGTAACAACTTCTTCAATCAACGGAATTCTTGCAGAGAGTTTTATCGGTACAGGAGCAACCTTGGCAGCAACTGAGGGTCCAAAGATTTCCTTTGGAGGGGCAATCTCTGGAGAGAAAATTCTCCCGCTTCTGGTAATCTTGCTCGTACCGGCAATGTTTCCAATGTCGGCATCTTCTTCGTCAGAGCTTTCTTCAGCTATCTCAACTTGTTTAACACCATGGTAGTAGATTTCTCCACCATAATTCCATGGTATTGATTTGTCATATTTGTAGGGGACAGGCCCAGGCATGGTTATTTTCAGAGGAACAATCTTCATAGCGGATGTAATCTTAACAGGCTTTTTAGGGACCTTGGAAAGATTGGTGGAAATGGTGATTATTGAAACATCTTTGATAGGGGTTGGAGTAGCAGGAATCTTTTCGAAAAGAATTTGTTGACTGTCCATTAGGCCTTGGATGCCTATCTTCAGCAATGGACAGTCGATTGGTAGGGAGGAACAACAGTAGCAGTCTTCTTTACATCCTAGGAAAATCCCAACTTTCAACAGATTTAACTTGATTGTTAGTAATGGAGTTACCAGATCATCAACAATAGCAACATACAGATCTTCTTCAATAGCATGGACATTGCGACCATGCTTCGGCATCGGAGCGGATATTACATTTGGTTTCTCCGGAGCATCGAACTCAACCTCTTTTGCATCTATCAAGTCTTGAATTTTATTCTTTAGCGCCCAACAATTGTTGGTGTCATGTCCGGCGCTTACATAATGGTAGGCACATTTGGCATTGGCATGATAGTATGGAGATGTGGTGTTAGGGTTTTTCGGTGCCTCCTTTAAACCAGTCAGATTCAACTTCAACAAATAGGGAAGAACTTTTGCATGTGTCATATTGATGCGGGTGAACTGCCGTTGTGGCCGCTCTACCCGTTGCTGATTTGGTCTGGATTGATTGTCACGAGGCTGATCATTTGACAAATTTTGAATCATCACGGCCCCCACAGTCGTCAGGCGCTCAGTTCTTCCCGATCCTTTCTGAGAGTACACAACAGCCGCTTCCTTCTTGGCTGGAAATGTCTTTTTAACAGTTGTAGATGCAGAGGCATCCCTTTGAATCTTCCCACTCTTAATACCAGCTTCCACCCGTTCGCCAGTCAGAATCAATTCAGTAAACCCTGCGGAAGAGCTCCCGATCAAATGGTTGAAGAACGGGCCAGATAGGGTCCCCAAGAACATATCAACTAATTCCCTATCAAAAAGAGGTGGCTGCACTCTTCCGGCCAAGTCGCGCCATTTATGGGCATATTCTTTGAATCCCTCATTTGAGGCCATTCCCATACTTTGTAGCTGAGTACGGGTTGGCGCCGAGTCAGAGTTATATTGATACTGGAGATAAAAGGTAGCTGCCAAATCCTCCCAACTATGTACCTCTGACCTCTCAAGCTTGTAAAACCAATCTAGCTGTGTACCAGACAGGCTATCCTGGAAGAAGTGTACCCAAAGATTTCTATCGGATGAATGAGGTTGAATTTTCCTGACATACGACCTCAGGTGCATCTTCGGGCAAGACAGCCCGTCATATTTTGCAAAAATTGGCATCTTAAACTTTGGAGGGATCACAACCCCTGTAATCAATCCCAATTCTTCAAAATCTAACTCGGGAACCCTTTGCAGCTCCATAGCTGCCAGTCTATCCTCTAGGTTTTTGTATTTGTCGTCTGCTGGAGGGTATTGCTGCTCTGAGTAGTCTTCATCTTCCTCAACCTATTCCTCTTCAGCCTCGGACTCAGAAGGTAATGCAGCTCCTTTTCCCTTACTGGTTTCCTCCTCAGATGCGGAGGGAAATTCAAGAACTCTTGTAGCTTCATTCTCAAACCTTCTTCCCAGTGTAGCTACCCCGACTCTTTTCTTCTTCTTTTTCCCTTTTTCTGGCTCTTTATTCCCTAGCAATGCTTTAAGATCCTCCTGACCCTTTGCTAAGGTCATTAGGAGCTGTTGAAACTGCGAGTTTTGTGCCTGCAGGTCTTTGACCGTCTGCTCAATATCCATCTTACTGAAATAAACAGCAGAAAGATAAGGAAACCTGGTGTGAAGACCTGTTTATGCATATGATGAATGATATGTTTATTCATGTAATGCATTCAAGGATTTAGAAATTCAAAATTATTGCAGACAAAAAGAACACACGTCATATTAATAAGAAGAAATTTTGTCAGTACATAAATGCCCCCTGGGCCAAATATTACAAAAACTTCTTTAAGGTAAAAAGACGTTGCGCATCCTCTTTGGTGCGATGTAAGTGTTAAGGGTCTCCTCCTCGTGAAGTCGGCGGGTAAGCTCCAAAACCTTCTTCTCACTGGCGTAGAAGCTGGCTTCAAAAGTATTTTGTTCCTCCTTGAGTTGGATCCAACTCTTCTGCATCTCCTCCCATGATGTTGGCATGTCAGGATGTAGGATGGTGTAGGGAACCTCTCCTTCCTTAACAGGCTCTTTAACCAAAGGGAGAATATGAGGGTAAGGCATCATAAGACTCTGGGCTCGGGTTCTTACCCACTTGAGATAAGGCTCAAGAGGGATGGAGTTCTTGTGCCCCAGTGTCTTGCTATCTACCTTGTTAGGCATCCTCCAAGCTCTGATGAATTTTTGGCGAAGTTCTTGCGCATCGTTGTCGAAGTCAAAAACTAGGTCAGGAATCAGCATGTCATGAGGGCCATCCCTCCGTGCATATCCAAATTGTCTCAAAGCTAAACAAGGGTTGTAGGTAATGCCTCCCCTAATGCCAAGTAATGGAACATTAGGGAACTCGCCACAATGATCGAAGATGATGACATTTTCTCTGGACCAAGAACACCAATGTACATCAGAGTATGTGAGGGTCATCAACCGTTGTGACCACCTTAAGCCTTGTTCATTCTTCAAAACAGATTGTGGAAGGTGAGAAATAAACCACCTTGCAATGAGAGGAGTACAACACATGAGAACACCTCTCTTTCTCATTGTTCGTGTGTAAAATGAGTGGAGGATGTCCCCAAGCAATGTAGGTATGGGATTCCTGGATAGGAAAATCTTGACAGCATTGACATCTATAAGTTGGTCAGGATTTGGGAACAAGACCAACCCATAAATAAGGAGTGCCACAATCTCTTCAAAGGCTTGTAGATCCAAAGAATTCCAACACTCTTGTGCCTTCTCGAACAAGAATTTTGCCAAGAAGCCTTTGACACCACTTCTAGTTTCCCAATGCCCCTTGATGTCATATGGTTGCAAGTGTAGTGCTTGAGAAACATCTTCAGGCTTTGGTTCTTTTTCCGTACCGTTGAAAGGTAGTTGATTAAGAATAGGAATTCTTAGGAGTTGAGAAAATTCCTCCAAAGTAGGCACCAATTGGTAGTCGGGGAATGTGAAACAGTGGTGAAGGGGGTCAAAGAACTGGAACAACACTTTCACCATGTCTTCTTCAATGCTGGTGTTGACTAGGCTGAGCAGTCTACCATGTCTTTCACTGAAGAGAGAGCTTTCTGGAATTCTGGATGTAAGCTCCTTGAGTTGAGGAGGGATTCTCACAAGGTTGACTTGGATAGTTTTCCTGTGAAGAATTTCCATGACCTACAAAACAAGAACAAAGATGAAGATCCAAACCCTTGAAGTGGTTAGTGGATGCATATGATGCTTTATGATGTTCATGATGTATGCACAAACATATGTACAATCAAGTCACACAAAACCCTAGTTTCAGGCTTGCATGGGGTTTCATAGGTAAGTACCCTCTTGAGTGAAGTTGGCTTAAAAACATGTCCTATAAATAGTAACCGGGTTCTAAGGAGCTCAATATCATTGAATTGTTTTCTATGTTCATTGTTTTGGTTTAGCCACTTAACTAGCGACCAAAATATTCCAAGAAAACAACCCTCAATGAGTGTAGTATCGAGTATCTACCAACTTCGGACTGCACCAAAGCCGGTCATCTCACTACCCCTAATGAAAGGCCAAGATGGTCGAGTAAGATTCTAGGTCATTAGTGCTTAGTGACATCACTCAGCGGCCCCGTACTCTCCTTGATTGAACTCAAGGGTTACCAGTACTCACAAATATGTCTCACTAATGTAGCTATTGCTTCAACCGTGTCGGTATACCCTGCACAGTTTCCACAACGTATTGCTATCTATGAATGTTTCCCAAACCCGGGTGTAGGATTTCAAGCCCAAACAAGAGAGCCCAAAATGTAAAGCAATCAAAGCAAACAATTAGTCATGCAAAAGGGTGATCTAAGCCCTAAGGTTACTCCACTTTTAGAATTTTCCCCAGCAGAGTCGCCAGTTTTATGATACGGTGGGAGAACTGACTTAAGGTTTTGCGTTTGTTTTCGCAAATGTTTCGGTTTAGCAAGAGTCGCCACTGACTTTTTATTTTATCCTAAGGAAAGGTTAAAAAGCACAGCAAAAACCTTTGAGATGTTTTCTTGGGTTCGGGGAGTAGATCATAGAAAGGAAAGGTATTAACACCCTTTCTATCCATGGTTATCCATGGGCTCTTAGTTACTTGCTTAGATCACTTGCCTTGCATTTTCGATTGTTTGAAATGGTGCTTTCAATTGTTTGAAATGGTGCTTTGTGTGTGATTTTGAAAGAGGTTTTGAAAAGAGTCCATTTGTTATGGCAACCTTTGTAATGATCCATGTTTGAATGTATACAAAGGTGTATTTGTCTTTTGAAAAGTTTTCAATGTTTTGAAAGTTTGTTTTGAAATTGTGTTGTGATGTGTGTTTTGAAAGTAGGCAAGGTTTTGTTTTGCAAGTTTGATCAAGTAACTAAGAGTTGTCTACCCCTAAATTTACTCAAAGATTTTTTCTATGTTTTAACCCTTTTAACAATATTGTTCCTCCATTGTATTTGGTGGAAAATCTTGTGTTAGGATGTTAACGGGACGGACACGGGTCATCGTTTAGACCATGAATGCAATAGTGTCAAGTGTCTTTGGCAATTTTTCCTTCAAGGGACTTGATCATTTTTTAGGCAACTTGAGAAAGCGTCATTGAGGGAGTATGATCATTTGATTTGTTTTTGTTTTGCCAAAGACACTCAACATGCAACATGGCCCATTTTTGAAGGCAACAAGTGGAGTAACCCTAAGGGTGCAAGTGTGTATGGTGTTGTCCATTTTCATGCTTTTTTTGTCTTTGTATTAGTCAAGCTATTTGTTGGTTGATTTGCATACAAACCCTAGGTCTATCATGGCATAATTTAAAAGCTTTTAAATGTGGAAATTTAAAGTCCTAAATTATTACATCGTGATTATGGGGATGGGGATACAAATGTTTGAATGGGGGATATTTAGCTAGAAATTAAATCTAAAACTATTACATCCATATTGAATATACAAATTATTTAATTGTACAATAATTAAATAAATACAATAAATATGCAAAATGTATTATGCACAAAAAGGTTTTTTATGTATGTGAAAGTATTTTTTCATGTGAAATATAAACAAAAATAAAAAATTAATTTTTGAAGTATTTTTGTGGTTTTAGGGCAAAACCCTAATTTTGAATAAATAGCAATTATTTATTAATTATATACAACATTTATATATTTATTTATACAAAAAAAAAGAATAAGAGAAGTATATTGTAAAAAAGTATTTTTGATTTCAAATATTAATAAAAATAAAAATGTATTATTTCTATATTTTTTGTCCTAAATATTCTAATAAATATATACAAGTATTTATTATATATTAAATACACTAAATATATACCAAAATAAAATATTAATTATTTACAAAAAAAATATATTTTTAGAAAATGTTTTCAAAATGTAACCAAGAAATAATAACTAAAAAATATATTTTTGTATTATTTTCTTAGTGTTTTAAATAAAAAGTATTATATTTATTTACATACATATGCTAAATAAAACAAATAAATGTCAAATAAATGCAAAAATGGGTGAAAAAATATTTTTATATTTTTTATATTTGAGCAAAAATAATGAGTCAGAAACAAAAAAGAAAAAATCAAGAATGATCAAAATATCACACAATGGGCCAGGGGGGTGTAAGTTGGAAAAGAGGGTGCAAAAAGCAGGTTGACTCAGGCCCAGCCCAAGTCAACTTTGTCTTCAACCTCCAGCCATTTGAAACAGAAAACGCGCGTCCTTCCTTGTTCAACACTAACTCCTGATTCCTTGATTTTTAGCCAAAACTCATAACATAAACAATGTAGAGCATCAAATCACGAATTCATACATATAAAAAACTTGACCTAACTCTCAGAAATGAGGGAGAATTTCTTCATCCCCAATTTCTGACCTATGTTTTTTCAATTTTCATGGCTAAAATTCTCACAGCACGCATAAAATAAATGAAAAGTAATCATATGTATGGCTTCAGGGCTATGAGTAGGGCATGTTTCATTCATAAACCTAAGCCTAACTCTTCCTAGATTGAGAGATAGAAGTTCACATTTTTACCTGTTTCAGCTTGACTTGAACAGAGTAATGTGGCCAACTTCAATGGAGTTTGAGGATTTGTACAGATTGCCTGAGGTCCAAGGAACCTTCTCCAACACCTAGCTTACTTTGAATCTGCCTGTATCGAGCTATGGAAGTCAACCTGCACAACTGAAAAGTGAAAATGGCAAACTTGGTTAGGGGTGTTACAGTCTGTGTTTAGGGCTTGGGATAGTTTTTGTGGATGATGTGGAATGTATTGGAACTGGTTTTGGCAAAAACGCACGAGTGGATTGTTCTATGGAGGTCAAGTTGCAGAACTTGCCCTGTTTTGCCACAAAACAGGGATTCTGAGTATTGGGAGGTATGAGGGATGGTTTGGTCGTGTTTCAAACTTGGTTTGATGTATGGAAAATGTTCATGAAGTTTGTTTAGGCTTGTGTTGACAAGAGATCAAAGTTGGATATCTTTTGCAATGTTTCTTGTTTTTGAAGTAAGAAAGCTCCAATTGCCATGCAGGCCTGTGTACCCTCTCTATCTATGCTGCACAATCTTCTCTTGATCAGTGGGATTTGTCTACAAAACTTTGCCTCAAAGATATGGCCTGTACTTCAAAGATTCAGAATTTGACATAAAGCATTACTTTTCCAAAATAGCAAACTTGCTTTTTCTAATTATGGATTAGTTTAGCTTGTAATGTCCAAATGGATGAAATAATGCAATAATACAATGGTTTGGCATTTAATTAAGGTGTGTAAAACTGGTTTTGAGGCCTGCAAGCTAGCTTGTACAAGCTGATTTGAAAAATGCCAATGTTATGAACATGTATTTAGCTATGAACAAAGTGACTTTTGCCCATCTTTGCAAATTCGAATCTCCCTAACCACAAGGGTGTTTGATGAGTTCTTGGACAATTTGGAAAGCTTGGAATGTGTACTACAATCCATCTTTGTAATGAAAATTTAAATTCCCAGTGGAAGCATGTGAAAAATGGCCATGAAGTTGGTCAAAAATCCTGCCTAGAATAGGTCAAAATTTTTCTAAGTAAAGAATGTTTTGCACCCTTGTTCCAAAAATCATAACTTGAGCTACAAGCATCCTTTGAGAAAACTTTGTGAATCAAATTTGTAGATTTTGCAATGTAATACAACTTTCATGTTTTGAGTTTTGTTTGAATCCAATTGTATCTTGATGAAAAAATGGGACAAAGTTAGGAAAAAATAAGGAAGTTTCATAACTTAGAAAAATTCAAAGTTATGAAATTTTCTCATTTAAAACCCTAATTTGCAAATTTGGGTTTCTTGATGATCAAGTTTCATAATTTGACATGTCTTGATGAAAAATGAATCTTGGCACTTGATTTTGACCAAAAAGTCAAAGTTTGACTTTTCAGTGTACAGTCAAATTTTGATCAGTTGACTGGAAAATTCATTTGTCAATCCTGTGTATTTGAGATCTTTTGAACTTGTTGAATGTGTCAAGACAATGCCATTGAGTCCTTGAGTCCATATGTGAGCTTGGTTTGCCATTGGTTAGGTCAAACAGTCAAAAATTGCCTTTGTACAGTCAAAACCCTAAAAATGACCATTTTGCCCTTTTGGTGATCTGATCAAATTTCTTGTGGAATTGTGATCTAAACTTGACCAAATGGTTCATATGAGTTCATTATGTTGATGTGGGTCAAAAATCATGAAGTTTGACTGTCAATTGGCCACAGTTTGACTTTTTTCCCAATACAACTGATTTCTAGGTCAACTGTCCAATTGACTGGGCAAAGATTGGAATCAAGGCTTGAAACTTGGTATGGATAAACTTGTGAGTCCAACATGAAGCATGAAAGTCACTTTGGGCATTTTAGGTCAAAACATCTTTGTGCAAACTCAAACCCTAATTTGGGTCAACAGTGCAAGGAGGAGTCTTGAGCAGAGCAAACCCTAACTTGATCTTGAGCTCCAAAGGGTCTTGTGGTGAGAAAATGTTGATGAAATGGGAGGGAAAATTTTGGGGTACAACACTATTCCTTTGACATTGTTGACTTACCATTGATTTGGTAAGCAACCCTATCTTTGGATGTAAACGGGATGGGCATGGGTCATCGTATAACCATGATAGCAATGTTGCCAAGTATCTTAGCGTTTTTAAGGGACCAAGATCTTTTTGTTTATGCAACTTTGAATAGCGTCATCGAGGGACTATGATCTTATACTTATTTTGTTTTGCCAAGATACTTCTCATGCGTAACATGGCCATTTTATTTTAGGCAACCAAGTGGGAGAAACCCTAAGGGTGCTTGTGTGCAAAATGTGTCATTTTCATGCTTTTGACTTTGTCTTGTATTTAGGGTTTTCTATTTGCTTTGTTTTGTTCTTGTCATGCAAACCCTAATTACTAATCATGGTATATAAAGCGATAAATTGCGTAATGTAAATATACTAAGCTATTACAACAATTTTTATGGGAGGGGGGAATACAAGTTTGAATGGGGATTTGCACAAAATAAAGCTAAATATATTATTACAACCAAATCGAATATGCGCGAATTTAAATAAATATAATACAAATATTTAAAATGCAATGCAATGTTCATGTTAGAAAAATGTTTTATGTCTTGTTTTTGTATAAGAAAAAGATTTAATTTAACCCTAAAAAAGGGAAAAATAATATTTAATTTTGAAAGGGGATTAAACCCTAGTTTTTTTATTCAAAAGAAAATAATGTTCTATATTATTATTTTGTGTATTTTTTGTATAAACAAATAATAAATAAGATTATGCCTAAATACTGAAAATTAAATATGTACAAAAAATAAGTATTTATGAGTATAAAAATGTATAATAAAAATATTAAGTATATTTGATTATTTACAAACTTATTAAGAAAATAAATTCTATTCTATCAAAATAAATCAATTTTTTTATGTGAGAAAATAATAAAAAAATAAAATAAAAGTGTGAAAATAAATAAATCGTTTTTAAGATTTTTTATCATTCAGAAAAAATAAACAAAAGTATTAAATATGAAAATATGAAAAAAAAAATACAAAAATATAAAATAGTTAGCCAGGGGGGTGCAATAGCAAGTCAGGGGGGTGGGTTTAGCAAAAACAAAAAGGCCAAAGCAACAAAAAGCCCAGAAGCCATCGTCCCTGTCCTTCGTTCATCTTCTTCGCGCGTTTTCCAGTTCAACCTGTATCTTCCTTATGCTTGCATAAAAATGAAAACTCATAACATGAAAAATGTGGCATTTGAGCTCACGATTCCAACCATATAAATTATGTGACCTAACTATCAAAGATCAAAGAGAATTTTGGAATCCCTAAATCGTGACCTAAAAATTTCAGAGATTTCAAGCTTCAAATTCTCTTAGCACAAGTAATATAAATGAAAAGTAATGATATGTACAACTTCGTTATGATGAGAACTACATTTTTTCTTCACAAATCGTGGCTTGAAGTTGCCTGTATAAAGAGATAGAGTTTAAGAAAATACCTCCTTCAGCTGGAATCGTGTATGGCAATATAGAGACTTTAATGGAGGCTTGATGATTGCTTGAGCTTCCTTGAGCTTCCCTGAATCTATTCCAACTCTTAACTTGCTTTGAGGATGGCTGGAACTCCCTGACCAAGTCCAACTGCAAGCTTCCAAATTGAAAATGGCAGATGATGAAACAGAGGTTACAGAACCAGGGTGATGGCTTGGATTGACTAGGTATCAAGTGTATAAGATGTTTGAATCAGTTAAACACAAAACGCACGAGCCAAATGAGAGTTGGCTGAGCTTTTGCAGAAACTGTATGCTTGGGAAGATTTTTGATGTTTTTCAGTTTGAGGGAGTTCTAAGTCTAAGCCAAGCGTGTGATGCCTTGTACAATGTTTTCATATTAGTATAGAAGTGATACCAAGTCAGCTCTCCACTAGCTGTGCAAGCCTTAGCCCTTTTGCAACTTTTCTTGTACTTGAAGTAAAGTTGACAAGACTAATCTCACATGCTTGTACCAGCTTGCTTTAGGGCTGATATGAACTTGTACCAATTGCTTGAGAGCTGTGTAGTTTTCTTGTATCAAGGGGACAAGTCCAATGCTCCAAGTTGACAAAGTTGCAAAAGTGCATCTTTATGAAAATGGCAATGAAGCCTTTTTGCCCAAAATGGAATTACAACTTGTGTAAAGTTTCAAAAGCAAGGATAAAGGCTTTGTTAACTGAGTATACATTTAATTAAGGAGTGTATAGAAAGCTTAGTACCTGTAAAGCAAGAAACAATCAGCATAAGTTTGGTTTGCAACTTGATTCTATGTGAAAATGGCTTGAATAAAAATGAGAAAATGCCAACTTCCTCTCTTCGATTCTCCCTACTTAAAAATTATCTTGGAGAGTTCTTGGACATTTTGGAAATCTTGCAATGTGATCTATAATCCATCTTTGAAATGAAATTTGAGATACCTCTTGGAACTAGGTGAAAATTTTCCATGAAGTTGGGTCTAAAACCTGCCTAAATTAGGGCAAAATTTCACTAAGTTATTTAGTTCATGGCCCTATATTCACAAATTCATAACTTAAGATCCAAGCATCTTTAGGGAATATTTTATGAATCAAAGTTGTAGAATTCATGGAGGACAATAACTTTCATGTTGGGAACTTTTCTTGAATCAAAATGAATCATGGTGAAAAAGTGGTGAAAAGTTGAGAAAAAATAAGAAAATTTTTATACTTAGAAAAATTCTAAGTTATGAAAATTTTTAAATTCAAACCCTAATTTTCAAATTTGGTTTTATTGGTGAACAAGTTTCATATTTTGACATATTTTGATGGATTATGACTCTTGGTACTTGATTTTGACCAAAAAGTCAAAGTTTGACTTTTCAGTGTACAGTTGACTTTTGATCAGTTGACTGCAAATTTCATCTGTCAATCCAATGAACTTGAGATCTTTTGAACCATGTAATTAGGTCAATATGATTCCATTGAACCCTTGAAATCATGCTTGAACTCAATTGGTCATTGGCTAGGTTAAAAATCAGAAATTGCCCTTTCTCAGTCAAAACCCTAATTTTGACCATTTTGCCCTTTTGATGATTTGATCAAATTTCTTGAGGAGTTGTGATCTAAACTTGATCTAATGGTACATATGAGTCTAAAATTTTGATGGGGATACAAAATTATGAAGTTTGACTGTAAATTGGCCATAGTTGACTTTTTCCCAAATACAACTGATTTTTAAGTCAACTGTCCAATTGACTGATCAAAAATGTGGTTCAAGGCTTGAAACTTAACATGAGCAATCTTAGGGGTCTAAAATTATGTATGAAAGTCACATGAAGTATTGGTGGTCCAAAAATCCTTGTGCAAACTCAAACCCTAATTTTGGGTTAGTGCAAGATGAGATGTCTTGAGTTGACCAAACCCTAATCTTGTCTTGAGTCAAAGAAGTCTTGTGAGAAAAGTCTTGATAAATGAGAGGGTAAATTTTGGGGTACAATAGTATGTTATACTCTCATGGATCTAGCTCTGCTTTAATTGTTTATTGTGATGTTGATTGGGCAGGAAGTGCTGATGATAGAAAAAGTACATCAGGAGAATGTTTCTTTCTGGGAAACAATCTCATATCTTGGTTCATTAAGAAGAAAAATTATGTGTCTTTGTCCACTGCTGAGGCTGAACATATTGTTGCAGGAAGCAATTGTTCTCAGTTGGTTTGGATAAAACAAATGCTGACAGAATATAATGTCAAACAGGATGTCATGACATTATTCTATGACAATCTAAGTTCCATAAATATATCAAAAAAATCCTATTCAACACAGCAGGACCAAACACATTGATATTCGTCATCACTTCATATGAGAGATTATTAAAGAAAAGATTGTTACCTTAGAACATGTAGCTACTGAACTACAACTGGCTGACATTTTCACTAAGGCTTTGGATGCAAACCAGTTTGAGAACTTAAGAGGAAAACTATGGATCTTCACATATAAGGGTTTTTAGCAATTAAGGGCGTGTGGAATATCATTAAAGTGATATTGTATTATTTGTGTTTCCAACAAATCAAATATCGTAAGCAATCATCTCAAGACTATCGCAAATACTCTCCCACACGCTATGAAATTGCCTCATTCTATTTTCACAACCTCTTTGTTCTCATTTACAGAAAAACAACCCTTGCATTTTTCCATCTCACTGTTCAAAAATATTCAAAGATGTCGCAACATCATGCGTCTTCTCCCTCAAAGTGCTCTTCTGGTGAAGCCAAGGCTTCTAAGTCAAAGTCTGTCAACCATTATGAGGATCTCTCTCTTGATAAAGTCTTGGTCGTCGCTCCTCTGACAACTATTCCATCTCTTGAGTAGAAGGTCAAGAAACCCGGATCGTCCCATGCAAAGAAATCCAAAGACGAGTTTGACACTTCTAAAGGTAATGCTCCTAATACTATTGATGGTAGGTCAGAAGAAGACATTGTCAATGTTGATAGGAGTATTATAAGGCTGGTAGATAGGGTGTTAAATAAGGTTTTTACTGTGCCTGGGATTTCTAATCCTCTTGACCGAATACCTGCTCAGGATGACAAAGGTACTGATCCTCAAAATACTGCTGAATCATCTTCCTTAAAGAAAGATGTTGCTGAAAGTGAACTTTGCAAGCTTTATACATCTTTTCTAGAAGAAGTGGAAGCTAATTTTGAGCAAGATGTTGAGACATCATCTACTGAGAAGGACTCTCCTGCTAAGGAAGATGCTGGTGGCTCCAAAACTGCAAAGAATCCAAATGCTAATAATGTGGTGAATGTTGATGAGTTGTTTGACAATGACCTAATTTCTAATGTTGTGCCTCGAATTGCTAAAAGGCTCAATGTTGTACCCCAAAATTTTCCCTCTCATTTCTCAAGAAATTTCTCAAAGGATCACCCTGGACCCTCAGGTTTGCTTCCATCCAATTCCAAGCTTTGGATTACAAATTTTTCAAGAAAGTCATTCACAAGGGCAAAATGGTCATTTGCACACTGAAAAGTCAAACCTTAACTTTTGGATCAAAATCAAGTTTCAAGGACCATATTTCATCAAGACATGTTGAAATATGAAGTTTGTTTCATCAATAAATTCAAAAGTCAAAATTCTAAATACTTAGAATTTTTCGAAGTGTTTAAGAAATATGACAAGCTCAGAACTTCTGATCAAATTATCACCATGATGCAAGCTGATTCTGGAAGAACTTTTGGCACAAAAGTTATAGATTTCAATAAGATCTAAAACATTGCAGAACAAAACTTCTCCTGGAAATGCTGGAATTTCAAGTTATAAATGTTCAAAGACACGTCCATAAAACTAAAGCACTCAGCAAATTCTGGACACTTTCAAATTTTGGTCAGAACTTCTGGGCCAGTTTTCACAAAGGTTCATTCAGAGTTTGCAAGGGCAATTCAAAGAGGTTTACAAAGCGTGTTGCAGGATTCCTGGAAAGTCTGAGAGTTCCTTCAGAACATGCTGGAGCAAGGAGATACAAAGATCAGAAGTTGGATATTTATTCTAAATTATGCTGAAGCTGAAGCTGAACCTCTGACCCAGAATTAAGCAATGATGCAAAATCTCACATTGCAGGATTTCTGGTTTGATAAATCTCATCATCATTTAATGCTCACAGCCACTTTTTAGTCTTTAAAGATTTCCCCATGTATGGCATAGAAATACCTTTACTGTCTTAGAAAAGCAAACTCTTGTACAAAAGTGTGTTGGGCCCATACATTGCTTTTGCTTTTGAGGTTACATTTCCTTAATTCCTGCTTACAAATCCTGCTTAGGTGCTGCTAAAACTGCTAACCACCATACCTATTTGAACTTACTTCAAGAACAAGTCAGCGCCTAGCTTATGATGGTGGTGCTCTTTGACCTCTCCAAGCTACTAAACCTTTGCCTATAAATTAGACTTTATTGGAAACTGTAAAATGGTCGGAAATTTGAGAAAGAAAAAGCCTTGAACCCCTGCTAAAATTCCAAGAGTCCAAAACTACAAACACAAAAATACAAAACCTGTTAGCTTTTGATTCTTGCATTCAAACTCCATTTTCCTCAAGTGTTTCTTGATCAGAACCATCCATACAATTTATGATATACATTTAGAAACCATCCTAACTTCCGTGTTTAGACCGTGACATACCCTCCATCCACAGCCACCTCAAGAAGTAAGAACTTTACCCATTGGCTGTTCCAGAATTTCTCTAATCATTCATAGCCCAAGTTGAAAGCTTCCAGCCTGCTGAGTACGTGAAGAAGCTATTCAGAACATCACCAGAGTTCAGGACCAGACTCCAGCTCACAGAGTATTCTCCAGCTTCAAGGTAAGCTTTTGCTGACTCTCATCATATTACTTAGTGTGATACGGTGGGAGAACTGACTTGAGGTTTTGCGTTTTGTGTTCGCACTTGTTTGGTTTAGCAAGAGTCGCCATCGAATTTTTATTTTATCCTAAGGAAAGGTCAAAAAGCACAGGAAAGACCTTTGATATGTTTTCTTGGGTTCGGGGGGTAGATTATGAAAAGGGAAGGTGCTAGCACCCTTTTCATCCATGGTTTTCCATGGGCTCTTAGTTACTTGTTTTAGATCACTTGCCTTTGCTTTTCAATTGTTTGAAATGGTGCTTTGTGTGTGGTTTTTGAAAATGCTTTGAAAAAGAAGCCTTGCTTAGGCAACCTTTGTAATGATTCTTGTTTGAATATATACAAAGGTGTGCGTCTTTTTGAAAAGATATTTCAATGTTTTGAAAGTCATTTTGAAGTTGTGTTGTGAAGTGTGTTTGAAAAAGGCAAGGATGTTTTGCAAGCTTTTGATCAAGTAACTAAGAGCTATCTACCATATTTTACTCAAAGATCTTTCTTATGTTTTTAACCCTTTTGACAGTGTTATTTCACCATTGTATTTGATGAACAACCTCGTGTTAGGATGTTAAACGGGACAGGTGCGGGTCACCGTATACAATCATTGAAAGCAACTTGTGAGACGCTCTAGCAATTTTGTAAGGGACGATCGTTTTATCGAAGGCAACATTGAGGGTCATCGAGGGACTACGATCTTTGTTTATTGAAGAGGCATTTTCTAGAGTGTCTCATACTCGAGGGACATGATTGTATTTTCCGAGGTAGTAAGCGAGGTTACCCTAGAGGTGCAAGTGTGAATTGTGTATTGATTTTCATGCATTTATCTTTGGATTAGGCCATCTAGCGATTGATTTTAGATCTTCGCATACAAACCCTAATTACTATACAGTATATTGAAAGCGATAACATGCGGGAATTTGAAGTCTAAGTTATTACAAATGAGTATCCGGGGATGGGGGTACAAATTATTTACAAATGGGGATGAGTCTTATCAGAATAATAATGTCCCAAATATATATATTACAACCAAATTGAACTGTCGCAATTTAATGTAAAAATTATGACAAGTTATAAAATAAGGAAGATCAAAGAAATATGGGATGCATGTATTTATTTACAAATGAACAAACAAAATTTAACCTAGTGAAGATTATGTATTATTATTTTTTGTGTTTTTAGGAACTTATGTAAAATAGATTAGTTAAACAAAAATTCTAGTATTTTTTGTATTTAATTAAATATAACAAGTATTAAAGAAAATTATATCAAAACAAACTTTAATCTATTATTGGTTTTCTTTATTATTAACAAAACAAATTTTTTAGAATAATAAAAAAAGGAAAAGTATTGGTTTAAAGAAAAGAAAGTAATTTAATTAAAATGATATTAGTAAACAAAAAAAAGAGTATTAGTTTGAAAATTAAATAAAAAAGAAAGATGATGGGCCTAGGATTCTTGGCCCAAATGAAAAAAAAAGAACAAAAATGTAAGTCAGAAAGAGCAAAGGGGGGTATGCGCTGGAAAATGCTTGGGCTTAAGCGTTTTGTTTGGGGCGAAGGCTCATCTGAAGTGTTGTACAATTTTAGGGTTTTGTCATTTGGTTAGGGTTTGCAGTTTTGGTACACAGTGACGCCTCCTCTCATCTCTTCTCCGTTTTCTCTCATCTTTCTCAGGCGCTGATTCTCTCTATCCCCTAGGTTGCCAGAGTGCCACCTTCACCCTCTCCTCTCCACGACGGTACAAAGTGATGGTTTGAAAGGTACAGTTTTTTGTTCTAAACACGTTTTAGGGTTTCTTACAGTTTTGCATGTTTGATTCTCTTGATTGCTTATGTTATTGTTTCATCTTTTAATCCATGGTTATTGCGTCTAAGATGCAGTTATGTTTTGGAAGAAAAATCATACCTTGGCGATTGGCTTATGGAAAATGGATGGGGGGAAAGAGGGTTGGACCGGAGGCATTCTTGGTGGCTAGGCGGAGGAGGAGCGTGATGATAGCACTTTGTCTTCCGGTATCTCTGTTTCCTTGACTTTGTATTTGAACATTTAATGATGAGATGGTTCTGAGAACTGATTTCTTTTTTTGAAAATCTTCTTCTTTTCTCCTTGTGGGTTATTTGATGTTTGATGATCCGTTGATGATGAAAATATATTCTGAAACTTTTTCTCCTTTGTTTGTTTATGGATCTCTTCCTTTCTGAGTGTTTGTTAATGATGAAAGATCTGAAACTATTTTATTTTGATTTTTGTTGATGGACAAACTGAAACTTGTTTGCTTGCTTTGGCAAAACTTGGTGATTTTGTTATAGGATGCGTGTTTCAGTTTAGTTTTGACAGGTCTTAGCTGTTGTAGCTTTGGCTTTGCAGTTTGAGATGCAAGTTTGCAGTTTGTAAGGCAAGCTTCCTGATTGCCATTTTGGAAGTGTTTACAGGTTCTTGTAATTTGGCCTGTGAGAAGGTTTTGGAATTTGGCTTTACAGGTTTTGATTTGCAGCTTTAGTTTGCAGTTTTGCAAGCTTGGTCTTACAGGTTTTGACTTGCAGCTGTAGTTTGCAGTTTTGCAAGCTTGGTCTTAAAGGTTTTTGACTTGCTTTGGCTAGCAGGTTCGCTATGCAGGCTGGGCTTTTGTGGTTGCAAGCAGGTTTGTAGCTTTGCATCTTACAGTTTTGCAGTTTGTAATTCTTTGGCTAGTAGGTTTGCAATTTGTAAGGCAGGCTTGTGTTTTGGTTGCTTTCAGGTTTTTGTAAGTTGAGTAAGTTTGGTTTTGAGAGTTTTTTTTTAGTCAGGTAAGCAAGCTTGCTGGTCTGTTTTGTAATGCAGGTTTTCTTTGGGTTGTTTGTGTTTGCAAGCAGGTTTTAGCAGTTCTGCTCTATCTCCTCCTTCTGCTGGACTGTTATACAGTCTTTATATCTTTTTGTTTTCTTTTTGCTGTCTTGAAAAAAAAGCCTGCCCTCTAGCCAAAACTGCAAACCTCTTTTCACTAGGTCTTCTCTTTCTCTCTTTCCCTTCATAAGCATTTTTGCTTATAATATTTTATTATGAAAAGTCTTGTCTAGTGCTGGAAAGTGATGATGGCTATTGCAAGCCTCTTGCTTGTAACTTGGTTTATCTCTGCATTGTTGTACTTTTGACAGCATGTTTCCTGCATAGTGTACTTTGTTGCTTTTGCTAGTTGCTATGCTTTTTGTAACTCAATTTGCAGTACAGTTTGCTTGGTTAATGCAGCTTGAAACTCAGTTTGCAGTTCAGTTTGCTTTGTATGCAACCTTGTACCTTTGTATTTGAACCATGTTTTTGTATCTAGTTTGACATGCTTGCATTTTATATCTTTTATTTTTCTCTCTGTGAACCGAGAAGAGCGATCTTCTTGTGATTTGCAGAGAGGAAAATAATAATATGATGAACATAGCATTCTGATTCCAGCCGACAAACTTTAATGATGATTTTTCTTTTTATCTTCTTGAAAATTCTTTTCAGAAAGATTGCACTGATTTCTTTTTCTTCTGTCTTTTGCAGGTAGGTACTAGTTGGATGATAGAGGAAGCAGTAGAAGTAGAAGTTAAAGATCTTAGGAGATTAGGCTTAGATTTATTTTTCCATTTATTGTAAACAAATATTATTGTAAATACTATAAGTTGTAATCTTACAATATTCGAATAAAATTTGTAACAACATTTGAAATAAATAAAAAAAGTCTTTGTCAAATATCTTCCAATCTTTCCTTGCATTGTTTATTTAATTATTTAAGACTCTTAAATCAACATAATTGAAACCGTGTCTCAATAATTCTAATCCAGATGAAATAAATAATCAACAAACTTTGCAGTCTCGCAACCTTACATCAGTCACAATATGCATAGTATTCCAAATAACATATGCGTTGCACAGTTAAACAAACAAGCATTCCATAAACCTTTCACTCCATTGATCAAACAAATTCCTTAATGTTCCAAACAAAAGTATCAGCTCTTATCCCAGATAATTAGGTTTTCAGAAACAACCAGTAATCTTGAACAAGCATAAAAATAATGTAACAGTTAACTGAATTTCTGAGGATTCATTTTCTTCTGAGAAATGCGAGAGCAAACCCTAATCCTGGATTACTGCTAAAGAAAGATCTGTCTGATCGATTCATGAGTCAATCTTAACAAATCAGAGAAAAACCCTAATTCTGGATTAACTGATAAAGAAAAGTCTGTTTGACCGATTCTTGAGTTAATCTGAAAAATTAGGGAAAAACCCCGAGGTTGTGATTTCTTGTGAAAAAGGGAGGGAAATTTTTGGGGTACAACAGTTGCCCCTGTTCAATCTTCTTGAACCTGAAGAGTTAGATTGGCAATTTTGTCGTTCGTGACTCGAAGGTAAAAGATGATTGGACACTAGAGTGCCCATAAATTTGCACTTGTCAAAGCATAGTTGAGGGAATGGGCTTAAAGATGCCATTTGGAGACGTGACAGAATCTTGTCGGAGATGGGCTTAAACATGCCATCCAAGAATGTTTGTTGAGCTGTATGTTGTAGGTGAGACAATGAGTATCAGAAAGGTATCCATGTTTGGAACATCTCTGAGCTGGGGGTCTGAATAAGCAACAGATTAGCATCCGTATCGGGAGGCATCCATAAACTGTTTTCAGAAATCCTTGAAGTTTGAAACTTGCTAAACTTATCCTGCGAAGGGTAAAATATTAGCTGAAACACAAAGTTATGCTGTATGATTCAATGTATGTGTTATATGAATGTAATGAATGCGCATGTAAGCTGATTAGCCATCTTGCTGAGGAAAATAAATCCTGGATAGCTGGAGATAATAAAATCTTTGACTGCTGTCGGAGAAAATTAATCCTTGACTGCTGCCGGGGATTGAAAATCCTTTGATCGTCGAAAATGAGAAGTCCTGGGACCACTGTTGAAGAGTATGTGTGTCTTCAAGCTTTTTGACAACCTCTGTGGGGAGAAGTTATATTGCTGGGGGAGAGTCAGGAGTTTGGGTTGTATGCCAATCTACTGGGGATTCCTGTTTTGAGGAGATCTTCACCGGGGAATATCTGAAAACTCTATGGAGATTTGAGAATGAGAATCTTCATTCTGCTTGGGGAATTGGTGTTAAGGAGCCAAGAACGAGAATCTTCGATCTGCAGGGGATTAAAAACTCTGACAAATTATGTTGAGAGTAAAGAAAGCTTCGGAGAATCAAGGATGAGAGTCTTGATTTTGTTGGGGAGTAAGAACTCTGTGGGGAATAGCCATACTGTTGCGGAGTGGCTATCCTGTTGGAGAGTAAAAACTCAGGACTCTGAGAAAATCTTATTCATGTCTGGAAGAAGTTCAGGTTTAGGTTGTGCGCCACTTTGAGAATGAGAATCTTCATTCTGTCGGGAATATCAGGAGGTTGGGAGTATGCCAATCTCTTGAGGTTTCAATGATGAGAATCTTCATTCTGTTAACGGTATCAGGAGCTTGGGAGTGTACCAATTTCTTGAGGTTTCAAGGATGAGAATCTTCATTCTGTTAACGGTATCAGGAGCTTGGGAGTATACCAATCTCTTGAGGTTTCAAGGATGAGAATCTTCATTCTGTTAACGGTATCAAGAGCTTGGGAGTATACCAATCTCTTGAGGTTTCAAGGATGAGAATCTTCATTCTGTTAACGGTATCAGGAGCTTGGGAGTAAACCAATCTCTTGAGGTTTCAAGGATGAGAACCTTCATTCTGTTAACGGTATCAGGAGCTTGGGAGTATACCAATCTCTCGAGGTTTCAAGGATGAGAATCTTCATTCTTTAACAGTATTAGGAGCTTGGGAGTATACCAATCTCTTGAGGTTTCAAGGATGAGAATCTTCATTCTGTTAACGGTATCAGGAGCTTAGGAGTATACCAATCTTCTGAGGTTTCAAGGATGAGAATCTTCATTCTGTTAACGGTATCAGGAGCTTGGGAGTATACCAATCTCTTGAGGTTTCAAGGATGAGAATCTTCATTCTGTTAAGGGTATCAGGAGCTTGGGAGTATACCAATCTCTTGAGGTTTCAAGGATGAGAATCTTCATTCTGTTAACGGTATCAGGAGCTTGGGAGTATACCAATCTCTTGAGGTTTCAAGGATGAGAATCTTCATTCTGTTAAGGGTATCAGAAGCTTGGGAGTATACCAATCTCTTGAGGTTTCAAGGATGAGAATCTTCATTCTGTTAAGGGTATCAGGAGCTTGGGAGTATACCAATCTTCTGAGGTTTTAAGGATTAGAATCTTCATTCTGTTAACGGTATCAGGAGCTTGGGAGTATACCAATCTCTTGAGGTTTCAAGGATAAGAATCTTCATTCTGTTAAGGGTATCAAGAGCTTGGGAGTATACCAATCTTCTGAGGTTTCAAGGATGAGAATCTTCATTCTATTAAGGGTATCAGGAGCCTGGGAGTATACCAATCTTCTGAGGTTTCAAGGATGAGAATCTTCATTCTGTTAACAGTATCAGGAGCTTGGGAGTATACCAATCTCTTGAGGCTTCAAGGATGATAATCTTCATTCTGTTAAGGGTATCAGGAGCTTGGGAGTATACCAATCTTCTGAGGTTTCAAGGATGAGAATCTTCATTCTGTTAAGGGTATCAGGAGCTTAGGAGTATACCAATCTTATGAGGTTTCAAGGATGAAAGTCTTCATTCTTGAGAGAAACAGAATTTTAGGAGCTTCATTTATCCATTATTCTGCTGGTGAGTTGTTTCCGTTTGAGATTTAGGAACTTGTCCGGAATTCAACTGAAGTAAAAGCTTTGTCGAAATTTAGGAACTTGTCCATAATTCGACTGAAGAAAAGCTTTGTCGCTTGAATTTGATTGTACCTTTCCTGAAAGGTAAAGGTTAGTGGCATATATCAAACGATGATGTTCTCAAAATAAATGAGATCGTGTTGCATGATGTCCTGATGCACGGAGGTGTAATGTTTTTCAAGATGACATTTCGCTAGGGGAAATAAATCCCGAGCTGATGAAGGAGAAAAGAGTTGGATTCTTCATCTCTGGTAGTGAAGATAATCAGAACAAATCGCTGAGAGATTTATCTGAGATATCAAAAACCTGGAATATCTTCCACTGGCATAAGAAAAAAGGGAGATCTTAGTGTCGATCTGACCAAAACATAGAGGGTCTTGGATTAACTTTGATTCAACTGGATGATGGAAGAATCTTAGACGACTGTAACTTCCAACAGGTGATGAAGGAAATTTTGACGACCGTAACTTCCAACAGGTGATGAAGGAATTCTTGACGACCGTAACTTCCAACAGGTGATGAAGGAATCTTTGACGACCGATCAATCTGTGTGTGTTATGAATGTTGTTGAAATGTAATTTGTTTCGGAGAATAAATCCTTGACAAATGTTGGGGAAATAAACCCATGACTGCTGGTCTGCTAAAGAGGTGATAAACTTCTCGAGGATGCTTGAATTCCTTTTCAGAAGGACTTTGGAGAGATTCGTCACTACCCCTAGTAGCGAATGGTTGTGGTACTGCCGAGAAATTTGGACTGCGTAACCTTTTGATGAGATTGACGTTTAAATGCCCCAAGTGATGGTGAGGAAGACTTGCCCCGGGTTGATCTGCAGTTGAGAGATTTCTTAAAATATTGACTGGACTGCCCCAGGTTTATTGGACTTTGAAAGATTTGTTGAAATCTTGACTGGACTGCCCCAGGTTTACTGGACAATACCATATTAAATCCCCTTTTGTTGATGGGAGATTTTTGCAACAGGAGTGTCATCCCCCTTGAAGTGATTTTATTCACTGAGAGAGCTTTCGTTCCTTCAAACATTCACTGTATGAACTTCTTCGCTGTCAAACAAATAACCATGTGCAAACAACGATATTCAAATAATGTAAAGTTTATGCTTGTCTCGAAGTTTTGAAAAAAATGCGTTTTTTAGCAGAAAACTTTTTATAAGACAAATTCAACACAAGATTTAGGGCAAAGCCTTACAGGAGCCAGGGTACCTTTTGTAACAGTATGCTTTCGAACTAACCCATGCTTCAATTAGGACTTTTGAAGGGTTGTAACGTGGCTTGGTTCACGGTTTAAGAAACAAAGGATAAAGGCTCAAAGTATATTTGTACCCACCCGCTCTTCATGATGTTCTTCGATCCTAAACTCAGTTAATTGTGTGTCGAACTCTATTCGAGTTTGGAACAAAGTTTTGGTGATGGTTCACACCAGTTGAATTTCACGGGAAGGCAGCCATTTTTGCAACATTTTTCATGTTGTTGAGGATTTATAATGACCTCGTTCTTTTGATTCATTATCCCTAACTTGTGCCTGACTGTTCTTGTTTTCGAGATTACGGTCAGCGGGATGCCCCAACTTTCTTAAACCTCCTTTGTAGGTTTTGGCTCAGTGGGCTTTTCTTTTTTGAGAGATAATGACTGCTTATGAGATAAAGAACCATCACTGTCTTTTGGTTCGAAAGGAATGTTTTTGATGTCATTCATTGTATTACGAACTGAGAGTTTGCGACTTCGATGCATATCTTTTGAATTAACTGAGAGATTACCCTGCCCCAGGTTTGATTAAAGGTTTCAAACGGGTTTAAAACAGAAAACTTCTACTTCTTTGGCTCGAAGGGGTTGACTATGGATTATCTTCCTTATAACTCCAGTGTTTAGGGTTTGAAAGAAATGCCTGTACATCGTCAGCAAGGTCTGTCCAAAAGCATACTGTATGAGATTATGGTATTGTTTCGTCATCCTCCCTCTAAAGGCTTGTGTGATCGGTGGATCTGGAACTGACTGTTTTTTAGCTGGTTTCGCGAAATGTCGCAGTAAGCAAGAGTCGCCACCGTCTTTTATGTTCTCCAACATGGAAAGGACAAAAGCACAGCAAAATTCCTTCTTTGAGAATGTTTCTCGGTTCGGGAGGTAGATTTATAGAAAGGGAAGGTGTTAGCACCCTTTCTATCCATGGTTATCCATGGGCTCTTAGGTACTTGCTCATTGTGTTTTCAAAAGTGTTTGCTTTTCAAGTGTGAGTGCGTTTGAAAAAGTTTCTTTGAAAGTTTCGGGATAACTCTTGTATCAGTCCTCAAGAGTGTTTGAAAAATTGTTTTGAAAGCTTTTTGAAAGTGTCGGTGTGAAAAGAGTTTTCTTTGTTTTGAATAGAGAAAGTATCTACGAGCCATCTACCTACCCTAAGGAATTAGGCTGTGTAAATGTCCTTAAGGTAGTGCCATCCCACCATTGAGAGATAGGTAGCACCACCGTTGGAGGTGTTCGGGTCAATTCGATTGTAGGGACAATGTGGTCACCGAAGCAACAATTAGGACACCTTAGAAGCTACCCTTATGTCCTTGATCCTTTTTTTAATCCGAGGCAACCATTTTGAGGCAACTGTTTCGAGGCAACTGTTTCGAGGCAACTGTTTCGGGGCAACTGTTTCGAGGCAGCTGGATCATGGACATAAGGACCGCTAAGACATCCTATACTTGACGACCACGTTTCGAAGGCAACAAGTGAGGTGTACCCTAGAAGTGGTGTGTATATTTGTGTGTTGTATTCAGTTAATGTTTGTCTGGTTAATTAGTGAGCTACGGGTTGTTTTTATTTACATACATTCTTTCATGCAAGTTAACAGTTAAGGGGTGCGGAAAGTAAATTGCAGAAACGTAAATCCTACGCTATTACAAGGCGCGGGTCTATACATCGCCAAAAATTACAAAGACCCGTTTTTTAGTAAATGAGTACGGAAATTAAATAAAGCGATAAACCTATTTAACTATTACATTCTTGAAGGCAATTACATAATAATCAAATAAAGTAAATGCGCGCGAATAAATTAATCGGGAATATCTTAAGGGTGTTGACCCTTTTAGAAAAGAAATTGATTTTTTTTGTCTTTTTTGTAATTAAAGTGAAATTAAAGCTAATTAATGACTAATTAATTAATTTAATTAAAGAAAATATTTTTTTGTTTTTATGTTTTTATGAAATAAAAGAAATGAAATAAAATTAAAAGTGAACTTTACCTAATTCTAAATCTATTTTAATTATTTAAGAAAATGAATTAAAATGGCCTAATTAAACTATTTTATTTAAGATTTATTTACAAAAATAAAATAATAACAATAATAATGATGTTAATTCTATTTATTTTTTTTTTTGTAAAAAATATTAGTGAGTTAATTGTTAATACTAAATAAATAAAATAAAGCAAGTAAAATAAAAAATGTCAAAACACAAATAAAAAGAAGAGTAAAAACCCAAGGGGTGTGGGCTGAAACGGAGGGTGCATTGTTGGGATTATGGCCCATTTGTCCTCAGCTCGTTTGACTTCCTTGGATTGCCTATAGCGCGCTTTGACTGAGCACATGGTACTCTTGCTTTTTTGGCCTTTAGATTTGCCTCCAATGACACTTGGCTTGCAGAGATGTGAGGCTTATGGTGCGCCTCAGTTTGGAATCTGCACAGGAAAGCGCTTGGAAAAATAACATGGAAATTATAAGGGGACCTGGGAAAACTTACAGCGCGGTATGAGCCTCAGGACTTGGCAAAGGTTGCTTTAGCTTCAGGGTGTGACAAGGAATAGAACCACGTGCTTGTTTTGATCGGAAGATGCTCGCAACTATGTTTTAGAACTCTCACTTTTTGAATAATTTTTGGTTTTGCTCTTGGCCATTTCTGCACACACTCTTTCTTGAATGAGGTTGGGAAGGCTTGTATATATAGTAATGAATGAGAATCAATCAAAATTATGGTCATTGAAGCCTTGCATTGAAGTTCTTGATTTCCTCCATAACCAACATTGAACCATTTGCCATATTTGTGAGAATTTGAATTTTTATGCCCATAATTGGCCTTGCACGAATTTGGAAGGTATTTCAAGGTGTATCAAAGCTAATCAACACAAAATATATCCCTCCATTAATTTCTTTGATTTTTATTTGAATTTTAAAGATTTAAAATGAATTAAATCAAATAAAATTAAATAAAAATGAAAAAATTAATTTTAAATCTTGAAATAAATTGTGGGACACGTGGGAAGCATGGCCAAGCTGAATCAAGTGGAAAAAGTGGGCCCCTTTTGTCAAAAATAAATTTTCAAGGATAGTTGACTTTGGCCATTTCACAAAAATTTCCCAACTTCTCCAATGCATATCTTGCTCAATTTTGAAGCTATGAACATGTTCTTGGACATTTTGGAAAGGTCTTGAAGTCCTCTAACCAATGTCTTTAGTCCCATGTCATTTTGATTTACCAATCTCAAGTTATGGTCTTTGACTTAAAGTGCCTTTTTGTTGACTTTTGAAAATGACCTATAATGTTGAAATTGATAACTTTTTGTGAGAGCATTTCTTGGACTTGGAATGTGAAGATGAGTTGTAGGAAATGTCTTCCCCTTCAAGATGAGCATTGGATGGGAGTTTTCTGATAAACCATGAAGAAGTTATGCTTTGGTCAAGTTACAGTTGACTTTTCAACTGTCCAAAAATAGAAACTTTTGACACCTTGATGATTTTTGAGCCATTCTTGTGAAATCATGATCAAGACTTGATCAAATGATGATTGTGGCTTCAAAATAAGATGTTGACCAAAAATTTTGACTTTTGACTGCCAAATGACCATTTTGCCCCTACAGTTGATTGTGAAGCAATTAGGGTTTTTGACTGTGCAACTTGACCTTGTGAGCCTTGAAACTTGACATGTAGGTGCTTGACAATGTGTATGAGCATATGGGACTTGATTGAGCCCTTGAAAACCTCAGCTTCCTTGTGAGAACCAAAACCCTAGTTTGACTGGCTTAGGAGGATGGTTGACTGTGCGACCCTTGAGAGATTTTGAACAAATCTAGATGATGCCTGTCAAAACTTTGAAGAATATGGGAGGGAAAATTTTGGGGTGCAACAGCTTGTAACTTTTATCAAGAGTTAAATATCATAGAGAAAGTAGGAAGCATAATTCAAGAATAGTGAAAACGAATGGATGAATTCAATACAAACATATGCAATGCATTAATGAAACAGAGTTTTACATCAACAAATAATTGTTTGAATAACAAAAGAAATTACAACTTGAAAATTCAAATGAAACAAAAGCCTCTTGGTTCGAACTTGTCATTTCAGGTGGAGAACCCTCAGCGGAAAATTTTCATCTCGCCATCCGGCATGAATTTCAACACTCCATTGTCAATCAAATCTTGAATTTTGTTTTTCAAAGCCCAACAGCCGTCGGTGTCATGTTCAGGACTATAGGAGTGGTATACACAAAATGCGTCGGGGTGATAGCTAGGAGCAGAGGTATTGGGCTTCCAAATAGGATCCCTTAAAGCAGTCAGATTGACCTCCAACAAGCGTTCCAGTATTAGAGATGATGGTATGTCGGCCTCAGTGAACTGCCTTCCAGACGTATTTTGCTTATGCCAATTACCCCGTTGACGTTGGCGCGGTTGTTGCTGGGCTTGTGACCCTGAAGCAAGTTGGGGAGCCTTTCCCTTGTCTTCTTATCTCAAAGGAGGTTGAATGATGACTTGATCTTCAACCCTAGTTGTTTGCCCCACTTGGTTATCTTGAGGCAGTTTGTTGACGAGGACCCTGAGCTCTTCTTGTCTTTGAGCCAGGTCTTGAATGAGAGCCATCTGGCCCACCAGCTGTCCCATCATATGGATCTTCATTGTTTCCAGCTCAATCTGTAGCTCTTCCAATTGAACATTCCTGACGCCGCCTGGATTCCCTAGGACCATGCCCCTTGTGAGGAGAGCTTTCACTTCTTCTTGCCCCTGGGACAGGTTCAAGAAAATTTCTTGAATTTGAGCGTTTTGAGCCTGGATGTCTTTGACGGTCCTTTCTAGAGCCATCTCTACTGAAATAAACAGTAGGAGAATAAGGAAACCTGAAAGGGAAAACCTATCATGATACAATGCATGATATGTGGATGCATGTTTTCAAGGATCTCGCGGGGTAAACACAAGAAAATGTTAGAGGTTGAACTTCGATCAACATCTTTGATTGGAGAACTTTGTATCAGTGGATGTCTTTCCACGAGAATCAATCTCACCATGTCAAGTGGGTCATAGCCCTTGATTCAAGTTGTTGTAATTGATCTTTGACGGCGTTTGTTTAGAGAAAAATCCTCTTGCCCTTTGGTAGATGTCTGGTTCAACGTGCCCCTGCATCAAAGACCCTCGAGATCCTCGAAATGGTTATTGAAAATGCTATGGTATGATGTTATGATGTTATGTACAGGTATGCAAAAGTAAGCAAGTGTATATACAGATAATCACATTCACACAAAGAAAACAAGTCCTTAGGTTTAGGCTTTCATGGGGTTTGTAGGTAAGTACCCTCTTTGAAGTTAATTGGCTCAACCTGTCCTACAAATAGAAATCGGGTTCTAAGGAGCTCAATATCACTGGATTATTTTCTGTGTTCATTGTTTTGGTTTAGTCACTTAACTGGCGACCAAAATATTCCAAGAAAAAAACCCTCAATGAGTGTAGTATCGAGTATCTACCAACTTCGGACTGCACCAAAGCCGGTCATCTCACTACACCTAATAAGGCCAAGATGGTCAAGTAAGGTTCTAAGAGTTCGTTAGTGCTTCATGACATCACTCAGCGGCCTTGTATTCTCTTTGATTGACTCAAAGGCTATCGGTACCCACAAATATGTCACACTAACGTAGCTACTGTTTCAACCATGTCAGTATACCCCGCACAGTTCCCTCACAGTTTATTGCTACTTACCTAAAAGGTGCCCCCAAATCTGGGTGTAGGATTTAAAACAAACCCAAACAAGGAACCCAAAAAGTAAAGCAATCAAAGCAATCAAGGTAAGCATGTAAAGGTGATCTAAAACCCTAAGGTAACCCCACTTTTATAAATTTCCCCAGCAGAGTCGCCAATTCTATGATATGGTGGGAGAACTGACTTGAGGTTTTACGTTTTGTGTTTGCACTTGTTCGGTTTAGCAAGAGTCGCCACCGACTTTTTATTTTATCCTAAGGAAAGGTCAAAAAGCACAGGAAAGACCTTTGAGATGTTTTCTTGGGTTCGGGGGGTAGATTATGAAAAGGGAAGGTGCTAGCACCCTTTTCATCCATGGTTTTCCATGGGCTCTTAGTTACTTGTTTTAGATCACTTGCCTTTGCTTTTCAATTGTTTGAAATGGTGCTTTGTGTGTGGTTTTTGAAAATGCTTTGAAAAATAAGCCTTGCTTAGGCAACCTTTGTAATGATTCTTGTTTGAATATATACAAAGGTGTGCGTCTTTTTGAAAAGATATTTCAATGTTTTGAAAGTCGTTTTGAAGTTGTGTTGTGAAGTGTGTTTGAAAAAGGCAAGGATGTTTTGCAAGCTTTTGATCAAGTAACTAAGAGCTATCTACCCTATTTTACTCAAAGATCTTTCTTATGTTTTTAACCCTTTTGACAGTGTTATTTCACCATTGTATTTGATGAACAACCTCGTGTTAGGATGTTAAACGTTACAGGCGCGGGTCATCGTATACAATCATTGAAAGCAACTTGTGAGACGCTCTAGCAATTTTGTAAGGGACGAGATCGTTTTATCGAAGGCAACGTTGAGGGTCATCGATGGACTACGATCTTTGTTTATTGAAGAGGCATTTTCTAGAGCGTCTCATACTCGAGGGACATGATTGTATTTTCCGAGGCAGCAAGCGAGGTTACCCTAGAGGTGCAAGTGTGAATTGTGTATTGATTTTCATGCATTTATCTTTGGATTAGGCCATCTAGCGATTGATTTTAGATCTTCGCATACAAACCCTAATTACTATACAGTATATTGAAAGCGATAAATTGCGGGAATTTGAAGTCTAAGTTATTACAAATGAGTATCCGGGGATGGGGGTACAAATTATTTACAAATGGGGATGAGTCTTATCAGAATAATAATGTCCCAAATATATATATTACAACCAAATTGAACTGTCGCAATTTAATGTAAAAATTATGACAAGTTATAAAATAAGGAAGATCAAAGAAATATGGGATGCATGTATTTATTTACAAATGAACAAACAAAATTTAACCTAGTGAAGATTATGTATTATTATTTTTTTGTGTTTTTAGGAACTTATGTAAAATAGATTAGTTAAACAAAAATTCTAGTATTTTTTGTATTTAATTAAATATAACAAGTATTAAAGAAAATTATATCAAAACAAACTTTAATCTATTATTGGTTTTCTTTATTAATAACAAAACAAATTTTTTAGAATAATAAAAAAAGGAAAAGTATTGGTTTAAAGAAAAGAAAGTAATTTAATTAAAATGATATTAGTAAAGAAAAAAAAGAGTATTAGTTTGAAAATTAAATAAAAAAGAAAGATGATGGGCCTAGGATTCTTGGCCCAAATGAAAAAAAAAAGAACAAAAATGTAAGTCAGAAAGAGAAAAGGGGGGTATGCGCTGGAAAATGCTTGGGCTTAAGCATTTTGTTTGAGGCGAAGGCCCATCTGAAGTGTTGTACAATTTTAGGGTTTTCTCATTTGGTTAGGGTTTGTAGTTTTGGTACACAACAGCGCCTCCTCTCATCTCTTCTCCGTTTTCTCTCATCTTTCTCAGGCGCTGATTCTCTCTATCCCCTAGGTTGCCAGAGCACCACCTTCACCCTCTCCTCTCCACGACGGTATAAAGCGATGGTTTAAAAGGTACAGTTTTTTGTTCTAAACACGTTTTAGGGTTTCTTACAGTTTTGCATGTTTGATTCTCTTGATTGCTTATGTTATTATTTCATCTTTTAATCCATGGTTATTGCGTCTAAGATGTAGTTATGTTTTGGAAGAAAAATCATACCTTGGAGATTGGCTTCTGGAAAATGGATGGAGGGGAAAGAGGGTTGGACCGACGGCATTCTTGGTGGCTAGGCAGAGGAGGAGCGTGATGATAGCACTTTGGCTTCCGGTATCTCTGTTTCCTTGACTTTGTTTTTGAACGTTTAATGATGAGATGGTTCTGAGAACTGTTTTCTTTTTCTGAAAATCTTCTTCTTTTCTCCTTGTGGGTTATTTGATGTTTGATGATCCGTTGATTATGAAAATATATTCTGAAACTTTTGCTCCTTTGTTTGTTTCTGGATCTCTTCATTTCTCTGAGTGTTTGTTAATGATGAAAGATATGAAACTATTTTATTTTGATTTTTGTTGATGGACAAACTGAAACTTGTTTGCTTGCTTTGGAAAAACTTGGTGATTTTGTTACAGGCTGCGTGTTTCAGTTTAGTTTTGACAGGTCTTAGCTGTTGTAGCTTTGGCTTTGCAGTTTGAGATGCAAGTTTGCAGTTTGTAAGGCAAGCTTGCTGATTTCCGTTTTGGAATGGTTTACACGTTCTTGTAATTTGGCCTGTGAGCAGGTTTTGGAATTTGGATTTACAGGTTTTGATTTGCAGCTGTAATTTGCAGTTTTGCAAGCTTGGTCTTACAGGTTTTGACTTGCAGCTATAGTTTGCAGTTTTGCAAGCTTGGTCTTACAGGTTTTTGACTTGCTTTGGCTAGCAGGTTTGCTATGCAGGCTGAGCTTTTGTGGTTGCAAGCAGGTCTGTAGCTTTGCAGCTTACAGTTTTGCAGTTTGTAATGCTTTGGCTAGCAGGTTTGCAATTTGTAAGGCAAGCTTGTGTTTTGGTTGTTTTCAGGTTTTTGTAAGTTGGGTAAGTTTTGGTTTTGAGAGTTTTTTTTTAGTCAGGTAAGCAGGCTTGTTGGTCTGTTTTGTAATGCAGGTTTTCTTTGGGATGTTTGTGTTTGCAAGCAGGTTTTAGCAATTCTGCTCTATCTCCTCCTTCTGCTGGACTGTTATACAGTCTTTATATCTTTTTGTTTTCTTTTTGCTGTCTTGAAAAAAAAGCCTGCCCTCTAGCCAAAACTGCAAACCTCTTTTCACTAGGTCTTCTCTTTCTCTCTCTCCCTTCATAAGCATTTTTGCTTATAATATTTTATTCTGAAAAGTCTTGTCTAGTGCTGGAAAGTGATGATGGCTATTGCAAGCCTCTTGCTTGTAACTTGGTTTATCTCTGCATTATTGTACTTTTGACTGCATGTTTCCTGCATAGTGTACTTTGTTGCTTTTCCTAGTTGCTATGCTTTTTGTAACTCAATTTACAGTACAATTTGCTTGGTTAATGCAGCTTGAAACTCAGTTTGCAGTTCAGTTTGCTTTATATGCAGCCTTGTACCTTTGTATTTGAACCATGTTTTTGCATCTAGTTTGACATGCTTGCATTTTATATCTTTTATTTTTCTCTCTGTGAATCGAGAAGAGCGATCTTCTTGTGATTTGCAGAGAGGAAAATAATAATATGATGAACATAGCATTCTGATTCCAGCCGACAAACTTTAATGATGATTTTTCTTTTTATCTGCTTGAAAATTCTTTTCAGAAAGATTGCACTGATTTCTTTTTCTTCTGTCTTTTGCAGGTAGGTACCAGTTGGATGATAGAGGAAGCAGTAGAAGTAGAAGTCAAAGATCTTAGGAGATTAGGCTTAGATTTATTTTTCTATTTATTGTAAACAAATATTATTATAAATACTATAAGTTGTAATCTTACAATATTCAAATAAAATTTGTAACAACATTTGAAATAAATAAAAAAAAAGTCTTTGTCAAATATCTTCCAATCTTTCCTTGCATTGTTTATTTAATTATTTAAGACTCTTAAATCAACATAATTGAAACTGTGTCTCAATAATTCTAATCCAGATAAAATAAATAATCAACAAACTTTGCAGTCTTGCAACCTTACATCAGTCACAATATGCGTAGTATTCCAAATAACATATGCGTTGCACAGTTAAACAAACAAGCATTCCATAAACCTTTCACTCCACTGATCAAACAAATGCCTTAATGTTCCAAACAAAAGTCTCAGCTCTTATCCCAGATAATTAGGTTTTGAGAAACAACCAGTAATCTTGAACAAGCGTAAAAATAATGTAACAGTTAACTGAATTTCTGAGGATTCAGTTTCTTCTGAGAAATGCGAGCGCAAACCCTAATCCTGGATTACGGCCAAAGAAATATCTGTCTGATCAATTCCTGAGTCAATCTTAACAATTCAGAGAAAAACCCTAATTCTGGATTAACTGATAAAGAAAAGTCTGTTTGACCGATTCTTGAGTTAATCTGAAAAATCATGGAAAAACCCTGAGGTTGTGATTTCTTGTGAAAAAGGGAGGGCAAATTTTGGGGTGCAACACTTAGGCATTATCAGATTTGCATGTTCAAAAATACAATGTAGACATCATGTTTCTGATGTTGTACGTATTCTGAGGTTTCAAGTATTTGTATGCCTAAGTAGGGAGTAATTTAGTTCAGGACTTCTTAAGGAAATTAGAATTATCAAATTCATGCTTGCCTCTGATTTATAGTTATGATATCTCTTGTTTCTGAAACACTATGAAACTCACCATAACTTTTATATGTGCATCTTCTGTTCTGTTGAGAAATGACTAAGCTGCGGATGTTCTAACTAGCATGGAGAGGGAGACTAAGTTCTGCCAATGGCATCAGAATTTCTGAAATCTTCTTTGTTCCCAGCTGACCCAAAACTTCTGACTTTACCTATTTTTACTAATATGATCTCTGTTTTGCAGCACGCCAGAGTCAACTTCTGATCTCATTTAGTTAGCAATGCGCTGATTCTATTTTCTTTTTCCTTACTATTTTTTCTATCACTTCTTATTTCACTAATCAAAAACACCAAAAACATTTTACATTTTACATGTTTTATTTTATTTCTTGAAACAAAAAGATCAAAAATATTTTCTTAAACAAAACTTATCTCTTTTCTTAAACAAAACAAGTTCATTTTACATTTCTTGTAAATTATTATCCATTCAATATGGTTGTAATAGTAACTTAGGACTTAATTTTATTTGTAATCTCCATTTGTAAATTTACACACCCCATCCCCCTAATGATTGTAATAGCGTAGAATCTTTACTTTCCACACTTTTATTGCTTTCATATATTGCTAGTAATTAGGGTGTGTATGGAAAGACATGAAATCAACAAATAGAGAACCCTAATCAAGACAAAATGCATGAAATCAAACACACTTTGCACATATGCACACCTTAAGGTAATCTCACTTGTTGCCTATCGGAAAAATAGTCATGTCCCTCAAACATGGGCGTTTTAGCAAAGACCCTCGATAAAAGATCGTAGTCCCTCGATGACCCTCAATGTTGCCTTCGGTAAACGATCTAGTCCCTAAACGACATTGCTAAAATATCCATAGGTTGCCTTCTATGACTATACGATGACCCACACCCGTCCCTTCACATCCAACGATGGGGCTTCTCACCAAATCAATGGTAAGATAGCAACACCTAAAGGAGGAGCAAAAGAACATCTAAGACCTTTTGAGTAGGTAGGTTCGCTCCTAGTTTCTTGCTTTCTCACAACAAAAACATTCTATACACCAACACTGTCACTTTGAAACATTTTCAAAAGATAATACTTTGTATGCGTTCTTATAGAGACGAGAATCATTACAAAGACACCTTTTCAAAATCACTTTCAAAAACACATCCCACAAACACTTTCTTTGAAACATTTTCGAAACAAACACTTTCTATGCATTCTTATAGAAACAAGAATCATTACAAAGTTACATTTTCAAAATACTTTCAAAACCCACACCACAAGCAAATTCAAACAAAAGCAAGTGATCCAGCAAGTAACTAAGAGCCCATGGAAAACCATGGATGAAAAGGGTGCTAATACCTTCCCTTTTCATAATCTACCCCCCGAACTCAAGAAATAATCTCAAAGGTCTTTCCTGTGCTTTTTCACCTTTCCTTTTGGATAAAACAAAATTCGGTGGCGACTCTTGCTAAGCGCAACATCTGCGATCAAACGCAAAACCTTCAAGTTAGTTCTTCCACCGTATCACAGAACTGGCGACTCTACTGGGGAATCTTCTAAAAGTGGGGTTACCTTAGGGCTAGATGATATTTACTTGCTTTCATTGTTTGATTTGTATGCTTTACTTTATGGTTCTTTGTTTGGGTTTGAAATCCTCAACTCGGATTTAGGATACATTATAGGTAAGTAGCAATACGTTGTGGAAACTATGTGGGGTATACCGACATGGTCTAAGAAATAGCTACGTTAGTGCGACATATTTGTGGGTACCGGTAGCCTTTGAGTTAATCAAAGAGAATATGGAGCCGTTGAGTGATGTCATAAAGCACTAATGAACTTTTAGAACCTTTACTTGACCAACTTAGCCTTTAGGATGTAGTGAGATGACCGGCTTTGGTGCAGTCCGAAGTTGGTAGATACTCGATACTACACTCATTGAGGTTTGGTTTCTTGGGATATTTCGGTCGCCATTAAAGAGGCTTGTGCTGAAACAATGACCAAGGAAACAAACCAGTGATATTGAGCTCCTTAGAACCTGGTTACTATTACTAGGACAGGTTGAGCCAACTAAACTTCGAGAGGGTACTTACCTACAAACTCCATGCAAGCCTAAACCTAAGGACTTGTCTGCTTTGTGTGAATATGATTATTTGTATATAAACTTGCTTACTTTGCATACTTATACATAACATCATAGCATTATACCATGAAATTTTCGATAACCATTTCAAGGATCTCGAGGTCCTTTTATGCAGGGTTACATTGAACCAGACGTTTAACAAGGGGCAAGAGTATTTATTTTCCTCTAACCAGATGCCGTAAAAGATCAAAGCACAACAACTTGAGTCAAGATCTATAACCCACTTGGCATGGTAGGCCTAATTCTCGTGGAAAGATATCCACCAATACAAATTTCTCTAATCAAAGATGTAAGTGACTATTAACATTTACCCTGCGAGATCCTTGAAAACATGCATCCATATATCATGCATCATATCATGACAGGTTTCTCCCGTACAGGTCTCCTTATCTTCCTACTGTTTATTTCAGTAAGATGGATATGGAACAACTGGTGAAACACATCCAGGCTCAAAACGCCCAACTTCATGAGATGTTCTTGAATCTGTCCAAGGGACAAGAAGAGGTGAAAGCTCTCCTCACCAGGGGCATGATCATGGGAAATCCTGGGGACGACAGAGATGACCAGTTGGAGCGGCTACAAACTGAGATAGCCACAATGAAGGTCCAAATGATGGGACAACTGGTGGGCCAAATGGCTCTTATCCAAAATCTGGCTCAAGGACAAGAAAAGCTGAAAGTTCTCGTCAACCAACTTCGTAAAGACGGTTGCAACCGTACGGGGCAAAAACCCAGGATTGGAAATCAAGTCACTACTCATCCTCCCATGAGACAAGAGGCCGGAAGACCTTCCTAATTTGTTACTACCTCACGGGTCCAACAACAACCTCGCCAACAACAACAAAAGAATCAACTCAAGGAAGTCACACCTAAGAGACAATTTACCAGGATTGACATGTCACTAGATCAGGTACTACAACACCTGTTAAAGAAAAAGCTAATTACATTAAAGGCTCCTCCCGGGAATCCTAACACTGCTGCTCCTAGTTACCATCCCAAAGATAGGTGTGCTTACCATTCCGATGGTCCCGGGCATGACACAAACGATTGTTGGGCTCTGAAGAACAGGATTCAAGACCTAATTGACAAAGGAGTGTTGGAATTTACACAAGACGATCATTTGGAACTCTTCTATCACCCCTCAAGGACATCCACATGAAGCAACGATCTGGGCGAGGAAATTTTCCGTTCATTTAAATTTTCAATTGTAATCTGTTTTTTTATTCAAACAAATTATCTATTAATGTCAAACTTTGTTTCATTAATGCATTGCATATGTTTGTCTTGAATTCATCCATTCACTTTTATCATATTTCAACTATGCTTTTTGCTCTCTTTATGACATTCAACTCTTGCTAAAAGTTACAAGTCTTTAGAGGGAGGATGACGAAAACAATGCCTTAATCTCATACAGTATGCTTTTGGATAGACCTTGCTGATGATGTACAGGCGTTCTTTAAATCCTAAACACTGGAGTTATAAGGAAGATAATCCCTAGTCAACCCCTTCGAGCCAAAGAAGTAGGAGTTTCCTTTTTTACACAAAATAAAAACCTTTAATCAAAACCATGGGAAGGGTAGTCTCTCAGTTGATTCAAACACGCGTTTAGCCGCAAACTCTCATCTCGTAATACGACGAACGACATCAAAAAAATTCCTCTGGAATCAAAAGATAGTGATGGTTCCCTAGCACATAGGCAGTCATTATCTCTCAAAAAAAGGAAAAGCCCACTAAGTCAAAACCTACAAATGAGACTTAAGAAAAACTGGGGCATCCCGCTGACTATAATCTCAAAACAAGAACATTCAGGCAAAAATTAGGGATAACAAATCAAAATAAAGAGGTCACTACAAATCCTCAACAACATGAAAAAAATGGCGCAAAAATGACTGCCTTCTGACAAACTTAACTTGTCTGAACTGTGATGCGGTGGGAGAACTGACTTGAGGTTTTGCGTTTGTGTTTGCAAATGTCGCGTTTTAGCAAGAGTTGCCACCGACTTTTATTTTATCCAAAAGGAAAGGTAAAAAAGCACAGGAAAGACCTTTGAGATGTTTTCTTGAGTTCGGGGGGTAGATTATGAAAAGGGAAGGTGCTAGCACCCTTTCATCCATGGTTTTCCATGGGCTCTTAGTTACTTGCTTAGATCACTTGCTTTGCTTTTGAAATTGTTTGAAATGGTGCTTTGTGTTTGGTGTGATTTTGAAAGTATTTTGAAAAGAGGCCATCGTTTAGGAAATCTTTGTAATGATTCTCGTTCGTAAGAATGTATACAAAGATGTTTGTCTTTTGAAAAATGTTTCAATGTTTTGAAAGTTGTTTGGAAATGTTTTGAAATATGTGTGTGTTTGTTTTGAAAATAGCAAGGATTGTTTTGAAGAGAGCAAGTAACTTAGAAGCTATCTACCTACTCAAATGTCTTTCCTATGCATTTTTATTCCTTTGACATTGTTGATTTACCATTGATTTGGTAAACAACCCTATCTTTGGATGTTAAACGGGATGGGTGTGGGTCATCGTATGACCATGATAGCAATGTTGCCAAGTATCTTTAGCATTTTGAGGGACCAAGATCATTTGTTTAGGCAACCTTTTGATAGCGTCATCGAGGGACTATGATCTTTTGTTTTGTTTTGTTTTGTTTTACCAAGATACTTTGCATGCATACCATGGCCATTTTCTTTTAGACAACCAAGTGGGTGAAACCCTAAGGGTGCTTGTGTGCAATGTGTGTCATTTTACATGCATTTGTCTTGTATTAGGTCTTTTCTATTTGTTTGTTTTTTGTCTTATCATACAAACCCTAATTTACTACACAAATATATAAAGCGATAAATTGCGTAAATGTAAACTAAGCTATTACAACAATTATTATGGGAGGGGGATACAAGTTTTTTGAATGGGAGGGGGATACAACTATTACAACTATTATGGGAGGGGGATACAACTATTACAACCCAATTGAATTATTGTGTAAAATAAATAATTTATACAAATGTTTAAATATGCAATGCAATGTAATTATGCAAAAAATGTTTTGTATTTGATTTTTGTATGAGAAAATAATTTATGTAAACCCTAGAAAAAGGAAAAAATAATAGCATTATTTTTGGAGGGATGAAACCCTAGTTTTCAAATAAAATAAATATATGTTTCCTATTATTTATTTTGTCCATTTTTTGTACAAGAAAATAATAAATAATATTACATGTCAATATTAAAAATTATAATATGTATGAAAATAATTATTTTATGTGTGAAATAATAAAATAAAAACGTATAGTATTTATTAAATGTTTACAAGTTATTTTAAGAAAATGATTTCTATCTTATTAAATAAACTATTTTTATGCAAAAAATAATAAAAATAAAAAAATAAAAAAAGTGAAAATCAATAAAATATTTTTGGGTATTTTTTATCATTAAAAAAAATAAATGCAAGTAATAAAATAAAAATATGCAAGAAAAAAGTAAAAATATAAGAAATAAGTCAGGGGGTGCAAAAGGAATTCAGGGGGTGTGAAAAGCAAAACCAAAAAAAGCCAGAAATGCCAAAAAGCCCAAGCCAGCTCATCTTCATCCATGTCCTTCAGTTTGCGCGTGTTTCATGTACAAACCTGCAACTCTCACATACTTGCACAAAAGCAAAAACCCATAACACAAAACATGTAGCTTGTAATCTCACGATTCCAATGATATAAAATTTGTCACTTAAATCTAAAAGATCAGGGAGAATTTTAATGGCCCTAAATCGTGACCTAGATATTTCAGCAACTTCAAGGTTCAAATTCTCTTAGCTCAGTTAACATAAATGAAAAGTATGCATATGTACAGCTTCACCATGTTAAGGACTACATTTTTGCTTCACAAATCGTGGCTTGAGGATGCCTAAATAGAGAGATAAAGTTTTGAAAAATACCTCCTTCAGCTGGATTTGGATATGGCAATGCAGGGACAATAAGTGAGGCCTGAGGATCGTGTGAGCTTCCTTGAAGTTCCTTCAAGCTATTCCAATGCTTATGGGGCTTTGTGGATGGCCAGAACTTCCTACACAAGTCAATCTGCAACCTCCAAGTTTGAAAATGGAAATGTCTAAAACAGAGCTCACAGAACCAGGACAAGGGCTTGGATAGCTTTGGTAGGATGTATGGAAGGTGTTTGACATGTTGAAACAAGAAACACACGAGCCAAAAATGAAATGGCTAGTGTTTTGCAGAAACTGGCTGTTTGGGCAGAAAAATGAAGTTTTTGTGTTTTGGAGAGTTTTAGAGGTTATGCCTTCGTTTCTTAGCTTGTAACAAGTTTGTGAAGATCTCTAGAATGATATCAAGTCCATCCTTTATCAGCTTGTACAAGTTCCTTGACTTTTGCAACCTTTCTTGCTTTTGAAGAAAAGTGAGGTGACTTGTGCAAACATGCTTGTACTGCTTGCTTGCTAGATGCATAGAGTTGGTGTGCTTTGCTTGATATCTGTGGAAGTGTTTTGTACCAAAGAAACATGTCCATGGCTCAAGGTTGATTAAGTTGCAAAAAGCTTGCTTTATGAAAATGGCATTGTGAACTTTTGGCCATTTATGGAATAATCTCTTGTATAATGCTCCAAAGGCAAAGATAAAGCCCTTATCCTCTGAGTTTGAATTTAATTATGGAGTGTAGAAGGAGTTTAGGACATGTAATGCAAGGTACAAGCATGCAAGGATCTGATTTACAACTTGGTCTCATGTAAAAATGGCTTGAACAAAAGTGACAAAATGCCAATTCTCTTCTTCGATTCTCCCTAACCACAAATGATCTTGGAGAGTTCCTTGACATTTTGGAAAGCTTGCAATGTACTCTACAATCCATATTTGAAATGAATTTTTAGACACCTCTTGGAACTAGGTGAAAAATGTCCATGAAGTTAGGTTAAAAACCTGCCTAAATTAGGGCAAAATTTCACTAAGTTATTTAGTTCATGGACCCCTATTCACAAATTTATATCTTGAGATCCAAGCATCTTTTGGGAAAACTTTGTGAAGAAAATTTGTAGATTTCATAGAGGACTATAACTTTCATGTTGGAAGTTTTCTTTGAATCCAATTGCATCATGGTAAAAATATGGTGAAAAGTTGGGAAAAATAAGAAAATTGCCATACTTAGAAAATTTCTAACTTATGAAAATTTTTCAAATTAAAACCCTAATTTGCAAAATTGATTTTCTTGGTCAAAAAGTTTCATATTTTGACATGTCTTGATGAATTATGACCCTTGGCACTTGATTTTGACCAAAAAGTCAAAGTTTGACTTTTTAGTGTACAGTTGACTTTTGATCAGTTGACTACAAAATTCATCTGTCAATCCTATGAACTTGAGACCTTTTAAACCATGTGATTAGATCAAGATGATACCATTGAACCCTTGAAATCATTCTTGAACCCAATTGGCCATTGGCTAGGTTAAAAATCAGAAATTTCCCTTTCTCAGTCAAAACCCTAATTTTGACCATTTTGCCCTTTTGATGGTTTGACCAAATTTCTTGAGGAGTTGTGATCCAAACTTGATAAAATGGTTCATATGAGTCTAAAATGTTTTTATGGATCAAAAATTATGAAGTTTGACTGTAAATTGGCCATGGTTGACTTTTTCCCCAATACAGCTGATTTTTAGGTCAACTGTCCAATTGACTGGTCAAAAATGTGGTTCAAGGCTTGAAACTTAACACGAGCAATCTTAGGGGTACAAGATGATGTATGAAAGTAACATGAAGCTTTGATGGTCCAAAAATCCTTGTGCAAACTCAAACCCTAATTTCAGGTTATCAGTGCAAGGGGATGTCTCGAGTTGAGCAAACCCTAATCTTGTCTTGAGTCCAAGAAGTCTTGTGACGAAAATCTTAATAAATGAGAGGGAAAATTTTGGGTTACAACATGAAACATCACCAAAACGTCATTCCAGACTCAATTGGAGTTCAAACGCACAGTTAACTGAGTTTAGGACTGAAGAACGTCATGAAGAACGGGTGGGTACAAATACATTTTGAGCCTTTATCTTTTGTTTCTTAAACCATAAACCAAGCCACGTTACAACCCTTCAAAAGTCCTAATTGAAGCATGGATTAGTTCGAAATCATACTGTTACAAAAGGTATCCTGACTCCTGTAGAGCTTTACTCTAAATCTCGAGTTGAATTTTTCTTACAAAATTTCTTTACTTGCTAAAACGCATTTTAAAAAATTTCAAGACAAACATAAACTTTGCATTACTTGAATATCACTGTTTTCATATGGCTATTTGTTTGACAGCGGAGAAATTCACACAATGAATATGTAGTGAACGAAATCTCTCTCAATCACTTCAAGTGGGATGACACTTCCAATGACAAATCTCCTATCAACAAGGAGGCATGACATGTCACTATCCAAGCACACCTGGGACAGTCCTGTCAAGATTCCAAGAAATCTCTCAAGAAGTGGTGAATAACCAGGGGAAGGTCTCCATCTCCATTACTTGGGGCATTAAACGCCAATCTTAGCAAAGAGTTATGTACATTCAAATATTTCCTGGCAGTGCCACAAACACTCACTGCTAGAGGCAGTGACAAATCTCCCCAAAATCCTTCTCAAAGGATGATTCCCCAGTCAGATTTTCAATCTCTGAAAACCTCTTCCCAACTGAGTCGACTTCAAGAATCTTCGAGGATTTTTGCCATTGAAGTTTCCGCCTCTCCAACAGACTGAGCAACAAGGTTTATTTCCCCCAACAAACGGCAGGATTCCCCAGCTTAAGGTGGCCTTCCCGACTACTACATATCAAAGGACTCAACTCCTCTTCCCTAATAGAATACTCTACAATCCCCAGCAAAACACTGTGAAGCCTGGATTTCGACCAGATAACAATATAAGGTGCTGCGAAGCCTGGATTTCGACCAGATAGTAGTCCCCTTCTCCAAAAACACTATGAAGCCTGGATTTCGACCATATAACAGTATAAGGTGCTGTGTAGCTTGGATTTCGACTAGATAGTAGTTCCCTTCTTCAAAACTTGATCAAATGGTTCATATGAGTCTAAAATGTTGTTGTGGATCAAAAATTATGAAGTTTGACTGTAAATTGGCCATGGTTGACTTTTTCCCCAATACAACTGATTTTTAGGTCAATTGTCCAATTGACTGGTCAAAAATGTGGTTCAAGGCTTGAAACTTAACATGAGCAATCTTAGGAGTCCAAGATGATGTATGAAAGTCACATGAAGCATTGATGGTCCAAAAATCCTTGTGCAAACTCAAACCCTAATTTTAGGTTATCAGTGCAAGGGGATGTCTTGAGCTGAGCAAACCCTAATCTTGTCTTGAGTCCAAGAAGTCTTGTAAGGAAAATCTTGATAAATGAGAGGGAAAATTTCTGGGTACAACCGCTGCCCCTGTTCAATCTACTTGAACCTGAAGAGTTAGATTGGCGAGTTTTGCCGTTCGTGACTCGAAGGTAAAAGATGATTGGACACTAGAGTGCCCATAAATTTGCATTCGTCAAAGTGTAGTTGAGGGAATGGGCTTAAAGATTCCATTTGGAGAGGTGATAGAATCTTGTTGGAGATGGGCTTGTAGATGCCATCCAAGAATGTTTGTTGTAAATCAGAAGAATGAGCATCAGAATGGTATCCGTATCTGGAACGTATCTGAGCTGTATCTTGAACTTGACTCTGAATAAGTGATAGAATGGCAACCGTGTCTGGAGCGTATCTGAACTGTGAGAGTCTGAATAAGTAATCTGAATTGAGTGATAAAATGGCTTTCGTGTCTGGATCGTATCTAAGCTAGGGAAAATCAAAACAAGTGACAGAATGGAAATCGTGTCTGGAGCGTATTTGTGATGTATCTGAAATTGAAATTTGAATAAGTATCTGAATGGCTTCTGTGTCTGGAGCATATCTGAACTGTATCTTGACTTTGAATTCTGAATGAGTAATAGAATGACTTCCGTGTCTGGAGTGTATCTTTATTGTATCTTGAATTTTGAATCTGAATAAGTGACATAATGACTTATGTGTCTGGAGTGTATCTGTATTGTAATCTGATAGCTGAATATGAATGAGTAATAGAATGACTTTCGTGTCTGGAGTGTATCTTTATTGTATCTTGAATTTGAATTCTGAATGAGTAATATAATGACTTCCGTGTCTGGAGTGTATCTTTACTATATCTGAAATCTTTGAATATTGTTAATGATAGCTGTTAATCTTATCCTGAAAAGGGTAAAATGTTAGTTGAAACACAAAGTTATGTTGCATGAAATGTATGATGCAATAAATGTGCTTTATCAATGCTTATGATATATGAATGTAATGTATGCGCATGTAAGCTGATTAGTTGTATTGTTGAGGAAAATAAATCCTTGACTGCTGCCGGGGGAAATAAATCCTTGACTGTTGAGGATAAGAAATCCTTGGCGACTGTTGGGGATATAGGGATCCTTCATGTCTTGAAGTTGGAGTATTCGACAAAAATTCGGTTGTGAGCAATGCCATATACTGCTTGAGTAATCAACTTGGGGAATTCAGAGAATTTGATGACTTCTACTGGGGATTACACAATGGGAATCCTTATTCTATTGTGGAATAAAGAAAACTCTGATGAATTCTGCAGGGAAATAAGAATGAGAATCTTCATTCTGTTGAGGAGTAATGGAAACTCTGGCGACTTCACTGGGTAATTAAGAATGAGAATCTTCATTCTGTTGAAAAATAAAAACTATGTGGGGAAGAAGGCTTACTGCTGGGGAGTAGGTTCAGGAGTTTTCAGTCGTCTGCCACTCTACCGGGGAATTATCCTAGGTTGGGGAGAGACAAAAGTTAACTGTTATCTAGTTGATTTTCAGACTTCAAGACAACTTGCTGAGGAATTTAGAGAAACTGGACGGTTTCCGCTGGGGATTGATAGTTAGAAATTTTGGCACCGCTGGGGATTGGGAGTTTGAAGTTTAAACTCTGATGGGGATTAAGGATTTGAAATTTAGCTCCACTGGGGATCTAGATGATGTATCATAGGGATTTCTCCTGGAATAGCCTAAAGACGTTTTCCTATCCTTTCAATCTGTCAGTAATTGTTCTTTTCCATTCTGTTTATTTGTAAACAGTAATTATGTTCAAATGCATATGTTCATCAATGAATCATTGGACGTTTTTGCAAATAAAAACACAAGTGAAAAAGGCAAATAGTTTTATGTACTTTGAAAGAGATATCTTTGTATTTACTTTGAATAAGTGTTTTGTACAAAGGAGACAGACATCCTAGTAAGAGGATGGTGTCATAAATGAGAAAAAATTATACAAAGAAAGATAGCTATGTGTAATAAAAATCCCATGGGGTTCCCATTCTGCTATAGCCTTCATATCTCCGAATATTTTGTCCATTCGCTGCTTCGTCCGAAGATGATTGGATTGATCAGAAGCTCAGAGTTTGTCAGTGAAGAGATTATCCTTAAAGTGATCCGACGAGACATAGTCATACGCTTTAATTCCCTAACTTTTGCCTGGACCGCCCTTTCGAGTTTTCAGTCCACCGGGAAACCCTTTTTTGCCCAAGTCGCCCTTTCGGGTTTTCAACTTGCCGGGTGTACATATTTTTTTATTTTATCCCTAATTTTTGCCTGAACCTTTTGGTTCGTCGGGATGCCCTTGTTTTGCCTAGGTGTGTCAACCTAGCGGGTCTTTTATGCGTAGTATCTTTTGACTATGTCTGCGTTCGCAGGGTGTGGCAAGTCGTCACCGTCCATGGTGGTTAAGATCATCGCCCCACCAAAAAAGATGTTCTTGATTACAAGTGGTCCTTCGTAGGTAGGAGTCCATTTGCCCCTGGAATCACTTTGTGGCAAGATGATGCGCTTGATCACTAGATCTCCAACTTGATATATTTGGCGCCTGACTTTCTTGTTGAAAGCCTTGATCATCCATTTTTGATACGTCTGACCATGGCAAACAGCAGTAAGTCTCTTTTCATCAATCAAGTTTAGCTGATCAAGCCGGGTCTGAATCCAATCGTCTTCACTCAAACCTGCATCCTTCATGATTCTCAAAGAGGGAATCTGAACCTCGATAGGTAAAACAGCCTCCATGCCATATACCAAGGAATAGGGTGTTACCCTAGTTGATGTGCCAGCCGTGGTACGGTACCCGTGAAGAGAAAACGGTAGCATCTCATGCCAGTCCTTGTAGGTGACTGTCATTTTTTGTATGATCTTCTTGATGTTTTTGTTAGCAGCTTCAACTGCACCATTCATCTTTGGCCGATAGGGGGATGAATTGTGATGTTGAATCCTAAACTTCTCGCACAAGGCAGTGATCATAGTATTGTTAAGGTTTGTACCGTTATCAGTGATGATCCTTTCGGGGATACCGTACCGGTAAATAAGGTTCTGCTTGATGAAGCGGGAAACAACATTCTTAGTAACGGATGCGAAGGAAGCTGCTTCGACCCACTTTGCGAAGTAGTCAATGGCCACCAGAATGAAGCGGTGTCCATTAGAGGCTGTAGGCTTGATCTCCCCAATCATATTGATTCCCCACATAACAAAGGGCCAAGGAGTTGTTAATACATTTAGAGGAACCGGAGGCACGTGGACCTTGTATGCATAGATTTGACATTTATGGTAGGTCCGGGAGTGTTGATAGTAGTCTGCTTCCATGGTAGACCAGTAGTAGCCTGCCCGTAGAATCTTCTTTGCCATCGTATGCCCGCTAGAGTGAGTGCCAAAGGTGCCCTCATGCAATTCAGCCATAATCCTTTCAGCTTCAATCTTGTCCACACAACGGAGCATAATAGAATCATGATTGCATTTGTATAGGATGCCATTACTTAGGAAGAACTTAACTGAGAATCTCCTTAAGAACTTTTTGTCATTGACTGAAGCTCCTTCAGGATATTTTTGAGCCTCGAGATACCTTTTGACTTCATGAAACCATGGCTGGTCCACTACTTCTTCGGTATTAATCTCGTGGCAATGTTCTGGTTCATCCATCCGTTCAATAGAGATCTGGGGAGCCTCATTGTCCCAATCGAGTTTAAACATAGATGACATTGTAGCTAGAGCATCTGCTAGCTGATTTTCTTCTCGCGGGAAATGCTCGAAGGTAATCTGCTCGAAATGTGGTAGCAATGTCAAAACATGTTCTTTGTAAGGGATGAGGTTTGGATGCTTAGTGTCCCACTCTCCTTTGATATGACTGATGACCAAAGCTGAGTCCCCAAACACATCTAAAGATTTGATTCCCAAGTCTATGGCGGCCTTGAGTCCAAAAATGCATGCTTCATACTCTGCCATGTTATTCGTACAGTTGAAGCAAAGTCGGGAAGTGAAAGGAGTATGGCATCCTTCAGGAGATATAAGCACAACACCGATACCGTTACCAAGTGCATTGGAAGCCCCATCAAAGTACAGGGTCCATCGGGATCCTTGTTCAGGTCCGTCATATGGCCTGACTTCTTCAATGTTGTCCAATGTCATGATGTCTTCGTCAGGGAATTTGAACTTCATGGATTGATAATCTTCTACAGCTTGATGGGCCAGATGATCAGCTAGCAGACTTCCCTTTATAGCTTTTTGGTTCGTATACTGTATGTCATATTCCGTTAGGATCATCTGCCATCTGGCTATCCTTCCGGACAAAGCAGGCTTCTCAAAGATGTACTTTATCGGATCCATCTTAGATATCAACAAAGTGGTATGAGTCAACATATACTTCCTTAGCCGGCGAGCAGCCCATACCAAAGCACATCAAGTTTTCTCGAGAAGTGAATATCTTGTTTCACAGTCGGTAAACTTTTTGCTAAGATAATAAATGGCATGCTCTTTTCGGCCAGACTCGTCATGCTGCCCCAGTACGCACCCCATTGAATTCTCTAAGACGGTCAGATACATGATTAGTTGTCTTCCCTCGACGGGTGGCATCAGGATAAGAGGCTCTATTAAATACTCCTTGATTTTATCAAAAGCAATCTGACAGTCATCATTCCATCTAACTACCTAATCTTTCTTCAACAGCTTGAAGATTGGTTCCAGGTAGATGTTAGGTGAGAAATGAACCTAGAAATGTAGTTTAGGCGTCCCAAGAAACCTATGACCTCCTTCTCAGTGCGAGGAGTAGGCATTTCTTGTATAGCTTTGAATTTGGCAGGATCAACCTCGATGCCTTTGTTGCTGACAATGAAACCTAAGAGCTTACGGGACCGGACTCCGAATGTGCACTTGTTTGGATTAAACCTTAGCTTGTACTCCTTCAACCTGACAAACAGCTTTTGCAAGTGATCAAGGTGTTCTTCTTCAGTTTGTGATCGGGATATCATGTCATCTACGTAGACCTCTATCTCATGATGTATCATATCATGAAACAAAGCTACCATGGCACGTTGATAGGTTGCCCCGACATTCTTCAATCCGAATGGCATCACTTTGTAGAAGAACGTACCCCACTGTGTGACAAATGTAGTTTTCTCCATGTCCTCAGGTTCCATTTTGATCTGGTTATAGCCTGAGAATATGTCCATGAAAGAAAATACTTTGTGCTGAGCTGTGTTGTCAACCAGGATGTCGATGTGCGGAAGTGGAAAGTCATCTTTAGGGCTGGCCCTGTTTAAATCTCTGTAATCCACGCACATTCTCACTTTTCCATCCTTTTTAGGCGCGGGCACAATGTTGGCAACCCATTGTGGATAGGAAGTAACAGCCAGAAATCCAGAATTGAACTATTTCATAACTTCTTCTTTGATCTTCTCAGACATGTCAAGTCTCATGCGGCGGACCTTTTGTTTCACTGGTGGACTGTCTTCTCTTGTGGGTAGCGGTGAACCACAATGTCTGTATCGAGTCCCGACATGTCTTCGTATGACCAGGCAAAGATCTCAACATAATCATGCAACAGCTGAATCAGGCGCGCTTTGACATTCAGCTCTAGATTGGCACCCACTATGATTTCCTTCTTGTCTTCCTCAGTACCCAAGTTGATTGTATCCAACAGCTCCTCGTGAGGCTGAATTGTTCTTTCCTCTTGTTGTAGTAGTCTGGCCAATTCCCCGGGCACCTCACAATCTTCCTCACCTTCGTATTCGGCTTGGTAGATCAGATCTTCAGAGTCACTGAAGGCTATAGCAGTATCGTTACCCATGGGTTCCGGAATGGAAGGGTACCTGCATTTGTGAGTGTGGGTGTGTGTAAGGGATAACCATCTTAAAACAATAAAAATGTAAAAGAAAGACAATGAGCGCAAAAGGTTTATATATGAAAAAGCGTCCATGATTCATTTAAATGACATATGAAAATGAAATAAGAACCCTTACAAATGGATCGTTGTGCCTCGGGTAATACACAAGGTTTTTAAAGTATGAATTGTTTGTGAATTATTACAGTCCAATAGAAATGTAAAAGATAAATTACTGCGGTATGAAAGTAATTGGGATGAAGTCTTTGGCTTCCCAGTTGCACAGTCCTCCGCCAACAGTAGGAAATATCTAATCTTCCAGGCTGCCATCTTCTTCACTATCCTCTAGTGCATTAACCCCTTGGTGGTTGATCTTCACAAGTGGCCCTCCGGCACGGGCGCGGCGCACAGCCTTCTGACCAGTTGAGGTAAATCCCAAGCCAAACTTGTCTGATTTGTAAGGAATGTCTGGAAGTTGACCCCAGATGGTGCATCCCCCTTCTTCCACTACTTCCCTTGCATCCTTGAGAGATGACATTCGAGGTGGACGTCTTGTGATCACAGGAGTTGAGGATACCGCCTTGGTTGCTGCTACTTCAGGAGAGACTTCTTCAAAATGTTGGAAAGGGGTCTCAATGAACTCGCCATCTAATTCTACATATCAGAAAGAATTCAGATGACTAATCATATACTCCTCCTCCCCATGGACAATTATGATATTCCCTTAGACGGGGTATTTGAGCATTTGATGCAAGGTGGAGGTGACAGCTCCGGCATTGTGGATCCATGGGCATCATAACAGGCAAGAGTAAGAAGGACAAATGTCCATCACATAGAATGTCGAGTTGAATGTCTGGGTTCCCACCTTGATCGGGATGTCTACCTCCCCATGGACCATCCTCTTAGAGCCGTCAAATGCTCTCACGATTATATTGCTGGGTTTTAAAGCCAGCCCCTCACAATCCAACCTATCAAGGGCTTTCTTTGGCAAGACGTTCAGAGATGACCCAGTATCAACCAAGACATGAGCTAGGGTTGTTCCTCTGCACTCCACTGGGACATGTAGTGCGTCGTTGTGTTTTCTCCCTTTGGATGTCAAGTCTGCATCAGAGAAACCCAGGCCATTGTCAGCTGTCAAATTGGCCACACACTCTTGGAATTGATCCGCAGATGTCTCTTGCGACACATGAGCCGTCTTCATAAATTTTACCAAAGCTTTAGCATGTGCCTCAGAGCACAGCAGCAATGCTAACATAGAGATTTTGGAGGGGGTCTGCCCCAGTTGTTCGACCACATCATAATCACTCTTCTTAATGATCCTCAGGATTTCTTCCATCTCCTTCTTGGATGTTTCAAGAATAACTAGTGATTGAGCCTTCGTCAGGACAGGCTCCTCTTGAACATTCTTTCCTTTATTCTTAGCAGCGGAAGTAGGGATAGGAACTGTATTGTCTTTGTTGGCGGGTACACTTGCAGGTACAATCACTGGTGTGGAGGTAATCTTCGGAACAGCCACGGGTCCAAAGACTGCTGTTGAAGGAGCAATCTCTGGAGAAAAGATTCTTCCACTACGGGTAACCTTGCTTGTTCCGACAATGTTACTGATGTTGGAATTGTCCTCTTCGGAGCTCTCTTCTTCGGCAGTCGATTCAATCTGTTTGACACCATGGTAGTAGATTTCTCCACCATAATTCCATGGTACCTTTTTATCTGATTTGTAAGGGGTTGGCCTGGGCATTGTTATCTTCAACGGAGTAGTCACTGGAGCGGATGTAATCCTAACGGGTTTTTTAGGAACCCTGGAAGGATTGGCGTATATGGTTATTATTGAAACTTCTGGAACTGGAATGGGTGGAACAGGAGCTTTCTCAAACAAAATTTCTTGATTATCAATCAGTTGTTGGATACCTTTCTTCAACAGAGGGCAGTCAAATGATGAGGATAGGCAGACATGGCAATCTTTGTCACAACCTGGGAACACCTCAGCCTTTAACAAATTTAACTTGATGGTCGAGAGCGGAGTCAACAATTCATCCACGGTGTCAACAAATAAGTCTTCCTCAACATCACTGGCATTGTGTCCATGCCTAGGTGTGATACGGTGGGAGAACTGACTTGAGGTTTTGCGTTTGTATTCGCAAATGTTTCGGTTGAGCAAGAGTCGCCACCGACTTTTTATTTTATCCTAAGGAAAGGTTTAAAAAGCACATCAAAAACCTTTTGAGATGTTTTCTTGGGTTCGGGGAGTAGATTATAGAAAGGGAAGGTATTAGCACCCTTTCTATCCATGGTTATCCATGGGCTCTTAGTTACTTGCTTAGATCAACTTGCCTTGATTTTCAATTGTTTGAAATGGTGCTTTGTGTGTGTGTTTTGAAAAATGTTTTTGAAAAGAGGCCAATGTGGTGGCAACCTTTGTAATGATCCATGTTGGGATGTATACAAAAGTGTATGTCTTTTGAAAAGTTTTCCATGTTTTTGTTTTTGAAAGTTGTTTTGAAAGTGTGGTTTAAAAATAGGCAAGCGTTTTTGTTTTGCAAGTTGGCGAGTACCCAAGAGCTATCTATCCTAAATTTCTCAAAGATCTTTGCTATGTTTTTAACCCTTTTAACAATTTTGTTCCACCATTGTATTTGGTGGGCAATCTTGTGTTAGGATGTGAAAGGGACAGGCGTGGGTCGTCGTTTAGACTATAATTGCAATAGTGCTAATTATCCTTGGGCAATTTCTTTAAGGGACTTTGATCATTTTAGGCAAAAAAAAGCGTCATCGAGGGACTATGATCATTTGAGTTATTTGTTTTGCCCAAAGAGACCTAACATGCAATATGGCCTAATTTTGAAAGGCAACAAGTGGATGTAACCCTAGGGGTGTTAGTGTGCAAGTGTGTTTTATTGCATGCAAGAGCTTTTCTTTGAATTAGGTTTTTCTATTTCATTGATTTTATCTTGCCATACACGTCCTAATTACTAGCAATAAGGAGCGGAAATGTAAAATCCTACGCTATTACAATAATTAGGGGAGGGGGATACACATTTGTACATGGGGGGTTCAACGAGAAAAATAGACAAAAAAGAAAATAGCAAAAAACAAGATATATAGAGAGAGAGAGAGGGAGCCCGCGCGCTGCTGGGAGGTCATCAGAAGTTCTGACTCAGATCCGCTGCCAGATGATCAACCTGTTAGTGAAACTGGATGAGTCAGAACTTCTGACTCTAGCACCTGCAAAATAGAACCTTGTTAGTGGGGAAACTAGAAGTTCTGATTTCCCTGCGCTGTAAGACAGAAGTTGGTTAGTGGAGAAACCAGAAGTTCTGATTCTGTTGAAAAGGCAATAACTCTCAGAGGTTCTGATATCATTGACAGCAAGACAGGCTTCAGATATGCTAACGTCAAAGTCAACATTTGGCTTTTTCCTGTACTAATCAGAACATCTGTAATGCTGTTGTTATTCCACAAAACAGGAAACATGTTTGGAACAGATCCAGCAAATACAAAAATGTTTCAGAGGTCAGAACCACCAAGGTCACAGGCAAGTCCTATACTGGCTCAGAACGTTCTGAGGTATGAAAATCCTCAGAACATAAACAGCAATAACATGATATTTACATTATGTTTATTTGAGTATGCACAGCTGATGATGCTTAACAGCGTAATGAGGGTCAGCAGGTGCTTACCTGACTGTTGGAAAAGTTTGTGGGTGAAAGTTAGCTTTTGGTTCTGGTGGTGTTCTAGACAGATTTTCTTTGAAAGGGCTGGTAAAGGCGTATACGTATGTAGGGTTAGAAGTTTGGAAAGGGTGTTTTTGGTTTACAGAAAAAAAAACTGGATATTTGATGAAGTTTGAAGGTGAGAAACTCAAAGTTATGAAACAAAACTGGAGATTTTGGCAGAGTTTCAGAACACTATGTTGCTAGGAGTTCTGTTTCTCACTTAGCAATTTTTCTGTTTCTTTTCCTTGAACGCCTTTTGCAGTGGTGAAAGCTCTCTATTTATATGCAAAGTTCTTGTGGATGCCTTGGACATTAAAGGCGCCAACAGAGTTTGAATTTGTTCTTTGACAGAAATTCCTGGGAAGTTGTGATACAGATAGCTTTTAGCCTAGGTTGCAGCAGCAGGCGTAGATTGGGGAGAAGTGACCTCTGAAGTGGGTGGTGGCGTGAAGCCCCATGCCAGAATCTGTCCAAAAGCGTTTTCCCAGCCACACGTGAATGTTCAGGAGTGGTTGGAAGCATTAATGGGCATTAAATGGTGACAAGACCTATCAACATCAACATTCTGGTAATGGAAACCAGCGTTGAATCAGCAGCGTAAACCATGCTCTGGCCTTGGCTTCCTGCTGTCTTAGTAAGCTCTGGAGATTCTTTGTCAGTGTAACACCCACTCTTCTGATCTTTCATCTTCTGATTTCAACCTGTTCTGAAGGAGCCTTCAGACATTCCTGCTTCTCTTGCATTCCTTTAGCAAATTCTGACTGAGCTTGTGTAACTGCTGAAAGGGCATGTTCTGTTTGAGGCTTACCTACTGCTCCACGTTTACAACTTCTGACTAAACTGATGTAGCTGCTGAAGAGCCAACTTCTTACCACGCTGAGCCAAGCTTGCAACTTCTGAGCGTTTTCATCTGGAATGGGTCCAGAAGTTCTGAAGCGCTGATTTTTCTAAAAACACTTATTTTAGAGAAACATTCTAAGTACTTGGAATTTGATTTTTCTCAAGATAAAAGCGTTGTTTCTGGAGTTCGTGAGCTCATCTTGCTCTTGTAAGTGGCTTGCTTGGGCAAAGGGATAACTCAGGACTTGGATTTGTTTCAGGGGGACCTTGAAAATCCAAGATGGTTTCTTGAAGAAAGGGAGGGCAAATTTTGGAGTACAACAGTTGCCCCTGTTCAATCTTCTTGAACCTGAAGAGTTAGATTGGCAATCTTGCCTTTCGCGACTCGAAGGTAAAAGGAGATTAGACACTAGAGTGCCCGGAAATTTGCACTCGCATGTTGGAGTATCAGCGAACGTGATGGCGGGAATGGGCTTATAGATGCCATCTGGAGAGGTGGTGAATAGGGAGATGGGCTTATAGATGCCATCTGGAGATGTGACAGAACTTTGTCGGGAATGGGCTTACGGATGCCATTAGGAAGTGTTGATCGCACAAGAGATCCCTTAGCGAGAGCTTTATGTATCTGAGAAAGGCAGATGTTTTCCTGGCTTGTTACATGTGTTTGATCTTCAATCTCCTTATGTAGATATGCCCTGGCTGGATACAGGTATCAAATCTACAATCGGTTGCTCACAGATGTGCCCTGGCTGGATACAGGAGTCGAATATGGAAATGTTTGTAGTTGATAGATGTGCCCTGGCTGGATACAGGAATCGAATCTTTGAACTCTTCAGACGTGCCCTGGCTAGATACAGGAATCGAGTCTGGAAATGTGGTCAACAAATATGCCCTGGCTGGATACAGGAATCGAATCTGGAAATGTTGTAGTTGATAGATGTTCCCTGGCTGGATACAGGAATCGAATCTTCGAGCTCTTCAGACGTGCCCTGGCTAGATACAGGAATCGAGTCTGGAAATGTTGTAGTTGATAGATGTGCCCTGGCTGGATACAGGAATTGAATCTTTGAACTCTTCAGACGTGCCCTGGCTAGATACAGGAATCGAGTCTAGAAATGTTGTAGTTGATAGATGTGCCCTGGCTGGATACAGGAATCGAATCTTTGAACTCTTCAGACGTGCCCTGGCTAGATACAGGAATCGAGTCTGGAAATGTTACAGTTGAAGGTAGTTGTCTTTGGGATTGTCTTTTTCCCTGAAAAGGCAAAACATAAGTTGTATGCAATGTCATGATGTATGATATGCATGATGTTTCAACATGAGACAGCGTTGTATGTACTTTATCATGTAAGTAAGCAAGATGTATGAAAGTGTGAAATGTTTATGAATGTGACTTCGTCTTAGGAAAATAAATCCTTGACGATCGGCCGGGGAATTGTCTTGTGGAAGAGATATTCTGCTGAAGTTTTTGATGAGAGGCCTGCTGAGGACGACTTCAATGATGAATTCCGCTGGGGATAATGATGATAAACTCTGTTGGGGATACCAAAGATAAACTCCGCTGGGGAATACCAAAGATAAACTCCGCTGGGGATTGAAAGAACCTCGCCGAGGGCGATCTTCCATGGAAATTAGCTGAGGATAACCCAGTTATAAGCCCTTGTGAGGAATAACTCTGACTAAAGCTCGGGAGAGATGTCCGTATTCTGCAGGGAACAAGCTTCCAGAATCTACTGAGGATAAGTTTTTAAGACCTGCCGGGGAAGCTTTTGGAATTGTACTGGTAAATGGTTCCACTGGGGATGATGGTATTCCGCCGGGGAAAGTATTGCTGAATCTTGTCTTATTCTGCGGGGCGTTGAGATGATTTGGTCATATTCCTCAGTCGAATCTACCTTGGTACCTTGGCGGACAAAGCAACCAGACTGCATCAGACAACCTTACATTGCCCTTGTTTCTGATGTCACCTGTAATTGATCTTTTGCAAACGTTTATAAATTAGCAATTTAATGTCAAATGCATATATAAAAAATGAACATTGGACGTTCTTCGCAAGACAAAACAGAAAAAAGAAAAAAACAATGGCAACTTGTATGGACAAGTGAATTTGTATTGATTTGAATTTTGCCTGTGAATAGGCGTTTCTGTACAAGAAGCTGACATCCTAGTAAGAGGATGCCGCCGAATAATCACAGAATTTACAATTTTTGAAAAGAAAACAAAACAGCTATGTGAACAATCCCACTGGGTTCCAACTCTGCTATTGCCTTTATGTCTCCAAGCATCTCATCACTTTGCTGCTTGGTTGAAGATGAAGCTGATTGGTCGATGCCGAAATCGGAGCCAGATAGTTGATACCGAATTCCGGATGCAAAGTGATCCCATGAGACATAGTGTTACGCTTTATCCCTAACTTTTGCCTGGACCGCCCTTTCGGGTTTTCAGTCCACCGAGATACCCATTTTTGCCCAAGCCGCCTTTTCAGGTTTTCGACTTGCCGGGTGTACAGATTTTTTTCATTTCATCCCTTATTTTTGCCCAAACCCTTTTGGTTCGTCGGGAAGCCCTTATTTTTGCCTAGGTGTGTCAACCTAGCGGGTCTTTTATTCATGCGTAGTATCTTTTTACTATGTCTGCATTGGCGGGGTGAGGAAGGTCGTCACCATCCATGGTGGTTAGGATCATGGCTCCTCCTGAGAACACATGTTTAACCACAAATGGCCCTTCGTAAGTAGGGGTCCATTTGCCCCGGGGATCACTTTGAGGAAGGATGATGCGCTTGATTACCAAGTTCCCAACTTGATATTCTTGTGGTCTGACCTTCTTGTTAAATGCCCTGATCATTCGTTTTTGATACGTCTGACCATGACAGATAGCGGTGAGCCTCTTTTCGTCAATCAGGTTTAACTGATCAAGTCGAGTCTGGATCCAGTCATCTTCATTTAAGTCTGCATCTTTAGTTATCCGGAGAGAGGGTATCTGGACTTCAATGGGCAAGACTGCCTCCATGCCATAGACCAAGGAGAAAGGAGTTGCCCCAGTTGACGTCCTCGCTGAGGTACGGTACCCATGAAGAGCAAATGGTAACATTTCGTGCCAATCTTTATAGGTCACTGTCATCTTCTGCACAATTTTCTTGATGTTCTTATTAGCTGCTTACACAGCCCCATTCATCTTCGGCCGGTAGGGAGAAGAATTGTGGTGCTGTATCTTGAATTGTTCGCAGAGTTCAGTGATCATCTTATTATTGAGATTGGTACCATTGTCCGTGATGATTCTTTCCGGGACGCCGTATCGACAGATCAGATTATGCCGGATAAAACGTGCCACGACGCTCTTGGTTACCGTTGCGTAGGAAGCTGCCTCAACCCACTTCGTGAAGTAATCGATTGCCACCAAGATGAAGCGATGCCCATTGGATGCTGTCGGTCGGATCTCACCGATCATATCAATGCCCCACATTGCAAAAGGCCAAGGTGCAGTCAAGACATTCAGAGGGACTGGGGGAATATGCACCTTGTCAGCATAGATCTGGCATTTGTGACAAGTTCGAGAGTGTTGGTAACAATCGGCTTCCATTGTGGACCAGAAATATCCTGCCCGTAGGATTTTCTTTGCCATGGTATGTCCACTGGAATGTGTTCCGAATGTACCTTCATGCAGTTCTAACATGATTTTCTCTGCTTCAGCCTTATCCACACAACGTAGTAGAGTTGAATCATGATTCCGTTTGTAGAGGATACCATTGCTGAGGAAGAATTTTGCCGCAAACCTCCTCATGAACTTCTTGTCATTGACAGATGCACCTTCAGGGTATTCCTGAGCTTCCAAGTACCTCTTCACCTCATGATACCAGGGTTTTTCAGTTGCCTTCTCGGCTTCGAGGTCGCAACAGTATGCCGGTTTGTCCAACTTCCAGATGATGATCCGGGGAGCCTCATTGTCCCATTTAACCTTGAACATTGAAGACATCGTAGCCAGTGCGTCCGCTAGCTGATTCTCCTCTCTTGGGAAGTGTTCAAAAGTTATCTCCTCGAAGTGGGGAAGCAATGTCAATACATACTCCTTGTAAGGAATAAGATTTGGGTGTTTCGTATCCCACTCGCCTTTGACCTGATTGATCACGAGAGCGGAATCTCCGAAGACACTCAGAAATTTGATCCTTAAGTCGATTGCAGCTTGTAGACCCATGATACATGCCTCGTATTCTGCCATGTTGTTGGTGCAGTTGAAACATAATCGGGCGGTGAGTGGGGTATGAGTTCCTTTGGGAGATATGATTACAGCGCCGACGCCGTTACCCAAAGCATTGGAGGCTCCGTAAAAATGCATAGACCATTGGGATCCTTTCTCAGATCCTTCATCTGGTCCAGGTACTTCACAGTCAGTTACCACCATGATGTCTTCGTCCGGAAAATCAAAGTTCAATGATTGGTAATCGTCCACAGGTTGGTGTGCCAAATGATCTGCCAGTACACTTCCTTTAATTGCTTTCTGAGTTGTATACTGGATATCATATTCTGTTAAGATCATTTGCCATCTCGCTATTCTTCCAGACAGAGCGGGCTTTTCAAATATGTACTTGATGGGATCCATCTTTGAAATCAACAAAGTGGTGTGAGTAAGCATATACTGTCTCAGCCGGCGAGCAGCCCATACTAGAGCGCAGCAAGTTTTCTCAAGCAGTGAGTAACGAGACTCACAGTCGGTAAACTTTTTGCTCAAGTAATAAATAGCGTGCTCTTTTCGGCCGGACTCGTCATGCTGTCCCAGCACACACCCCATTGAATTGTCAAGTACTGTCAAATATAATATTAGAGGTCTTCCTTCCACTGGTGGCATAAGAATGGGTGGCTCTTGGAGATATTCCTTTATCTTTTCAAAGGCAGCCTGACATTCATCGTTCCAATGTACTACTTGATCTTTCTTCAGTAATTTGAAGATTGGCTCACAAGTAGCAGTCAGATGTGAGATGAATCGGGCAATGTAATTCAGTCGTCCCAGAAAGCCTCTGACTTCTTTCTCTGTCCTTGGAGTTGGCATCTCTTGTATGGCTTTTACCTTGGCAGGGTCCACCTGAATTCCTTTATCACTCACAATGAAACCTAGCAATTTTCTGGACCTCACCCCAAAGGTGCATTTGTTGGGATTCAACCTCAGCTTATATAACTTCAGTCGGTCAAATAGCTTCCTCAGATGATCAAGTTGCTCCACCTCAGTTTGAGACCTTGCAATCATGTCATCAACGTATACCTCAATCTCATGATGGATCATATCATGAAATAAAGTAACCATGGCACGTTGATAGGTTGCCCCAGCATTTTTCAATCTGAATGGCATGACTTTGTAACAGAAGGTGCCCCACTGAGTCACAAAGGTAGTTTTTTCCATATCTTCCGGGGCCATCTTGATCTGATTATACCCTGAAAAACCGTCCATGAAGGAGAAAACCTTATGTTGAGCAGTATTGTCAACGAGAACGTCAATGTGAGGTAGGGGAAAATCATCCTTGGGGCTTGCCCTGTTTAAATCCCTGTAGTCAACACACATCCTGACTTTACCGTCCTTCTTCAGTACTGGCACCACATTGGCAACCCATTGAGGGTAAGAAGTTACTGCTAGAAATCCGGCATCGAATTGCTTCATAACCTCAGCCTTGATCTTTTCGGACATCTCTGGGTGCATACGGTGGACCTTTTGTTTTACCGGAGGGCAGTCTTCCTTAGTTGGCAGGTGATGAACTACAATGTCGGCGTCCAAACCAGGCATATCTCCATAGGACCAAGCAAATACCTCCATGTAATCATGTAGCATCTGGATCAATCGTTGCTTTACGCTGAGCTCTAGATTAGCCCCAATCTTGACCTCCTTCCTATCTGTCCTAGTACCCAGGTTAATTGTTTCCACAGGCTCTTCATGTGGTTGAATAGCCCTCTCTTCCTGGAGTAGCAGTCTTGCGAGTTCACCAGGCACTTCGCAATCATCTTCACCTTCGTCCTCGGCCAAGTTGATCGGATTCTCGAAGTCATAACTGGCGGTAGCAGAGCTGTTACCAGTGAGATCCAGAGTGGATTGAGACCTGTATAAGTGAGTGTGTGTAAATATAGCTGTTTTGCAATATATAACACAGAAATAAAAGGAGCACAAGATTTGAAATGCAACAAACGTCCAATGTTTTGATTGATGATATATGGAAATGTCATACAAAAAGCCCTCACAAATGGAGCTACGATGCCCCGGGTAGGACACCGAGCCAATAAAAGTTTTAACACATTGTTTGTTACAAATTGAAAATCAAAAGAGTTAATTACTGCGTGATAAATGTGATAGGTGTAAAATCCTTTGCCGTCCAGTTGCTTGGTCCGTTGCTGGTAGTCGGGTAGATCCAACTGTCAAATTCTGCTTCCTCTACATCCTCCTCAATAGCATTCACCCTTGGACTGGTGATAAACACTGGAGTCTTTCTGATCTTGTCCTTGCGCACAGTCCTCTGAGCCTCTGCAGTAAAGCCCAGTCCAAACTTGTCGTTCTTTTGAGTAAAGTCAGGAAGCTGACCCCAGTTCGCACAATTGCCTTTCTCGATTACAGCCCGGGCATCCTTCAAGGATGCCATCTTTAACGGAAAGTCTTCTTCAACCACTGCTTCAGCCGATGCCAAAATTGGAGGTACCTCCTCAAAATGTTGAAAGGGGGTTTCGATAAACTCCCCGTCCATCTCGATATACCAGAATGAATTTAAGTGACTAACCATGTATTCCTCTTCACCCTGCACAGTAACAATCTTTCCTTTGACAGGATATTTGAGCTTTTGGTGGAGAGTGAGGGTTACTGCCCCAGCCTTGTGAATCCAGGGGCGACCTAACAAGCAGGAGTAAGATGGACGAATATCCATTACATAGAACGTTGAGTCGAAGACTTGGGAACCCACACGAATAGGAATGTTTACTTCGCCGTGCACCATCCTCTTAGAACCGTCGAAGGCTCTAACAATGATGTTACTAGGTTTCAATTCCAAACCTTCGCAATCCAAGCGATCCAATGCCTTCTTAGGCAAAACATTCAGGGAAGAGCCGGTATCCACTAATACGTGTGCGAGCGTAGTGCCCCTGCACTCTATAGAGACGTGCAGGGCATCATTGTGATTTTTCCCTTTGGGGGTGAGGTCAGCATCCGAGAACCCCAAGCCATTGTCAGCCGTCAAATTAGCCACACAGTCGGTGAATTGATCCGCAGAGGTCTCTTGCGGTACATGAGCCGTTTTCAGGAATGAAATCAGGGCTTTTGCATGGGCCTCTGAGCATAGTAGTAACGATAGCATAGAGATTTTGGAGGGAGTATGCCCCAACTGTTAAACAACGTTAAAGTCACTCTTTTTGATAATTTTAAGAATTTCCTCCATTTCTTGTTGGGAGGCTTCCACAGCAGTCTTTTTTGGTGCCTCCGTCCTGGCAGGAAAATCGGTAGCAACTTCTTTGCCCCGAGTATCAGAGGACTCGACGGCAGTAGTAGACACAGGAACTTGAATTGGAACATGCACACTTGCGGGTGTGATGGTGAGAGGTTTTCAAATAACTGGCGGTGCAATGTCAGGCGAGAAGAGCCTGCCACTGCGGGTAACCTTGGCGGGACCAGTGATGTTACTGATACTGGTATTGGTGTTGAACTCCTGCTTCACCCCAAGCACATACACATCGGCCCCATAATGCCATGGGACCGCTTTATCAGACTCATAGGAGAGAGGCCCCGGAACAGTAATAGTAATGGGTGCAACAGACATAATTCAGATTGGCTTCCTCGGGGGAGCTTTGGTAGGATGGTAAATTGTGACAATAGATACTTCTTCAGTGGAAACAAACGGAACAACAGTTTTCTTGAACATAATTTCCTTGCTATCCATCAGGCTTTGGATGCCTGATTTCAGCAGTGGACAACTGGTAGGGATAGCAGCACACAGGAGGCAATCCTTACTACAACCTGGAAATAAACCGGCTAGTAGTAAGTTCCTTTTAACAGTCAACAGAGGGGTAGCAACATCATTCACTGAAACAGCATACAACTCCTCTTCAATGGCATTCACTCTATGCTGGGGCATAGGAGCGGTTACAACATTCGGTTTTTCAGGCACTTCAAACTAAATTTCCTTTGCGTCGATAAGATCTTGCACTTTGTTTCTCAAGGCCCGGCAATCATCAGTAGTATGCCCGGGGCTATTAGAATGATAAGCACAACGGGCACTTGGGTTATACTTAGGAGATGCAGTATTCACGACTTTAGGAGCTTCTTTTATGGTCACCAAGTTGGTTGATAACAATTGGGGTAAAATTTGTGACAAGGTCATACTTAACCGAGTATACTGTCTCTTGGGTCTTTCACCTCTTTGTTGATTGTACTGCTGAGGAGCAGCAACAGGTTTTGAAATGACCAGAGCATTGACGGCTTGGCGACTTTCTGGCTTGACTTGTCTTCTGGGACCATAGACGGCACTTGCTTCCTTCTTAAAAGGCCTCCTCTCAGTACTTGCAGCAACACCCTTCTGAATCTTTCCTGACTTGATGCCAGCTTCTATTCTTTCGCCCGTTAAGATTAAATCGGTAAACCCCGCGGAAGAGTTACCAATCAGATGATTGAAAAATGGCCCAGATAGGGTCCCTAGAAACATATCAACAAGTTCACGATCGGTTAAAGGAGGCTGCACCCTGCCAGCCAAATCCCTCCATTTTTGTGCGTACTCTTTGAATCCTTCGCCTGTTCCTAACGACATACCCTGAAGTTGGGTACGAGTAGGGGCAAGGTCAGAATTGTATTGGTATTGTTTGTAGAAAGCGGTGGCCAAATCTTCCCAATTTCGAACGCTGGTTCCTTCTAGCTGATAAAACCACTCCAACTGAGCTCCAGAAAGACTGTCTTGAAAGAAATGAATCCAAAGGTTTTTATCTGCCGTATAGGGTTGAATTTTTCTCACGTAGGACCTGAGATGCATTTTGGGACAGGACAGCCCATCATACCTCACAAACACTGGCACTTTGAATTTTGGGGGAATCACAATCCCAGCAACCAAACCCAAGTCTTCAAAATCCAAACCCGGTACCCTTTGTAGCTCCATGGAGGCCAACCTGTCTTCTAGCCCTTTGTATTTATCATCAGCTGGAGGGTATTGCTGATTGGTATAATCTTCATCCTCTTCGACCTCCTCTTCTTCCGCATCAGACTCGGAAGGTACTGCAGCTCCACCTCCTTTGCTGGTTCCTTCATCAGAGATAGGAGGAAATTCAAGTACTCTCCGAGCTTCTCCGTCAAATCTTCTCCCCAAAGTAGCCATCCCGAGTCTCTTTTTCTTCTTTTTCACTGGGTCTTTGTTCCCCAATTGAGTCTTGATATCCTCCTGACCCTTAGCTAAGGTCATCAGGAGTTGCTGGAACTGTGCATTCTGAGCTTGTAGGTCTTTGACTGTTTGCTCGAGATCCATCCTGCTGATGTAACCAGCAGACAGATAAGGAAACTTGGGGTGAGACCTGCTTATGCACATGATGAATGGTATGCTTATGTATGCAATGCATTCAAGGATTTAGGACATTCAAAATTGTTTCAGACAAAGAAGAACGCACGTCATATTAACAAGAAGAAATTTGTTAGTACATAAATGCCCCATGGGCCAAATGTTACAAAATAACTTCTCAGGGCAAAAAGACATTGCGCATCCTTTTTGGTGTGATGTAGGTGTTGAGGGCCTCTTGCTCCTGGAGTCGGCGGGTAAGCTCTAGAACCTTCTTCTCACTGGCGTAGAAGCTAGCTTCAAAAGTATTCCGTTCTTCCTTGAGCTGAATCCAACTTTTCTGCATTTCTTCCCATGATGTAGGCATGTATGGATGTAGGATGGTGTAGGGAACCTCTCCTTCCTTGACGGGCTCTTTAATCACAGGGAGAACATGAGGATAAGGCATCATCAGACTTTGGGCTCGGGCTCGTACCCACTTGAGATAAGGCTCAAGAGGGATGGAGTTCTTGTGTCCCAGAGTCTTGCTATCAACCTTGTTGAGCTTTCCCCAAGCTCTGATGAATCTTTGGCGAAGTCCTTGCGCATCGTTGTCGAAGTCGATAACTAGGTCAGGAATCAACATGTCATGAGGACCATCCCTCCGTGCATATCCAAATTGTCTTAAAGCTAGGTAAGGGTTGTAGGTGATACCTCCTCTAATTCCAAGTAAAGGAACATTAGGAAATTCTCCGTAACGATCGACGATGATGACATTTTCTCTGGACCGAGAACACCAATGTACATCATAGTGAGTAAGAGTCATCAACCGTTGGGACCACCTTGAGCCTTGGTCGTTCTTCAAGACAGATTGTGGAAGGTGCAAAATAAACCACCTTGCAAGGAGAGGAGTACAGCACATGAGAACACCCCTCTTTCTCATTGTTCGTGTGTAAAATGAGTGAAGGGTGTCCCCAAGCAATGTTGGTATTGGATTTCTGGACAAGAAGATTTTGACGGCATTGACATCTACCAATTGGTCAGGATTTGGGAACAAGACCAACCCATAGATAAGGAGTGCCACAATTTCTTCAAAGGCTTGTAGGTCCAATGAATTCCAACATTCTTGTGCCTTCTCAAACAAGAATTTTGCTAAGAATCCCTTGACTCCGCTTCTGGTTTCCCAATGCCCCTTGATGTCGGAAGGCTGTAGATATAATGCTCGAGCAACATCTTCAGGCTTTGGTTCCTTTTCCGTACCGTTGAAAGGTAGTTGATTAAGGATAGGAATTCTCAGGAGTTGAGAAAACTCCTCCAAAGTGGGCACCAATTGGTAATCGGGGAAAGTGAAACAGTGGTGAAGAGGATCAAAGAACTGGAATAGCACTTTTATCATGTCTTCTTCAATGTTGGTGTTGACTAGGCTGAGCAGTCTACCATGTCTTTCACTGAAGGATGAGCTTTCCGGAATTCTTGAGGTGAGCTCCTTGAGTTGAGGAGAGATTCTCACAAGGTTGACTTGAATGGTTTTTCTGCGAGGAACTTCCATGACCTACAAAACAGGAACAAAGATGAAGATCCAAAACCCTTGAAATGGTTAGTGAATGCGTATGATGTTTTATGATGTCCATGATGCATGCACAAAACATATGTACAAGCAAATCACACCAAACCCTAGTTTCAGGCTTGCATGAGGTTTCATAGGTAAGTACCCTCTTGAGTGTAGTTGGCTTAAAAACCTGTCCTATAAATAATAACCAGGTTCTAAGGAGCTCAATATCACTGGATTGTTTTCATTGTTCATTGTTTTGGTTTAGCCACTTAACTAGCGACCAAAATATTCCAAGAAAACAACCCTTAATAAGTGTAGTATCGAGTATCTACCAACTTCGGACTGCACCAAAGCCGGTCATCTCACTACCCCTAATAAAATGCCAAGATGGTCAAGTAAGGTTCTAGGTCATTAGTGCTTAGTGACATCACTCAGCGGCCCCGTACTCTCCTTGATTGGACTCAAGGGTTATCGGTAATCACAAATATGTCACACTAATATAGCTATTGCTTCGATCGTGTCGGTATACCCCGCACAGTTTCCACAACGTATTGCTATCTATGAATGTTTCCCAAAATCCGGGTGTAGGATTGAAAACCCAAACAAGAGAGCAAAAATGTAAAGCAATCAAGACAAACAATTAATCATGCAAGAGGGTGATCTAAGCCCTAAGGTTACTCCACTTTTAAAAATTCCCCAGCAGAGTCGCCAGTTCTGTGATACGGTGGGAGAACTGACTTGAGGTTTTGTGTTTGTATTCGCAAATGTTTCGGTTGAGCAAGAGTCGCCACCGACTTTTTATTTTATCCTAAGGAAAGGTTTAAAAAGCACAGCAAAAACCTTTTGAGTTGTTTTCTTGGGTTCGGGGAGTAGATTATAGAAAGGGAAGGTATTAGCACCCTTTCTATCCATGGTTATCCATGGGCTCTTAGTTACTTGCTTAGATCAACTTGCCTTGATTTTCAATTGTTTGAAATGGTGCTTTGTGTGTGTGTTTTGAAAAATGTTTTTGAAAAGAGGCCAATGTGGTGGCAACCTTTGTAATGATCCATGTTGGGATGTATACAAAAGTGTATGTCTTTTGAAAAGTTTTCCATGTTTTTGTTTTTGAAAGTTGTTTTGAAAGTGTGGTTTAAAAATAGGCAAGCGTTTTTGTTTTGCAAGTTGGCGAGTACCCAGGAGCTATCTATCCTAAATTTCTCAAAGATCTTTGTTATGTTTTTAACCCTTTTAACAATTTTGTTCCACCATTGTATTTGGTGGGCAATCTTGTGTTAGGATGTGAAAGGGACGGGCGTGGGTCGTCGTTTAGACCATAATTGCAATAGTGCTAAGTATCCTTGGGCAATTTCTTTAAGGGACTTTGATCATTTTAGGCAAAAAAAGCGTCATCGAGGGACTATGATCATTTGAGTTATTTGTTTTGCCCAAAGAGACCTAACATGCAATATGGCCTAATTTTGAAAGGCAACAAGTGGATGTAACCCTAGGGGTGTTAGTGTGCAAGTGTGTTTTATTGCATGCAAGAGCTTTTCTTTGAATTAGGTTTTTCTATTTCATTGATTTTATCTTGCCATACACGTCCTAATTACTAGCAATAAGGAGCGGAAATGTAAAATCCTACGCTATTACAACAATTAGGGGAGGGGGATACACATTTGTACATGGGGGGTTCAACGAGAAAAATAGACAAAAAAGAAAATAGCAAAAAACAAGATATATAGAGAGAGAGGGAGCCCGCGCGCTGCTGGGAGGTCATCAGAAGTTCTGACTCAGATCCGCTGCCAGATGATCAACCTGTTAGTGAAACTGGATGAGTCAGAACTTCTGACTCTAGCACCTGCAAAACAGAAGCTTGTTAGTGGGGAAACCAGAAGTTCTGATTTCCCTGCGCTGCAAGACAGAAGTTAGTTAGTGGAGAAACCAGAAGTTCTGATTCTGCTAAAAAGGCAATAACTCTCAAAGGTTCTGATATCATTGACAACAAGACATGCTTCAGATATGCTAACGTCAAAGTCAGCATTTGGCTTTTTCCTGTACTAATCAGAACATCTGCAATGCTGTTGTTATTCCACAAAACAGGAAACATGTTTGGAACAGATCCAGCAAATACAAAAATGTTTCAGAGGTCAGAACCACCAAGGTCACAGGCAAGTCCTATACTGGCTCAGAACGTTCTGAGGTATGAAAATCCTCAGAACATAAACAGCAATAACATGATATTTACATTATGTTTATTTGAGTATGCACAGTTGATGATGCTTAACAGCGTAATGAGGGTCAGCAGGTGCTTACCTGACTGTTGGAAAAGTTTGTGGGTGAAAGTTAGCTTTTGGTTCTGGTGGTGTTCTAGACAGATTTTCTTTGAAAGGGCTGGTAAAGGCATATACGTATGTAGGGTCAGAAGTTTGGAAAGGGTGTTTTTGGTTTACAGAAAAAAAAACTGGATATTTGATGAAGTTTGAAGGTGAGAAACTCAAAGTTATGAAACAAAACTGGAGATTTTGGCAGAGTTTCAGAACGCTATGTTGCTAGGAGTTCTGTTTCTCACTTAGCAATTTTTCTGTTTCTTTTCCTTGAACGCCTTTTGCAGTGGTGAAAGCTCTCTATTTATAGGCAAAGTTCTTGTGGATGCCTTGGACATTAAAGGCGCCAACAAAGTTTAAATTTGTTCTTTGACAGAAATTCCTGGGAAGTTGTGATACAGATAGCTTTTAGCCTAGGTTGCAGCAGCAGGCGTAGATTGGGGAGAAGTGACCTCTGAAGTGGGCGGTGGCGTGAAGACCCATGCCAGAATCTGTGCAAAAGCGTTTTCCCAGCCACACGTGAATGTTCAGGAGTGGTTGGAAGCATTAATGGGCATTAAATGGTGACAAGACCTATCAACATCAACATTCTGGTAATGGAAACCAGCGTTGAATCAGCAGCGTAAACCATGCTCTGGCCTTGGCTTCATGCTGTCTTAGTAAGCTCTGGAGATTCTTTATCAATGTAACACCCACTCTTCTGATCTTTCATCTTCTGATTTCAACCTGTTCTGAAGGAGCCTTCAGACTTTCCTGCTTCTCTTGCATTCCTTTAGCAAATTCTGACTGAGCTTGTGTAACTGCTGAAAGGGCATGTTCTGTTTGAGGCTTACCTACTGCTCCACGTTTACAACTTCTGACTGAACTGATGTAGCTGCTGAAGAGCCAACTTTTGACCACGCTGAGCCAAGCTTGCAACTTCTGACCGTTTTCATCTGGAATGGGTCCAGAAGTTCTGAAGCGCTGATTTTTCTAAAAACACTTATTTTAGAGAAACATTCTAAGTACTTAGAATTTGATTTTTCTCAAGATAAAAGCGTTGTTTCTGGAGTTCGTGAGCTCATCTTGCTCTTGTAAGTGGCTTGCTTGGGCAAAGGGATAACTCAGGACTTGGATTTGTTTCAGGGGGACCTTGAAAATCCAAGATGGTTTCCTGAAGAAAGGGAGGGCAAATTTTGGGGTACAACACTAGGCATCGGAGCGGAGATAACATTTGGTTTCTCAGGAGCTTCAAATTTAACTTCCTTTGCATCGATCAGGTCTTGAATCTTGTTCTTCAGAGCCCAACAGTTGTCGGTGTCGTGCCCTGGACTTTCAGAATGGTAAGCGCACCTGGCATTCGGATGGTATTGTGGAGATACAGTATTGGGATTTTTAGGGGCCTCTTTTAGCATGGCCAGATTCAACTTCAGAAGATGTGGTAGGACTTGAGCTGGAGTCATGTTTATCTTGGTGAATTTCCGTACAGGCCTTTCCACCCTTTGCTGGTTATTTCTCGGCTGATTGCTTCTTGGTTGGTCTGATACAGGCTTTTGAATCATAACGGCCTCCACAGTTGGTCGACGCTCGGTTCTTCCCTGATTCCTCTGTGCATAGATAGCAGACACTTCCTTCTTTCTGGTGAAGGGCTTTTTTACAACTGTTGAGGCAGACGCATCTTTCTGAATTTTCCCACTTCTTATACCAGCTTCCACCCTCTCGCCAGTTAAGATCAATTCGGTAAACCCTGCAGAAGAGCTTCCTATCAGATGATTAAAGAAAGGGCCTGATAAAGTTCCCAAGAACATGTCCACTAGCTCCCTTTCAGATAAAGGTGGTTGCACCCTTCCGGCTAAATCCCTCCACTTTTGGGCGTAGTCTTTGAAGCCCTCATTTGACACCATGGCCATACTCTGGAGTTGAGTATGGGTTGGTTCCAAATTGGCGTTGTATTGATACTATTTATAGAAGGCTGCTGCCAAGTCTTCCCAATTATGGACATCTGCCCTCTCCAACTGGTAGAACCAATCAAGTTGTGTTCCTAATAAACTGTCCTGGAAAAAGTGGACCCACAGGTCTTTGTCAGCAGAATGTGGTTAAATCTTCCTGACATAAGATCTGAGGTGCATTTTAGGGCAAGACACCCCATCATACTTGGCAAACAGTGGCACTTTAAACTTTGGAGGGATTACGATTCCTAACACCATCCCTAACTCCTCAAAATCTAACCCCGGTACTCTCTGTACTTCCATAGCAGCTAGACGTTCTTCCAGGTTTTTGTATTTGTCATCGGCCGGAGGGTATTGCTGTTCAGAGTAGTCCTCTTCTTCCTCTTCCTCTGCTTCAGAATCTGATGGTACTACCGTTCCTTTTCCTTTTCCTTCCCCCTCTTGAGATGTTGTTGGGAATTCTAAAGTCCGTCTGGCTTGTCCCTGAAATCTTCTACCCATGATAACCACACCATTTGGCTTCTTCTTCTTTTTCTCTTTCTCTTTCTCTAGTAGAGTCTTGAGCTCCTCCTTCCCCTTGGCTAAGGTCAAGAGTAGCTGTTGAAATTATGAATTATGAGCTTGCAAGTCTTTGACCGTTTGTTCAAGATCCATCTTGCTGAAATAAACAGCAGAGAGATGAGGAAACTTGGTGTGAAGACCTGTTTATGCTTATGATGAATGATATGTATTCATGCAATGCATTCAAGGATTTAGAAATTCAAATTTGTCTTAAACAAAAAAAAGAACACACGTCATATTAATAAGATAGAATTGTTAGTACATTAATGCCCCTTGGGCAAAATAATACAAAATTCTAAGGTAAAAAGACGTTGCGCATCCTCTTTGGTGCAATGTAGGTGTTGAGAGTCTGCTCTTCGTGAAGTAACTGAGTTAGTTCCAAAACCTTCTTCTCGCTTGCGTAATATTGGGCTTCAAAAGTATCGCGTTCTCCCTTGAGCTGTATCCAACTCCTTTGTAGATCTTCGAGTGATGTCGGCATGCCAGGATGTAGGATAGTGTATGGAACCTCTCCTTCCTTAACAGGCTCTATAATCATTGGGAGAACAGAGGGGTAAGGCATCATAAGACTTTGGGCGCGGGTTCGTACCCACTTGAGGTAAGGCTCAAGAGGGATGCAATTCTTGTGTCCCAAGGTCTTACTGTCTACCTTGTTTGGCATCCTCCAAGCTCGAATGAATCTCTGACGGAGTCCTTGATTGTCGTTGTCGAAAACCAAACCTTGAACTAGAATATCATGTAGGCCATCCCTTCGGGCATAACCAAACTGTCTTAGAGCCAAGCAGGGGTTGTAGGTGATGCCTCCCCTAATGCTAAGTAGAGTGACATTAGGGAATTCCCCACAACGGTCGATGATGATAACATTCTCTTTAGATTGAGAACACCAATGAATATCTGAATGTGTAAGAGTCATCAACCGTTGTGACCACCTCAAACCTTGCTCATTCTTCAGGACTTGTTGGGGAAGATGAGAAATAAACCATCTTGCCAGGAGAGAAGTGCAACACATGATAACACCTCTTTTCCTCATTGTTCGAGTGTGAAAAGAGTTTAAGATATCTCCAAGCAATGTAGGCACTGGATTACATAACATGAAGACTTTGACAGCACTCACATATATGAGTTAGTCAGGATTAGGGAAAAAGACCATCCCATAGATGAGAAGAGCTACAATCTCCTCAAAATCTTGCAAGTCTAGGGAATTCCAACAGCTTTGGGCCTTCTCAAACAAGAACTTTTCCAAGAAGCCTTTGACACCACTTCTAGTTTTCCAATGGGTTGTGACATCAGATGAGTGCAAGTGCAGGGCTTGAGCAATATCTTCTGGCTTTGGATCTATTTTCGTACCGTTGAAGGGTAGTTGATTGAGAATAGGAATCCTTAAGAGTTGAGAAAATTCCTCCAAAGTAGGCATAAGCTGGTAGTCAGGAAATGTGAAGCAGTGGTGCAAAGGGTCAAAGAACTGGAAAAGAACTTTCATCATGTCTTCCTCTGTGTTGGAAGTGACTAAGTTGAGAAGACGACCATGTCTCTCGGTGAATGGGGAATTCTCAGTAATCCTTGAAGCTAGCTCCTTGATTTGTTGAGGAATTCTTACAAGGTTGACTTGGATAGTTTTCCTGCGAAGTGAATCCATAACCTACAAAACAAGAACAAAGATGAACCACCAAAATCCTTGAAAAGGTTAGTGAATGCATATGATGTTCATGATGTCCATGATGTTATGCACAAGTAAATATGTACAAGCAAATCACACAAGTTCCTAGTTTAGGCTTGCATGAGGTTTCATAGGTAAGTACCCTCTTGAAGTTTAGTTGGCTCAACCTGTCCTAGAAATAGTAACCGGGTTCTAAGGAGCTCAATATCACTGGATTGTTTCCTTGTTCATTGTTTGAATTCAGCCTCTTTACTGGCAACTGAAATATTCCAAGGAACCAACCCTCAATGAGTGTAGTATCGAGTATCTACCAACTTCGGACTGCACCAAAGCCGGTCATCTCACTACATCCTAAAAGGCCAAGTTGGTCAAGTAAAGGTTCTAGAAGTCCTTTAGTCCTTCATGAAATCACTCAACGGCCCCGTATTATCTTTGATTGACTCAAAGGCTACCGGTACCTACAAATATGTCACACTAACATAGCTATTGCTTAGACCGTGTCGGTATACCCTGCACAGTTTCCACAACGTATTACTATTTACCTATAATGTTTCCCAAATCCGGGTAGAGGATTCAAACCCAAACAATAGAACCAAAATGTAAAGCAAACAAGTCAAACAAGGTAAGCATGTAAATGTGATCTAAAACCCTAAGGTAACCCCACCCTTATTTATTCCCCAGCAGAGTCGCCAGTTCTGTGATGCGGTGGGAGAACTGACTTGAGGTTTTACGTTTGTGTTCGCAAATGTCGCGTTTTAGCAAGAGTTGCCACCGACTTTTATTTTATCCAAAAGGAAAGGTAAAAAAGCACAGGAAAGACCTTTGAGATGTTTTCTTGAGTTCGAGGGGTAGATTATGAAAAGGGAAGGTGCTAGCACCCTTTTCATCCATGGTTTTCCATGGGCTCTTAGTTACTTGCTTAGATCACTTGATTTGATTTTTAAATTGTTTGAAATGGTGCTTTGTGTTTGGTGTGATTTTGAAAGTTTTTGAAAAGAGGCCATCATTTAGGCAATCTTTGTAATGATTCTCGTTCGTAAGAATGTATACAAAGATGTTTGTCTTTTGAAAAATGTTTCAATGTTTTGAAAGTTGTTTGGAAATGTTTTGAAATGTGTGTGTGTTTGTTTTGAAAATAGCAAGGATTGTTTTGAAGAGAGCAAGTAACTTAGGAGCTATCTACCTACTCAAATGTCTCTCCTATGCATTTTTATTCCTTTGACATTGTTAATTTACCATTGATTTGGTAAACAACCCTATCTTTGGATGTTAAACGGGACGGGCGTGGGTCATCGTATGACCATGATAGCAATGTTGCCAAGTATCTTTAGCATTTTGAGCGACCAAGATCATTTGTTTAGGCAACCTTTTGATAGCGTCATCGAGGGACTATGATCTTTTGTTTTGTTTTGTTTTGTTTTACCAAGATACTTTGCATGCATACCATGGCCATTTTCTTTTAGGCAACCAAGTGGGTGAAACCCTAAGGGTGCTTGTGTGCAATGTGTGTCATTTTACATGCATTTGTATTGTATTAGGTCTTTTCTATTTGTTTGTTTTTTGTCTTATCATGCAAACCCTAATTTACTACACAAATATATAAAGCGATAAATTGCGTAAATGTAAACTAAGCTATTACAACAATTATTATGGGAGGGGGGATACAAGTTTTTTGAATGGGGATATTGCACAAAATAAACCCTAAAAATACTATTACAACCCAATTGAATTATTGTGTAAAATAAATAAATATACAAATATTTAAATATGCAATGCAATGTAATTATGCAAAAAATGTTTTGTATTTGATTTTTGTATGAGAAAATGATTTATGTAAACCCTAGAAAAAGGAAAAAAAATAGCATTATTTTTGGAGGGATGAAACCCTAGTTTTCAAATAAAATAATTTTTTTTCCTATTATTTATTTTGTCCATTTTTTGTACAAGAAAATAATAAATAATATTACATGTCAATATTAAAAATTATAATATGTATGAAAATAATTATTTTATGTGCGAAATAATAAAATAAAAATGTATAGTATTTATTAAATGTTTACAAGTTATTTTAAAAAAATGATTTCTATCTTATTAAATAAACTATTTTTATGCAAAAAATAATAAAAATAATAAAATAAAAATGTGAAAATCAATAAAATATTTGTGGGTATTTTTTATCATTAAAAAAAATAAATACAAGTAATAAAATAAAAATATGCAAGAAAAAAGTAAAAATATAAGAAATAAGTCAGGGGGTGCAAAAGGAATTCAGGGGGTGTGAAAAGCAAAATCAAAAAAAGCCAGAAATGCCAAAAAGCCCAAGCCAGCTCATCTTCATCCCTGTCCTTCAGTTTGCGCGCGTTTCATGTACAAACCTGCAACTCTCACATACTTGCACAAAAGCAAAAACCCATAACACAAAACATGTAGCTTGTAATCTCACGATTCCAATGATATAAAATTTGTCACCTAACTCCAAAAGATCAGGGAGAATTTTAATGGCCCTAAATCATTACCTAGATATTTCACCAACTTCAAGGTTCAAATTCTCTTAGCTCAGTTAAAATAAATGAAAAGTATGCATATGTACAACTTCACCATGTTAAGGACTACATTTTTGCTTCACAAATCGTAGCTTGAGGATGCCTAAATATAGAGATAAAGTTTTGAAAAATACCTCCTTCAGATGGATTTGGATATGGCAATGCAGGGACTTTGAGTGAGGCCTGAGGATCGTGTGAGCTTCCTTGAAGTTCCTTCAAGCTATTCCAATGCTTATGGGGCTTTGTGGATGGCCAGAACTTCCTACACAAGTCAATCTGCAACCTCCAAGTTTGAAAATGGAAATGTATGAAACAGAGCTCACAGAACCAGGACAAAGGCTTGGATAGATTTGGTAGGATGTATGGAAAGTGTTTGGAGTGTTGAAACAAGAAACGCACGAGTCAAAAATGAAATGGCTAGTGTTTTGCAGAAACTGGCTGTTTGGGCAGAAAAATGAAGTTTTTGTGTTTTGGAGAGTTTTAGAGGTTATGCCTTCGTGTCTTAGCTTGTAACAAGTTTGTGAAGATCTATAGAATGATACCAAGTCCATCCTTTATCAGCTTGTACAAGTTCCTTGACTTTTGCAACCTTTCTTGCTTTTGAAGAAAAGTGAGGTGACTTGTGCAAACATGCTTGTACTGCTTGCTTGCTAGCTGCAGAGAGTTAGTGTGCTTTGCTTCATATCTGTGGAAGTGGTTTGTACCAAAGAAACAGGTCCATGGCTCAAGGTTGATAAAGTTGCAAAAAGCTTGCTTTATGAAAATGGCATTGTGAATTTTTGGCCATTTATGGAATAATCTCTTGTATAATGCTCCAAAGGCAAAGATAAAGCCCTTATCCTCTGAGTTTGCATTTAATTATGGAGTTTAGAAGGAGTTTAGGACCTGTAATGCAAGGTACAAGCATGCAAGGATCTGATTTGCAACTTGGTCTCATGTAAAAATGGCTTGAACAAAAGTGACCAAATGCCAATTTCTCTTCTTCGATTCTCCCTAACCACAAATGATCTTGGAGAGTTCCTGGACATTTTGGAAAGCTTGCAATGTACTATACAATCAATATTTGAAATGAATTTTGAGATACCTCTTGGAACTAGGTGAAAAATGTCAATGAAGTTAGGTTAAAAACCTGCCTAAATTAGGGCAAAATTTCACTGTTATTTAGTTCATGGACCCCTATTCACAAATTTATATCTTGAGATCCAAGCATCTTTTGGGAAAACTTTGTGAAGAAAAGTTGTAGATTTCATAGAGGACTACAACTTTCATGTTGTAAGTTTTCTTTGAATCCAATTGCATCATGGTAAAAAAATGGTGAAAAGTTGGGAAAAAATAAGAAAATTTCCATACTTAGAAAATTTCTAAGTTATGAAAAAATTTCAAATTAAAACCCTAATTTGCAAAATTGATTTTCTTGGTCAACAAGTTTCATATTTTGACATGTATTGATGAATTATGACCCTTGGCACTTGATTTTGACCAAAAAGTCAAAGTTTGACTTTTCAGTGTACAGTTGACTTTTGATCAGTTGACTGCAAAATTCATCTGTCAATCGTATGAACTTGAGACCTTTTGAACCATGTGATTAGATCTAGATGATGCCATTGAACCCTTGAAATCATGCTTGAACCCAATTGGCCATTGGCTAGGTTAAAAATCAGAAATTGCCCTTTCTCAGTCAAAACCCTAATTTTGACCATTTTGCCCTTTTGATGGTTTGACCAAATTTCTTGAGGAGTTGTGATCCAAACTTGATCAAATGGTTCGTATGAGTCTAAAATGTTGCTGTGGATCAAAAATTATGAAGTTTGACTGTAAATTGGCCATGGTTGACTTTTTCCCCAATACAGCTGATTTTTAGGTCAATTGTCCAATTGACTGGTCAAAAATGTGGTTCAAGGCTTGAAACTTAACATGAACAATCTTAGGGGTCCAAGATGATGTATGAAAGTCACATGAAGCATTGATGGTCCAGAAATCCTTGTGCAAACTCAAACCCTAATTTCAGGTTATCAGTGCAAGGGGATATCTTGAGCTGAGCAAACCCTAATCTTGTCTTGAGTCCAAGAAGTCTTGTGAGGAAAATATTGATAAATGAGAGGGCAAATTTTAGGGTACAACATGAACCATCACCAAAATTTCATTCCAGACTCAATTGGAGTTCAAACGCACAATTAACTGAGTTTAGGACTGAAGAACGTCATGAAGAACGGGTGGGTACAAATACATTTTGAGCCTTTATCTTTTGTTTCTTAAACCGTGAACCAAGCCACGTTACAACCCTTCAAAGTCCTAATTGAAGCATGGGTTAGTTCGAAATCATATTGTTACAAAAGGTATCCTGACTCCTGTAGAGCTTTACTCTAAATCCCGAGTTGAATTTTTCTTACAAAATTTCTTTACTTGCTAAAACGCATTTTCAAAAATTTGAAGACAAACATAAACTTTGCATTACTTGAATATCACTGTTTGCATATGGCTATTTGTTTGACAGCGGAGAAATTCACACAATGAATATGCAGTGAACGAAAGCTCTCTCAATCACTTCAAGTGGGGTGACACTTCCAATCACAAATCTCCTATCAACAAGGAGGCATGACATGCCACTATCCAAGCACACCTGGGACAGTCCTGTCAAGATTCCAAGAAATCTCTCAAGAAGTGCAGAATAACCAGGGGCAGGTCTCCATCTCCATTACTTGGGGCATTAAACGCCAATCTCAGCAAAGAGTTACGTACATTCAGATATTTCCTGGCAGTGCCACAAACACTCACTGCTAGAGGCAGTGACAAATCTCCCCAAAATCCTTCTCATAGGATGATTCCCCAGTCAGATTTTCAATCTCTGAAAACCTCTTCCCAACTGAGTCGACTTCAAGAATCCTCGGGGATTTCTGCAAGTGAAGTTGCCGCCTCTCCAACAGACTGAGCAACAGGGTTTATTTCCCCAACAAATGGCAGGATTCCCCATCTTAAGATGGCCTTCCCGACTACTACAAATCAAAGGACCGCAACTCCTCTTCCCCAATAGAATACTCTACAATCCCCAGCAAAACACTGTGAAGCCTGAATTTCGACCAGATAACAATATAAGGTGCTGCGAAGCCTAGATTTCGACCAGATAGTAGTCCCCTTCTTCAAAAACACTATGAAGCCTGAATTTCAACCAGATAACAGTATAAGGTGCTGCGTAGCCTGGATTTCGACCAGATAGTAGTTCCCTTCTTCAAAAACACTGTGAATCCTGGATTTCAACCAGATAACAGTATAAGGTGCTGCGAAGCCTGGATTTTGACCAAATAGTAGTTCCCTTCTTCAAAAACACTGTTAATCCTGGATTTCAACCATATAACAGTATAAGGTGCTGCGAAGCCTGGATTTCTACCAGATAGTAGTTCCCTTCTTCAAAAAAACTGTGAAGCCTGGATTTCGACCAGATAATAGTATAAGGTGCTGCAAAGCCTGGATTTCAACCAGATAGTAGTTCTCTTCTTCAAAAACACTATGAAGCCTAGATTTCGACTAGATAACAGTATAAGGTGATGCGAAGCCTGGATTTCGACCATATAGTAGTTCCCTTCTTCAAAAACATTGTGAAGCCTGGGTTTCGACCAGATAACAGTATTAAGGTGCTGCGAAGCCTGGATTTCGACCAGATAGTAGTTCCCTTCTTTAAAAACATTGTGAAGCCTGGATTTCAACCATATAACAGTATAAGGTGCTGTGAAGCCTGAATTTCAACCAGATAACAGTTTACTTTTTCAACAATAGTCCGGGATTTAATGACTCCCCAACACTTGTCAAGGACTTATTTTCCAAGACAAAATTACATTTGAACAACATGCATAACATATGCATACAAAATACACAAATCTCATTTATTTTGAGAACATCATTACGCAATGCATACATCATGACATTGCATACAACTAACTCTTTACCTTTTCAGGAAAGATCAATCAACAGATAAAAGTCATCATATTGCTGAGGTAGTAATCATCCAAGATTCCTTCATCAACCTGCTGAGATGCAGTTCAGATACACACCAGATATGGATGCCATCCTGATACTCATTCAGACTCAGCTTTCAGATACAGTTCAGAGATGCACCAGATATGGATGCCATCCTGATGCTCATTCAGATTCAGCTTTCAGATACAGTTCAAATACGCACCAGATACGGATGCCATCCTGATACTCATTCAGATTCAGCTTTCAGATACAGTTTAGATACGCACCAGATATGGATGCCATCCTTATACTCATTCAGTTTCAGCTTTCAGATACGCACCAGATACGGATTCCATCCTGATACTCATTCAGTTTCATCTTTCAGATACAGTTCAGATACGCACCAGATACGGATACCATCCTATTACTCATTCAGATTCAGCTTTCAGATACAGTTCAGATACGCACCAGATACGAATGCCATCCTGATACTCATTCAGTTTCAGCTTTCAGATACATTTCAGATACGCACTAGATACTGATGCCATCTTGATACTCATTCAGTTTCAGCTTTCAGATACAGTTCAGATACGCACCAGAAACGGATGCCATCCTGATACTCATTCAGATTCAGCTTTCAGATATAGTTCAGATACGCACCAGATACAGATGCCATCCTGATACTCATTCAGATTCAGCTTTCAGATATAGTTCAGATACGCACTAGATACGGATGCCATCCTGATACTCATTCAGTTTCAGCTTTCAGATACCATTCAGATACGCACTAGATACGGGTGCCATCCTGATACTCATTCAAAGACAGCTTTCAGATACGAGTCAGATACAATTCATTTAAGGATATTATTCTGGTACTCAACCTAACACATCCATTATTTCAGTATAAATCAATTAGAGATTTATTCTGATACTTCCTCAATTTTTTAACAACAATCACTTTTGAATTGCATCTATATGACCATTTCCTACATAATCAATCACCACATCATCGAGTGCAAATTTCTAGGCACTCTAGTGTCCAATCATCTTCCACCTTCAAGTCACGAATGACGAATCCGCCAATCTAACTCTTCAGGTTTAAGAAGAATGAACAGGGGCAGCTGTTGTACCCCAAAATTTCCCCTCTCATTTCTCAAGAGATTTCTCAAAGGATCACCCTGGACCCTCAGGTTTGCTTCCATCCAATTCTAAGCTTTGGATTATAAATTTTTCAAGAAAGTCATTCACAAGGGCAAAATGGTCATTTGCACACTAAAAAGTAAAACCTTAACTTTTGGATCAAAATCAAGTTTCAAGGACCATATTTCATCAAGACATGTTGAAATATGAAGTTTGTTTCATATAGAAATTCAAAATTCAAAATTCTAAATACTTAGAATATTTCTAAGTGTTTAAGAAATATGACAAGCTCAGAACTTCTGATCAGATTATCACCATGATACAAGCTGATTCTGGAAGAACTTTTGGCACAAAAGTTATAGATTTCAATAAGATCTAAAACATTACAGAACATAACTTCTCCTGGAAATGCTGGAATTTCAAGTTATAAATGTTCAAAGACACGTCCATGAAACTAAAGCACTCAGCAAATTCTGGACACTTTCAAGATAGAGTTTGGTCAGAACTTCTGGGCTAGTTTTCACAAAGGTTCAGTTAGAGTTTGCAAGGGTAATTCAAAGAGATTTAAAAAGCGTGTTGCAAGCTTCCTGGAAAGTCTGAGAGTTCCTTCAGAACATGTTGGAGCAAGGAGATACAAAGATCAGAAGTTGGATATTTATTCTAAATTATGCTGAAGCTGAACCTCTGACCCAGAATTAAGCAATGATACAAAATCTCACATTGCAGGATTTCCAGTTTGATAAATCTCATCATCATTTAATGCTCACAATCACTTTTGAGTCTTTATCCAAAATATTTCCCCACGTGTGGCATAGAAATACCTTTACTGTCTTGGAAAAGCAAACTCGTGTACAAAAGTGTGTTGAGCTCATACGTTGCTTTTGCTTTTGAGGTTACCTTTCCTTAATTCCTGCTTACAAATCCAGCTTAGGCGCTGCTAAAACTGCTAACCACCATACCTATTTGAACTTACTTCAAGAACAAGTCAGCGCCTAGCTTATGATGGTGGTGCTACTTGACCTCTCCAAGTTACTAAACCTTTGCCTATAAATTAGACTTTATTGGAAACTGTAAAAGGGTCGGAAATTTGAGAAATAAAAATCCTTAAACCCCTGCTAAAATTCCAAGAGTCCAAATTTAGTTCAGAACTTCTTAAGGAAATTAGAATTAGCAAATTCATGCTTGCCTCTGATTTATAGTTTTGATATCTCTTGTTTTCTGGAACACTATGAAACTTGCCATAACTGTTATATGTGCATCTTCTGTTCTGTTGAGAAATGACTAAGCTGCAGATGTTTAGACTAGCATGGAGAGGGAGACTAAGTTCTGCCAGTGGCATCAGAATTTCTGAAATCTTCTTTTTCCCAGCGGACCCAAAACTTCTGACTTTACCTATTTTTACTAATATGATCTCTGTTTTGTAGAACGCCAAAGTCAGAACTTCTGATCTCATTTAGTCAGCAATACGCTGATTCTATTTTCTTTTTCCTTACTATTTTTTCTATCACTTCTTATTTCACTAATCAAAAACACCAAAAACATTTTACATTTTACATTTTACATGCTTTATTTTATTTCTTGAAACAAAAAGATCAAAAATATTTTCTTAAACAAAACTTATCTCTTTTCTTAAACAAAACAAGTTCATTTTACATTTCTTGTACATTCTTATCCATTTAATATGGTTGTAATAGTAACTTAGGACTTAATTTCATTTGCAATCCCCATTTGTAAATTTGCACACCCCATCCCCCTAATGATTGTAATAGCGTAGAATCTTTACTTTCCGCACTTTTATTGCTTTCATATATTGCTAGTAATTAGGGTGTGTATGGAACGACATGAAATCAACAAATAGAGAACCCTAATCAATACAAAATGCATGCAATCAAACACACTTTGCACATATGCACACCTTAAGGTAATCTCACTTGTTTCCTATCGGAAAAATAGTCATATTCCTCGAACGTGGGCGTTTTAGCAAAGACCCTCGATAAAAGATCGTAGTCCCTCGATGACCCTCAATGTTGCCTTCGATAAACGACCTAGTCCCTAAACGACATTGCTAAAACATCCATAGGTTGCCTTCTATGACTATACGATGACCCACGCCCGTCCCTTCACATCCAACGATGGGGCTTCTTACCAAATCAATGGTAAGATAACAACACCTAAAGGAGGAGGAAAAGAACATCTAAGACCTTTTGAGTAGGTAGGTTCGCTCCTAGTTGCTTGCTTGCTCACAACAAAAACATTCTATACACCAACACTCTCACTTTGAAACATTTTCAAAAGATAATACTTTGTATGCATTCTTATAGAGACGCGAATCATTACAAAGACACCTTTTCAAAATGACTTTCAAAAACACATCCCACAAACACTTTTTTGAAACATTTTCGAAACAAACACTTTGTATGTGTTCTTATAGAAACAAGAATCATTAAAAAGTTACATTTTCAAAACCCACACCACAAGCACATTCAAACAAAAGCAAGTGATCTAGCAAGTAACTAAGAGTCCATGGAAAACCATGGATGAAAAGGGTGCTAATACCTTCCTTTTTCATAATCTACCCCCCGAACTCAAGAAATAATCTCAAAGGTCTTTCCTGTGCTTTTTCACCTTTCCTTTTGGATAAAAGAAAAGTCGGTGGCGACTCTTGCTAACCGCAACATTTGCAATCAAACGCAAAACCTTCAAGTCAGTTCTCCCACCGTATCACACTCAAGTCTAGAAAGGTGAAGGCTGTGAATGTCACACCCCCTGCCAAGAGTATCAAGAAGAAGACCATGTATGGTCCCCCAAAACCCTGGAGTAAAGTGGTTTCTCCCTCCAACAAAAGAAAAGTTAGACCAGATAGCTCCTCAGATAATGATGAGGATGATGTCTAGGACATCTCTCATGTGAAGAAGTCTGCAAGCAAGAAGCTTTATGTCAGGGTGCCTGATGCTCCTCTTGACAAAATTTCCTTCCACTATGTTGGCAATGCTTAAAAATGGAAATATGTCTTCCAAAGAAGGATTGCTCTACAAAGAGAGTTGGGTGCAGATGCACTGGAGTACAAAGATTATGAAGCTGATTTCTTTTGCTGACTTGATGAAGACTGTCACCAGGTTTGCAAAATTTTATGAGACTCTTGTTAAGAAATTTATTGTTAATATTCCTATAGATTATGATGATCACAGAATTAAGGAATATAGGAAGGTGTTTATTAGAGGTAGATGTGTTTAATTTTCCCCTGTTGTCATCAATAGATATCTGGGCAGGTCTAAAGATGATTACTGTAAGTTGGAAGTGACTGATAATCAGGTGTGCAAAGCCATCACTGCAAACCAAGTGAATGATTGGCCCTTGAAAAATAAGCTCACTGTTAGTAAGTTAAGTGTAAAATATCCTACCCTGCATAGAATTAGAGCTACCAACTGGGTCCCTACCAATCACATCTCAACCATTACAGTTGGCCTAGGAAAATTCATCGATGTTATTGGTAATAAGGAGTTATTTGATTATGGTGCTTTCATTTTTGAAAAAACTATAAAGCATGCAGGAACCTGTTCTACCAAGATGCCTATTGATTTTCCATCTCTTATTTGAGGAATTATTCTGAATCAACATCCTGGAATTCTGTGCAGCACTGATGCAGTTTGTAAAAGGGAGTCTGCATTGTCCCTTCACTTCAAGTTGTTTTCAGGTAAACATGTCCCAGACATTGTTTTGACATCTGCATCCTCTGTAAACAAGACCTCAAGCAAGGATGATATGATTACTGAGTTAATGGAAGTCTGCAAAGAACTTAATGAGGTAATCAGAGTTAGCTCAATAAGAAAGCTAAAATTTGAAAAGTTGATCAAGGAGCTGCAGAAGGATAACAGTCTTGATGATAGTGTGAGTATCGAAGGAGGAGATTATGATATTGAAGGAAGTTCTGATACTGCCAAGTCTGCTGGTCCTGAAGACAGTTAGACTTTGTGGTGGTTCCTTCTTTTGTTTATTTTCTTGTGTGTTTTGATCCCTATGTTCTTTTTTTTTTGCACTTGTATGTGCTTGACACTTGGATATTGTGGTATGTACTCCTATTTTCAACAACTATCTTAAATGCATGTTTATTTGGCATATTATGTCTAAAAAGGGGGAGAGAAACTAACTGACTGTCTGGTAAGTTTGAGGGGGAGCCTCATGTGAGGGGGAGCCACATGTCTCAGAAGATGTCCTGACATCTTCCACTGCTAACTGCTAACTGTTAACTGAGTTTTTTTGCTGCTGCTCTGATAATGTGCTCAAATAATGTTTTAGACAAAATTTGCCAAAGGGGGAGTTTGTTAGTGTTTGTTGGAAACAATATTGGTAAAACACTACTTTGGTAATGTTTTGCTTAATGTCTTGACATTTGAAGTAAAACATCTCAACTGTTTTTGAAATGATGTCAAAGAAGATGTCTTAACATCTGCCTGCTGATATGAGCGTGCTTTCAGATTTTCTATTTCCTATTTTTAAGCGCACCTTATTCAGGATTTGTGGTTTATGACTTGCAAAAAATATGGAGGAATATTTTTCGATCTGTCTTATCCTGTTGAATTATATCTTGTCCTGTTTTCATGGAGATATTCAAGGGATTCAATTTATTGGAATAATTATTTTTCATCCCAAGCCCGCTGTTGCGCCTTTATAAGGACTTACATCCTTATTCGTTGAGCTGCAACTTTTGAAGGAGAATATATTCTTTATGTTTTAGAAGTATGAATCTGTTAACTGTAATACACTCTAGTATTGTTTTAATACTTGAGTTGCAATTTGTTAGTTGAGTTGTTAATTGTGCATTATTCATAAGCTTTTAAGTATTGAATGATTGAGGTTTTTCAAACTTAATATTTCTGTTGTTTTTCACTGTTAGTGATTGAAGGGACTTGAGGAGGGCCTCATACCTAGGTGTGTCTTAGGTAGAAGTACAGCATAGATAGTGATTAAGTGATTAGATCGTAAACTGGTTGTTTACTGAGGGTCTATGAATTGATACTATTTAGTGGACTTGTCCCTGGCTTGGTAGCCCCCAGAGTAGGTATTGTTGTACACCGAACTGGGTTAACAATCCCTTGTGTTTTTACTGCTTTTATATTATTTCACTTTATATTATCCTCAAATATTTGTGTCGTGACATCTCCTTCGACATCACATATCTGATACCATAATTTCAAATAATAATATAGATTTTATTATATAGATAATTTTCTGAATTAGCTTAGTTTTAAAATTAGTTTAGGAAACTTTGTGAATAATTAATTTTGTTAGTAAACATTTTATTTTTAATATTGTTTAGTTAACTTATTTTAGTTAAATGATTTAGTTTCTTTTCAACTATTTGAGAGTTATTTTCTAGTAGATCATAGTTTTTTAGTGTTGCTTTTGTTGATTTCTTGTGCTCACATATATCCTTAGGAGTTTATTTCCATCTTGTCTAAGATGTGAATTGAATATACTTTAGGTTCTAAATCAAGAATTCTAACATTAGGTAGAAGTTCCCTTAATCCATTCCCCTAGGACCGTGATGCATGATAACTTCTAGGTAGTTTTCCCTTTAATATCCTAACTTTAGGTCCATATTGCATGACAACATTAGGAGGCAAACCATGTGTCATGAGCCTTAAATATTAAGAGGAGTATGAGGTGGTGCATTTCTAACCTTGTGCTTCCTCTCAATCATAGTCTTTAATGTGGTTCAAATCACCAAATCCTTTTTCAAGGTAACAAAATACTCAACCAATTCAAACCTATTTTCCTTCGGGCTTTTCTTTTGAAAACCTTTTCAGGTAAGAATATGTAATTGATTTCTATGACAAATGTGTGAGTTTTCAAAGGTCGGGCTGTAGTAGAATGCGAAATCAACAACATTCATAAAAAACAAAATCAAACCAAAAATTTTCAGAAGAAATACGGTGCTCTGATTTCTTCGTGGGATACGTAGGCATGAGGTTGTAAAACCGAGGTGAGCGCAATTATAAAAAACTTTCTTTTTGTTGTTAACAATTCAGTCATGCATTCCCTTAGCTTGTAAGCTTTAGATGTAATGCACCATTTGATTAGAATAACAATAGTGGATCCCATTGAGTACAACAGACGTGAGGGATGCTAATACCCTCCCATTGTATAATTGACTCATGTACTCTTCTCTTGGTCGCAAGACATTTATTTTTTCCTTTATAGGTTTTATTCGATGTTTTCTTTATTTTTCCTAGTTGCTTTACTACCAACATGATCGAACACAACATCCCATTTTTCAACATGATCCGAAGGAAAAGGGGACGTATCTCGATATGTTTTGTGCAAGAATGTAGCACCGAATTTTTGGCTAGATTAATGGCACTCGTGTTGTCCCACATGATAGGTGTAATACAGTGACAGAACTGACTGTTAGTACTGGTTTTGCATTTGCATTCGCAAATGTGCGGTAAGCAAGAGTCGTCACCGTCTTTTATTTTATCCAACAAAGGAAAGGTAAAAAAAGAACAGAAAAAAACTTTTTTCGAGAGTTTTCTGAGTAAGGGGGTGGATTATAGAAAGGGAAGGTATTAGCATCCTTTCTATCCGTGGTTTTCCACAGGCTCTTAAGCACTTTGCTCATTTTTAAATTGCTTTGTGCGTGTGTTTTGAAAAAAAATTGTTTTACTTCGTGATAACTTTTGTTTCTGTCCTCAAGAGTGTGACAAAGTTGTCTTTGAAAACTGTTTTGAAAGTGTTTGTGTGAAACGATTTTGAGATTTTTGAGAAAGTACTTAGGAACTATCTACCTACTCAAAAAAAAAGGCTATTCGTTTTTTCTCATTTCCTTTAGACAACGTTATCCTACTATTAAGGAGTAGGTAGCCCCATCGTTGGAATTTAAGGGACAATCGAAAGGGGCGTTTTTACGGTCACAAAAGCAATGGTTGGGAAACTTTAGTAATTACCCTAAAGTCCTAAAGATCTTTCCGAGGAAACATTCGAATGGGTCATTTTGATCTTTTTTGGACTGGAGGGTGACCACTAAAACTCGCTATGCTTCATGACCGTTTACCGAAGGCAACCGAAGGGTGATACCCTAGGGGTGCGTATGTGCGAGGTTATTTGATTTCAGATATATTAGTCTTTTTGTTTAGTTTTCTAGCGATTGGTTTTATCTTGTTCATGAAATCCTATTAGTCGTACATCTAATAGTTAATATATATACAAAAATATAATGTGCGGAAACGTAAATTCCTATGCTATTACATGGCTTCGGGGAGAGGGATTTAATTACAAGTCCAAAAACGGGAGAAATATAAAGTAAAACAATAAAAATGTCTTATAGTTTGGCTACATTGATATGTACAGGAATATAAAAGTGTGAAAGAAGAAAATATGCGCGAAATAGGAAAATGCGTAAAGGAAACTTTTTGATGTTTTTTGAATTAGTTTTAAGAAAAGAAAATGCGTGTTTTTTTGTTTGGTTTTTAATTTAAGAAAATATTAAATTAAAGTCTAATTAATAACATAAAAACCTAATTAATATTTTTTTATTTTTGAATATTAAAGAAAATAAGAATTATGAAATATAAATCTAGTTCTACTTAATCATTACTTTAGGAAAATATTTACTAATTATTTAATTAATTAATGGTCTATTTAAAAAAAAAAATTATTAATTTTTGTGATTTTTTGGTTTTAAGGTTAATTAATAAAAATAAAATCAAAAGAAGAAATAAAACATAAAGAATAGAACGAAAAAACAAAATAAATGGGCCTGCATCCGGCGCTATGAGCATGAAATGCAGATCATGTCCTAGCTATGGCACGATTAGATCTCAGGCTCAAACCTTGTGATTCTCACGCCCAAACCTCATAGTTTTAGATCCTGTGCAACATTCAAACAAACTAAGGCATTAAAATGTACAGATAAATGAAATTCGAATTAATTTTTTTATCAAATACACAGGTTCGGGTATGTAGTGTTCTTGGTCGTGCAAGGGCCTAGGGATGGCCTGGATCAATTTCTGGAAATGTTGGGAGAATGACTATAGTGTTAGTTTTCCACAAAACAGCTTGTAAGTGCGGTTGCAAATTTTTGACGAATTTATGAAAATGGAGAGTTCGAGAGAGGGCTTCTGTAGCGTGGTAAGTGTCTTCTTTTTCTTTTTTTTAATGCTTGCAAATGGTCCAATATATATAAGAGGGGAGGAATGAATGGTCTTGAATGCAAAATCCATGCCATAATGCTTTGTAATGAAGTATTGATAAAATATTCAAAAACTTGTCAAATTAATGTTTTAAAGAACCATAATGCAAAATTTGAAAACTTGCCCAAAATGACTTTTGCGCCATTTCTTGAAGGGGATGAACCTGGACATCATTTTCTACGTGGCTTGGCCCTTGTGCAAGATAAATCCAAGCCCATTTGTGCTATACACCTCCCTTTGTTATTTAAACCACTTATTTCATGTTTTATTGAAAATAAATCCAAATAAATGGAAAATAAATGGATAAAAAGTAAGACCACGAGGGGAAGATATTATGGGTCCTATAGTATTCCATGGAGAAGTTTAAAACTCAAATAAATGAGTTAATGTCTTGAAAACTCAACTTTGCTCGATGTAGGATTTTTGAATTTTCCAAAACTTTCCCAACTTGGGGAAACCATAACTTGCTCAATTTCCATCTCAAGGAGATGATCTTGGACTTTTTGGAAATATCAAGATGTCTACTTCAATCCATCTTTTGATCATTTTTGCATTTGAAGATGTTATCTTGTTGTAAAAGGTTTGGACAAAAAGTGTCTTTTGTTGACTTTCTGAAAATGACATGTAATGTATGAGCTTGCATCTTTCAAATGGTGCACTTATTGTACTTAAAGATATAATATGGATTGTAGGGAATTGGATTCTCTTCAAGATGGGCGTTGGTTGGGGTCAAATGGACAAAGTATGAGAAAGTTATGCCCAGTCAAAGTTTAGTTGACTTTTCCTATAGAAACCCTAATTTTGCAAATTTGACTTTTGATGAATTAGGAGCATTTCTTGAGGAATCATGGTCAAACCTTAATAAAATGATGATTATCACTTAAAAACTATGTTGTTGACAAAAAATATTGAAGTTTGATTGTATATAGGCCATAGTTGACTTTTGACCTAATATAGTTGATTTTCAGGCATATGGGAAATTGACTGTGCAAACTTGTTATGCAAGGCATGAAATTTGTCATGGACATTATTGGAGGCATAATAGGACCATGGATATCAATTGAAGTCTTTGGAGTTGACACATCCTGATTCAAATGGAAACCCTAGTTGGGGGTTCATTGCCTTAGGAGGAGAATTTGTCTGATCAATTCTTGGGCATCCTTGGGCAAGTTGAGGACCTCAATAGGCATGTGTTGAGTAAAACGAGTGGGAAAATTTTGGGGTAAAACAGCTGCCCCTGTTCAATCTTCTTAAACCTGAGGATGTAGATTGGCTTGTCTGCCTTTCGTGATCTGAAGGCGGAAGATGATTGAACACTAGAGTGCCCAAAATTTTGCACTCGTATAAAGTGAATGCCGATTGATAACATCGGGAATGGGATTACAGATGTCATTTGTAAGGAGACGTAGAATCGTCGGAGATGGGCTTAAAGATTCCATCCAGAAAAGATATCGGTTGCATAAGAGATTCCTTTGTGAGAATTCATGTACCTGTCGTTAAGGAGGACTTCATCGGGGAATGTTAATTTATGTCCTGGGAAATAGAGTCTAGGAGTTTCGATTATCCATTAATCTACTGGGGAATTAACTCTTGATTGATGAGACAAAAGTGAGCTGTTATATGGTCGAGTCCGGATTTTACAGCGACTTACTAGAAAATATGAAATAGACCGTATCTGGTCGGGTCCAGGTTTTATAGTGTTGTAAACTGTTTTCCGGAGATAAAAGAGAAGGAACCTGTATAGGGCTTTCTCGGGACACGTCCATGTAAAACTGCGTCAGGTAATTCATGAAAAGGATCCTGGATAGTAGGGCTATGAGAAGGAACCTGGGTAGTAGGGTTACTTCGAAATAAAGCCTGGGTAATAGGGTTGCTTCGGAATAAAGCCTAGGTGGTAGGGTTGTGAGAAGGAACCTGGGTAGTAGGGTTACTTCGAAATAAAGCCTGGGTAGTAGGGCTGCTTTAGAATAAAGCCTGGGTGGTAGGGATGTGAGAAGTAACCTGGGTAGTAGGGTTACTTCGAAATAAATCCTGGCTAGTAGGGTTGCTTCGGAATAAAGCCTGGGTGGTAGGGCTGTGAGAAGGAACCTGGGTAGTAGGGTTACTTTGAAATAAAGCCTGGGTAGTATGGTTGTTTTGGAATAAAGCCTGGGTGGTAGGGTTGTGAGAAGGAACCTGGGTAGTAGGGTTACTTCGAAATAAAGCCTGGGTAGTAGGGATGCTTCGGAATAAAGCCTGGGTGGTAGGGTTGTGAGTAGGAATCTGGGTAGTAGGGTTACTTCGAAATAAAGCCCGGGTAGTGGGGCTGTTTCGGAATAAAGCTTGGGTGGTAGGGCTGTGTAACGCGGTGGGAGAACTAACTTGAGTGTTTTGCTTTTGATCACAATTGTGCGGATAGTAAGAGTCGCCACTGACTTTTCTTTTATCCAAAAGGAAAGGCTGAAAAGAACAGGAAAGACCTTTAGAGATGTTTTCTTGAGTTCGGGGGTAGATTATGAAAAGGGAAGGTATTAGCACCTTTTCATCTGTAGTTATCTACGGGATCTTAGTTGCTTGCTAGATCACTTGCTTTTGTTTGAATGTGCTTGTGGTGTGGGTTTTGAAAGTATTTTGAAAATGTGCCTTCTTTGTAATGGCTCTCGTTTCTATAAGAACATGTACAAAGTGTTGTTTCGAAAATAGTTCAAAGAGGTGTTTGTGGAATGTGTTTTTGAAAGTGACTTTGAAAAGGTGTCTTCTTTGTAATGGCTCTCGTTTCTATAAGAACGCGTACAAAGTGTTTATCTTTTGAAAATGTTTCAAGATGAGAGTGTCAGTGTATAAAATGTTTTTGTTGTGAGCAAGCGAGCAACTAGGAGTGAATCTACCTACTCAAAAGGTCTTAGATGTTCTTTTTCTCCTCCTTTAGATTTTGCTATCTTACCATTGATTTGGTAAGAAGCTTCATCGTTGGATGTGAAGGTATGGGCGTGGGACGTTTGTATAGTCATAAAAGGCAACCTATGGGACGTTTTAGCAATGTCATTTTAGGGACTAGATCATTTACCGAAGGCAACATCGAGGGTTATCGAGGGACTACGATCTTTTATCGAGAGTCTTTGCTAAAGCGTCCCATAATCGAGGGACATGACTGTATTTCCGAGACAACAAGCGAGGTTATTCTAGAGGTGCGCGTGTAGAAAGTGTGTTTGATTCAAGTTATTTTGTCTTTGAAATTAGGTTATCTAGCGATTGATTTTAGATCTTTTCATGCACGCCTAATTACTATACAGTATAAGGAAAACAGTAAATTGCGGAAATTAAAATTCTACGCTATTACAGAGCTTTTGGGAATGGGGGTACAAATTTACAAATGGGGATGGATTAATGCGATTAAAAGTCCAAATACGCAAACAATACAACCAAATCGAATCGAGAAATTAATCGAAATTACAACAAATTTATGAAGTAAAATTAATTAACAAAGTAAAGATAAGGAAATAAAAATTCTTGGTATTTGTTTGAAAAGTTTGGAAAGAGAATTAAAAAATCTATTCTATTAAAGAAAATAATTAGCTTAAATAAATTAAATCAAATGTATATATATATATATATATATATATATATATATATATATATATATATTTGTCTTTTAGGGTTTTTTGTTATTAAGAAATTAAATAAACAAATTTAGGACTAAATACAAAAATTAATTAGTAAAATTATTTACAAAATTTTCCTAAATTAAATTTTAGAACTAAGCTAATTGAGAAAATTATCTAGCAAAATTTCATGAGTTATTAAATTAGTAAAAATAAATAAAACCAAACTAAATATTAAAACAAAATAAAATGAAAAGGGGATGTTAAACTGAATATGGGGGTGATGTTGATTTTTGAATGCATGGGCTTTAGAGGTTAGAGTCCAAGAAGCTCTTTTTGTTTTACAAAAGTAGAATGAAGCAAAATAGAAAATAAAAAGAAAAAGGGTCCCAAGAGGGGTTGAACCCGGGTTCCCTTGATTATGAACAGTGATGCCTTGCCAACTAAGCTATTTTGTTTATTCGTTATTTCTATGTTATTAATGAAATAAAAAGGGAAAAGAGATAGTGATTGGGTCAGACAAAGCCCAATGGGGCGACCCGGCTGGGAATGAGAAGAGGAAAGGGTTTGAAACCCTAGTAACAGAAGGGGCGTCGTTCGTTGTTATTGGGAAAGGTAAAACAAAATTTGATTATTATTGTTGAAAAACTCTTCTTTCTATGCTGTATTGGGAACAAAATTAAGAAACGAAACACTCATCTCTCTCTCACGTATCTTCCATCTTAATCTTTGTTCCTCAATTCATAATCATCATCTTCCTTTCACTCGTCTCCTTTTCTTCTTCTTGCCGAAACCACACTCACTCTGTTCCGATTCAAAATCTTCTTCCTCTATATTTCCATCCTCCATAACACAATAGCAACACACTTATTGAACGTATACCCTTGGTCTCTCCCCTCGATCTCACACTAATCAATCCCTGAAACGAAACTCGCAACAGTGAACAAAACCCATAAACTCGATGCAAAAGAAAAAAATTCAACAGGATTTAAAAATTGCATCATGAGCAAACAGAGATTCAAGCAACAAAATAGCGGAATCGACAGGAAATCATACCAGTGAAAGTCCGAGTAAGCTTTTGAATTCGATATTTTCTTTGATTTTTGCTTCTTTCTCCTTCTGATTTGTGTGTGTTTATTGGAAACGTCCGTGTTGAATTCAATGTTGTGAAATTGTCGACGCGTCAATATTGATGTTTGAACATTGTTGTTGTTATTGTAGGTATGCGTAGAAGATTGAGGAATGAAGAGATGATGGAGATTTTCTATTTGGAAAAATGATGATTTTGCATTGCCAAGGACAGTGGGTGCAACTGGGGAGGGTTGGAGTGTGTTACAGTTTTGAGGATGGCCGTAGATTTTGGTGAGTGATTTTGTTGTTAAAGGTTGGTACAATTTGCAAGGTTTGAAGGTGGTTTATAGAGACAGGGGGAGGTGGTGAAGATTGCAGAGATAAGTCTGTGGTGATGGTTATTCTTTAAGAAGATGAAGCATTTTGTAGATGAGTTGTGTGTTGCTGATGAATTTTCTCGGTGGGATTTTTCTGAGAAGTCCATGCGTTGTTCCCCTTTTTCTCTTGTTGTCTTATGTTTTTATAGCATAATGAGGGGGTCAATTAGAGGGAGAATTTTGATGAATTTGAACTGTATTGGATACTAATTCTGTGCTTTATTGATGCAGTTTATGTTTTACCCATTTCGTGTAACCTTTGGCATGTTATGGGACTGTTTTATACAAGTTTTTTAGCAGTTAATGCAAGCTGCTTTTGACAGTTTTTGCAGGATTTTGGATTGTATTGCTGGTTTGTAGCAGGCTGCTCAGGCTTAGGTGATATCTTTCTGTGTCTTGCTCTTTCCTCTTTCATCTTTCAAGGATGCAAAACATTTTGCTTTTTTATTTGAAATTCTGAAGGATTTGCAACATTTAGGAATATGATGACATAATGTTTTGACCATGAGCTAGCATTGGCTGTTTTTATATTGGATGGTTTTACTTTGTTTTGGCTATTGCTTTTTATTTTGTGCGTTTGGTAGCTTGGCTGCAAGTTTGCAATGTTTACAGCAGCTGCTGTTTTGCTGCAATATTTTGTTGCAGGTTTGCCCTGCTGTTCTGATTTGCACTGCTGTTTTGCTGCATTTGGGCAGCTTGCTTGCTATTTTGTTGTTTTTTCTGTTGTGGCTTTGGGGCTGCTGTTGCTGGCTTTTGTTTGGCAGCCTAGCTGCTGTTTGCATTGTTTGTGGTTTGACCTTGCTTTTGTAACGTTTGCAAATGTCTTTTTCCCTTTTGTGAACCAAAAAGATCAAAATTTTGTGATTTGCAAAAGCAGGAGATAGACCATGATTAAGAACAAAATCTTTTAGTTCTGATTCCAAATGCAAATCCTAATAATGAGTTTTCCTTTTTTACAAATCATTCTTGCTTGAATTTTTATATATTGATTTCTTGCTAATTTTCCTTTTCTTGTTTCATGAACACGAGGAGTGGATGGCAAGCGAGGCAAGGTGAAGAGAAAACCATGGCTAGCAAGGAGTGGATGAGTTGCTTGAAGATGAAACAAATAAGACTTGAAGAAACATAACAATATTTCTTTCTTTGTAAACAAAACAAAATTTGTAGCTTGTATTGACTTGTAATCTTTGTAACATAAGTTGATGAATCTTGAAGTTTGCAAATTTCTTGTAGTAAATGTAACAACTTTGAATAATTTGCGAGATAGAAACTCGAAATTTCCTTGTGTAAACTCATTTATCTCAAAAGCTTGAAGGAAATTGACACATTAGTGAATCAACGCGATTTCGCACATGTATTGAGTGAAGTTTGTTTGATAATATCATACATGTTTTGAACATTTTACCCTCTTGATTCCATGAAACTTGCACTTAAAATGAACCTCGCATGCCATGCTCGATTCAAATGGAACTTCATTGCCAAACCTGAATTCAATCTCTTGATGATAAAACATATGCTTTAAGAGTATTCATCAATCTTGTAAAATTAACAACTTCAACATGAGAATCAAAGTCCTGAGAAAACAATTGTGGTATGAATTGAAATTAGGAGTTAAGAACATTCGAAATCAAGCAAATGACCTGTGATGATGCGATAACTTTCAAAGTCTTCCAAACACAATTTTTCTTTGATCTTTGAAGATAAACTTGTAAACAACATCACTCATGACAATATGCAGAAACAATCGTCTCAAGATCTTGGAATTTGAGGAAATCACAATTCTTAGAAGTCAGACGACAGTTACTTAAGATTAGGTCAAATCCATAAAGCGACCTTTAAAGTATTTGAATTTTGGTGATATTCCATACGTAATCAGCTCTTGATTTGTGAAGAGAAATTGGAGATGACGTCAAGGAGAGTCGTATGCAAAAAGAACCGCTCAAAAATATAGATTAATGAAGAAGTTACAATCGCTTGAACTTGGTCTCATAAAAGGTCGACTTTTGGGTCAATGAAGTCATTTTCAGTCATCTGAACCCTTGACTGAGCAAACTTGCAATGCGGTGTTTGAAACTTGGCACGAACATCCTTAAGGAGACATGAAGATCTATGAAGACCATTTGAATCCTTGGAGACTCAATTTTCTTTGGGAAATAACAAACCCTAATTGTTGACTTACTGCCTAGGAAGAGAATCTGTTTGATCAACTTTTGAGCCAAATTGAGTATTCGAGAAACCCTAGGATAGTATCTTGCATGAAAAATGGGAGGGAAAATTTTGGGGTACAATAGGCTGTGAGAAGGAACCTAGGTAGTAAGGTTACTTCGAAATAAAGCCTGGGTAGTAGGCTGTTTCGGAATAAAGCCTGGGTGGTAGGGCTGTGAGAAGGAACCTGGGTAGTAGGGTTACTTCGAAATAAAGCTTGGGTAGTAGGGATGCCTTATTTGATCACGTAGATTAGTTGACCCATTTTGTTTCGGGAACTGATTTTCCATTAGTTGTCTATAGATATGACATGTATAGCTTCATGGATTTAACCTTGAACTGTTGGAATTATTGATGATAACCATCTTTCCTGAAAAGGTACAGGATTAATTATATGTGATGCATGAAATGCATTGTGTGATGATGTTCTCAAAATAAATGAGATTATACTGTATGCAATATGTATGTGCACGTCATGATGTATGAACATGAAATGCTATTGTGACATATCCGAGTCTGGGAAAATAAATCCATGACTACTGCTGGAGAGTACTGGAAATTGAATTTTTGACCGTTGTAGAAAAAGTGGTTCTTCTACTTCCTCTGAGGATGATGAGTAGATATGATTTATCGAGGATTTCCTCTTTCTGTTTGAGGATGTTCTGTCGGGGATTGACTCTGCTTGAGAATTAATTTTGCTTGAGAATAACTCTATGGAGGGAGATGCTTGTTGGAAGATTCTGCTGATGTAGAGAAATAAACTCTGTTGGGGAATGAGCTTCCGCAGTTTGCAAAATAAACTCTACCCGGGGGGAGGTTTTATGAAGCGTTAAAATTGGGCTGGGGAAAACAGACTTCAGCTCTCTGAGGGAACTTTGCTGGAGAAAGTAATTCCTACTTGGGGAAGAAGAGGCCAAAACTTTGGTTGTTTTTACTCTGTAAGGAACATAGACGTCACTAGGACGTATGCTGAGGATACGACAATGACTTTGCATCAGGATGTTTCTGCCTCTGTTCCTGATGGAAATTTCATGGATGGATCTATGTCATGATTGTACTTGAACATGTATTGTATGAGTGTTAGAATGACATCGATCTTTGGATCGTATTTGCAATGTATTTGAAACATGTGTTGAATGAGGGTCAGAATGACATCCGTCTCTGGATCGTATCTGCACTGTACTTGAAACATGTGTTGGATGAGTGTCAGAATGACATCTGTCTCTGGATCGTATCTGCACTATACTTGAAACATGTGTTGAATGAGTGTCAGAATGACATCTGTCTCTGGATCGTATCTGCATTGTACTTGAATAGAATTTGGAGTAGGTTTCAGGATGACATCCATTTTTGGATCGTACCTGAACCGTTTCTAGATGAGAATCTAAAGTAAGTGTCAGGATGACATCCGTCCTTGGATCGTACCTGAACTGTTTCTAGATGAGAATTTGGAGTAAGTGTCAGGATGACATTTGTATTTGGATCGTACCTGAACCGTTTCTAGATGAGAATCTGGAGTAAATGTCAGGATGACATCCGTCCTTGGATCGTACCTGAACCGTTTCTAGATGAGAATCTGGATTAAGTGTCAGGATGACATCCATCTTTGGATCGTACCTGAACCGTTTCTAGATGAGAATCTGGAGTAAGTGTCAGGATGACATCCGTTCTTGGATCGTACCTAAACTGTTTCTAGATGAGAATCTTGAATAAGTGTCAGGATGTCATCCGTCCTTGGATCGTACCTAAACTGTTTCTAGATGATGTGTTGAAATAAGTGTCAGAATGACATGCGTCTCTGGATTGTATTTGCACTGTATTAGGATAGAATATGGAGTAAGTGTCAGGATAACATCTGTTTTTGGATCGTACCTGAACCGTTTCTAGATGATAATCTGCTTTATTCAGAATGTTTCCATTGGGAAATCCCGAGAAGCTTGGCGACTTCATTGGGGAATTTTTGTTGGAGCAGTAAATTGGAGATTTTGCTCTGCCGAGGGTATGATAACACATGACATCAATAGGATTCATGCTAAGAACATGGCAGTGACCTTGTAGTAGAATGCCCCTGTCTCGATACCTGTTGTAGAAAATATCAACCGAGGATTTTGTAGATGGTTTGACTGTTATCCCCATACTTGGAGTCCTTGGTGAATGCAGATCAGGGTAATAAACCTTCTACTAATTAGACAAGTGACAAGATGACGGGACATAGTCGTACGCTTTAATCCCAAACTTTTTCTGGACTATCTTTTCATATTTTTAGTCCATCAGGATACCCTTTTTTGCCCAAGCCTCCTTTTCAGATTTTTGAATTGCCGGGTGTACACATTTTTTGTTTTTATCCCTAATTTTTGCCTAGGCCAGTCAACCTAGCGGGTCTTTGTTCATGCGTAGTATTTTTCGACTATGTCCATGTTCACTGGGTACGGAGAATTGTCACTGTCCATAGTAGTAAGTGTTCTCACACTGCCAGAAGGTGTTTGTTTGATCATACAGGATTCGTTGCTGGAATTCATGCCCAATGCCCCAAGTGATTCAGATGGAGATCTGCCCCTGGCTATTCGGCATCTTTGAGAGATTACTTGAATCTTGAATTGACTTCCCCAGGTGATGGACAATGTTCATGTCGTTCCCCTTGGTTGGAAGTGTTTTTCCACTTGAGGTGATCCTTTTCATTGAGAAGGTTTTTGTTCACTAGATATTCGTCATGCAAATTTCTCTGCTGTTGAACAAATAGTCATATGAAAACAATGGTATTTTAAGAATGCAAAGCTTATGTCTGTCTTGAAGTTTGGAAATTCATTTTTTAGTAAAACAAACAAATTTTGTAAAATTGTGATGTCAACTCAGGATTTATAGCAAGTCCTACAGGAGTAAGGATACCTTTTGTAACAATATTCTCGCGAACTAACCCATGCTTCAGCTAGGACTTTTAAGGGTTGTAACGTGGCCTGATTCACGGTTTAAGAAACAAAGGATAAAGGCTCAAAATTTATTTGTACCCACCCGCTCTTCGTGATGTTCTTCAGTCCTATGCTTAGTTAATTGTGCATTTTGAATCCCAATTGAGTCTGGCATCTTGCCCTTGATGTTCTGGTGATGGTTCAGATACTGAAAGTTTATTTTGAAGAGGCAGTCATTTTTGTAATCTTCTTTTTGTCGAGGATTTGTAGTAACCTTTTTTTTGTTTTCGTTATTCCTTCTTTTGCCTGAACTGTTTCTTTTGCGATTACAGTCAGCAGAATGCCCCAATTTTTTCTTAAGTCTCCTTCATAGGTTTTGACTTAACGGGCTTCTCTTTTGAAAAATAATGACTGCCTACTTTGATGATTATGTGGAACTATCACCGTCTTTTGATTTGGAAGGACGTCTTCAATTCCATTCATTGTGTACTAAGTGGAAGATTGCGACTGAATGCGCGCCTGAATTGACTGAGAAACTACCTTGCCCCAGGTTATAATTAAGGATTTTAATTTGCGTGAAAAGAAAAACTCCTACTTCTTTGGCTCAAAGGGGTTGACTATGGATTATCTTCCTTACATTATTTGGGATTTGAAACAACGTCTATACATCATCAGCAAGGTCTGTTCAAAAGCACATTGTATGGATTGTGGTATCGTTTTCCTCATCCTCCCTCTAAAGGCTTAGAGCTTTTGATCGGGAGTTGAATATCACAAAAAAGAAGTAAAACACAATTTAAGTATAGTGACAACGAATGAAATAATTCAAGACAAACATATGCAATGCATTGATGAAATAACAAAGTTTGACATAAATAAGTGTTCAAACAAATCAAAAGACAATTACAACTTGAAAATTCTAATGAACGAAAAACCTTCTTGTCAAAACTTGTCACTTTAGATGATGTGCCTTTGAGGAATGGCATAAGAATTCCAGTTGACCATCTTGTGCTAATTCTAGCGCTCCTTCATTAATCAGGTCTTGAATTTTATTTCTTAACATCCAACAGCTAATGGTGTCATGTCCAGGACTGTTGGAGTTGTATGCACATCTTGCATTTGGATTGTACCTTGGGGAGGTTGTGTTGGGATTCTGAGGAGGGTCCCTTAACGTAACCAGCTTGGCCTCCAACATGTGTTGCAATGCTTGAGCCAATGACAAGTTGATTTCGGTAAAGCGTCTTTCTGATGTATTCCGCTTACGCCGATTGCCCCGTTGTTGTTGGCGAGGTTGTGGTTGGGCTTGTGACGTAGCAGCAATTTGGAAAGGTCTACTCTCCAAGCCAACTTTTTGTCCCATCAAGGGTTGATGAATGACTTGACCCCCAGCCTCGATTGTTTGTTTCATATGGTTGCATCCGTCTTGATGAAGCTTGTTGACAATGGTCCTCGGCTCTTCTTGTCCCCGGGATAGGCTTTGGATAAGATCCATCTGCGCCAACATTTGGATTCTCATTGCTTCCATCTCAACCTGCAACTGTTCAACCTGGTTATCTTTGTTGTTATCAGGACGTTTCTTAGTCAGATTCCCAGCGAGGAGTGCTTTCAATTCTTCCTGCACCTTGGATAGGTTTAGGAACATTTCCATGAACTGAGCCTCTTGAGTTTGAAGATCTCTGTTGTCTTGTTGGAGAGCCATTACTGTAATAAACAGCGAGAACATGGGAGACATGTACAGGAGCCTACCTGTTATGCGATGACATGTATGATATGCAAATGTTTTCAAGGATCTCATGGGGGAAACAAGAAAAATGTTAGGCATTGAACTTTACAACTTTTATTGAAGCACTTCGTATCGTTAAAGGTCCTTCTACGAGACTCAAGCTCACCATATCGAGTGGGTCATAGCCCCTGACTCAAGTTGTTGAGTTTTGATCTTCTGACAGCATTGGCTAGAGGAAAATAAATCCCCTTGCCCCTTGATAGACGTCTGATTTATCATAACCTGCATCATAAACCTTTGAGATCCTTGAAATGGTTAGGGAAATGCTGTGGCATGATGTTATGATGTGTATGTTATGCGTTAAGAAAAAGTGTAAGATGATGAAAACAAGTGAACCCTGCAAGAAATCCAAGTTATTGTATAATGACTGTAAACAAATCCTGCAAGGAAATTATGTTGTTAGATAATAAAACCCTGCAAGTAGTTCAAGTTGAACGCAAACAAGTCACACAAACAACCTTAGGTTTAGGATTGCATGGGTTTTAAGGTAGTACCCTCTTGAAGTTGGATTGGTTCAACCTGTCCTATAATAGTAACCGAGTTCTAAGGGATCTCAATATCACCGATCTTTCCCCCCAAATTTTGTTCCGATATATAATTGACTTGCCACCAAACAAAACTCAAGAGTCAAACCTTAATGAGTGTAGCATCGAGTATCAACCTACTTTGGGTTTACACCAAAGACGACTATCTCACTATGTCTTAAAAAGACAAGTTAGTCAATTAAGGTGCTAAGTTTAGTTGACGCTTTATGCTACCACACAGTGGCCCCGTATTCTCCTTGATTATTCAAGGGATACTGGTACACACCAAAGTATCGCATCAACGTAGCTACTGTTTCAACTGTGTCGGTATACCCCGTACAACTCCCTCACAGTTTATTGCTACTTACCTAAAAGGAATTTCCCGGTCTGAGTTTAAGATCCAAACAACCCAAACAGATACTCTTAAAAGTAAATCAAACAAGACAAGCCAAAGAAGCAATTAAAATGACCTAGATCCTAAGGTAAACCCTACTTTATAAATCATGTCCCCAGCAGAGTCTCCAGTTCTGTAATAGGGTGGCAGAACTGCTGTTAATACTGGTTTTGCATTTTCATTCGCAATTGTGCGGTAAGCAAGAGTCTCCACCGTCTTTTATTTTATCCAACAAAGGAAAGGTAAAAAAAGAACAGAAAAAAACCTTTTTCGAGAGTTTTCTGAGTAAGGGGGTGGATTATAGAAAGGGAAGGTATTAGCACCATTTCTATCTATGGTTTTCCATAGGATCTTAAGCACTTTGCTCATTTTGAAATTGCTTTGTGCGTGTGTTTTGAAAAAAATATTGTTTTACTTCGTGATAACTCTTGTTTCTGTCCTCAAGAGTGTGACGAAGTTTTTTTTGAAAACTGTTTTGAAAGTGTTTGTGTGAAAAGATTTTGAGATTTTTGAGCAAGTACCTAGGAACTATCTACCTACTCGAAAAAAAGTTTGTTCGTTTTTTCTCATTTCCTTTAGACAGCGCTATCCTACTATTAAGGAGTGGGTAACCCCATCGTTGGAGTTTAAGGGACAATCGAAAGGGACGTTTTTACGATCACAAAATCAATGGTTAGGAAACTTTAGTAATTACCCTAAAGTCCTAAAGATCTTTCCGAGGCAACATTCGAATGGTTCATTTTGATCTTTTTTGGACTGGAGGGTGACCACTAAAACTCCTTATGCTTCATGACCATTTACCGAAGGCAACCGAAGTGGTGATACCCTAGGGATGCGTATGTGCAAGTGTATTTGATTTCAGATATATTAGTCTTTGTGTTTAGTTTTCTAGCGATTGGTTTTATCTTGTTCATGCAATCCTATTAGCCATACATCTAACAGTTAATATATATACAAAAATATAAAGTGCAGAAACATAAATTCATACGCTATTACATGGCTTCGGGGAGAGGGATTTAATTACAAGTCCAAAACTGGGAGAAATATAAAGGAAAACAATAAAAATGCCTTATAGTTTGGCTACATTGATATGTACAGGAATATAAAAGTGTGAAAGAAGAAAATGCGCGTGAAATAGGAAAATGCGTAAAGGAAACTTTTTGATGTTTTTTGAATTAGTTTTAAGAAAAGAAAAGGCATGTTTTTTTGTTTGGTTTTTAATTTACGAAAAATATTAAATTAAAGTCTAATTAATAACATAAAAACCTAATTAATATTTTTTGATTTTTGAATATTAAAGAAAATAAGAATTATGAAATATAAAACCTAGTTCTACTTAATCATTACTTTAGAAAAATATTAACTAATTAATTAATTATTTAATGATCTATTTAAAAAAAAGTTAATTACTATTTTTTGTGATTTTTTGGTTTTAAGGTTAATTAATAAAAATAAAATCAAAAGAAGAAATAAAACATAAAGAATAGAACAAAAAAACAAAATAAATGGGCCTGCATCCTGCGCTATGAGCACAAAATGCAGATTGTGACCTAGTTATGGAACGATTGGATTTCAAGCTCAAACCTTGTGATTCTCACGCCCAAACCTCATAGTTTTAGGTCCTGTGCAACATTCAAACAACCCAAGGCATTAAAATGTACAGATAAATGAAATTCGAATAATTGTTTTTACCAAATACACAGGTTCGGGTATGTAGTGTTCTTGGTTATGCAAGGGCCTAGGGATGGCCTGGATCAATTCCTGGGAATGCTGGGAGAATGACTATAGTGTTATTTTGCCACGAAATAGATTGTAAGTGTGGTTGCAAATTTTTGACGAATTTATGAAAATGGAGAGTTTGAGAGAGGGCTTCTGTAGCGTGGTAAGTGTCTTCGTTTTCTTTTTTTTAATGCTTGCAAATGGTCCAATATATATAGGAGGGAAGGAATGAATGGTCTTGAATGAAAAATCCATGCCATAATGCCTTGTAATTAAGTATTCAAAAACTTGATTACAAAAACTTGTCAAATTGATGTTTTAAAGAACCATAATGCAAAACTTGAAAACTTGCCCAAAATGACTTTTGCACCATTTCTTGAAGGGGATGAACCTGGACATCATTTTCTGCATGGCTTGGGCCCTTGTGCAAGATAATTCCAAGCCCATTTGTGTTATACACCTCCCTTTGTTATTTAAACCACTTATTTCATGTTTTATTGAAAATAATCCAAATAAATGGAAAATAAATGGATAAAAAGTAAGACCACAATGGGAAGAGCTTATGGGTCCTATACTATACCATGGAGAAGTTTAAAACTCAAATGAATAATTTAACGCCTTGAAAACTCAACTTTGCTCGATGTAGGATTTTTGAGTTTTCCATAAATTTCCCAACTTGGGAAAACCATAACTTGCTCAATTTTTATCCCAAGGATATTATATTTGACTTTTTGGAAAGCTCAATATGTCTACTTCAATCCCTCTTTTTATCATTTTTACATTTGAAGATGTTATCTTGATGTAAAAGGTCTGGACAAAAAGTGTCTTTTGTTGACTTTTTGAAAATAACATGTAATGTATGAGCTTGCATCTTTCAAATGGTTCACTTCTTGAACTTGAAGATAAAATATGGATTGTATGGAATTGGATTATATTAAAGATGGGATTTTGTTGGGGCCAAATGGACAAATTATGAGAAAGTTATGCCCAGTCAAAGTTCAGTTGACTTTTCCTATAGAAACCCTAATTTTACAAATTTGACTTTTGATTAATTATGAGCATTTCTTGAGGAATCATGGTAAACCCTTGATCAAATGTAGATTATAACTTCAAAAAGACGTCGTTGACAAAAAATCTTGAAGTTTGACTGTATATAGGCCACAGTTGACTTTTGACCTAGTACAATTGATTTTCAGACATTTGGGCAATTGATCGTGCAAACTTGTTCTGCAAGGCATGAAATTTGTCATGAACATTATTGGAGGCATAATAGGATCATGGAAAGAAATTGAAGTCTTTGGAGTTGACACATCCTGACCCAAATGGAACCCTAGTTGGGGGTTCATTGCCTTAGGAGAAGAATTTGTCTGATCAATTCTTGGGCATCCTTGGGCAAGTTTAGGACCTCAATAGGCATGTGTTGAGTAAAATGAGAGGGAAATTTTTGGGGTACAATAATATGACTACATAAAATTTTAATGTAAAATTAAGTAATTATTGCTTTATCCACAAATTTTGGGCAAAACAACTACCGACAACCATGTATTCCGCCTCGGCGGTTGACAAAGCAACAAAAAATTGCTTTTTGCTATGCCAACTTACCCAGGATTTTGAAAACATGTGACAAGTTCCACTAGTGCTTTTCCTATTCGATTTGCAACCAGAAAAATCAGAATTAGAGTAACCAACCAAGCTACAATCATTTCCCTTGGAATACCAAAGCTCAAACTTAGAGGTACCAATGAGGTATCTAATAATACGCTTAATCGTTTTTAAATGTGATTCTTTAGGATCTGATTGATATCGAGCACACATACAAATACTAAACATAATATCGGGCCTAGATGTTGTAATATATAGGAGAGATCCAATCATACCTCTATATTTCTTGACCTCAACATCCTTACCCTTTTCATCTTTATCCAAATTACCATTTGTTTCCATGGGTGTGTCAATTTCCTTTACACCGTCCATTTCGAATCTTTTTAGTAATTCAAGACAATAGTTTGTTTGATATACAAATGTTCCTTCATTGAGTTGCTTGATTTAAAGTCCGAGAAAGTAATTTAACTCCCCCATTATACTCATTTTAAACTCTCCCTGCATAAGCTTAGAAAACTCTTTGACAAGATGCATATTAGTTGATCCAAAAATGATACCATCAACATAAATTTGAACGAGTAAAATATGCTTTCGAATATGTTTAATAAAGATTGTGGTGTCTACCTTCCCTCTAGAGTATCCTTGATCAAGCAAAAACTTGCTAAGTCGGTCATACCATGCCCTTGTGGTTTGTTTAAGACCATACAAGGCACATTTTAGCTTAAAAACATGATTAGGAAACTCATAATCTTCAAACCTAGGAGGTTGTGAAACATACACTTCTTCATTTATGTATCTGTTAAGGAACATACTTTTAACATCCATTTCATATGATTTGAAGTTCTTAGAGCATGCAAATGCTAATAAAAGGTATATTGCCTCGAGTCGGGTGTCATACCCCAAATTTGTCCTACCATTATGCTTTTGTGTGGCTTACACATCTTGCATTTCTCATGTCATCTGCATACCCTCCATTAGGTCATTTAACACATCATGCATCATTATCAATAAATTTGGCATGAGATTAAGAATATTGTGGAATTAGGGTTCCCCTATAGCTCTGAGGCTCTTTTCTTCATTCAAGGTTGATTCAATTGGTTTCATTATCAAGATAGCGAGCAACTGGTCCCAATGAGCATGTTCTTATCCCCACAGAGTTTATTTCTCTGCACTTTGGATATAGTTATCACTGCAAAACATTACATCCTCAAACACGTAGCGTATTCATTGAAATGGATCATTACGCCATAGGAAAATTCAAACATGCATACAAAGCATAAGTCATATTTGGTATCCTTGCACAAAATCCCGAATTATTCCTCCACCAAAACAATGGTAAATCCCCAGTTGATGCCCTTTATTGCATCACAATCCCTAGCTAACAGTGTCAGTACCTCATACTCATGAATCCCCAGCAAAATCAATACACTTTGTCAACCACCTATGTGTTCATCCACTACCATGTAGTCAGCCTTCCCTGGTAAGATTTTCCATGATATGTGTTTGCTCTTTCATGAATCTTACTTTTCATTCTTTCCCTTTGGTCGTAGGTCCAGGATATGTGTTTGCTCTGTCCTCAATCTCACCTTTTGGTTAAGATCTTGCATGATATGTTTTCGCTCTGTCGTGAATCTTACTTTTCATTCTTTCCCTTTGGTCGTAGGTCCAGGATATGTGTTTGCTCTGTCTCGATCTTACCTTTTGGTTAAGGTCTTTCATGATATGTGTTCACTCTGTCATGAATCTTACTTTTCATTCTTTCACTTTGGCCTTAGATCCAGAATAGATGTTTGCTCTGTCCTCGATCTTACCTTTTGGTTAAGATCTTACATGATAAGTGTTCGCGCTGTCATCGATCTTACCTTTGTCATTTTGTTGGTTGTAGATCCTACACGAGTAGTGTTCGCGTTGTCATTGATCTCGATTTTCTTTTTTCGTTTGATAGATCCTACGTGAGTAGTGTTTGCGCTGTCATCGATCTTACATTTGTCATTCTGTTGGTCGTAGATCCTACATGAGTAGTGTTCGTGCTGTCATCATCTTGATTTTATCTTTTCTTTTGGTAGATCCTACATGAGTAGTGTTTGCATTTTCATCGATCTCATTTTTCTCTTTTCTTGGTTATAGATCCTATGTAAGTAGTGTTGGCGTTGTCATCGATCTTAACAGTTGTCTTTCTCTTTTGGTTAGATCCTACATGAGTAGTGTTCGCGTTGTTATCGATCTCACCTTCTCTCTTCCCTTGATATTTGATCCTACATGAGTAGTATTCACGCTGTCATCGATCTTATCATTTGTTCCTCCTTTGGTTTATAGATCTCACATGATATGGCCTCGCTCTGTCATCGACCTTACCCTTTGGCAATCTTATGACCCTGCATGAGTAATGTTCGTGCTGTCATCGATCCCATCTTTCGTCAATCTTACCCATACATTCAATCATCGTTTCATATAACAATCATCTCCTTGTGAACATCGTATTGGCATCGTTACCATGTTACAAGCTATCACCATTCAAACATTCACCCTTAAACCTCTTCAGAACAAATTACAGGTCTTTGTATTTAATCTTCTTCTACCTTGAATCTTCGAAAGGCTAGAGCCAATCTCACTTTCAAGTATAACACGATTAAATATGGGCAGCTGTCATATCCCAAATTTGTCCTACCATTGTGCTTTTGTCTGGCTTACACATCTTGCACTTCTCATGTTATCTGCATACCCTCTATTAGGTTATTTAACGCCTCATGCATCATTAATCAATAAATTTGGCATGAGATCAAGGATATTGAGGAATTAGGGTTCCCATATAGCTCTGAGGCTCTCTTCTTCATTTAAAGTTAATTCAATTGGTTTTATTATCAATTATGGTTGAAAGCTAGGGTTTAAATTCATGACCAATGAGAAGTTCTTTTGCATCAAGCTATAAGGCCATCTTCTTCAGGTTTTCTCAAGATCAAGTACTAGGGGGATTCACGTATTATACTTAGGGTTTCATCAAGGCTTTCAGTGAAATATCTCAGGCTATTTTCTTCATCAAAGTTCATTTGTGGCAAGAGGATTAGGTTGTGCATTTCATCATGCTTAGGGGTTGTTAATATTCACCAATTGAGGTTCATGGAGCAAAGGTTATGGCATTGTTATACATATGCTCTTGAGTATAATATTTTCTCTCAAGAATTGAGGTACAAATTGAAGAGATTGGTTCGAAGTTCTTAAGCGTTTGATTTGTCAAGAATTGGTTCAAATACGCTAAGGTTGGAGAGTTCATGGATTGTTTGGAAATTAAGAATGCAAAGGTTGTGATGCATGTTCAATGCAATTTCAAGCTCATTCAAGGTTCATCATCATTTTTTTCTTTCAAGTTCAAAATCATTCAAGTTACATTTGAAAAGGAATAAGACATTAGATATCATAGATTCAATGGTGTAAGACAAGATGGATGCTCGGAATAAAGTTTTGTCATTAATGTCAAGCAAGACTACAAGAGAAAAGTATTTCATTCAAGTCAAAGCTACAATTCCCATCAATTTCATTTCGTCACATGACATTAAAGAAGGGTTCGAAATCCAAATGACAAGATGGAGATAAAGATAAGTTTCATTAGTACTAATGAAGGAATGTTTTACAAGTGTTACAAGGTGTTTAATCATCAAGCTACTATTACAACCTATCGAGAGGAAAAGACAAGTCTTCCACAATATCTCCATCTCCTCTCATACTTCTAATCTTCATCTTACGAATTTCCAGTAGCTTTATTCAAGCTTCATACTATTATGATATGTCTACTATACCAACATCATACCCTGATTTGCATAAAAACATCACCGAATCCTAAATATCCAACCTGCATCAAACCACGTCATGCAAAATCTATCGAGGTTCAGTGCGGAAAGAGCACACAAAGTTGAAACCAAACAGTTAACCGTCGTAGCTCAAGTACATACAAACCGTGGCTCCCGATTATGCTCTGCCCCATCCAATTCAAATGCCATGGACACTGTTTCGCTTCTAAACAGGATCCAGCAGCTCTGCATTACATTCAGAAAATCAGAACAATTCCACATAATAATCCACATCACAGTTTTCAGAACAAAGAAAAGCAAATACATATATCATAACCAATTAGAAACTAACTTGAGATTTATAACTAACAACTAACAGATTCTAACATCTAACCGATTTTCAACTTAATCTCTCAAGCCAGTTCATTCACTAACAGTTACATAACAGAAAACAACCCTAACTAACTAACCGAATTTCCTAATGTTGTACCCCAAAATTTGCCCTCCCATAATCTTCAAAGTTTTGACAAGCATCACCTCAAATGGTTCAAAGTCTACTCAAAGGCTACACAGTCAACCATCCTCCTAAGCCAGTCAAACTAGGGTTTTGGTTCTTGCAAGGAAGCTGAGGTTTTCAAGGGCCCAATCAAGTCCCATATGCTCGTATACATTGTCAAGCACCTACATGTCAAGTTTCAAGGCTCACAAGGTCAAGTTGCACAGTCAAAAACCCTAATTGCTCCACAGTCAACTACAGGGGCAAAATGGTCATTTGACAGTCAAAAGTCAAAATTTTTGGTCAACATCTTATTTTGAAGCCACAGTCATCATTTGGTCAAATCTTGACCATGATTTCACAAGAATGGCTCAAAAATCATCAAGGTGTCAAAAGTTTCTATTTTTGGACAGTTGAAAAGTCAACTGTAACTTGACCAAGGCATAACTTTTTCATGGTTCATCAAAAAAATCCCATCCAATTCTCATCTTGAAGGGGAAGACATTTCCTACAATTCATCTTCACATTCCAAGTCCAAGAAATGCTCTCACAAAAAGTTATCAATTTCAACATTATAGGTCATTTTCAAAAGTCAACAAAAAGTCACTTTAAGTCAAAGACCATAACTTGAGATTGGTAAATCAAAATGACATGGGACCAAAGACATTGGTTAGAGGACTTCAAGACCTTTCCAAAATGTCCCAGAACATGTTCATGGCTTCAAAATTGAGCAAGATATGCATTGGAGAAGTTGAGAAATTTTTGTGAAATGGCCAAAGTCAATTATCCTTGAAACTTCATTTTTGACAAAAAGGGCCCACTTTTTCCACTTGTTTCAGCTTAGCCATGCCTCCCACGTGTCCCACAAATTATTTCAAGATTTAAAATTAATTTTTCCATTTTTATTTAATTTTATTTGATTTAATTCATTTTAAATCTTTTAAAATCAAATAAAAATCAAAGAAGTTAATTAGGGGATATATTTTGTATTGAAATGCTTTGATACACCATCATGACCATTCCAAATTCGTGCAAAGGGCTATTCCAAGCAAGAATTCAAATTTTGACACAAAAATGGAAAGTGTTTCAATGGAGGTTATGGCAAAATCTTAAACATGAATGCAAGGCTTCAAGGCCCTTAATTCTGATTGAAACTCTTTACATATCATATGTGCAAGCTATCACAAAAGGATTCACGGCCTAAAAAGCTCAAAAACGGCCAAACACATTTAAAACTTTGAAGAGAAAAAATCAAAACTGTAAACCTATTTGCAGCATGTTTTAAACCTCCATTGCAATCAAAACACACTCCTGGTATCCCTAGGAAGCTTTAGCAATCAGAAACGAGTCAAGAACCTCAAGAAATCGCACCATATAACTCATTCGGTTTGCTTCATTTTTCAAAACTGTATATAACATTTCATAAGCATTTGATCCATTTTTTTTATTGTTTTGTATTGCTAGGGGCTTTCTGAAGCTAATAGGATAATCCAATTGCATTTTAACGTGTTAAATCTTGATTCACCATTAAAGCATTTTAGGTTTTTTCAAGCTTCAAATTGGGGATTTCCCCATACTGTAAAATTGGACACCAAACACCCATGGTTTAATTGAGAAGGACAAGACGAATCCAATAGACCCATCGCGCCTTTTTTATATGGCCCCAATTCCTATTCGCTATTTTTCGCCGTTGCACTTAGTGGGGGTTAAAAACCCCCGCTATCTTATTTCTTTTTTGCAGGTCTGAAGAAAAAGATGGTGACGTGTCCATATGCGTCTGGATAATTTGAATTAGAGTGCGCGTTTTCTTTATTGCTGGCATATAATGCAGTTTTTCTATATAATTTTTCTTTTCCATATTACAAACGAATGTGTTTGAGTGCCTCAGTGGTTGGGAACGTGTCATGCCATCCTTGGGACCTGGGTTCGAATCCCAGGTCCCCCCAAATAATTTCTATTATTTTGTTCAACTTATTCCCATGCAGTGTTCATCAAAGGGCTCATCATACAACCTCACATGCTAGCTTGCCACGTGCCCATGAGCTTCAATCCAAAGGCCACAAAAGAGGTTTACCATATGCTTCAGTCAATGGATGCACACGCAAGCACAGAAAGTCAAAAGAGGGCTTTGATTCAGTGGGCCAAAATGCTTCAAAAACCTCCAAATGGGCCAGACACCCCCCCCCCCAATGTTTGTATATTTTTTAATTTTCTTTTCTTTTCTTTTTCTAGTTCTTTTAATCATTTTTTTATTTAATTCACTTCAAATAATTTTCTTTTCATAATAAAACCAGAAAATCAAAAACTAAAAATATGTTTAATTAATATTTAATTCACTATTAATTTATTTTGTAAATAAACTTTAATAATTAACTTAGTTAATTTAGGTTTCAAACTTAAACATTTTTCTTAATAAATTAAAATATGTAGAAATTAGGTTTTTTAATATTCTCATCTTTTTTTTTATAAATAATTTTCTCATCATTATTATTATTATTAATTACTACTTTTGTAAATAAATATGTAAAATAATTAATGAGTGCAAATTAGGTTTTAAACTTTAACCTTTTCTTTAATAATTAAAAAATATTTATAACTAGGGTTTCCTTCTAATTTTAATTCTTTTCTTGTTTTCATTAAATACCAAAAAACATAAAAAATATTTCTTTCCTTTTATTAAATAATTAGTTTCAATTTAATTTCAATTTAATTTCAAAAGGGTCCAACGCCCTCAAACGTTCAACTTTGATTCTTTCGCGCATTTATTTTCCTTTGTGAATATATTGTAACTGCTCAAGCCATGTAATAGTGACTAGGTTTTACTTTCCGCATTTTTATTCAAACGGGTCTTTGTAATTTGGCGATGTATAGACCCGCGCCTTGTAATAGCGTAGGATTTATCTTTCTGCATTTAAATTTCCGCACTTTTAAATTATAATTGCATGAAAGAATGTATGGCCTAAATTAAAAACAAGCGTAGATCACCATAATACATGTACAAGATAAAACATAACTGAAAATAACACACAAATTCACACACCACTCTTAGGGTACGCCTCACTGATGCCTTGCCTTCGAAACATGGTCGTCGAGTATAGGACGTTTTGGTAAGTCCTTATGTCCATGACATGATCCAGTTGCCTCGAAACGGTTGCCTCGGAATTAAAAAGGATCAATGGCATAAGGGTAGCTTCTAAGGTGTCCTACTGTTGTTCTGGTGACCACACTGTCCCTACAAACGAATTGACCCGAACACCTCCAACGATGGTGCTACCTACCTCTCAATGGTGGGATGGCACTACCTTAAGGACATTTACACAGCCTAATTCCTTAGGGTAGGTAGATGACTCATAGATACTTGCTCTATTCAAAAACAAATCAAAACTTCTTTTCACACCGACACTCTCAAAAAAGCTTTCAAAACAATTTTTCAAACACTCTTGAGGACTGATACAAGAGTCGATCTGAAATCTTTAAACGAAACTTTTTCAAACCCACTCACAATTGAAAAGCAAACACTTTTGAAAACACAAATGAGCAAGTATCTAAGAGCCCATGGATAACCATGGATAGAAAGGGTGCTAACACCTTCCCTTTCTATAAATCTACCTCCCGAACCGAGAAACTATCTCATAAGGAATTTTGCTGTGCTTTTGTCCTGTCCATGTTGGAGAAAATAAAAGACGGTGGCGACTCTTGCTTCCGCGAAATTTCGCGAACCAGCGTTAAACAGTCAGTTCCAGATCCACCGATCACAGAACTGGCGACTCTGCTGGGGAATGACTTATAAAAGTGGGGTGTACCTTAGGACTAAGATCACTTGTGTTTTCAATTGCTGTGTTTGATTGCTTTATTATTGTGGGCTGCATCGGAGTTACATAGATCCTAACCCGGATCTGGGGATACCCTGTTAGGTAGCGTAAGCTGTGAGGGACCTGTCCGGCGTAGACCGACACGGGTGAAGCAGTGGCTACGTTGGTGTGGCACCTTGGTCTGTACCGATATCCCTTGTGTCGCAACAAGGAGAATATGGGTCTTCTGAGGAGTCATTAAGCACCAACCGACCTTAGAACCTTAAATGACCCAACTTGGCCAATAGAACAGTAGCAGTATGCTACACCCATTGAGGCTAAACTCTCGCGATGGTTCTGGCCGCAAGAAAAGATTGCGATGCTGGAGTTATGACCGATTGAGGGTAGTCAGTGATATTGGGATCCTCTAGAACCCGATTACTTCTGATAGGACAGGTCTTAACCAAAAAACTGAAAGAGGGTAGTACCTGAACTCCCTGCTGGCCTAAACTCTAAGGGCTTTGGTGTGACTTGTGTGCCTTATCATGTTTGCCTTTGTGAATATTTGTGGTGTGCTTTATCATAACATCATACCATCATAAACATTGCATGCATCCTGCATAAGGACTGACCATTTCAAAGACAAGAGGGTTTCACCTTTGCTCTGTTTTGTAGGACATCATGATGCCTATGCGAAGGAACACTATCCGGTTCAACTTTGTTCACCCACCTGAGCTGCTTGAAGAGTTGGTTAGCAGAATTCCAAATACCACTTCCTTCATCTAGAGGAATGGTTCTCTTCTCGGCATAGTCACTGCAAAGTGGGACCAACAACTGACGAGTGTCCTGACCCAGTTTTATGACCCTCTGTACCAGTGCTTCACCTTTCAAGACTTCCAGCTGGTCCATACCCTGGAAGAGTTCTCTGATTTTCTTGGCATCCCTATCCTGGATCAGACTCCCTTCATTGGTTGGGAAAAGACTCTTAGGCTCGAGGAGATTGCTGCAGCCCTTCCCTTGACCAACCAGGAGGTAATGGACAACTGGGTGACTAGAAGCGGAGTTAAGGGCTTCTTGGCTAAGTTTCTGATTGGTAAAATTAACAGTTTCTGGAATGACTTAGACTTCAGGGCGTACGAGGACATTCTGGCTCTCTTAATTTATGGGCTAGTGTTGTTTCCAAACCCCGATAACTTTGTCAATATCAATGCCATAAGGATCTTCATGTCTCGGAACCCTGTACCCACTCTCTTGGGTGATGTCCTGCAACAACTCTATGCTCGTACTGCCCGAAGATGAGGAACTTTGTGGTGTTGTACTCCTTTATGGGTGAGGTGGTTTATTTCGCACCTCCCCAAGTTCGTGCTAAAGAACCAAGAAGGAAGAGGCTGGGCTCATAGGTTAATGTCTCTCACCGATAATAACATCATTTGGACTCTCAGAGGTTTAGATGAGGTGGCTGTTATTGATCGCTGCGGAGAATATCCTAATGTTCCATTGATTGGCACTCAAGGCGGAATCTCTTATAATCCATGTTTAGCTCTCCGTCAGTTTGGAAGAGCCAGAAGAGCAGGACCTCATGAGATGCTGGTGCCTCACATCAGTTTTAAGTTTCAGAAAGATAGTGACGAGCTACGTCGTAGATTCATCAAAGCTTGGGACAGAATTCACAAAGCTGACCCACAAGAGCTGGGACCAAAGACTTCTCTACCCATGGAGGCCTACTACAAATGGGTCCGCATCCGTGCTCAGAATTTAGGTATGCCATATGAAGCTGTCAGACCCATCATTCTTGAGTATCCTGATAGAGATGGGGCTCCTCCAACTATTCTCCCTCCTCAGATACCCACTGATGTTGATACACTAAAGAGGTCTTGGGCGCAACTATAGGAAGAGCGGGATTACTATCGGGAAAATTTCAACGAACAGGAACAGAAGATCCAGAAGCTGACCAAGCAATTGGAGAACGAGCGAACCCTGAATGACTATATCCGTACTGAGAAGAGGAGGCCATGGGAGCACTGATGGACTTTGGATGTTTTTTTACAGCTTTATTTTCTTTCAGTATTTTCATTCTTGTAACGCCTAAGGGCAAATTGTTGAACAATTTAAAGTTTAAATCTAATAAAGTGTGTTCCTTTTGTTTACAAAGTTGATTCTCGATTGTCTTTGAAAACATAATTCATACGCATTTCATTCATCATATGCATTACAGGTGCCCTTTTTCCTACAGGTTGCTTAATCTCCTTCGCTGTTTATTTCAGCACTCAAGCATCATGAATCCTGAACTCACTACCGAGCAAGCTATCAAGGCCCTCCAGGCCCAGAATGCCCAATTTCAGGAGATGGTCATGAACTTGGCCCAGGGACAACAAGAGCTGAAGGCTTTGCTCCTGAAGAAGAATAAGAAGAAGAAGAGGACTATGCTATTCAACACTGGGCGCAGACTCGGGAACACATTGCAGAATGAAGCTGAGAGGACTACTCCATCTGTGGGGGAAGGTAGTCACCAAGGGAGAGAGGTCCCTAGTCCTGTGGTCTCTGACACTGAGACAGACTTCAACGATGAACAGTACCCTCCTGCTGAGGACCGGTACAAACAACTGGAGGACAGGTTAAATGCTATGGAGATTCAACGTGTGCCTGGGTTGGATTTCGGAGACTTGGGTTTATCTTCTGGGGTGGTGATCCCACACAAGTTCAAGGCGCCTGCCTTTGTGAAGTATGACGGGGCTTCCTGTCCCAAGATGCACCTCCGTTCTTATGTAAGGAAGATCCAGCCTTACACAGCAGACAAGAACTTATGGATCCACTTCTTCCAGGAGAGTCTTTCAGGGACTCACCTCGAATGGTTCTATCAGCTGGATGGAACCAACATTCGTAACTGGGAGGATTTGGCCACAGCTTTCTACAAGCAGTATCAATATAATTCCGACCTCGCTCCTACGCGTACCCAACTCCAGGGTATGTCGCTAGGATCGGGAGAAGGTTTTAAGGAGTACGCACAGAAATGGAGAGACCTGGCTGGCAGGGTGCAGCCACCATTGACGGACCGGGAGCTGGTGGATATGTTCTTAGGGACCCTATCTGGTCCATTCTTCAATCATCTCATTGGTAATTCCTCTGCTGGGTTTACTGACCTGATCCTGACTGGTGAAAGGATCGAGGCTGGTATAAAATCAGGAAAGATACAGAAGGGTACCTCCTCCAATTCTGAAAAGAAGCCCTTCAAGAAGGAGGCAAGTGTTGTGTATGGTTCAAGAAGGCAAAACAAACCTGAACGCCGCCAAGCTGTCAACGCGGTGGTTATTTCTAAGCCTGCTGCTACTCCTCAGCAATACAACCAGCCCAGAGCTGAGAGGCCCAAACGGCAGTATACTCGGCTCAGCATGACTCTCTCTCAGATCCTGCCGCAACTGCTGTCAACTAGCCTGGTAACTGTCAAAGAGGCTCCGAAGATGGTAAACACAACATCTCCGAAATACAATCCCAACGCCCGTTGCGCGTATCACTCTGATAGCCCGGGACATTCTACTGATGATTGCTGGGCCCTGAGGAATAAGGTTCAGGATCTTATTGATGCCAAGGAGATACAGTTCGAGGCACCTGAAAGGCCAAATGTTGTGACCGCTCCCATGCCCCAGCATGGAGTGAATGTTGTTGAGGAGGATTTGTATGTAGCTTCTGTGGATGATGTTGCTACTCCGCTGCTGACCGTCAAGAGGAACATGTTGCTAGCCGGTTTATTTCCGGGATGTAGAAAAGGTTGCCCTTTATGTGCTGATTCCTCTGCTGGTTGTTCTTTGCTGAAATCAGGCGTCCAAAACCTGATGGATAGTAAAGAGATCTTGTTCAAGAAGACTGCTGTTCCTGCTGCCCCTGTTGAAGAAGTTTCAATTGTTACCATTTTCAATAACCCTTCCAAGGCTCCTTCAAAGAAGCCTGTCCAAATTTTTCCTGTTCAAAAGATTCCTCCTATCACCATTACTGTTCCGGGGCCCATCCCCTACAAGTCTGATAAAGCTGTCCCGTGGCACTATGGGGCAGATGTTTATGTTCTGGGAGTGAAGCAAGAGTTCAACACTGGTACCGGTGTCACCAACATCACTGGGCCTGCTAAGGTCACTCGTAGTGGAAGACTGTTCTCACCAGACATCGCTCCTCTAGAAATTCAAAGGCCTCTGGTCATCACACCTGCCAGTGTGCCTGTTTCCCCCCCTAATCAAGTTTCCACCCCTGTTGCCGAGTCATCTGACGCTCGGGGCAAGGGGATTGCTGCTGATTTGCCTGCCCGGACGGAGGCACCAAAGACCACTGTTGAGGCTTCCAAGCAAGAAATGGAAGAGATCCTCAAAATTATAAAGAAAAGTGATTTCAACGTCGTTGAACAGTTGGGGCACACCCCCTCCAAAATCTCCATGCTATCACTGCTGCTGTGTTCAGAGGCCCATGCCAAGGCCCTGATTGCTTTCTTAAAGACGACTCACGTACCCCAAGAAACGTCTACTGATCAATTCACCGATTGTGTGGCAAACCTAATTGCTGATAATGGTCTGGGTTTCTCTAATGCTGATCTGACGGCCAAGGGGAAGAACCATAATGATGCCCTACATGTCTCCATTGAATGCAGGGGCACTACTCTTGCTCATGTGCTGGTTGACACGGGTTCCTCATTAAACGTGCTGCCCAAGAAATCTCTAGACAGGCTGGACTGTGAGGGTTTAGAACTCAAACCAAGTAACATTGTTGTTCGGGCCTTTGACGGGTCCAAAAGAATGGTACATGGTGAGGTTGACATCCCAATCAGGGTTGGGTCACAGGTCTTTGATTCAAAATTCTATGTGATGGACATTCGTCCATCCTATTCTTGTTTGCTGGGTCGCCCGTGGATCCACAAGGCTGGAGCTGTGACTTCAACTTTACATCAGAAGCTCAAATACCCGGTCAGGGGGAAGATTGTAACAGTGCAAGGGGAAGAGGAATACATGGTCAGCCACCTCAACTCCTTCAGGTACGTGGAAATGGACGGGGAGTTCATTGAGACCCCCTTTCAACATTTTGAAGAGGTGCCACAAACATTGGCAGCAGCAGAAGCAGTGACTGAAGAGGGTTCTCCTTTGAAGATGGCCTCCTTAAAGGACGCTCGGGCTATGATTGAAAAAGGTGAATGTGCAAACTGGGGCAGGCTCCCTGATTTTACTCCAAAGACTAACAAATTTGGCTTGGGTTTCACTGCAGAAGCTCAGAAGGCTGTGCGCAAGGTAAGGATTGGAAGACCTCTTGTGGTCATCACCAATCCAGGAGTGAATGCTATTGGGGATGAAGACGAAGTGGAAGAATCCGAGTTTGACAGCTGGATCTACCCAACGACTAACGGTGGACCTAGCAACTGGACCGCAAAAGACTTTACACCCATCACTTTTGTCACCCAGTAATGAACTTCTTTGTTTTGGATTTGTAATAAACAATAATTTGAAACTTTATGGCCCGATGTCTTACCCGGGGCACCGTGGTTTTATTTGTGAGGGATTTTGTTTGTCACTTTCATATATCATGAATAAAAGCATTGGACGTTTTTCACATTTCAAATCTTGCGCTCCCTTTCTTTCTTTATATATTGCAAGACAGTTGTATTTACACACACTCACTCGTACAGGTTTCAATCCACTCTGGATCTCACTGGTAACGACTCTGCTACTGCCAGTTATGACTTCGGATATCGATCAACTTAGCCGAAGACGAAGGTGAAGATGATTGCGAAGTGCCTGGAGAACTTGCAAGACTGTTACTCCAGGAAGAGAGGGCCATTCAACCACATGAAGAGCCAGTGGAAACGGTAAATTTGGGTACTGAAACAGACAGAAAGGAAGTCAAGATTGGTGCTAATCTAGAGCTCAGTGTGAAACAACGGCTGATCCAGATGCTGCATGACTACATGGAAATCTTTTCCTGGTCTTACGAAGACATGCCTGGGTTGGATACCGACATCGTAGTTCATCATTTGCCTACCAAGGAAGACTGCCCTCCGGTTAAACAAAAGGTCTGCCGTATGCGTCCAGAGATGTCCGAGAAGATCAAAGCTGAGGTTATGAAACAATTTGATGCCGGGTTTCTAGCAGTGACTTCTTACCCTCGGTGGGTTGCTAATGTGGTGCCGGTACCGAAGAAAAATGGTAAGGTCAGAATGTGTGTCGATTACAGGGATCTAAACAGGGCAAGCCCCAAGGATGACTTCCCCCTACCTCACATTGACGTTCTGGTTGACAATACTGCTCAGCACAAAGTGTTCTCCTTCATGGACGGCTTTTCAGGTTATAATCAGATCAAGATGGCTCCTGAAGATATGGAAAAGACTACCTTTGTTACTCAGTGGGGCACCTTCTGCTACAAGGTCATGCCGTTCGGGTTGAAAAATGCTGGGGCAACCTACCAACGTGCCATGGTTGCTTTGTTTCATGACATGATCCATCATGAGATTGAAGTGTATGTCGATGATATGATTGCAAGGTCTCAGACTGAGAAGGAACACCTTGACCATCTGCAAAAAATGTTTGACCGTCTGAAGTTGTACAAGCTAAGGTTGAACCCAAATAAGTGCACATTTAGGGTAAGATCTGGAAAGTTGATAGGCTTCGCCGTAAGTGACAAAGGTATTCAAGTGGACCCTGCCAAGGTTAAAGCCATACAAGAGATGCCAGTTCCCAAGACAGAGAAAGAGGTCAGAGGCTTTCTAGGACGCCTGAATTACATTGCTCGATTCATCTCACACCTAACTTCTACTTGTGAACCAATCTTCAAACTACTGAAGAAAGATCAAGTAGTACGTTGGAATGATGAATGTCAGGCCGCCTTCGACAGAATCAAAGAGTATATCCAAGAACCACCCATTATTATGCCACTGGTTGAAGGGAGACCTCTAATACTATACTTGATAGTACTTGACAGCTCAATGGGGTGTGTGCTGGGGCAACATGACGAGTCTGGCCGAAAAGAGCACGCCATTTATTACCTTAGCAAAAAGTTTACCGACTGTGAGACCCGATACTCACTGCTCGAGAAAACTTGCTGCACTTTGGTATGGGCTGCTCGCCGGCTGAGACAGTATATGCTGACTCACACTACTCTGTTGATTTCAAAAATGGATCCAATCAAGTACATATTCGAAAAGCCTGCTCTGTCCGGAAGAATAGCAAGATGGCAGATGATCTTGACAGAATACGACATTCAGTACACGACTCAGAAAGCTATCAAGGGAAGTGTATTGGCAGACCATTTGGCACACCAGGCAGTAGATGACTACCAGTCAATGAACTTTGAGTTTCCAGACAAGAACATCATGGTAGTGACTGATTGTGAAGTACCTGGACCGGATGAAGGACCTGAGGAAGGATCCCGATGGTCTATGCACTTTGACAGAGCCTCCAACACTTTGGGTAACGGTATCGGCGTTGTGATCATATCCCCTCAAGGCACTCATACTCCACTCACTGCCCGGCTATGTTTCAACTGCACCAACAACATGGCGGAGTATGAGGCATGTATCATGGGTCTTCAAGCCGCGATTTACTTAAGGATCAAGTTTCTGAGTGTCTTCGGAGATTCCGCTCTCGTGATCAATCAGATCAAAGGCGAGTGGGATACGAAACACCCAAATCTTATTCCTTATAAAGAATGTGTGTTGACATTGATCCCCTATTTCACAGAGATAACTTTTGAACATTTCCCAAGAGAGGAGAATCAGTTGGCGGACGCGTTAGCTACGATGTCTTCCATGTTCAAAGTCAAGTGGGACAATGAGGCTCCCCGGATGATTATCTGGAAACTGGACGAACCTGCATATTGTTGTGATCTTGAGGCTGAGATAGTAACTGAAAAACCTTGGTACCACGAGGTAAAGAGGTACCTGGAAGCTCAAGAATATCCCGAGGGTGCATTTGTCAATGACAAAAAGTTCCTGAGAAGGTTTGCGGCAAAGTTCTTCCTCAGCAACGGTATTCTATACAAGAGAAACCATGATTCAACTTTACTGCGTTGTATGGATAAAACTGAAGCAGAAAAGATCATGGAAGAGCTACATGAAGGTACCTTCGGAACACATTCCAATGGGCATACCATGGAAAAGAAAATCATTCGGGCAGGATACTTCTGGTCCACAATGGAAGCTGATTGTTACCAACATTCTCGGACATGTCATAAGTTCCAGATCTATGCTGATAAAGTGCATGTTCCTCCAGTGCCTCTGAATGTCTTGACAGCACCTTGGCCTTTTGCAGAGTGGGGCATTGATATGATCGGCGAGATCAGACCTACGGCATCCAACGGGCATCACTTCATCCTGGTAGCAATTGATTACTTTACAAAGTGGGTTGAAGCAGCTTCTTACGCTACGGTAACCAAGAATGTCGTGGCACGGTTCATTCGGCACAACCTGATCTGTCGATACGGCGTCCCGGAAAGGATCATTACGGACAATGGTACCAATCTTAATAACAAGATGATCGCTGAGCTCTGCGAGCAATTCAAGATACTGCACCACAACTCTTCTCCCTACCGGCCGAAGATGAATGGGGCTGTAGAAGCAGCTAATAAGAATATCAAGAAGATTGTGCAGAAGATGACAGTGACCTATAAATATTGGCACGAGATGTTACCGTTCGCTCTTCATGGGTACCGTACCTCAGCAAGAACGTCAACCGGGGCAACTCCTTTTTCCTTGGTCTACGGCATGGAGGCAGTCTTGCCGATTGAAGTCCAGATACCCTCTCTCCGGATAATGAAGGATGCAGATCTGAGAAAAGATGACTGGATCCAGACTCGAATTGATCAATTAAATCTAATTGACGAAAAGAGACTCACCGCTATTTGTCATGGTCAGACGTACCAAAAACGGATGATCAGGGCATTTAACAAGAAAGTCAGACCACAAGAGTATCAAGTTGGGGACCTGGTAATCAAACGCATCATTCTTCCTCAAAGTGATCCCGGGGGCAAATGGACCCATACGTACGAAGGGCCATTTATGGTTAAACATGTGTTCTCAGTAGGAGCCATGATCCTAACCACCATGGATGGTGACGACCTTCCTCACCCCGCCAATGCAGACATAGTAAAAAGATACTACGCGTGATAAAAGACCCACTAGGTTAACATACCTAGGCAAAAATTAGGGCTTCCCGGCGAACCAAAAGGGTTCGGGCAAAAATAAGGGATAAAATAAAAAAAAAATTGTACACCCGGCAAGTCGAAAACCTGAAAAGGCGGCTTGGGCAAAAATGGGTATCCCGGTGGACTGAAAACCTGAAAGGGCAGTCCAGGCAAAAGTTAGGGATTAAAGCGTAATACTATGTCTCATTGGATCACCTTGCATCCAGAATCCGGTATCAACTATCAAGTTCATACGACATCGATCAGTCAGCTTCATCTTCAATCGAGCAGCCAAGTGATGAGACGCTCGAAGACATAAAGGCGATAGTAGAGTTAGAACCCAGTGGGATTATTCTCTTCACATAGCTGTTTTGTTTTCTCTTTGTACAAAATTGTATAAACTCTGTTTGTTCGGCGACGTTCTCTTACTAGGACGTCAGCCCCTTGTACATAAACGCCTATTCACAAGCAAATTCAAAAATCAATACAAATTCACTTTTCAAGACCAATTGCCAATTGTTTTTTTCCTTTTTCTGTTTTGTTTTGCGAAGAACGTCCAATGTTCAAATTGTGATATATGCATTTGACACTAATTGCTAAACTCATAAATATTTGCATACGAAACAAAGGATTAATTACAGGTAACATCAGAAACAGGGGCAATAATGAGTTGTCTAAAGCGATCTAATTGCTCCGTCCACCAAGGTACCAAGGTAAGTTCGGCCGAAGAATGTAACCAAGATATCTTAATTCCCCAGAGAGTGAGCCAAGATTCAACAATTCTCCCCGAGCAGTTGGTCTCCAATCAGCCCTGAACAAGGCATCGTATCTCCAGTAAGTCAGCGATACTCTCCCCAAGCAGAGTTAGCCTACTCAGTCAGCCTTATGGAAGTTGGATTATCCCCAGCAGATCTCAACATTCCTCAGCAGAGTATACCAACATTCTTAACAAGCATCCCCGACAGTCTTGATCTAAGATTGTTCCCTGGCAGTATACCGGACATTCAGTGGAGCCACTTCCCCAATATATCTCAAAAATTTCCCCAGGAGAGTCCAGTCCAATCTGAAAAGATTCCCCCAGGAGAGTTCAATCAATCTCCCCAGTAGTAAGCTTATCCCCAGTAGATTTTGGAAGCTTATCCCCTGCAGAGCGAATGCGTCTCCCCGGTTTTATTCAAAGGTTATTTCCCCACCAGGATATAACTGGGTTATCCTCAGCTAAAAACCACGGAAAGATTGTCCCCGGCGAAGTCTTCCCATCCCCAGCGGAGTTCACCCAATCTTCCAACAGAACAACAACGGTATCCCCAGCGGAGTTATCATCAGCATCTCAGCAAAGCACATCTCTTCCCCACAGAGTATTCCCCGCAGAGTATTCTATTCGCCAAGTTTATTCCCCAACGGAGTCATCTTCTCCTACCGGTATTCTTGCAACCATCACCCCCAGCGGAAACAACAAAGCTCTACTCTTCAATAGCAGCCCAGGAGTTAACTGCCCGGCACCCGTGAAGGATTTACTTTCCTAGACAAAACATACATTCATGAACATCACATCTTCATACATTATAGCATGCACATACGCCTCATGAACATATAATCTCATTTATTTCGAGAACATCACGCATGTCATACATCATGACATTGCATACAACTAACATTTTGTCTTTTCAAGACAAAGATCAATACAAAGATAATTGCTATCAACGGTCGTGATTCCAGATCCGATTCCTGTATCTTGCCAGGGTGTATCTGTTGACGACTAATTCCAGACTCGATTCCTGTATCTTGCCAGGGCACGTCTGAAGAGTTCGAAGATCCGATTCCTGTATCTTGCCAGGCTGTATCTGTTGATGACTAATTCCAGACTCGATTCCTGTATCTTGCCAGGGCACGTCTGAAGAGTTCGAAGATCCGATTCCTGTATCTTGCCAGGGTGTATCTGTTGACGACTAATTCCAGACTCGATTCCTGTATCTTGCCAGGGCACGTCTAAAGAGTTCGAAGATCCGATTCCTGTATCTTGCCAGGGTGTATCTGTTGACGACTAATTCATGACTCGATTCCTGTATCTTGCCAGGGCACGTCTGAAGAGTTCGAAGATCCGATTCATGTATCTTGCCAGGGTGTATCTGTTGACGACTAATTCCAGACTCGATTCCTGTATCTTGCCAGGGCACGTCTGAAGAGTTCGAAGATCCGATTCCTGTATCTTGCCAGGGTGTATCTGTTGGCGACTACATTACTAGACTCGATTCTTGTATCTTGCCAGGGCACGTCTGAAGAGTTCGAAGATCCGATTCCTGTATCTTGCCAGGGTGTATCTGTTGACGACTACATTACCAGACTCGATTCCTGTATCTTGCCAGGGCACGCCTGAAGAGTTTAAAGATTCGATTCCTGTATCCAGCCAGGGCACATCTACATGAAGAGTTTGAAGATCGACCCCTGTAACAGGCCAGGTAATTATCTTTCTTTCTCAGGTATGCGAGTTCTCTCTAAGGAATCTCTTACGCGATCGACAACCTCCAGATGGCATTTATAAGCCCATCTCCACATACCGATAGTCTCCAAATGGCGTCTATAAGCCCATTTCCGACAAGGTTCTGTCACGTTTCTAGATGGCATCTATAAGCCCATCCTCCTATCCAGCATCTCTCCAAATGGCATCTATAAGCCCATTCCATGCATCATGCTGCTGATACTCAACTATGTGAGTGCAAATTTCTGGGCATTCTAGTGTTCAATCCTCTTCCACCCTCGGATCACGAATGGCACACAAGCCAATCTACATCCTCAGGTCTAAGAAGATTGAACAGGGGCAACTGTTGTACCCCAAAATTTTCCCTCCCATAATCTTCAAAGTTTTGACAAGCATCACCTCAAATGGTTCAAAGTCTACTCAAAGGCTACACAGTCAACCATCCTCCTAAGCCAGTCAAACTAGGGTTTTGGTTCTTGCAAGTAAGCTGAGGTTTTCAAGGGCCCAATCAAGTCCCATATGCTCGTATACATTGTCAAGCACCTACATGTCAAGTTTCAAGGCTCACAAGGTCAAGTTGCACAGTCAAAAACCCTAATTGCTCCACAGTCAACTGCAAGGGCAAAATGGTCATTTGGCAGTCAAAAGTCAAAATTTTTGGTCAACATCTTATTTTGAAGCCACAATCATCATTTGGTCAAATCTTGACCATGATTTCACAAGAATGGCTCAAAAATCATCAAGGTGTCAAAAGTTTCTATTTTTGGACAGCTGAAAAGTCAACTGTAACTTGACCAAGGCATAACTTTTTCATGGTTCATCAGAAAAATCCCATCAAATGCTCATCTTGAAGGGGAAGACATTTCCTACAATTAATCTTCACATTCCAAGTCCAAGAAATGCTCTCACAAAAAGTTATCAATTTCAACATTATAGGTCATTTTCAAAAGTCAACAAAAAGGCACTTTAAGTCAAAGACCATAACTTGAGATTGGTAAATCAAAATAACATGGGACCAAAGACATTAGTCATAGGACTTCAAGACCTTTCCAAAATGTCCAAGAACATGTTCATAGCTTCAAAATTGAGCAAGATATGCATTGGAGAAGTTGGGAAATTTTTGTGAAATGGCCAAAGTCAATTATCCTTGAAACTTCATTTTTGACAAAAAGGGCCCACTTTTTCCACTTGTTTCAGCTTAGCCATGCCTCCCACGTGTCCCACAAATTATTTCAAGATTTAAAATTAATTTTTCCATTTTTATTTAATTTTATTTGATTTAATTCATTTTAAATCTTTTAAAATCAAATAAAAATCAAAGAAGTTAATTAGGGGATATATTTTGTATTGAAATGCTTTGATACACCATCATGACCATTCCAAATTCGTGCAAAGGGCTATTCCAAGCAAGAATTCAAATTTTGACACAAAAATGGAAAGTGTTTCAATGGAGGTTATGGCAAAATCTTAAACATGAATGCAAGGCTTCAAGGCCCTTAATTCTGATTGAAACTCTTTACATATTATATGTGCAAGCTATCACAAAAGGATTCACGACCTAAAAAGCTCAAAAACGGCCAAACACATTTCAAACTTTAAAGAGAAAAAAGCAAAACTGTAAACCTATTTGCAGCACGTTTTAAACCTCCATTGCAATCAAAACACACTCCTGGTATCCCTAGGAAGCTTTAGCAATCAGAAACGAGTCAAGAACCTCAAGAAATCGCACCATATAACTCATTCGGTTTGCTTCATTTTTCAAAACTGTATATAACATTTCATAAGCATTTGATCCTTTTTTTTATTGTTTTGTATTGCTAGGGGCTTTCTGAAGCTAATAGGATAATCCAATTGCATTTTAACGTGTTAAATCTTGATTCACCATTAAAGCATTTTAGGTTTTTTCAAGCTTCAAATTGAGGATTTCCCCATACTGTAAAATTGGAACACCAAACACCCATGGTTGAATTGAGAAGGTCAAGACGAATCCAATAGACCCATCGCGCGTTTTTTATATGGCCCCAATTCATATTCGCTATTTTTCGCCGTTGCACTTAGTGGGGGTTAAAAACCCCCGCTATCTTATTTATTTTTTGCAGGTCTGAAGAAGAAGATGGTGACGTGTCCATATGCGTCTGGATAATTTGAATTGGAGCGCGCGTTTTCTTTATTACTGGCATATAATGCAGTTTTTCTATATAATTTTTCTTTTCCATATTACTAACGAATGTGTTTGAGTGCCTCAGTGGTTGGGAACGTGTCATGCCATCCTTGGGACCTGGGTTCGAATCCCAGGTCCCCCCAAATAATTTCTATTATTTTGTTCAACTTATTCCCATGCAGTGTTCATCAAAGAGCTCATCATACAACCTCACATGCTATCTTGCCACGCGCCCATGAGCTTCAATCCAAAGGCCACAAAAGAGGTTTACCATATGCTTCAGTCAATGGATGCACACGCAAGCACAGAAAGTCAAAAGTGGGCTTTGATTAAGTGGGCCAAAATGCTTCAAAAACCTCCAAATGGGCCAGACACCCCCCCCCCCAATGTTTGTATATTTTTTAATTTTCTTTTCTTTTCTTTTTCTAGTTCTTTTAATCATTTTTTATTTAATTCACTTCAAATAATTTTCTTTTCATAATAAAACCAGAAAATCAAAAACTAAAAATATGTTTAATTAATATTTAATTCACCATTAATTTATTTTGTAAATAAAATTTAATAATTAACTTAGTTAATTTAGGTTTCAAACTTAAACATTTTTCTTAATAAATTAAAATATGTAGAAATTAGGTTTTTTAATATTCTCATCTTTTTTTTTATAAATAATTTTCTCATCATTATTATTATTATTAATAACTACTTTTGTAAATAAATATGTAAAATAATTAATGAGTGCAAATTAGGTTTTAAACTTTAACCTTTTCTTTAATAATTAAAAAATATTTAGAACTAGGGTTTCCTTCTAATTTTAATTCTTTTCTTGTTTTCATTAAATACCAAAAAACATAAAAAATATTTCTTTCCTTTTATTAAATAATTAGTTTCAATTTAATTTCAATTTAATTTCAAAAGGGTCCAACGCCCTCAAACGTTCAACTTTGATTCTTTCGCGCATTTATTTTCCTTTGTGAATATATTGTAACTGCTCAAGCCATGTAATAGTGACTAGGTTTTACTTTCCGCATATTTATTCAAACGGGTCTTTGTAATTTGGCGATGTATAGACCCGCGCCTTGTAATAGCGTAGGATTTATCTTTCCGCATTTAAATTTCCGCACTTTTAAATTATAATTGCATGAAAGAATGTATGGCCTAAATTAAAAACAAGCGTAGATCACCATAATACATGTACAAGATAAAACATAACTGAAAATAACACACAAATTCACACACCACTCTTAGGGTACGCCTCACTGATGCCTTGCCTTCGAAACGTGGTCGTCGAGTATAGGACGTTTTGGTAAGTCCTTATGTCCATGACATGATCCAGTTGCCTCGAAACGGTTGCCTCGGAATTAAAAAGGATCAATGGCATAAGGGTAGCTTCTAAGGTGTCCTACTGTTGCTCTGGTGACCACACTGTCCCTACAAACGAATTGACCCGAACACCTCCAACGGTGGTGCTACCTACCTCTCAATGGTGGGATGGCACTACCTTAAGGACATTTACACAACCTAATTCCTTAGGGTAGGTAGATGACTCATAGATACTTGCTCTATTCAAAAACAAATCAAAACTTCTTTTCACACCGACACTCTCAAAAAAGATTTCAAAACAATTTTTCAAACACTCTTGAGGACTGATACAAGAGTCGATCTGAAATCTTTAAACGAAACTTTTTCAAACCCACTCACAATTGAAAAGCAAACACTTTTGAAAACACAAATGAGCAAGTATCTAAGAGCCCATGGATAACCATGGATAGAAAGGGTGCTAACACCTTCCCTTTCTATAAATCTACCTCCCGAACCGAGAAACTATCTCATAAGGAATTTTGCTGTGCTTTTGTCCTGTCCATGTTGGAGAAAATAAAAGACGGTGGCGACTCTTGCTTCCGCGACATTTTGCGAACCAGCGTTAAACAGTCAGTTCTAGATCCACCGATCACACCTAACCTTCTGACTACCATAACTGCCAGCTTCAACAACCTAACTATCATCATATAACAAACTCAACCCCAAACTCCTCTCAACTAACTTCACAACATCCAATAGCTCTAATGACTTCATCCATAACCGTTTCTCTTCATTCTCAATCCTTATATAATCTCAACTCCCTCCCAAAAAACAGAGGCACACTTCATTTCACCATTCATTCTTTCTTTCCCATATTCACACGCATAATTCACCAACCTTCAATTCACCTTCATCCAACTTCCCCTTTAAAAGCAAAATCTGTAAACAAAACTCACCAAATTCTATGCGATTTCCACTTTCTTCATCACCATTCCTCAATCATCACGTAGCATCATCATCTTCATCGCGATATTCAATCTTTAACATTTCATCATCATCACATCATCGCTATAACTTCAAATTCGTTTGAGTCTTCATTTGTTCATCATCAATTAACACCATAACTGCATCTTCCTCACACCTCTCCGTCACGCTCGTCCTCAATCTTCGTCAACCTCATCATCAATACTGAACTGCTTCTCACTTCAACCTACTTCACAGAGCAAGAACAACGTCGCATCAATTCTACAATTGCAACGACGTCGAAAAGCAGAATCAACAACAACAACATCGAAGCAACGACAAAAAGAACGACAACACAAATAAAGAGAAGAAGAAGAAAGAATCTAAGGAGGTAGAAGAGGAAGAAAGCACAGAATCGACGCATACCTTATAGTCGGAATCTCCTCTCTGGTCTTCTCTATTGATTTTCATCTTCAAGATACTCAACAACCACCGGAGCGAGCCTCGGCTCCGTATGTAGGTCTTCAAGTTTCTGCAACTTCGTCGTCTTTATCTCTTCTTTCTTGATGCAATAGCGAAGCCTGAACCTTGTGGAACCTTTTCCCTAAATCAATTCCTTGTGATCATGTATCCTCGCCGTTTAATTGCTACTCTAAAAACCTAGGTTTTCGCTTGAGGTTAGAATTATAGAGTATCTGAAGGGTTATGAGAAGTAGAACAGAAGAACAAGAGAAGGAGGCGGGGGATGCATTGGTTGATGGAGATTAGAGTGCGTTTAGGTCTCCGGCGCGGTGGATCTCTTGATCGGAAATCGCTGACATTTTGAGGGAAGAGTGAAAGCTGAAGCGTCACATGTAGTTATCCCTAATCTCAAACAAAACGCACCATTTTACTCAATGTTTTCTTTTCTTTTTTTCTACCTTTTTTAAATTCTTTTTTAATCAGAAAATGAAAATGAATGAAATAATGAGTAAAAAATTGGAAGCTGGTAATAGAAATTGAATTGGATTGCTAAATATGGACTGAACAGTAATTAGAGCTTGGGCCTGGGAATATTGAGTTTGTGCGGTTTTGAAGAGGCAACAAACCTTTTCCATTAGGTGTCACTTGAGTTTATCTATCTTTCATGCATCTGCATCTGAAGTCCTATAATGTAGGCATTGGTTTTCTTTTGTTGATCGATGAGTTACTCGATTTGAATTGAGTCATGACTTCGCTCTCAGTGCATGTTTCTTATAGAACTTTATCGCTTTCCTTCATTTTATTATCAATCGATGCGTCACTCAATTAGAATTGAGATCACAACTTCACTCTCACTGTATGTTCCCTATAAGATAGTTATCCTCACCCTTAGGTGTATCTTTGTATGCTAACAATAGGTAGTTTTCTCCTTTTGTTACCCTAACTTTAGGACCACCATTGTAGAACAACATTAAGAATAAAAATTCCCTTAGATTTTTCATTCCCATTTTGCATTCCATAAAGACTAAAACTTTCTTTTTATTATAAAAAAATTCAAAACACTTAATCATACTTAAACACTTTAAAAAATAGAAAAAACACCAACCAATTAAAACTTCATTTTGTCGTTTGGCTTTTCCTTTAAAACCCTTTTCAAGGTAAAAAAAAAATCGAAACATATGAGCCGAACTACAGTGCTTCGATTCTTTGAAAGGGATACGTAGGCATTAGGTCGCGGGGCCTAGGCGAGCAAAACTTTGTAAATATTCCTTCTTATCCCCGTATTTTCTTTCGCATGCATTCCCTTTTAGCATTAAGTTTTAGAAATAGATTCTTACACACCCTTAGATTAGAACAAACTTGAGTGGACCCTTTGAAGTACCACAGACGCGTGGGGTGCTAATACCTTCCCCTTGCGTAACCGACTTTCGTACCCTTTATCTTGGTCACAAGACCATCTTATCCATTTGTTTGGGGTTCTCTCGATATCTTTCATTCCTTCAGGATAAATAGAGTTCGGTGGTGACTCTGTTTTTTTGCAGCGCGACATCGGGTAATCGGAACATAAGTCTCCTCATAATCAATATCTTCCTCTTGGTTATACCCTCGAGCCACAAGATGGGCTTTATTTCACGTTATCACACATTATTCACCAAGTTTGTTCCTAAATACCCATCGAGTGCCTATAAGTTGATGATTTTGTAGACGAGGGACAAGGTCGCAAATATCATTTTTTTTTCAAATTGATTCAATTCTTCTTGCATAGCCATAAGCCAATGCTCATCAAATAAGGCATCCTTAGCATTTTTAGGTTTGACTTGTGATACATACGCGTGGTGATAACAAAAATTACCTATCTTAGAGCGTGTTGTTACCCTTTTGGTGATATCACCAATAATGTTGTCAATCAGATGATTCTTGGAGGTTTTCCACTCCAATGGAAGACCATCATCTTATTTTTTACTTTTATCATCCTTCTTTTCTTGGTTCTCATCTTCCTCCTTCTCAATTTCCACCGTTTTATCGGTGTCTTTGAGTATTGGCATACCCCAAATTTGTCCCACCTTTTTACTTCTATCTGGCTTATGCATGTTCCACTCTTCATATGCATTATCTTTACATTAGGTCACTTAACACATCATGCATCATTAACCAATAAACCTAACATGGGATCACTGGTCTTGGAAATTAGGGGTTTCTACATGGTGTGATACTTGCATATCAAATGAGCTTGGTCTCACTGGTATTTTCATTAAGCATGGATTCAAATCAAGGGTTTTGGTTCTCTTCCACATACAAGGAAATTTCTTCATCAATGTCATCAAAGGCCATAAAATTAAGGTTCTTCATTTGTTACACTTGAGCTTGGAAAAAACCCTTCAACTGAGGAGGTTCATTGGATTAGGGCTTTACTTGGACTATCTTGAACATCCTTCTCTCCATATACCAAGTCTCATTTTCATTCAAGGATTAATTCTTGGTTGGAAGATAAAGTTTTGGATTCATGATCATTGTGAAATTCTTTTATCAAGCTACAAGGTTTCCACCAGGGACAAGATCATTGGTGTTTCTTTAAGCTAGGGTTTGGTTTCTCTTCACCACTTTAAGCATTATCTTCATAATTCAAGGATTCAAGCAACAACATGATTAAAGATTCAAGAGGATTCTCTTGCAAGAGTTCATGACTAATGGAAGCAAAATGATGATGTTTATCGTGTCAAGTTCCAATATTCTATCAAACTACATCCATAATCAAGAGCTATAATTCCATTCAAGATTTCAAGCTTCCACATCTCATCAAAATACATCCATAGCTTCATTCAATCTTATGCAAGCTTCATCAAAATTCATTCATGTTCATATAAAGAAGGCCCAAAGATTATTGTCATTCAAGTCATGGCTATTCACATATTATACAAAATCAAAGAAAAATTGGAATTCCTAAAGCAATTTAAAAGAGAAGACTATTTGGAAATACATGAAGTTACCACTAATTATCAAAGGGATTACAAGAGGCTTTGTTATATTGTCATCTCAAAATCATCATCATTCCATACAATACATAATCAAAAGAGGAAATACAATTTGAAGGAAAGAGCACTTTGAATATTTGGAAGAACACATCATTTTAGTTCAAGAGGTTCTAAGTTCATTATAATATTCAAGTTGCATGCCACTCAAAAATACAATTACACCATTCACTATGTCAAAATTATAAGAAAACACTAAGCTTAAACCTAAGCCTAAGCCTTAGCCATCTTCCTACCAAGACCCAATGTCTTCATCTTCTTCAAGCCTTTTAACTGTGCTTCATGTCTCATCTTAAAAATATTCATGTCATTGTCACACGTTATAACCACAAAACAGACCTAGCATTTAACAAATATACATCAACAGTCAGGAAATAAGGTATCGGGGTTACAACGACAATATCAGAACCTTCTGCAACCAAATCAGTTGAGTACCTCTCTATAATCTGTTATACAAATGTTATCTGCTACGCAGCTTTCGATGATGCAATCGTCTCTATCTCGCCTTCCACACATCAGAACAGGTCAGACATTCAGAAAATTGCTCAAACAATTTGCACTTACCTGTACACAACATCAGCCTGCGATGGATATTCGAAATAAAGCATACACCACATTCTTCAACCAACACCAAGCCTTCTGCTCAACATGTTGCTGATATATAAGACAATTCAGAACTACTGTTGTGCCACTTTTGGTTCGAGATCAAAGCGTTAATTAAACTGACTTCCCATTGAACATACGCTTCAGATGACTCCAATAGCCAACATTTAGCAAGTTTGAACAGGGACATAAGAAAGATGAAATCAGTAGCTTTGATGCAGAGCATTTGTGAAGAACCTCAAACCTCTCCTTGAGTTCTTTTCAAATGGTAATAAGTGAATGAGGTGATAAAACAAATTAAGTGGCATGACTGATCTCCATCAAAATCTGAAAAGGCAGAAAATAGCTCACTTTTGTGCCTATCTGCTCATTATATTGATGAGAAACAAACATTACATAAGAAAGTTTTGAACTTTCTTACATTTTGACTCTTCTTTCACTAAAGACTTGTTTCCTGAAGTAATCATCAAATGCTCTAATGGATAGGATACTGACTACATGATATTTATGTTTGAAGGTAGATAAAACACAAGAAGGGGGGGGGGGGTTAAATTGTGTTCATAGAAAATATCCCCCTTTAGAAAATATAAACACTCAAATTATAATAGCTATAAGGATAATGAAGAAAAAAAGGCACAAGTATTTTATCCAGGTTCTTCGTTAACTAGGCTACTCATGTCCACCTCTGCAAGGATGATTTCGCCTTGTCCAAGAACTTAATCCACTATAATCAAATTGATTACACTTGCACGAGTAACATCCGGTGACTAACACACAACGACACATTCCGTGATCCAACCAGATATAACGTTCATTGACCCAATAGAATCCGATCCCTCAAGATCTCCTATTCAGATTTCCCATAATAACGAGCAACCATTGTCTTCTTGAGATCAGGCATTCACTCAGTTTCTCAATAAACTTTCCAATGATATGTTCAGTGATCCGATTTAACAAATATAACAATCATTGACCCAACAAAATATGATCCCTCAAGATCTCCTACCAAGATTTCCTTTCAATGATATCCATCAGTGATCTCACAAGAGTCTGATCTTCACTCGGTCCCCTTTAAGGTATGACTACCATTGACCCAACAGAATCCCTCACAAGATCTCCTGTCAAGATTTTCCATAATGACTGCAACCATTATCTTCTTGAGATCCAACTTTCACCAAGTATCTCAAGGAATCAATCAACAACAATTGATGGTGATCTTGTGTTTACATGAATGCTTCTTCTAAGCAGATTACATAAGTGTTTTTAGCACATATTATTTAACACTTCTCCGGGCAATAACTCAAGTGTTAAAACAATTTACATGAAGAGACTCAAACAAAAACACTATACTAGAAACAACTCTAGTGTTCATTGCAATGTTTTATAAAGATGTATATGATCAGAAGTTGAGTAGCATCTTGTAGTGTTATTCTTTATCTTCTTATTGAGCAAGTTACGAGCAACAACTCCTTGCTTCTTCTGAGATCTACCAAGATGTATGTGATTAAAAGTTGAATAACATCTTGTAGCCTTCTTCTTCTTGAGCAAGCTACGAGCAATAACTCCTTGCTTCTTATGTTTCATCCAAGATGCATATGGTGATAGTTGAATGGCATCTTATTGAAATCTTCTTTCTTTATTTTCTCTCTTCTTTGGTGGTCTTCAGAATGTGTAGTATTGCATCTTTAACATCTTCAACATCCACTGATTTCCTTTCACATGATGAAGCTTGATGGCCAATGGTAAACGATAATGATAACTTTTATTTGAATCTTCAATATTCATTTATAGCCTTTGACAGAGAGAGACGTTGTAAGGATAGAAAGGACTTTTCCCACACCAACGATTAGCTCCCAACAGATAGAATAAGGTGTAAGAGTTTAGACAGTATAAAATAATATTCATGTATCCTATCACTATTCAATGATAACTTTCCACCTTTTCTCTGAATAGTATTTTTCTATTAAGCTTGTATATAGAGATCCGTTAAGTAAAGAAAGATAGTTGTAAATCCACCTGTTTGTTCCCAATGATCACTATGAGAGTGATTGACAATATAATATAGAGGATTTTCCTTACGCTACCCTAGAGGCTAGAGGTCACAAACACTTTATGTGCCTTTTGCACAACATCACACATTAACCATTTAAACTTTCTTCTTATCTTAAGAGGCTTCAAATATTTGAATGTTGAACGTTGAAGCTTGTTATAGAAGATTCACTCTTTAAGTCTTAGAACCTAAGTCTTGGAGTCTTCAGAACTAGTCACACAGAACTTTGTCTTCAGAGTCTTCAACACCTAGTTGTAAGAACTTGCTTTTCTTCAGATTATCGGAACTTATTCAACATAACCTCGTCTTCATAACCTTCAGAACTTGTAACACATAGAAGAAAAACTTTAGAAGGCCTCTAAAGCTTAACCATAAAGTGAAGATCAAAACCTCTTGAACTAACGTTCCTTAGACACGTTGCAGAAGATAGATTCAGAACCTTGACTTTAACTGTAACACATAACCACATGTTTTCTTCTAGAGTGCATGTTCAGAACCTGATGACGTCACACGCCTTGTACCAGAGTTAGAACATTATAGAATATGCTGCACAATAGAACGGAACCATTAGTGTATACAATTGTTCTCTAAGATAACATGTAAAGTTATCATCAAAATCCCAAGGCCAGATGTAGAAACACTTCTTGTTCTTACATTCTCCCCCTTTTTGATGATGACAAAACCATGTATTTTGATAGAATAATTTATATAGGGTAATCCCCATAATTGACAAATTCAGAGTTAAGCTCACAACTCCTCCTGAATATGTTAAACCCAAAATTTCATTTAATCTTGTTCAGAGTCTCCTCCTGAGCCTAAAGCTTACAAAAATTTTGAGTGTTTAGAACATAGAATAGAGAAGTAGCACTCTGAACACTATGATATGAATCATTTGAAGAGAATAGGTGACATAGAGAATATAAATCACACAGATTAATTGAAAAAATAGAAAGGTAATAAAAATAGAGAAAATTTAAACTAAGAAGATGATTAATACATGAAGCATAATTCATTGATTGAAAGAAAAAGAAGCACAGACTCAATAAAGCAACTAGAGCAAACAGAAAAATAGGAGACTTAAACACTAAGCGGACATCATTTAACCCTTAAAGACTTTTCACTTTTTATTCACCAGAAGCACTTGTAGAGCCAGTTCTCCGGGTACCCAAAAGGAATCCTTCTCTAAAGAAGATTTCAGATAGAGTTATTCCAAAAGGTATGAAGGCTAGATACTTATATCCCTATTTTGAAAGGCAGCAAATAACACAACAAAAGAATATGCAAGCAGTTAATATAAAACAAGAAAGGTGACTATGGTGAGGGGTTCGAACTAATCAACCTATCTTATCATGCATGACAAAGGTTTAAGGTAAAGGATTGTCTTGGTTTTTATTATCAAACTTTCTAATAAACTCCTTAATCATGTTATTGAACTCCATTTGTTTAGCCATAAAATATTTAACCAATTCTTGTTCCTTATGCATCTCCTCCATAAACTTTAGAAGCTTAGGAAATAACCCAAAACTTCTGCTGGAGAATTCTTCTTTCTCAGCTTGATCCTTTCTGGAAACTTCTCTTTTTGATACCTCCTTTTTAGCTATTTCCTTTTCAGCTGCTCTTTGAGAATCCAGGGCTAGAGCCTTTCTTGCTGTCTCAATTAAATACTTTTCCTTGGACTAGTCAGATAAAGCGCATATTCTTAAAAATTCAGCATTCATCCATTTGCTGAACTCATTCCAGTTGTTACTAAGAAGAGATGAATCAATGCTTGAGCCAGATAGGTTTCGAAGCTTCCAAATTTGAGTCAAGGCATCTTCTATGAAAAGGGAGATACTCTCTTTAAGATCTAGATCTGGTATATCGAAATTTTGATGGAGTGGGGAGGTAACAATGGTTGTGGGGAACACCATAGAGGATGAGGGAAGTGGTAAGACTGTATTTCTATGTTCAGAGCTGGAGAAAGAGGCATTAGATTCATTCATATCCATATATGAATATATCCTTTTCTTTTTATTCTTTTTCTTCTTTTTCTTCTGAGATGTTTCAGACTCTTGAAACATGACATTTATGGGTGATATTTTCTTGCTAGATAGATTTTTGTATGGTGGAAAAAGATGTGGTTTCTTACAACACCGTCTTCTTTTTTCGTCACCATCTTCTTCCATGAAGGAGTTTCTAAAAAGAAACATTTCCCTTAGGCTTTCATTTTGATTCTGAACTTTGAACTGAGGGGTTTTTCTTGGTAGACTGACGTTCATAGCCTTTTCTTCAGGTGTTTTGGATACCTTTTCCAGAATTCCCATTTCTACTAGGTTCACTGAGTTGAAGGGTTTACCAATGGTTATCTTAATGTTTTTTTCATTCAGATCCCTCAGATTGATGCTCTCAAATGATATTGGATAAGAGTCTTCCAAGAGGAATATAACTCTTCCTTCTATCACTTTCGTCTCTGGTCGTTCTTACATTATCTCTTAGATGATGGAAATATAATAGAGGGGAGATTTATACAAATGCCTAAGGAAATGAAGTATAGTATGTATAACAAATATCTAGAAATAATCGATGCATGCTTCCTTTAAGGTACTTAGATTATTGATGATTCAAAGATTTTGGCTCAGATTCTTAGACGATCATGAAGACCATCACTCTTAGAGGATTTTTGTGATTTGAAGATGACTTAATAAACTTCTATCAATTTTTTACCATCGATTTTTTGCTTCATAGCACCTTAATCCTTTTCCATCAAGATTAAGAACTTTGGCGATGATTTATTCATTGATGATAACCTTCTTCCCTTTAACAAATGACACTACTTGGAAGGTTGATAACTTAGCATGTAACCATAAGTCTTTCACAAGGTGAGGAAGAACGGGTCCCTTGAGAAGGATGAAGTAGTTTTCCCACCCTTGGTTTGTAACATCAGCCAAAAGATCAAAGCCATTATATTTTATGTTTTGAAAATCTACGAAGGGTTCACAAAGAAATTTTAAAGAACAAATATGTAGACAAAGTAACTTCAGGATCATCATATGGTTGTTGTTGCAACTGATTTTAAATACGGAGTCGTCACCCTTATGTTTTATTCTAAGGAAGGGAATATAAAGGAATAACCCTAAAAGTTAGAGATTCTAGGTTTTTGGGCTCGGTTCTAGAGGAAAGAAAGGTGTTAGGCACCCCTCATCTACCTTGTTCACAAGGATACTAGGTTTAGAAGGGCAATTTATTGAAATAGGGTTTTAATATTTTATTAGGAGGAGTCGCCACAATTTTAGTCGTATGCCTACGTATCCTCTTATGAGGAATCTGAGTCCTAATTTGTAGTTCGCAGGTTTGTGTTTTTTATAGATTACACAGATATTTTAATTCCCCTTATACTTAGTCCGAGTGTGTGAAAAGCGGAAATTTTAGACCAAATGCGTAGTTAATTAAAATATGTTTTGTACTCATTTTTCCAAAATTAATTGTTCAATTAATTTAATAATGAAAAATGATTTAGTGTTTGGTTGGATATTTTTTAACTATTAATTATAAAAAATAGCTTATTTAAAAAGCATGATTAAATGATAATTTAATGCAAATAAAATAAACAATCTTTTTTTATGGGTTGGAAAATAATAAATTAGATTTATAATAATAAAAAATTAAAATTATAAATATATAAAAGTAGAAAAATATAAAAATAATAAAATAAAATAATAAAGAAAATAAATTTAAAATGTAGTGGGTGTAAATTATGTTAATGTAGTAAAAATGGGGGGTGTTAGCAGCATGGGCCTGAATTCAGATATTGAATTCAGGCCTAAAAGGCAAGGGGTGTGTTTTTTTGTCAATGCAGTAAAAAGGAGGTGTGTAAGGAATAGGGCCCTAAGTCCAGATTTTGGACTTGGCCCGTTAGGCAAGGGGTGTGTTTTTGTGTATGTTAGAAAGAAAAAAAGAAGGATGTGCTTAGATGTGGGCCAGGCCCAGAAGTGCATGGCATCCAACTAGACTCTACGCGGGCAGACACATTGTTGTACCCTAAAAGTTTCCCTCTCATATTTCCCAAGACATTGCAAGAATAATCTCCAAATGGCTCAAGATTGCTCAAGAATTGGATAGTCAAATCATCTCCTAAGGCAATCAACCTCAAATTAGGGTTTTGTGTTGCATCAAGGTCCTTGAATCCATATGACCTCAAGTGCTCCCCAATGTCCTAATATGTTCTCAAGTTCATCCATGTCAAATGTCAAGCCTTGCAGAGGAAGTTTGGTCAGTCAATTGCTCAAAGGGTCCAAAAATCGACTATGTTAGGGCAAAAGTCAACTGTGACCCAAATGCAGTCAAACTTTAAGATTTTTTTGTCAAAATTCTCATTTTGAAGGATATTTCATCATTTGATCAAGGTTTGGTCATGATTCATCAAGGATTGCTCAAAATTCATCAAGACTCAAAACTTGCTAAATTAGGGTTTTGTAGGAAAAGTCAACTCAGCTTTGACCAAGCATAACTTTATCATACTTTATGAGAAATGACGCATCCAAAGCTCATTTTTAATAGGATTAAATTTCCAACAATCCATATTAACACCCCAAGATCAAGAAATGTACTCACAAAAAGTTACAAATTTGGACATTATAGGTCATTTTTGAAAGTCAACAAAAACACCTTTTTTTCCAAAGCTTATAACTTGAGCATGGAATATAAAAATTAGATGAGACCAAAAGGGTTGTTTAGAGGACATCTCAAGCTTTCTAGAAAGTCCAAGAACAGTTCCAAAAGTTCAAAATTGAATAAGTTATGCATTGTTGAAGTTGGGCATTTTTGCAAAATTGCCAAAAGTCAACTATCCCCAAAACTTCAAATTTTGTCAAATGGGCCCATTCTTTTCCACTTGATTTGGTCTTGTCATACTACACACGTGTCCTAGCTTCAGCCTTATGTCCATTTATTAATTTTTCTATTTTATTTTATTTTATATTGAATTAATTCATTTTAAATCAATTTAAATCAAATAAAATCCAAATATTGATGACTTAGGATCTTTTTGATTGTTATAGGTCTTAATTATCATCATGGACATAATCAAATCCGTATCAAGCTTTTCATGTACAAAAATATTGGATTTTGGACAAGTTTGGAAAGTTATCAATGGAGGATCAAATTAAATCCTAAAACATCAATGCATAAAGATTCAAGTCCAAATTGTTGACCTAATCCAATGCTGCATACATATATAAGCAAAAGGCACGAGAATTAGAGGTGGGAGGCTGCAAAATCATAAGAACAAAACTTGAGAAAACTTGGAAAAATTGTGAATCTAAAATTGCGCATAGAGGTGTTTTCAAGGCCAAATCTCATCACCAATCCATTGCTGGACATCCACTGAAGCGAAACCAATTCCTAACCAGTCTCCATACACATTCTAAAGCGCTGTAAGTGTCTCAAAAACTCACTTTTCAATTGAAATCGTATCCTCATATTCTTGCACTTTTTTTGGCAAAATCCTTACATATTCATGCTTATCGTTCCATTTAGAAGCTTCCTGCATTATTTGATTGTGTTTATATGACATGTAGTGCCATACCCGAATCTAGGGTTCTTGGTTCTTGTTTTTGGGCGTTTTAGTTTCAGGCAAAATCAGGGAAATTGATGATGGATATAGACATGCTCAGGAGACCTAGACGAGCATGATTATTGTCTTGGAATTAATTTTTGTGGCCTAGGATAGATTTTAGGATGCAGCTACGAATTTAGCTGTGGATGAAAATTCGCAGGTAAATAAACCAGGTTCCAACGAGGAAGATGAAGACGTGGCCCTTTCCAATTGGATCATTCATAATTTCGCGCTTCATTTTTTATATTTTCTGGCATTTATTTGTTTTCCCTTATAATAATCTTTGTCCAATACACTAACAATTAGAACGCGTTGGTTGAGTGGTGGACGTGTTGGCCAGAGAGCAGCAGGACCTGGGTTTGAATCCCAGGTCCCCAATATCTTTGTTATCATTTTCTTTCAGGAATTCCAGTACAAACTCAAGCATGTGGACTACCATACACCATCAAATATCAAAGTACCAGATGGCCCAACGCCAGATCTGGTGACTCAGATTGAATGTCCATCATGGGGTTGAGTCAATGGGCGCACACTGAATCCAAAAGTCAACCGGGCTTGCAGCGAAATTGGGCCACCAAAATGGCCAATCTCACCCCCAAATCAGGCCCAAAACCCCCTTGAGTATTTATATTTCTTTCTTTTCATTTTATTTATTTACTTGTTTTATTAATTATTTTTATTATCACTAACCAATTAATCTTTTTCTTAATAAAATCAAAAACCAAAAAATATATTTTATTTATTAAAATTAAATTCAGCACTTTATTTTTGTAAATAAATATCAATTTAATTAATTTAGTTTAATTAGGTATAACTTTTAATATTTTTGTAATAATTAAAATCAATTTAGATAATTAGGTTTTACTAACTTTGACCAAATTTATTTTATTTCTTTAAATATCAAAACAACCAAAAATATTTTTATTAATTAATTTATTCATTAATTCAATAATTAGTTTAATTTAATTTCCTTTTAATCCAAAACAACAAAAAAAATGCTCTTTCAAAAAAAGGGGTCAAAACCCTAAAAATTTGCCCGATTTAATTTCTCGCACGCGATCTATTTTTATTCAATATTGTATCTGTTTCTCGGAATGTAATAGTTTAATTAGGACTTTAATTATTTTATCGCTTTATTTATTTTCCGCACTTTAAATTCAAGGGTTGCTTTTAGCGATGTAAATACCCGACGCCTTGTAATAATTAGATTAATTTCCGCAATTTAACTTCCGCAACTTATAAACTGTTAGATATTTGATAATAGCGAATGCATGACAAGATCAAATGTTTGAACCTAAAATCAACATAGATAACCATTGGCATGTACAAAGATAAAATTAACCGAAATAACACACTCGCACATGCGCACTCTTAGGGTACACCCCACTTGTTTGCCTTCGTACGCGGTCATTGAGTATAGGTCACTTTAGAGGTCGCCCTCTTGTCCAAAGATCATAGTCGCCTCGAAATGGTTGCCTCGGATATTGTTGCCTCAAAACAAATGATCTAGGATATTAGGGTTACCGCTAAAGCGTCCTAACATTGCTTTGGTGACCGTAAGTCCCTAAAATCGAATTGACCCTTAAACTCCAACGATGATGCTACCTACTCATCAATAGTGGGATAACATTGTCTAAAGGACATTAACACAGATTGATTCCTTTTTCGAGTAGGTAGATGGTTCTTAAGTACTTGCTCTTTCAAAACAAAACAAATTTTCACACTTACACCTTTCAAAACAAAAACTTCTTCAAACCCACAAACACAAAAGAAAATTTTGAAAACAGTATGAGCAAGTACCTAAGAGCCCGTGGATAGCCACTGATAGAAAGGGTTCTAACACCTTCCCTTTCTATAATCTACCCCCCGAACCCGAGAAACATCTCGAAAAAGGAATTTTCTGTGCTTTTTTCCTTTCCTTGTTGGATAAAATAAAAGACGGTGGCGACTCTTGCTTACCCGACATTTTGCGAAAACAAACGCAAAACGCGAACCAGCGTTCCAAAACAGTCAGTTCTTTCCCACCGTATCACAGAACTGGCGACTCTGCTGGGGATATTTAATAAGTGGGGTGTACCTTAGGATTAGATCATTATGTTTTCAATTGTTTGTTTTGTATGCTTTATATTTGTGGGCTTGTATCGGAGTTAATATAGATCCTAACCCGGATCTAGGGATACCCTTTAGGTAAGTAGCAATAAACTATGAGGGAACTGTACGGCATAGACCGATACGGTTGAAGCAGTAGCTACGTTGGTGTGGCACTTTAGATTGTACCGATATCCCTTGTGTTGGAACGAGGAGAATATGGGTCATCTAAGGGGTCATTAAGCACTAATTGACCTTAGAACCTTTAAATTGACCAACTTGGCCATAGAACAGTAGCAGTATGCTACACTCATTGAGACTAAACTCTCGCGATGATTCCGGCCGCAAGAAAAGGTTGCTAAATTGGAATTATGACCGATCGAGGGTAGTCAGTGATATTGAGATCCTCTAGAACCCGGTTACTATTTTTAGGACAGGTTTGAACCAACTGAACTGAAATAGGGTAGTACCTAAGCTCCTTGCCAACCTGAAATCTAAGGGCTCTCTGTGTGACTTGTGTGCCTTTACCATGTTTGCTATTTTTGGATACTTGTGGTGTGATTTCTATCATGACATCATGACATCATAAACATTGCATAAATCTTGCATTGGACTAACCTATTTCAAAGACAGGAGGGATTCATCTTTGTTCTGTTTTGTAGGTCATGATGCCTATGCGTAGGAGTACCATCCAGATCAACTTTGTTCAGGTTCCCACTATGCTTAAAGAATTGATTGCAAAGATGCCTGATACTACCTCCTTCATCAGAAGACATGGGTATCTTCTCAGTTTGGTCACCTCCAAATTGAACGAGAAGATGATGAGTGTTTTGGTCCAATTCTATGATCTACTGTACCATTGTTTTACTTTCCAGGACTACCAGTTGGTTGCCACCCTAGAAGAGTTTTCTGATCTGCTCGGTATCTCTATTCTGGAGCAGACCCCATTTACTGGATGGGAGAAGATTCTTAGGCCGGAAGAGATTGCTTCAGCCCTTCATTTGACCAAAGATGAGGTAATGGCTAATTGGGAGACTAGAAGTGGAGCAAAGGGCTTTCTGACTAAGTTCTTGGTTGGTAAGGCTAATTATTTCTGGGATAGTCTAGACTTCAAGGCATTCGAAGATATTCTGGCTCTTCTGATATATGGCTTGGTATTGTTTCTGAACTCTGACTCTTTTATTGATGTGAATGTGGTGAAAATCTTCATCTCTCGTAATCTTGTACCCACCCTCCTGGGTGACATTCTTCATCAGCTTTATGCCCGTACCGCCCGAAAGCGGGGAACCCTGATGTGTTGTGCTCCATTATTGGCGAGGTGGTTTATTTCTCACCTTCCCAAATCAGTGTTGAAGAACAAAGAAGGCATGGGCTGGGCCTATAGGGTTATGTCTCTCTCTCATAATGACATCATTTGGACTCTTAAGGGTATGGACGAGGTGGCCATCATTGATCGTTGTGGGGAATACCCCAATGTTCCACTGATAGGAACCCATGGAGGAATTTCTTACAACCCATGCTTGGCCTTACGTTAGTTCAGGAGAGCCAGAAGAGAAGGACCTCATGAGCTGCTAATGCCTAGTATCATCTTTGATTTTCAGGGGGATAGCGACGAGCAACGCGGCAGATTCATAAGGGCTTGGGATAGAGTTCATAGATCTGATCCACATGAGATGGGTCCAAAGACTTCTCTTCCAATGGAGCCATATCTCAGATGGGTCTGTATCTGTGCCCAGAAGCTGGGTATGCCATATGAAGCCGTCCGACCTATCGTTATTGAAGTTGCTAATGAAGATGGGGTTCTTCCTACCATCCTCCATCCTTACATGCCCACTGACATTGGGGCACTGAAAAGGTCTTGGATGCAGCTGAGAGAAGAACGGGATGCTTACCGAGAGAAGTTCAACGAGCAAGAACAGAAGATCCGGAGATTGACCAGGCAGTTGGAGAACGAGTGAATTCTCAATGACTATGTCCGCGTCGACAAGAAGAGACCATGGGAGCACTGATTGTCCTTTGATTATTTCCTTTCCAGTTTTTATTTACTTTTTAGTATTTCCATTCTTGTAATGCCTTAAGGGCACTTTGTTGAACAATTTGAATTTCAAAGTCTATCTAATAAAGTGTGTTTCATTTCTTGTTTACAAATTTGAATCTCCCGATTGTCTTTGAAATCATATCATACACATTTCATCCCATGCACTCCATAACAGGTACCCGTTACAGGTCTCTTATCTTCTGTGCTGTTTATTTCAGCACTCATCATGTCTGCTGAACCTTCAACTGAGCAAGCAATCAAGGCCCTACAGACCCAGAATGCCCAATTCCAAGAGTTGTTCATGAATCTAGCTAAGGGTCAGCAAGATCTGAAGACCCTAATTCCGAAAGAGAAGAAGAAGAAGAAGAAGAAGAGGACAATCCTGTTTAACACAGGGCAAATGTTTGGAAATAGGCTACGGGAGGAAGTTGATTTGACCACCTCATCTGGAGGGAAAGATAGTCAGGAATAAAGGAGGGCTCCTAGCCCTGTGGTCTCCGAAAACGAGACGGATTTTGATGAAGAACAGTATCCTCCTGCTGAGCATAGATACAAGCAACTGGAAGACCGGTTGAGTGCGATGGAAGTTCAGAAGGTGCCTGGTCTGGACTTTGGTGATCTGGGTCTATTATCTAGGGTAGTGATTCCCCACAAGTTCAAGGCACCAGCCTTTGCTAAGTATGACGAAGTTTCTTGTCCGAAGCTGCACCTCCAGTCATATGTAAGGAAGATTCAGTCGTACACCGCTGATAAGAACCTATGGATCCACTTCTTTCAAGATAGTCTCTCAGGGACTCAGCTTGAATGGTTCTATCAATTGGATGGAGCCAGTATCCGCAGTTGGGAAGATTTGGCTACTGCTTTTTACAGGCAGTACCAGTACAACTCCGACCTCGCTCCTACGCGTACCCAACTCCAGGGTATGTCAATGGGAACGGGTGAAGGATTCAAAGATTATGCTCAGAAGTGGAGGGACCTCTCCGGAAGAGTGCAACCACCCTTGGCTGATCGGGAGCTTGTGGATATGTTTCTGGGGACCTTGTCCAGTCCATTTTTCAACCACCTGATTAGAAGCTCTTCGTCTGGATTTACAGAGCTAATTATGACTGGTGAGAGGATTGAGGCTGGTATTAAGGCTAGAAAGATACAGAAGGGTGCCTCATCAAGCACCGAGAAGAAGCCATTTAAGAAAGAGTTCAGTGTTGTCTACAGTTCAAGAAACTAGAATAGACCTGAACGCCGCCAAGCTGTTAATGCAGTTGTAATTTCAAAACCTGCTGGTGCTCCTCAGCACAACAATCAACAAAAGGACGAGAGACCTCGAAGGCAACTCACCCGTCTCAACATGACCTTATCTCAGATTCTGCCACAATTGCTGAAGACTAATTTGGTGATTCCAAGGGAAGCCCCGAAGAATCCAAATACAACATCACCGAAGTATAACCCTAATGCCCGCTGTGCTTATCACTCTGATAGCCCGGGGCATAATACAGATGATTGTTGGACTTTGAAGAATAAGATACAAGACTTAATTGATGCTAAGGAGATTGAGTTTGAGGCTCCTGAAAGACCTAATGTTGTGACTTCTCATATGCCCAAGCATGGAGTGAATGCTATAGATGAAGACTCATTTGTGGTTTCTGTGAACAACATTGTTACCCCTTTGAGGACTGTGAAGAAGAACCTTTTGCTAGCCGATTTATTTCCGGGCTGTGACAAAGGTTGCCGTATGTGTTCTGTTCTACCTACCGGTTGCCATCTCTTGAAGTCAGGTGTCCAACGCCTGATGGATAGTAAAGAAATTATGTTCAAGAAGACTGTTGTTCCTTTACTTCATTCTGAAGAAGTTGCCATTATCACCATTTTCGACAATTCTTCCAAGGCTCCCTCGAGGAAGCCTGTTAGAATTACATCTGTTCTAAGAATCGCACCTGTAACCATCACTATTTCGGGGCCCATCCCCTATACCTCTGATAAAGCTGTCCCTTGGCACTACGGGGCTGATGTTTACTTTCATGGAGTTAAGCAAGAGTTGGATGCTGATACTAACATCAGCAACATTGTTGGACCTGCTAAAGTCACCCGAAGCAGAAGACTTTTCTCACCTGATATCTCTCCACCAACTGCCCAAAAACCTGTTGTTATTACACCTGCCAATGTACCTGCTACTATTCCTGTTCAAGTTCCTATTCTTACCCCTGTCGCCGAGTCATCTGGCACTCAGGGCAAGGGGATCACCAATGAGACTGCCCAGACGGAGGCGCCGAAGACAATCACTGTTGAAGCTTTTAAATAAGAGATGGAAGAGATTCTGAAAATTATCAAAAAGAGTGACTACAATATAGTTGAACAACTGGGGCAAACCCCGTCCAAGATTTCTATGTTGTCACTGTTGCTATGCTCACAGGCCCATGCCAAGGCTCTGATTACATTTCTGAAGACTGCACACGTACCACAAGAGACGTCAGCTGATCAGTTTATAGATTGTGTGGCCAATCTAACTGCTGATAATGGGTTGGGTTTCTCTGACGCCGACTTGACTGCTAAGGGGAAGAATCACAATGATTCCCTGCATGTCTCCATTGAATGCAGGGGCACTACTCTTGCTCATGTATTGGTAGATATTGGTTCCTCATTGAACTTCTTGCCTAAGAAAGCTCTAGACCGTTTAGATTGTGAAGGGTTGGAGCTAAAGCCAAGCAACACTGTCATCAAGGCCTTTGATGGGTCTAAAAGGATGGTGCACGGAGAAGTTGATATTCCGATTAAGGTTGGTTCTCAGGTTTTCAACTCTACATTCTATGTGATGGACATTTGGCCATCTTATTCTTGTCTGTTGGGTCGTCCATGGATCCACAAAGCTGGGGTCGTAACCTCAACGCTCCACCAGAAGCTGAAGTACCTGGTCAAATGGAAGATTGTGACAATGCAAGGAGAGGAAGAGTACATGGTTAGCCACCTCAACTCTTTCCGATATGTAGAGATGGATGGGGAGTTCATTGAGACCCCATTTCAGCATTTTGAAGAGGTTCCCCAGACACTGGCGTCAGCTGAGACTATTGGTGAAGATTCTCCTATGAAGATGGCTTCCTTAAAGGATGCCCGAGCTGTTGTTGAGAAAGGTGGGTGTGCAAATTGGGGCTAACTCCCTGATTTTACATAGAAGACTAACAAGTTTGGTTTGGGTTTCACTGCAGAAGCTCAAAAGGCTGTTCGGAATGCATGGATCGGAAGACCTCCCGTGTTCATCGGCAACTCGGGAGTGAATACCGTTGAAGATGATGTGGAAGGGTCTGAATTCGACAGCTGAATCTATCCTACGACCGACGGTGGACCAAGCAACTGGACAACAAAGGACTTCATCCCTATTTTTTTTGTTACCCAGTAATGAAACTTTTTGTTTTGAATTTGTAACAAACAATGTTTTAAACTTTACGGCCCGGTGTCTTACCAGGGGCACCGTGGCTTCATTTGTGAGGGCTTTATGTGTGTTATTTTCATATATCATTAATAAAAGAATTTGACGTTCTTGCATTTCAAATTTTTCGCTCCTTGTTTTTCTTTATTATATATTGCAAAACAGCTATTTTACACACACTCACATATACAGGTCCACATCCACTCTGGATCTCACTGGTAACGACTCTGCTACTGCCAGTTATGACTTCGAAAATCCGATCAACTTAGCCGAATACGAAGGTGAAGATGGTTGTGAAGTGCCTGGTGAACTTGCAATACTGTTACTCCAAGAGGAAAGGGCCATTCAACCGCACGAAGAACCGGTAGAATCAGTAAATCTGGGTACATAAGAGGATAAGAAAGAGGTCAAGATCGGTGCGAATCTGGAGTTTAGTGTGAAGCAACGATTGATTCAGATGCTGCATGACTATGTTGAGATCTTTGCATGGTCTTATGAAGACATGCCTTGGTTGGATACTGATATTGTGGTTCATCGCCTACCTACCAAGGAAGATTGTCCTCCAATGAAACAGAAGGTCCGCCGAATGCGCCCGGAGATGTCTAAGAAAATCAAGGCTGAAGTTATGAAACAGTTTAACGCTGGAATTCTAGCAGTTACTTCTTACCCACAGTGGGTGGCCAACGTGGTTCCTGTGCCGAAGAAGGATGGTAAGGTTCGAATGTGTGTTGACTATAGGGATCTGAACAGGGCGAGCCCCAAGGATGACTTCCCTCTACCTCATATCGACATTCTGGTTGACAACACCGCTCAACATAAAGTCTTCTCCTTTATGGACAATTTCTCCGGTTATAATCAGATTAAAATGGCTCCCGAAGACATGGAGAAGACAACCTTTGTTACTCAGTGGGGTACCTTTTACTACAAGGTCATGCCTTTTGGACTGAAGAATGCTGGGGCAACATATCAGCGTGCCATGGTCGCTTTGTTTCATGACATGATCCATCATGAGATTGAGGTATACATCGACGATATGATTGCAAGATCTCAAACTGAGGAAGAACATCTTGACCACCTTCAGAAGCTATTTGACAGGTTGAAGTTGTACAAGCTGAGGTTAAACCTGAACAAGTGCACCTTCGGGGTGAGGTCTGGTAAACTGCTGGGTTTCGTCGTAAGCGACAAAGGTATTCAAGTGGATCCTGCAAAGGTGAAGGCTATACAGGAAATTCCAGCTCCCAGAACAGAGAAAGAAGTCATAGGCTTTCTGGGATGTCTAAACTACATTGCGTGATTCATCTCACACCTGACTGCTACTTGTGAGCCAATCTTCAAGCTACTGAAGAAAGATCAAGTGGTACGTTGGAACGATGAATGCCATACCGCTTTCGAAAGAGTCAAAGAGTATCTCCAGGAGCCACCTATTCTGATGTCTCCAGTTGAAGGGAGACCTCTGATCTTATACTTGACAGTACTCGATAACTCAATGGGGTGCGTGCTGGGTCAACATGACGAGCCTGGCCGAAAAGAGCATGCTATTTACTACCTTAGCAAAAGGTTTACCAACTGCGAGACCCGATAATCGTTGCTTGAGAAAACTTTTTGCGCTTTGGCATGGGCTGCTCGCCGGCTGAGATAGTATATGCTGACTCACCCTACTCTATTGATTTCGAAAATGGATTCAATCAAGTATATCTTCGAAAAAGCCTGCCTTGTCTGGAAGAATAGCAAGATGGCAGATGATCTTGACTGAGTATGACATCCAATATACGACCCAAAAGGCAATCAAAGGAAGTGTATTGGCAGACCATTTGGCACATCAGGTAGTGGATGATTACCAGTCTATGAACTTTGAATTCTCGAACGATAATATCATGTTGGTAACTGATTGTGAGACACCTGGACCGGATGAAGGACCTGAGGAAGGGGGATATCATTGTCTAAAGGATATTAACACAGATTGATTCCTTTTTCGAGTAGGTAGATGGTTCTTAAGTACTTGCTCTTTCAAAACAAAACAAATTTTCACACTTACACCTTTCAAAACAAAATTTCTTCAAACCCACATACACAAAGAAAAACAAATTTTGAAAACAATATGAGCAAGTACTTAAGAGCCCGTGGATAACCACAGATAGAAAGGGTGCTAACACCTTCCCTTTCTATAATCTACCCCCCGAACCCGAGAAACATCTCGAAAAAGGAATTTTTCTGTGCTTTTTTCCTTTCCTTGTTGGATAAAATAAAAGACGGTGGCGACTCTTGCTTACCGCGACATTTTGCAAAAACAAACGCAAAATGCGAACCAACATTCCAAAACAGTCAGTTCTTTCCCACCGTATCACACACACGGTAACATGGTGGGGCATGCGCTTTAGGTTGTTGGATAGTGATCATATGGTGATGGTTGAAGGTGTATAGTAGCGATTAAGGGTGCATGTGTATGGGATTTTAACATAATTATATTTTCTAATCTTTATTCAGTTTTCGTTTCATATCTGTTCACCTCTTTCTCTCTCTCTACTCATTCTTTTTCTTTCATTTCTCTCTTCTCTCTAACACTACAAACCCTAATCATCGCCACTGTCCGTAAACCCAGAACGACGGCGATCTTCTCCTACCCTTATCCCCACAACCCGAATCATACAACAAAAATAAAAAGAGCTAAGTTATTTTACCTCCTGATGTGGTTGTTTTGTGTTTACTTCTGATGAGAGCTCTTCGCTAATCTTTCGTTTCTGTTTGGCAGGTGAGGATGATGGTGATGACAAAGGCTCGACGGCACTTTGAAGAGCTAGGGTTTCAGATGTTGAAACCCTAAGCTGGAGCAGTGACAAAGGCGAATCTACGACGGTGATGAAGACAAAACTTCAAAAATTACCCTCTCTGTAAATTGTTTTTCATGCCAAATTTTCTTCACGAAAATTCCTCTCCAAGTCTATTTGTGTAGTGATTTTTTTCTGTAAATTCTTTCTGTCTCCTCTTCTGTTCTAGTTGTTAGGTTTTATAGTGTTCTTCGATTAGGATTATTTAGAAAACAAAATAACATGTATGTAATATTAGAACAATTTTAATTTTGTATTGATTATGAATCTGATTTCGTCTGTAATTTCTGATTTGACTTTTATTATATAGTTTTAATTTGTTTCTGTATTAGTCAGATATTGTTCGATCCTGCATTAGTTTTTATATTCGATTTTTAAAGTTTTGCCTTATTTTGATTCTGTTACTCAATAAGGGAATGGTTTGATTTGAATAGTACTTGTTTCTATTAAAACATGCATTACTTTTTATTGAATCAGCACAATGGTTGTTCGTTAGTTTGAACACACTTTTTTTCTCAATTGGACTGGGCTTGTAGTGTGTTTGGACTCTGTTTGATTGGGCCTCGCGTTTTGGGCTTCTATATTAACGTTTTCCCTTAAACAAAAACAAACACCACTTTTTTTAATTATTAAAAGGTTTAATAAAGAGATTATCAGTAATAACTTAAGTAACACAAATACATTTTTAAAACAAAATTGGGCCAAAACGTTCAATTATTGGGCATTCCTGAAAAACATGTTTATGGGCCAATCTGATCAAAACAAATATGAACCCTTTTTTTTTTATTAAAACAGGCCTTAAAACGAATTGCTCTTGGCCTTTCTGACTAGAACATACACCCACTTTTTGTAAAACAAACGAGTTAACCCTTAATGGGCTTAAACACACCCCCTTCTTCATGAACCAAAACCGATCTTAATTGACCTAAAAATGAATTATATGGGCTTTTCCCAAAAACATGACATGGCCCAATTATTTCAAAAACGCGTACCCCCTCCTTATCATCTATACCTTGACCCAAAATGTCCTAGTGAGCCATCAGATTTTGATGGTCCACTAAAGCAACATACCTTTCTTTAATATTTAATCCCCCTATAAAATAATACTCAAACAAACAAATTTAAATATTGTGACTAATAATTAGAAACACAATAATAATACAACTATCAAATTGATAGGGAAAATTTGGGGTATGACAACTGCCCCTATTTAATTACTTTTTGATTGAATAGTGTGAGAATACACAGGTCTCACACGTTCTGATCAGAAGTTTATTAAATATTGGAAGACCCCATAATTTGTCCGAAAGATTATAAGGATACGATGTACCGCGTTCCCATGGGTGTGAAGAATAAGCATAGATGGTGATGTATCATCTTACCAGCGTTTAAACCAAAGTTGATTTGACTTAGATATGATAACGCGGATAAACTTTTAGTATTTAAAAGAAATTGTAAAATTTTGCATATTTACCGTAACCTAGGAGATAAATGATACAAGTTTGAAAAGTTGACTTACTAATGCCTGTGGACTAATATAGTAAGTTTGTGATGTAATTTGTGTATATTCATCATAACCCGGGGGATGAATAACATAGAGCTTGATAATATATTGCTGCTTAGAGACTAATGCAATGAGCCAAAGGATTTTTCGTATACCTACCATAGCCTAGAGGATAAATAATACGAGCTTGAAACCAAATATTTAGAACTTGGAGAAACGATGTCGGTTGTGTCAGCTCTCAACCAAGACTCGATAACCAAAATATGCTAGGTTTAAGGCGATGAACCCTAAATTAATTGATGACGTCGGCTATGTCATCCCTCAACCAATACTGTTAACATGAAGAAATAAACCCCAAAATTCATCAATGATGTCGGTTGTGTCGCCCTCAACCAAGACTATCAACATGAAGAAAATAAAGCCCAAATTCACGATGATGTCAGTTGTGTCGCCCTCAACCAAGACTATCAACATGAAGAAATGAACCCCAAATTCACGATGATGTTGGTTGTGTCGCACTCAACCAAGACTATCAACATGAAGAAATAAACCCCAAATTCACGATGATGTCAGTTGTGTCACCCTCAACCAAGACTATCAACATGAAGAAATAAACCCCAAATTCACGATGAAGTCGGTTGTGTCGTCCTTAACCAAGACCATCAACATGAAGAAATAAACCCCAAATTCATCAATGATGTCGATTGTATCGCCCTCAACCAAGACTATCAATGAAGAAATGAATCCCAAATTCATGATGATGTTGGTTGTGTCGCCCTCAACCAAGACTATCAACATGAAGAAATAAACCCCAAATTTATGATGATGCCGGTTGTGTCATCCTCAACTAAGACTATCAACATGAAGAAATAAACCCCAAAATTTATCGATGATGGCGGTTGTGTCGCCTTCAACCAGGACTATCAACATGAAAAAGTGAACCCCAAATTCACGATGATGTTGGTTATGTCGCCCTCAACCAAGACTATCAATATAAAGAAATAAACCCCAAAATCCATCGATGATGTCAGTTGTGTCGCCCTCAACCAAGACTATCATCATGAAGAAAATGAACCCTGGATTGCTTAAAGTTTGAACTATCCATTTCGCACAAATAAGCTCGCTAATGATGAACCCTAAGAAAATTCGTAATTTTAACCAAAGTAGCTTTGCAAGATGCCATGCATGCATAATTCCCTAAATTAATGTGTTATACAAGTGTGATGTATGCCCATAATGTTTAAAATGTGTATGTACTAAAATTCTTATGTGTTTATGCCCCAAATGTTTGTACGTGTATTCCCCAAGTATTTACATATGCACCAAATGTATGTGTATACCCTAAGTATTTTGCAAATTTTTTTGATAACTCTCCTTTATTAAACCATCAGGTTCTCGTAGTCACCAACTCCCCAATGTTGTTTGTTGCCGATTGTTGTATCTCCAAGTTAATTTGAATTTTGATAAAGCATGGTGAACAATGTCAATGAATTATAGGTAATTTGCACTGCAGGCGTAGGCATGGACGTAGATGTGGATTTTCTTTCGATGTTTTTCTAACCAAAAATGCCTTTTGATGCTTTTGTCAAATGCTTTTATTTGTATGTAAATCTCCCAAAATGATTTCAAACAATATTCACAAAAAATAATTGTAGTATTTTGCAAACAAGTCTAAAAAAGAAATAAATGCGATTAAAAGATTTGTAGAAAAATTCAATGTTTTTATTGATAAATATGCCTCTGAAGAGGCGAGCGCACAAGATGCAATCCCTAGAAAGGGGTAATTACAGAAAGTTTTGAAAAAAACTATGAATGGCAATGAAAATGATAATTTCTACGGCTGTTTTCCCTAATATCCTTTTGATAGCTCAAATCTTGTTTGCTTATGAGTCCAATGATTTGGATCCATCTCTTCCTTTATGGTTTATGGTCGTAGTTCTTAGATCGCAGTCTTTTTGTTCTTTATTTCTTTGAATGAGATCCCTAATTTTTGCCTGGATCGCCTTTTCGGGTTTTCGATCCATTGGGATAATTTTTTTGCGTATGTTCCTAATTTTTGCCTGGATCTCCCTTTAGGGTTTTCAATCCACCAGGATGCTCCTTTTTTCCCTAGTCGCCCGTTTAGGGTTCGAGCTTAACGAGCTTTTTATACATAATATTTTTTGATTGCGTCTGAATTTGCCGGATGTGGTAGTTCTTCCTCATCCATTGTTTTGAGGATGAGACCACCACCGGAGAATGTTGCTTTTACCACAAATGGACCTTTATAGTTGGGTGTTCATTTACCATGTGAATCAAGGCGAGGTAGAAGAATCTTCTTGAGTACCAAATCCCCTTTTTCTAATACTCGAGGACAAACTTTCTTGTCAAAGGCTTTCTTCATCCGCTTTTGATATAATTGACTGTGGCACAAAGTTGTCAAACGCTTCTCTTCAATGAGGTTGATCTGATCAAGTCGGGTCTGAACCCAATCCACTTCTTCAAGCTTTTTTTCCATTAGAACCTTAAGTGATGGAATCTCTATTTCAATCGGAAGTACCGCATCCATGCCATATACTAGAGAGAAAGGAGTTGCACCCGTTGATGTGCACACATAGGTACGACAGTGTTGTACCCAAAAATTTGCCCTCTCATATTCCTCAAAATATTTCAAGAAAGATCCTCAAGTTGCTCAAGGTAGTCCAAGAGTTGGTCAGACAAGCTCTCTCCTAAGGCAGTCTACCCCAAACTAGGGTTTCATGTTGCATCAAGATCCTTGAGTCCAATTGATCCCAAATGCTCACCAAAGTCCTAATAAGTTCTCAAGATCATCCATGTCAAGTTTCAAGCCTTGCAGAGGAAGTTTGCTCAGTCAATTGCTCAAAGGTCCAAAAAATCGACTATGCTAGGGCAAAAGTCAACTGTGACCTACATACAGTCAAACTTCAAGATTTTTGGTCAACATTCTCATTTTGAAGTATATTTCATCATTTGATCAAGGGTTGATCATGATTCATCAAGGATTGCTCACAATTCATCAAGACTCAAAAGTTGCTAAGTTAGGGTTTTGCAGGAAAAGTCAACTCAACTTTGACCAAGCATAACTTACTCATACTTTATGATAAATGACCCATCCAAAGATCATTTTTAAGAGGATGCAATTACCTACAACCCATCTTCAGCTCCCAAGTTCAAAATATGAACTCACAATAAGTTATGAATTTGGACATTATAGGTCATTTTGAAAAGTCAACAAAAACACCTTTTTGTCAAAGCTTCATACAAGAGCATGGAATATAAAAATGAGATGAGACCAAAAGGGTTGATTATAGAACATATTAAGATTTCTAATAAGTCCAAGAAAACCTCCAAAGAGTCAAAATTGAGGAAGTTATGCATTGTTAAAGTTGACCTTTTTTGCAAAATTGCCAAAAGTCAACTATCCCCAAAACTTCAAATTTTGCCAAATGGGCCCAATCTTTTTCACTTGTTCTGAGTTGGCAACATAGACCACGTGCTCTAACCTTTGCCACTTGTCCATATCTTATTTTTACTAATTATTTTTATTTTTATTTGAATTAATTTGATTTAAATCAAAATAAATCAAATAAAAATCCAAAACATTGATAACAAGGGATTTTGTGATGATTTCAGGTCTTATTACACAGCTAGGATCAATTAAAATCGTATCAAGGCATATGTGTACAAAAAGATTGGATTTGGACCAATTTTGGAAAGATTTAAAGAAGCAAATCAAATCAAATCAAAAGGCATTGAAAGAAGAAGATTTGGATGCAATTTGCAACCCTAATCCCTTCACTAATACATAAGGAGTGCGTGAAGATCAAAAGGAAGGTTGGAAATCAGGCGCAGAGCAAGAACAGAATTTGAAAAAAACAAGCAAAAAGTGTGAGATCGAATTGGTGGTTAGAGGCATCCTCAAGGCTTGGTATCTGTCCCAATCGCTTCCTGGCACTCTCAGCAAGCTAAAGCTATCAATAACAAGTCCATTCTGGTCCCTAAACACGCTGTAAATCCTTCACGTTACACCCCTGTTCTTGAATTCGCATCTTGAAATTTAAGCATTGTTAACTTGAATGAATGGCATATTCTTAACCTATGAAGCATTTGCAAACTTTCTGTATCATTCAATTGCGTTTATATGGTTTGTAATGAAATCCACCATTGTTAGGGTTTCAGACTTTGGTTTAGGGCTTTTTATTTCAGGAACAATTAGCCTTCATGAATGGTACGGTTGTGTTCAGAAGAAGGAGACGGTTCTAACCATGGACTTGGTGGTCGTTTACATTGCCTGTACGTGATTTTGAAGACGAGCATGGTTATAGTGACGGACATTGTCTGTGGGTATAGGTCCCAAAATTTTTAGCCACGGTGCAGGGAAGAAGAAGCAGGCGTGTCACTCCCCCATAGGCCAATTCAAATTCCAGCGCGTTTTTTTATTTTATTTTCCATTATATTTCATTTTCTTATATTACTATTATCTTTCAATATGATAACAATACGAACCAAATGCCCCAGTGGTGGCCACGCAGGTTTTCAAGGCATTAGAGGCTGGAGGTCAGGGGTTCGATCCCTGCCTCCAGCATTTGTTATTTTCTCATTTGTTTTCAGGAAATTCTGTGCGCGTACAATCCAGGAGACCCACCATGGACCTTCATCATCAATACGCCAGATGGCCAAATGGCCAAATCTGGTGGCCATCATTGAGGGTGCACCACAGGCCAGTCAAACGCAACGCATAGGATCAAGAAAGTCAAAGTGGATCTTCATCAAATGGGCCCAAATTCTTGCTTTTGACACCCCAATTTTCAGGTCCATTTCCTCTATCTTTTTATATTTTGTTTATTTCATTAAATTACTTATTTCTTTATTTACTAACCCAAAATAATTTTCTTTTTTTATCAAAAAATCACAAAAATATTTTTATGTCCAAATAAATTTAGAATTTTATTTTTCATCAATTAATATTAATTAAATTAATTAGGTTATTAATGTTAGATAATTTTAATTTATTTTTGCAAATAATTAAAATTAATTAGAATCAATAGGTTTTTATTACTAATTTAATTATTTTATTTCTTTCCTAAAAAAACCAAAAATCCAAAAATAGGTCTTGTAATTATTTTTCATTAATTAATTTAATAACTAATTAATTTAGCATTTAATTTTAGGACTTAATGTCTTTTCTTAAAAAATATTTAAAAAAAACAACAAAAACATTTTCTTTTAAGAGGGTCAAAACCCCAGTCCTCACATTCAATCTAATTTTCTCGTGCGCTTCATTTTTTTATTCAATTATTGTATCTTCTCCTGGTTTGTAATAATTAAATTATGACATTTATTTATTTTTATCGCTTTTAAATTTCAAAAGGGTTGTTTTTGGCGATGTAAATACCCGACGCCTTGTAATAGTTTAGTTTAAATTCCGCACTTTAATTTCTGCAAATATTCAACTGTTAGATGTTTGATAATAGGGCTTGCATGACAAGAATGAATGTTTAATCTTAAAACAGTTAGATCACCCTAAACATGTGCAAAGATAAATAATCTGAAATCAATACACTCGCACATGCGCACTCCTAGGATACACTCCCACTTGGTTGCCTTCGTAAATCGTCATTGAGCATAGGTTATTTTAGAGGTCGCCCTTTTGTCTAAAAGATCATAAGTTGCCTCGAAATGGTTGCCTCGGATATTGTTGCCTCAGATAAATGATCTAAGACATTAGGGTTACCACTAAGACGTCCTAACATTGCTTTAGTGACCGTATGTCCCTCTTTCGAATTGACCCTCAAACTCCAACGACGGTACTACCTACTCAGTAATAGTGGGATAGCATTGTCTAAAGGAAACAAGCATATAACGATTCTTTTTTTGAGTAGGTAGATTAGCTCTTAAGTACTTGCTCATTCCAAAACAAAACTTTTTCACACTTACACTTTTTTACAAGCAAGTTTTCAAAAACACTTCATTACACTCTTGAAGACAGAAGCAAGAGTTAAATTGAAGTTAAAACAAAAACTTTTCAAAGCCCACAAACACAAAGAAAACAATTTTGAAAATGATGAGCAAGTACCTAAGAGCCCGTAGATAACTACAGATATAAAGGGTGCTAATACCTCCCCTTTCTATAATCTACCCCCCGTACTCAGAAATATCTCGAAAAAGGAATTTTTCTGTGCTTTTTTCCGTTCCTTGTTGGATAAAATAAAAGTCGGTGGCGACTCTTGCTTACCGCGACATTTTGCGAAAACAAACGCAAAACGCAAACCAGCATTTCAAAAACAGTCAGTCCTTCTACCGTATCACAGAACTGGCGACTCTGCTGGGGAGTTAATAAGTAGGGTGTACCTTAGGACTAGTTCATCATAATGTTTTCAATTGCTTGATTTGTATGCTTTATCCTTGTGGATTTGAATCAGAGTTACTATAGATCCTAACCCGGATCTGGGGATACCTTTTAGGTAAGTAGCAATAGACTGTGAGGGAACTGTACCGCGTAAACTGATACGGTTGAAGCCGTAGCTATGTTGGTATGACACTTTAGTTTGTATCGATATCCCTTGTGGAGGAACAAGGAGAATATGGGGCTACTAAGGGGTCATTAAGCACCAACTGACCTTAGAACCTATAATTGACCAACTTGGCCATAGAAAAGTAGCAGTATGCTACACTCATTGAGACCAAACTCTTGCGATGATTCCGACCGCAAGAAAAGGTTGCTAAACTGGAATTATGACCGATCGAGGGTGGTCAGTGATATTGAGATCCTCTAGAACCCGGTTACTATTACTAGGACAGGTTGAACCAACTTAACTGAAAGAGGGTAATACCTAAACTCCATGCTAGCCTGAAATCTAAGGGCTACTGTGTGACTTGTTTTCCCTTACCATGTTTGATATCTGTGAATACTTGTGGTGTGTTCCTATCATAACATCATGCATTATGACATTGCATGCATATTTCATTAGACTAACCCATTTCAAAGACCGAGGGGATTCATCTTTGTTCTGTTTTGTAGATCATGGACTCTATGCCCAGAAATACTATTCGCATCAGCTTCGTACAAATCCCTGCTCAACTTAGAGATTTGGTTTCCAAAGTGCCTGATACTTCTTCCTTTGTCAGAAGACATGGTCACCTCCTTGGTTTGGTCACTTCTAAGATGGATGAGCAGATGATGAGTGTCTTGTTCTAGTTCTTCGACCCGTTGCACCACTGCTTCACCTTCCCGGACTATCAGTTGGTTCCTACGTTGGAAGAGTTATCTGATCTACTTGGCATTTCTATTCTAGAGCAGACACCATTTACAGGTTGGGAGATAACTCTTAGGCCAGAGGATGTTGCTACAGCCCTACATCTAACAAAGGCTGGTGTAATGTCTAACTGGGAGACTCGGAGTGGGGTTAAAGGCTTCCTGGCTAAGTTCTTGATTGATCAAGTTCAACAGTTTTGGGACAGTTTGGACTTTCAGGCATTTGAAGATATCCTGGCACTTCTCATTTATGGCTTGGTTTTGTTCCCTAATTCAAATTCTTTTTGCGATGTGAATGCAGTGAAGATCTTCATGTCCCATAATCTGGTGCCCACTCTCTTAGGTGACATTCTACATGCTCTTTATGCATGTACTGCTCGGAAAAGAGGAACCCTTATGTGTTGTGCACCATTGCTGGCGAGGTGGTTTATTTCTCACCTCCCCAAATATGTTTTGAAGAACAAGGAAGGCATGGGTGAGGCCTACATAATTATGTCCCTTGCTCACATGGACATCATCTGGAGTACTAAAGACATGGAAGAAGTAGCCGTTATTGATCGCTGTGGGGAATACCCCAATGTTCTATTGCTTGGAATTAGAGGAGGGATTACCTATAATTCTTGTCTGGCCTTACGACAGTTTGGGAGAGCTCGAAAGGACGGTTCTCATGAGTTGCTGATTCCGAGCATTGTGTTTGACTTCCAAGGGGATGTTGAGGGACTCGCCGTAGGTTCATACGAGCTTGGAATAGGGTTAACAGGTCTGATCCGCATGAGCTAGGAGCGAAGACTTCTCTTCCAATGGAGCCGTATCTCCGGTGGGTTCGGACCCGTGCCCAAAAGCTAGGGATGCCATACGAAGCTGTCTTACCGGTAATTGTGGAGCATGCTGATGAAGAAGGAGTTCCTCATACCATCCTCCATCCATACATGCCTACTGACATTAGGGCATTAAAGAGGTCTTGGATCCAGCTAAGGGAAGAGCGGGATACTTATAGAGAGAAGTATCATGAGTAGGAATGGAAGATCCTGAAGCTTACAAGGCAGTTGGAGAACGAGAAGGTCCTCAATGACTATGTCAGCACCAACGGAAAGCGACCATGGGAGCGTTGATGTCTTTTGTTATTTCTAGTTTTGATTTACTTTTCAGTTTTTCTATTTGTAATGCCTTAAAGGCATTTGTCAAACACTGTTTCAAGTTTTTAATCTAATAAAAGTGTGTTTCATTTTGGTTTACAAATTTGAATATCCCTAAAGTCTTTGAAATCATATCATATGCATTCCATTCCCATGTACCTCACAGGTACCCTAACAGGTTTCTCATCTTCTTCGTTGTTTATTTTAGCACATCATATCTTCCGAAACATCCACTGATCAAGCTATTAAGGCTCTTCAAGCTCAAAATGCTCAGTTCCAGGAAATGTTCATGAACCTGGATAAGGGGCAGAAAGATCTGAAGACTCTTATCTTGAAGGATAAGAAGAAGAAGAAGAAGAAGAAGACAGTCCTCCTGAATATGGGTCACAGGTTTGGGAACAGGTTGCGAGAGGAAGTTGATTTGTCTCACTCATCTGGAGGGGGAGAGAATCAAGAAGAAAGGAGGGCTCCTAGCCCTGTGGTTTCAAACAATGAGACTGAATTTGATGAAGACCAGTATCCTCCTATCGAGGATAGGTATAAGCAGCTCGAAGACCGGTTAAGTGCGATGGAGATCCAGAAGATACTTGGGTTAGATTTCAGAGATTTGGGCCTGGCATCTGGGGTGGTGATCCCCCACAAGTTTAAAGCACCAGTCTTTGCTAAGTACGACAGGGTCTCCTGCCCAAAGCTACACCTCCGCTCGTATGTTAGAGAGATTCAACCGTATACTGCTGACATGAACCTTTGGATTCATTTCTTTCAAGATAGTCTTTTAGGGACTCAACTTGAATGGTTCTATCAATTAGAAGGAGCTAACGTCCATAACTGGGAGGACTTTGCCTCCGCTTTTTACAAGCAATACCAGTACAATGCCGACCGTGCTCCCACACGTACCCAACTTCAGGGTGTGTCTATGGGTGCGAGCGAAGGTTTTAAGGACTACGCTCAGAAGTGGAGAGACCTTGCGGGAAGAGTACAACCCCCTCTGGCTGACAGGGAGTTGGTGGATATGTTTCTTGGGACTTTGTCTGGTCCGTATTTCAACCATTTGATCGGAAGTTCATCATCTGGTTTCACTGAATTGATTATGACTGGGGAGAGAGTTAAAGCCGGTATCAAGAGCGGCAAGATACAGAAAGGTGCTTCGTCAAGTACCAAGAAGAAGCCTTTCAAGAAGGAATCAAGGGCAGTTTACAGCTCGAGGAGCCATAACTGACCTGAGCGCCACCAAGCAGTTAATGCGGTAGTTATTTCAAGACCAATTGTTGCCCCACAATGCAACAATCAGCAAAGAGCAGAGAGGCCTCAAAGACAGTTTACTCAGCTCATCATGACTTTATCTCAAATTCTGCCACAATTGTTGAAGACCAATTTGGTGATTCTGAAGGAGGCTCCGAAGAATCCCAACACCACATCACCGTTGTATAATCCGAACGCCTGCTGTGCTTATCATTTTGATAGCCCGGGGCATGATACCAATAATTGCTGGGCCTTGAAGAATAAAATGCAGGATATGATTGATGCTAAGGAGATTGAGTTTGAAGCGCTGGAAAAGCCTAATGTCATGACTTCTCCTATGCCCAAGCATGGAGTGAATGCTGTGGATGATGACTCGTTTGTGACTTCCGTAAAAGACATTGTTACTCCTTTGATGACTGTGAAGAAGAACCTTCTGTTAGCCGGTTTATTTCCGGGCTGTGGCGAAGGTTGCCATCTGTGTTCCATCCTACCTACTGGTTGCCATCTATTGAAGTCAGGTGTCCAACGCCTGATGGATAATAAAGAAATCTTGTTCGAGAAAACTTTTATTCAGTTGGTTCCTGTTGAAAAAGTTTCCATAATCACCATTTTCGCCAATTCTTCCAAGGCTTCCTCGAGAAAGCCTGTTAGAATTACATCTATTCCGAGAATTGCTCCATTGATCATTACTGTTCCTGGACCTATCCCTTACACGTTGGATAAGGCTGTCTCGTGGCACTATGGGGCCAATGTGTATTATCACGGGGTTAAACAAGACTTGAAGGATGAAGAGGCTGATACTTATGTCAGCAATATTGTTGGATCTAGTAAAGTCACCCGAAGTGGAAGACTTTTCTCTCCTGAGATCTCTCCACCATTTGTTCAGAAGCCTGTTGTTATTACACCTTCCAGTACATCTGTTACTGTCCCTGTTCATGTTGCAATCCTTACCCCTGTCGCCGAGTCATCCGACACTCGGGGCAAAGGGATCACCGGTGGGCCTGCCCAGACGGAGGCACCGAAGAAGATTACTGTTGAAGCCTCTAGACAGGAGATAGAGGAAATTTTAAAGATCATCAAGAAAAGTTACTACAATGTAGTCGAACAGCTGGGGAAAATCCCGTCGAAGATCTTTATGTTGTCTTTATTGTTATGCTCAAAGGCCCATGCTAAGGCTCTGATTGCTTTCCTGAAAACTGCGCACGTGCCGCAGGAGACATCAGCTGATCAGTTCAAGGACTGTGTGGCTAGTTTGACAGCAGATAACGGGTTGGGTTTCTCCGACGCAGATTTGACCGCCAAGGGGAAGAATCACAATGACGCTCTGCATGTCTCTATTGAGTGCAGGGGCACTACTCTAGCTCACGTGTTGGTGGATATTGGGTCCTCGTTGAATGTTTTACCTAAGAAAGCATTAGACCAGTTAGACTGTGAAGGGTTGGTGCTGAAGCTGAGTAACATTGTGGTTAGGGCCTTTGACGGGTCCAAGAGGATGGTACATGGAGAGGTGGATATTCCAGTTAAGGTTGATTCTCATATTTTCGTGTCTACATTATACGTGATGGACATTCGGCCATCTTATTCTTGTTTGCTGGGTCACCCGTGGATCCATAAAGATGGGGCAGTAACCTCTACGCTCCACCAAATGCTGAAATACCCAGTGAAAGGGAAAATTGTTACCGTACAAGGAGAAGAGGAGTATATGGTGAGCCACCTCAACTCTTTTCGGTATGTGGAAATGGACGGGGAGTTCATTGAGACCCTGTGTCAACATTTTGAAGAAGTCCCTCAGACTCTGGCATCGACTGAAACTGTGGCTGAAGATCCTCCAATGAAGATGGCTTCCCTCAAGGATGCCCGAGCTGTTATTGGGAAAGGTGGGTGTGCGAATTGGGGTCAACTCCCTGACTTTGCGCACAAGACTGACAAGTTTGGTTTGGGTTTTACTGCAGAAGCTCAAAGGGCCGTTCGGCGTACGCGGATTGGAAGACCTCCCATGCGTATCACTAATCCTGAAGTGAATGTGATTGAAGACGATGATGAAGAGTATGATATTGACAACTGGATTTACCCGACTACCGATGACGGATTAAGCAATTGGATGACAAAAGACTTCGTACCTATTTCTTTTACTACACAGTAATGAGACTTTTGTTTTAAGTTTGTACAGACAATTTTTAAACTTTACGCCCCGGTGTCTTACCCGAGGCACCGCGGCTTTGTTTGTGAGGGCTTTATATGTGTCATTTCTATATATCATCAATAAAAGCATTGGACATTTTCTTGCATTACAAATTTTGCGCTCCTTGTTTTTCTTTTCTATCTTGCAAAATAACTATTTTACACACACTCACATATACAGGTCTACATCCACTCTGGATCCCACTGATAACGACTCTGCTACTGTCGGTTATGACTTCGAAAGTCCGATCAACCAAGCCGAGGACGAAGGTGAGGATGATTGCGAAGTGCCTGGGGAACTTGCTAGACTGTTACTTCAGGAAGGTAGGGTTATTCAGCCGCATGAAGAGCCAATGGAAACAGTAAATCTGGGTACAAAGGAAGGAAAGAAAGAGGTCAAGATTGGTGAAAACATGGAATCTAGTGTTAAGCAACGATTGATTCAGATGCTGCGTGACTATGTTGAGATCTTTGCCTGGTCTTATGAAGATATGTCTGGGTTGGATACTGATATTGTGGTTCACCATTTACCTACTAAGGAAGACTGTCCTCCAGTGAAATAGAAGGTCCGCCGAATGCGCCCGGAGATGTATGAGAAAATCAAGCCGAAGTTATGAAACAGTTTGATGTCGGTTTTCTAGCAGTTACTTCTTACCTGCAGTGGGTAGCCAACGTGGTTCTGGTGCCGAAGAAAGATGGTAAGGTTCGAATGTGTGTTGACTATAGGGATCTGAACAGGGCAAGCCCCAAGGATGATTTCCCTCTGCCTCATATCAACGTTCTGGTTGACAACACCACACAACATAAGGTTTTCTCCTTTATGGATGGTTTCTCTGGTTACAATCAGATTAAGATGGCCCCCGAGGATATGGAGAAGACAACCTTTGTTACTCAATGGGGTACCTTTTGATACAAAGTCATGCCTTTCGGATTGAAGAATGTTGGGGCAACATATCAACGTGCCATGGTTGCTTTGTTCCATGACATGATCCATCATGAGATTGAGGTATACGTTGATGACATGATTGCAAGGTCCCAGACTGAAGGAGAACACCTTGACCATCTTCAGAAGCTATTTGACAGGTTGAAATTGTACAGACTGAGGCTAAATCCGAACAAGTGCACCTTCAGGGTGAGATCTGGTAAGCTGCTGGGTTTCGTCGTAAGCGATAAAGGTATTCAAGTGGATCCTGCAAAGGTGAAGGCTATACAGGAAATGTCAGCTCCTCGAATAGAAAAAGAAGTCAGAGGCTTTTTTGGACGTCTGAACTATATTGCCTGATTCATCTTACACCTAACTTCTACTTGTGAGCCAATCTTCAAGTTACTGAAGAAAGATCAAGTGGTAAGATGGAACGATGAATGTCAGGCCGCTTTCGAAATGATCAAAGAGTATCTCCAAGAGCCTCCTATTCTGATGCCTCCAGTTGAAGGGAGACCTTTGATCTTATACTTGACAGTACTCGATAATTCAATGGGGTGCGTGATGGGGCAGCATGACGAGTCTGGCCGAAAAGAGCATGCTATTTATTACCTTAGCAAAAAGTTTACCGACTGCGAGACCCGATACTCGTTGCTCGAGAAAACTTGTTGCGCTTTGGCATGGGCTTCTCGCCGGCTGAGACAGTATATGCTGACTCACACTACTCTATTGATATCAAAGATGGATCCAATCAAGTATATCTTCGAGAAGCCTGCCTTATCCAAAAGAATAGCCAGATGGCAGATGATCTTGACTAAGTATGACATCATATATACGACCCAAAAAGCAATTAAGGGAAGTGTGTTGGCAGATCATTTGGCACATCAGGCAATGGACGATTACCAGTCTATGAACTTTGAATTCCCGGATGAGAACATTATGTTGGTGACAGGCTGTGAGACACCTGGACCGAATGAAGGACCTGAGGAAGGATCCTGATGGTCTATGTACTTTGATGGAGCTTCAAACGCTTTGGGTAATGGCATTGGCGCCGTGATCATATCTCCTGAAGGCTCTCATACTTCGTTCACCACCGACTATGTTTCAATTGCACCAACAATATGGCGGAGTATGAAGCATGCATTATGGGTCTTCGAGTAGCTATTGACCTAAGGATTAAGTACTTAAGCGTTTTCGGAGATTCCGCCCTCGTGATTAGCTAGATCAAAGGCGAGTGGGATACGAAACACCCAAATCTTATTCCTTACAAGGAGTATGTGTTGATGTTTCTTCCATACTTCGAGGAGATAACCTTTGAACACTTACCTAGAGAGGAGAATCAGTTGGCGGACGCGCTAGCTACAATGTCTTCTAAGTTCAAGGTCAGATGGGACAATAAGGCTCCCCAGATTACCATTGAGAGATTGGACAAACCTGCACATTGCTGTGACATTGAGACTGAAGAGGTAACAAATAAACCCTAGTTCCATGAGGTAAAGAGGTATCTTGAGGCTCAGGAGTACCCCGAGGATGCATCTGTTAATGATAAGAAGTTTCTGAGGAGGTTCACGGCGAAGTTCTTCATCAATAACGACATCCTTTACAAGCGTAACCATGATTCAACCTTACTGCGTTGTGTGGATAAGAACGAAGCAGAAAGGATTATGGTAGAGTTACATGAAGGTACTTTCGGGTGCCATTTTGCAATGTGGGGGAATCGACATGATCGGCGAGATCAGACCTACGGCGTCCAACGGGCATCATTTCATCCTGGTAGCGATTGATTACTTTACGAAGTGGGTTGAAGTAGCTTCATTTGCTACTGTAACCAAGAACGTCGTGGCATGGTTTATTCGGCATAATCTGATCTGTCGATATGATGTACCAGAGAGGATCATTACGGACAATGGTACAAATCTCAACAATAAGATGATCACTGAACTCTGCAAACAGTTCAAGATAGAGCATCACAACTCTTCTCCTTACCGGCTGAAGATGAATGGGGCTGTAGAAGCGGCTAATAAGAACGTTAAGAAGATTGTATAGAAGATGACGGTGACATACAAAGACTGGCACGAGATGTTACCATTTGCTCTTCATGGGTACCGTACCTCAGCGCGGACGTCAATAGGGGCAACGCCCTATTCCTTGGTATATGGCATGAAGGCCGTCTTGCCCATTGAAGTTCAGATACACTCTCTTCGGATTATGAAGGATGCAGGTTTGAGTCAAGATGATTGGATTCAGACCCAACTTGATCAGCTGAACTTAATCGACGAGAAGAGACTTACTGCTATTTTTCATGGTCAAGCGTATCAAAAGCGGATGATCAAGGCATTTAACAAGAAATTCAGACGACAAGAGTATCAAGTTGGGGACCTGGTTATCAAGCGCATCATACTACCACAAGTTGATCCCAGGGGAAAATGGACCCCTACGTACGAAGGGCCATTTGTGGTTAAGAACATTTTCTTAGGAGGAGCTATGATTCTAACCACCATGGATGGTGACGACCTTCCTCACCCCGTCAATGCGGACATAGTGAAAAGTACTACACATAATCAAAGACCCGCTAGGTTGACTGGCCTAGGAAAAAATAAGGGCTTCTCGGTGAACCAAAAGGGTTCGGGCGAAAATAAGGGATGAAAATAAATAAAAACTGTACACCCGGCAAGTCAAAAACTTGAAAAGGCGGCATGGGCAAAAAAGGGTATCCCGGTGGACTGAAAATCCGAAAGGGCGGTCCAGGAAAAAATTAGGGATTAAAGCGTAACACTATGTCTCATTGGATTACCTTGCGACCAGACTTCGGTATCGACTATCAAGCTCGAACGACACCAATCAGTCTGATCCACCTTCCACCAAGTAGCGAAGTGATGAGATGCTCGAGGAAATAAAGGCAATAGCAGAGTTGGAACCCAGTGGGATTGTTCACATAGCTGTTTTTGTTTGTTTTTCACAAATTGTATAAATTCTATTTATTCGGAGGCGTTTTCTTACTAGGACGTCAGCCTCTTGTACAAAAGACGCTTATTTACAGGCTAACTTCAAAATCAATACAAGTCATTTTTACAAAGAAATTTCAAACTATTTTCCTTTTTCTGTTTTGTTTTGCGAGAACGTCCAATGTTCATTTTTGATATATGAATTTGACATTGGTTGTTGCTCATAAATATTTACATGGAAAAAAAAGGACGATTACTTGTAATATCAAAAACAGGGGCAAACGAGAAATGTCCAAACCATACAGTTGCTCTGTCCACCAGGTATAGGGATAGACCTAGCTGGAGGAAACATTCAAAAGTACGTTCATTCCCCGCATAGTAAAAAGAAAGATAGTGGTGTTAGCTCTCCCCAGCTGAGACTCACAACTGTGAATGAATCAGTAATATTCTCCGCAAGCAGAGTTTATCTACCATCATCACTGAAAAGTATTATCATCCCCAGCGGAGTATAAAAATATCCCCAATGGAGTTTGAAGAATTGTCCCCAGTAGACTCAGGAAGATTATCCCCAGTAGAGTCTAAAAGATTATTCCCCGTGAAGTCACAACTAGAAAAGCATCCCCAGCGGAGTTCTTCCCTTTCCCAAAATAGGAATTCAATCCCCAACAAGGTTTATTATCACCAGCAGCGGTAATTCATTCCCACCTTAATTTATCAACGGAATCCTCAACAGAGCATCTCTTCCCCACAGAGTCATTCTCTCGTCAGTTTATTCCCCAGCGGAGTTATCCTCTCCCACAGGTTTATTCTCACAAACATCTTCATCCACTATCTCCAGCAGAAACGAAGAAATCATTCTTTTCTCAAGCAGCAATCCGGGATTTATTTTCCCCAGATAAAAACATCACATTTTCATACGTCATGACATGCATACACATCATACAACACAATCTCATTTATTTTGAGAACATCATTGCTTGATACATATCATGCATTACATACAGCTAACCTTTACCTTTCAGGAAATATTCTCACAAAATTCAAGCTATGAAGCTTTTACCTCAGTCGATTTACGGACAAGTTCCTAAATCTCGACAAAGATATTTCCTCAGTTGAATTACGGACGAGTTCATAAATCTCAACAGAGATGTTTCTTCAGTTGAGTTACGGACGAGCTCCTAAATCTCAGCAAAGTTGTTTGTCAAGTTGAATTGCGGACAAGTTCCTAAATCTCAGCATAAATATTCCCTCAGTTGAATTACGGACGAGTTCCTAAATCTCAACAGATATTACCCCAGTTGAATTACGAACGAGCTCCTAAATCCCAGCAGAGATATTCCCGCAGTTAAATTATGGACGAGTTCCTAAATCTCAACAGATATTACCTCAGTTGAATTACGAACGAGCTCCTAAATCTCAATAGAGATATTCCCGCAGTTGAATTATGAACGAGTTCCTAAATCTCGACAAAGATGTTTCCTCAATTGAATTACGGACGAACTCCTAAATCTCAACATAGATGTTTCCTCAGTTGAATTACAGATGCGTTCCTAAATCTCGACAAAGATTTTTTCCTCAGTCAAATTACGGGAAAGTTCCTAAATCTTGACAGAGATGTTTCCTCCGTTGAGTACAGACGATCGAAGTTCCTAAATATCAGCAGAGATGTTTCCTCTGTTGAGTACGGACAATCAAAGCTCTTAAATATCATCAAAGATGATTCCTCAGTTGAGTACGGACGACCAAAGTTCCTAAATATCAACAGATATGACTCACCAGCAGAATAACGGACGACCAAAACTCCTAAAATTCTACTTCTCTCAACAAAGATTAGACTTCCCCAGCAGAATCTTCCTCAATAATAGGTATACAAGTTCTCGCTAAGGAATCTCTTATGCGATTGACACTCCTTTAGGTGGAATCTAAAAGACCATCCCCTCGTCATCAATTTCCAAATGGAATCTATAAGCCCATTCCCGGCATCACAAGACAATTACCACTTCATGCGAGTGCAAATTTCTTGGCACTCTAGTGTTCAATCCCCTTCCACCTTCGGATCACGAAAGGAAAGAAAGCCAATCTACATCCTCAGGTTTAAGAAGATTGAACATGGGCAGCTGTTGTACCCCAAAATTTTCTCTCTCATATTCCTCAAAATATTTCAAGAAAGATCCTCAAGTTGCTCAAGGTAGTCCAAGAGTTGGTCAGACAAGCTCTCTCCTAAGGTAGTCTACCCCAAACTAGGGTTTCATGTTGCATAAAGATCCTTTAGTCCAAGTGATCCCAAATGCTCACCAAATTCCTAATAAGTTCTCAAGATCATCCATGTCAAGTTTCAAGCCTTGCAAGGGAAGTTTGCTCAGTCAATTGCTCAAAGGTCCAAAAAATCGACTATGCTAGGGCAAAAGTCAATTGTGACCTACATACAGTCAAACTTCAAGATTTTTGGTCAACATTCTCTTTTTTAAGTATATTTCATCATTTGATTAAGGGTTGATCATGATTCATCAAGGATTGCTCACAATTCATCAAGACTCAAAAGTTGCTAAATTAGGGTTTTGTAGGAAAAGTCAACTCAACTTTGACCAAGCATAACTTTCTCATACTTTATGAGAAATGACCCATCCAAATATCATTTTGAAGAGGATGAAATTACATATAATCCATCTTCATCTCCCAAGTTCAAAATATGAACTCACAAGAAGTTATGAATTTGGACATTATAGGTCATTTTGAAAAGTCAACAAAAACACCTTTTTTGTCAAAGCTTCATACATGAGCATGGAATATCAAAATGAGATTAGACCAAAAGTGTTGATTAGAGGACATCTCAATCTTTCTAAAAAGTCCAAGAACACCTCCAAAGAGTCAAAATTGAGGAAGTTATGCATTGTTGAAGTTGACATTTTTTGCAAAATTGCTAAAAGTCAACTATCCCCAAAACTTCAAATTTTGCCAAATGGGCCCAATCTTTTTCACTTGTTCTGAGTTGGAAACATATCCCACGTGCTCTAACCTTTGCCACTTGTCCATATCTTATTTTTATTAATTATTTTGATTTTTATTTGAATTAATTTGTTTTAAATCAAAATAAATCAAATAAAAATCCAAAATATTTATAACAAGGGATTTTGTGATGATTTCAGGTCTTATTACACAGCTAGGATCAACTAAACTCGTATCAAGGCATATGTGTACAAAGAGATTGGATTTGGACCAATTTTGGAAAGCTTTAAAGAAGCAAATCAAATCAAATGAAAAGGCATTGAAAGAAGAAGATTTGGATGCAATTTGCAACCCTAATCCCTTCACTAATACATAAGGAGTGCATGCAGATCAAAAGGAAGGTTGGAAATCAGGCACAAAGCAAGAACAAAATTTGAAACAAACAAGCAAAAAGTGTGAGATCAAATTGGTGGTTAGAGGCATCCTCAAGGCTTGGTATCTGTCCCAATCGCTTCCTGGCACTCTCAGCAAGCTAAAGCTATCAATAACAAGTCCGTTCCGGTCCCTAAACGCGCTGTAAGTCCTTCACGTTACACCCCTGTTCTTGAATTCACATCTTAAAATTCAAGCATTGTTAACTTGAATGAATGGCATATTCTTAACCTATGAAGCATTTGCAAACTTTTTGTATCATTCAATTGCGTTTATATGGTCTGTAACGAAATCCACCATTGTTAGGGTTTCAGACTTTGGTTTAGGGCTTTTTATTTCAGGAATAATTAGCCTTCATGAATGGTATGGTTGTGTTCAGAAGAAGGAGACAGTTCTAACCATGGCCTTGGTGGTCGTTTACATTGCTTGTACGTGATTTTGAAGATGGGCATGGTTATAGTGACGGACATTGTTCGTGGGTATAGGTCCTATAATTTTTAGCCACGGTGCAGGGAAGAAGAAGCAGGCGTGTCACTCCCCCATAGGCCAATTCAAATTCCAGCGCGTTTTTTTATTTTATTTTCCATTATATTTCATTTTCTTATATTATTATTATCTTGCAATATGATAACAATAAGAACCAAATGCCCCAGTGGTGGCCACACAGGTTTTCAAGGCATTAGAGGTTGGAGGTAAGGGGTTCGATCCCTTCCTCCAGCATTTGTTATTTTCTCATTTGTTTTTAGGCAATTTTGTGCGCGTACAATCCAGGAGACCCACTATGGACCTTCATCATCAACACGCCAGATGGCCATATGGTCAAATCTGGTGGCCATCATTAAGGGTGCACCATAGGCCAGTCAAACGCAACACATAGGATCAAGAAAGTCAAAGTGGATCTTCATCAAATGGGCCCAGATTCTTGCTTTTGACACCCCAATTTTCAGGCCCATTTCCTCTATCTTTTTATATTTTGTTTATTTCATTAAATTACTTATTTATTTCTTTACTAACCCAAAATAATTTTCTTTTTTTATCAAAAAATCACAAAAATATTTTTATGTCCAAATAAATTTAGAATTTTATTTTTCATCAATAAGTATTAATTAAATTAATTAGGTTATTAATGTTAGATAATTTTAATTTATTAATTAGAATCAATAGGTTTTTATTACTAATTTAATTATTTTATTTCTTTCCTAAAAAAACCAAAAATCCAAAAATAGGTCTTCTAATTATTTTTCATTAATTAATTTAATAACTAATTAATTTAGCATTTAATTTTAGGACTTAATTCCTTTTCTTAAAAAATATTTAAAAAAAACAACAAAAACATTTTCTTTTAAGAGGGTCAAAACCCCAGTCCTCGCATTCGATCTAATTTTCTCGCGCGCTTCATTTTTTTATTCAATTATTGTATCTGCTCCCGGTTTGTAATAATTAAATTAGGACATTTATTTATTTTTATCGCTTTTAAATTTCAAAAGGGTTGTTTTTGGCGATGTAAATACCCGACGCCTTGTAATAGTTTAGTTTAAATTCCGCACTTTAATTTCTGCAAATATTCAACTGTTAGATGTTTGATAATAGGGCTTGCATGACAAGAATGCATGTTTAATCTTAAAACAGTTAGATCACCCTAAACATGTGCAAAGATAAATAATCTGAAATCAATACACTCGCACATACACACTCCTAGGATACACTCCCACTTGGTTGCCTTTGTAAACGGTCATTGAGAATAGGTTGTTTTAGAGGTCGCCCTTTTGTCTAAAACATCATAAGTTGCCTCGAAATGGTTGCCTCGGATATTGTTGCCTCAGATAAATGATCTAAGACATTAGGGTTACCACTAAGACGTCCTAACATTGCTTTAGTGACCGTATGTCTCTCTTTCAAATTGACCCTCAAACTCCAACGACGGTGCTACCTACTCACTAATAGTGGGATAGCATTGTCTAAAGGAAACAAGCATAGAACGATTCTTTTTTCGAGTAGGTAGATTAGCTCTTAATTACTTGCTCATTCCAAAACAAAACTTTTTCACACTTACACTTTTTTACAAGAAAGTTTTCAAAAACACTTCATTACACTCTTGAAGACAGAATCAAGAGTTAAATCGAAGTTAAAACAAAAACTTTTCAAAGCCCACAAAAACAAAGAAAACAATTTTGAAAATTATGAGCAAGTACCTAAGAGCCCGTAGATAACTACCGATAGAAAGGGTGCTAATACCCTCCCTTTCTATAATCTACCCCCCGTACTCAGAAATATCTCGAAAAAGGAATTTTTCTGTGCTTTTTTCCTTTCCTTGTTGGATAAAATAAAAGTCGGTGGCGACTCTTGCTTACCGCGACATTTTGCGAAAACAAACACAAAACGCAAACCAGCATTTAAAAAACAACTAATTCTTCCACCGTATCACAGATAGCCATGTAGAGCAAAGGGAAGCATTTCGTGCCAATCTTTGTATGTCTTCACCACTTTCTGAATGATCTTCTTGATGTTTTTTTTGACAGCTTTAATGGCCCAGTTCATTTTGGGTCGATATGAAGAGGAATTGTGATACTCGATCTTGAAATTATCGCATAACTCCTTCATCATTTTGTTGTTCAGATTAGACCCGTTATTTGTAATGATCCTGCTGGGACCCCCATATCTGCATATGAGATTTTGCTTGATGAATCGAGTAACTACTTGACTTGTCACATTTGTGTAGGATGCCGCTTCTACCCATTTGGTGAAATAATCAATAGCAACTAGTATGAATCGGTGTCCGTTAGATGCTTTTGGTTCGATCATGCCAATCATATCAATTCCCCACATAAAAAACAGCCAAGGAGAGCTCATGACATTCGGCGGAGTAGGTGGCACATTCATTTTGTCGGTGTAGATTTGGCATTTATGACACGTCTTCGTATAAAAATAGCAATCATTTTCCATTTTCAACCAATAATAACCTGCTCGTAAGATTTTTCTAGCCATGGTATGCCCATTTGTATGAGTTCCAAAAGTACCTTCATGGATTTCTCTCACAAGCATATCGGCTTCCTGTTTCTCCATGCACTCGAGTAACACCATATCATAGTTTCTTTTGTACAACACATCACCACTCAGAAAGAATTTTGAGACCAGCTTCCGTAGAGTTCATTTGTCGATGATAGAGGCATTTTCTGGATATTCTTGTTTTTCAAGGTACCTCTTGATATAATAGAACCAATGTTTGTTATCTGGCCCCTCTTCAATAGCAAGGCAGTGTGCAAGCTCCTCAAAATGTCTGATTGTAATATGCGGTTCTTGTTTTGGCCAAGTTACTTTGAACATGGCTGATAGAGTTTCCAAGGCGTCTGCCATTTGATTTTCTTCTCGTGGGATATGACTGAAGGTGATCTCAGTGAATTCCGTAGCTAGTTTTAAAACATGATCCCGATATGGAATCAATTTGGGATGCTTGGTGTCCCATTCGCTATTGACTTGGTATATGACTAGCGTAAAGTCTCCAAATACTTCTAGATGTTTAATTATTAGATAATGAAAGCTTCTAGACCCAGGATACAAGCTTCGTATTCGGAGATGTTGTTGGTGCAGTCAAAATGTAACCTTGCAGTATAAGGCTTGTGGTAATTTTTTGGAGAAGTCAGGACTTCCCCAATGTCGTGCCCCAGTGCATTTTAAGCTTCGTCAAACATGAGTGTCCAACGTGCTCCTGGTTCAGGTCCTTCACCGAGTTCTGGTATTTCATAGTCACCTATAACCATGACATCTTCGTCTGGAAAGTCGAACTTTATTGGTTGATATTCTGGCAATGGTTGATGAGCTAGATGATTAGCTAGTACACTACCCTTGATGGCCTTTTGAGTAACATATTAGATGTCGTATTCTGATAGTAGCATATGCCATCGGGAAATCCTTCCTATAAGAGTCGGTTTTTTGAAGACATACTTTAAAGGATCCATTCTTTCTATTAGCCACATGGTGCGAGTTAACATATACTTCCTCAATCTCTTAGTAACCCAGGCCAATGCACAACAAGTTTTCTCGAGAAGTGAGTACCCGGTTTCACATTCAGTGAATTTCTTGTTGAGGTAGTAGATTGCATGCTCTTTTCTACTTGTTTCATCATGTTGTCATAATGCACATCCCATTGATCCTTTAAGTACTGTCAGATACATGATGAGTGGTCTTCTAGGAACTGGTGGCATTAATAATCGTGGCTCTTGTAAGTATTGCTTTATGGCTTCGAAATCTATCTAGAAATCATCATTCCATACCACCGTCTGATCTTTTCCAGTAATTTGAATATAGGCTCGCACGTAGCAGTTAGGTGCAATATGAACCTTGAAATATAGTTCAATCGTCCTAAGAAACCACGAACCTCTTTTTCTGTCTTTGGGGCTGGAATTTCTTGTATGGATTTTACCTTGTCGGGGTCTACCTCAATACCATGCTGACTTACAATGAAACCCATTAATTTTCCTGATCTGACACCCAATGTACATTTGTTTGGATTCAATCTTAGCTTGAACCTGTGCAGACGTACAAATAGCTTTTGAAAATGTATGATGTGATCCTTCTCTGTATGATATTTGGCAATCATATCATCTACGTACACCTCAACCTCTTTGTGAATCATATTGTGGGATAGTGTGGCCATGTCCCATTAATAAGTTGCCCGTGCATTCTTCAAACCAAACGACATTACTTTGTAGCATAAATTTCCCCAAGGTGTCATGAAAGTAGTCTTTTCCATATCTTCGGGTGCCATTTTGATTTAATTATAGCTTGAGAAATCATCCATGAATGAGAATACTGAAGCTTGAGTCGTGTTGTCCACAAAACATCTATGTGGGGTAAAGGGAAATCGTCTTTGGGACTTGCTTTGTTCAGATCCCGATAGTCCACACACATGCGTACTTTGCCATCCTTCTTGGGTACCGGGATAATGTTAGCTATCTAAGATGGATAATCTACCACCGCTAAGAACCCAACGTCAAATTTTTTAAGGACCTCTTCTCGAATTTTGTTGGACATGTCTGGACGAGTTCTCCTGAGCTTCTGCCTAACCGGGGAGCAACCTTCCTTGAGAGGTAGTCTGTTTACCACAATATCTGTATCTAATCCTGGCATGTCTTTGTAAGACCAGGCAAATATATTCACATACTCATGTAACAACTTGATCAACCTTTCTTTGATTATTTTCTCTAATGTTTCCCTTAGCTTGATCTCTTTTGGATCTTCCTCTATGCCAAGGTTAATGGTCTAAATAGATTCCTAGTATAGTTGTATGTTGTCAGCATTTTGCTCTATCTCTTTTGCCAATTCTTCAGGAAGTTTAAGATCTTCATCATCTTCCTCTTCAGCTTGGTTGATGGGTGCATCAAAATTACATCGGATAGCAGCAGTGACATTATCAGTGATTTTGGGCATGGTTCTGCACATTTATCATGTTTTAGCACAATTTTTTTTAGTATGTGAATTTTGGAAAATTTATATGAAAAAAAGTATTGCCATTTTTGAAATGTAAAAGATAAATGCAAGAGAAAGACAATGATCTTAATTGAATATGAAACATAACTTTTATTAATCTTGAGAATTGTCTGAAACAAGATGGGGGTTCCTTACAAGCAACCCCTATGCCTCGGGCTTGACATAGGTTCTTTCAAAAACAATAAAAATTACTTAGGAAAGAAAAAGATCTCGGGAATCTCCATAGCTGTCCAGTTCTTGAGTTCTTTGCCTGGGGCACATTCACGGAGGAAATCAGATGCCCTCTTGATGTTGTTCTTGTTAGATATCATTGCCACCTGTCCGCCGTGCTCTGCTCCTTTGTTGAAGAAGGTCTCTTGGATTTTAGGAAACTGTGCTTTGCTTTTCAGAGTAGCCTTTGATAATTCATAGCCCAAAACAAAGCAATTCTTTTTCTCCAGTTTTTCTGGGAGCTCTCCCTAACCCTTCAAGGTACCACTTTCCACTGCTGTTTGCAAATCTCTCCATGAAGTCACGATAGGTTTCTTGATTTTTCCACTGGTAAGGTTATCATTGAAGCGACCTCTAGGACTTGAAATGGTGTGGCTATACAGTCTTCATCAACACTGATATACTTGTATGATTCAATGTGACTTACAAATATGTTCTCTTCACCATCGATTATGACCAATCTTTCTTAAATGAAGAACTTCAGCTTTTGATGTAAGGTCGAAGTGACTGCCCCTGTCGCATGAATCCAAGGTCGCCCAAGTAAACACGTATACGCTGGTTCTATATCCATGACTTAAAAAGTGATATAGAACATGTGCGGCTGATCTTGACAGGAAGGTCCACTTCTCCAAATACTGAACTCTGAGAACCGTCAAAGGCTTTGACTATCGTGGAACTTGGCTGTATCACAACACCGTCTAGTGTTAATTTCATCAAGTTGGATTTTGGTAGCACATTGAGGGAAGAACCAGTATCGGTGAGTACCCTGGACAGGCTTGTAGTACCTATCTGAATAAAGATATGCAATACCTTATTGTAAGCTCGGCCTTGTGGAGGTAACTCTTTGTTATTAAAACCCAGATATGATCCAGACGTCAGATTTACTACAACAATATCAAACTAATTTACAGTAATTTCCTCTGCGATGTAGGCCGAACTCAGAACCTTCAATAAAGAGTCTCAATGCGCTTCTTAATTGATGAGCAACGAGAGTATAGAAATTTTGGCTGGGGTTTGGTGAAGCTGATCCACCACCCTATAGTCACTTCTTTTGATTATCTTCAAAAATTCATCTGCCTCTTGATCAGTAAAGTTCTTTCTTAAAGGCTCTTGCTCTTGTTCTTGACTTGTTTCCACCATTGCTTTTCCTTTGTCCTTTTTCAATGCATAATTTTTATTTTTCCCCATATCATCATTCTTCTTTGGTGGCTCAGATCCAAAGATTCGACCCTGCGGGTCATGCCCCCCGTTCCTGCTATGTTTGAGATTGCAGGTCCTTGACTTAATGATGACTCACATTCCTATTTCAATCCATTAACGTATATAGTTGAATTATAACTCCATGGTACTTATTTATCACTTTCATAAGGGGTAGGTGATGGCCCCCTAATTACCATCGTAGCCTTTGGAACTACTGATAACCTTAGAGTCTGTTTTGGTGTTCTTACTGGGGTTTCTGCTGAATCTCCCCACAGAATTACAAGAGTCTTCTTGTTAAGGTTTGACCTTTGGTAAGTGATTACCAATGACTTCTTTGTATTTCCCTTAATTGCAGCTACATATTCTTCTTCAGGGTATGGTCCGGATTGGACTATCCCCCGATCCACCAACTTCTATAATGTTCTTTTGAAAGCTTCATTGTGTTCCAACAGGAACCCACACTCCAACAAATATCCCTTCAACAAATTTATTGGGACCTTTACTTGTCTGGCCGCCCCAAAGTTAGTGACTACTTCAATTGAATTTATTAATGGCCTGCCATGCGGAGGCATAGGGTTTGACTTGATATTCAGTTTTTCAAAGGTGATATCTTGGGCTTCCAATAAGTCTTGAACCTTATGCCTAAAGTCCCAACATTTCTCTATAGTATGGCCTAGAGAATTTGCATGATATTCACACCTGAAGTTGGCATTGTACCTTGGTGGGAACGCCCTAGCTAGTGGAACTAGAGGTTTGATCTCTACCAAAGACACTTTGACTAAGTGTTGCAATAATTGACTGTGCGGCATGGGGAGGGGATCAAATTTCCTCGGAGGCCTATCAAGTTTGTTTTGATGTTGCTGCTCTCGTGGAATCACCAATGGGTTCTATGCCCTTGGATGAGATTCTACAACGTTGATTTCTCCTTCCTTCTTTTTCGAGAACTTAGGAACGTGTTGTTGTACCCCAAAATTTTCCCTCTCTTTTCTTAAGACATTTCTCACAAAGGATCTTAAATGCTCAAGGATTCTCAAGAGTTGATCAGACAAACTTACCTGCTAAGCACTAAGATCACAAATTAGGGTTTTGGTTTTCACAAGGAAAATTGGAATTCTAATGCCTAAAATTACTTTCATGGTTCATCATAGACCTCCAAGAATACTCATGCCAAGTTTCAAGTTTTGCATCTTAAAATTGCTCAGTCAATTGCTCAGATGATTGAAATTCAACTGTATTGAGTAAAAAGTCAATTGTAGTCAACCTACAGTCAAACTTCAATATTATTGGCCAATATAAAATTTTTGAAGTCATATTCATCAATTGATCAAGGGTTGATCATAATTCCTCAATAAAAGCATTTAAATTATCAAAGGGGCAAAATTGTCAAAATTAGGGTTTTTGCTGAAAATGACTGATCATTGACTTTTGACCTAGTACATGGCCTAATGACTTGAAGCATGATCTTAAGGACTCAAAAATAATTTCTTAACCTAATATCATGTCTCAAATAATTTTTTAAGATCAAATGATTGATAGTTGAAATTTGGATCAATTGATGAAAAGACAAGTGATACACAAAAAGTCAAACTTTGACGTTTTGGTTAACATTGGATTTCAAAGATCAAGATTCATCAAGACATTAAAAAATATCAAACTTGATCATCAAGAATCAAGAAAGTAAAAAAAGTCAACAAAAAGTCAAGATTTTTAAGACTTAGAAAATTTCTAAGTGTTTTTAAACCTTTATAATTTCACTACTTCATGACAATTTTTCACCAAGATGCAAGATGATTCAAGAAAATTTTCAATATGAAAGTTGTAGATCTTGAGGAAATCTACAACTTTGTCGTTTAGGGATCATTTCCAAAAAATGCTTAGATTTGAATATATAGGCCCATGAAGTCATGACATTTTAACAAAACACTTAGTGAAAATTTTAACAAGTTTGGTCAGATTTTTGTTCCAACTTCTTGGAAATTTCTCACCAAGTTCCAAGTTGATTTAGCCAAAGTGGTAAACATGAAAGTTGTATACAATGTTTCAAGCTTTCCAAAATGTCCCAGAACTTGAAGAGATCATTTTTGAGCTAGGAGAATCGAAGAGAAGAAGTTGGCATAATGAACTTAAATTATAGGTCATTTTGGTGAATAACACTTAATCAAATCTCAAACATATGCTGCATAATATTGCTTTGCATGCTTCTAACTTGTAAATCACTCTATAATTAATTATTTACACAACTGATTAATCTATGATCCAAGTGTTTGAGCCATTGTCCAAGTGATCATTCCATTAATGGAACAAAGTTCACACTTCCATTTTGGAAAAGTGACTTTAATCACAAAGTACACTCTCCTTGAGCCTTGCACTTGCTTCTTCTACACACACTTCATCTACAAGATCAGAAGAAGCATGTTTAAAGTGTTCAACCACCCTACAAACCTTGTGCTCTGCATTGGAACAATATGTTTCAAGTTTTCTTCAAAAATAAGTCACATAACCATAACATGTGATTTCTTGTTTCTGATCACTTCAATCCCTTAAACCATTTCCTACAAATAGAGGCACTATTTTGCAAGATAATAGACGAATTCACAAGCCCTGAAACTCCCTCATACTCCCTCAATCCAGAAATTGCATCAAAATTCCATTTTTATGCACATTCTGACTTTGAAACTCAAATACACAATCCACTCGTGCATTTTAACTTTTAATCAATCACAAAGTTTCTATAATACATATAGAGGCCATCCAAACACTTGCTACACGACTTTAACACCATATTCATCATCCTCCATAACCAAAATCAGAGTTATGCACATTGACTTCTCCAGAGCAATCCGGCCACTCTCAATCCAAAGTAAGCATTGCATTAGCTTCTTAGGGGTCTATTGAAGTTATTCAGATCATCACAACACTTCCAGGAGTGCTCAAACTCAAAACACGATTTCCAATTTTGAGGTAAGTTTTATCAACATAACCTTTTATTTTTCTCAACACGACTGTATCCTTTTATTTTTCACTTAATTTGTTCTTGCAAATTTAGTGCTTTCTAGCTTGAGGCGCGTACCATACATCTCACATCAACATCACATGATCATCCTATGGCCAGATCCCACGCTTCATAAAGCAAATGCATGATGCACCACCATTAGTCATCAACATGGAATCACAAACAAGGCGCATGAGCCTCTCTGACTTGGGCCTTCTTCTTTTTTATTTTTGCTTCCTAACACCCCCTTTTTACTAAAAACAACGTAGGCCCATTTCCTTCTTATTTTTATTTTTTGATTTCCAAAAAAAAAACCCATTTTCCTTTTATAACAACCAAGCCCAACATTTCATTTTATTTTATTTTTCTTTTTGATTTCCTTTTATTTATTTATTTTATTTAAATCAAAAATACAAAAAATATATTTTCTTAAATAATTATATTAAGACTTTCTAATTTTATTTTTATTTTTACTTTATTTATTTTCATAAATAAAACTCCAAAAATAGTCTCTTAATTAGTCTTTTCTTTTTAGAATTAAAACTAAATTAGACATATATTTATTTAATTTTCTTTTTTAAATTAACTTAGACTTTAGGTTTTTGTTAAATAATTAATCAACTTCTCTTGTAAATTAATTAGATTAATTAGGTTAACTATAAAACCTTGTCCATAAAAAAACCACAAAAATATTTTTCTTTTCTTTCCTCTACTTTATATTATTTGCGCATTTTACTATTTCACATTATTATCTATATTCAATGTTTTGTAATAGTAATTAGGGTTTTTATTGCTTTCCTCCCCATTTCACAAACTTGTACCCCCATTCCCAAACTGTTGTAATAGCGTATGACATTTAAATTCCGTAATTTATCGCTTTCCTTATTATTGCTAGTAATTAGGGTTTGTATGGCAAGATTAAAATCAAACATTAGAAAACCCTAATTCAAGATAAATACATGAAAACAAAACACTTTGCACACATGCACCTCTAGGGTAGCCCACACTTGTTGCCTCAGATAAAAAATAGTCATGTCCCTCGAACGTGGGATACTTTAGCAAAGACCCTCGATTACAAGATCATAGTCCCTCGATGACCCTTCAATGTTGCCTTCGGTAAACGATCTTAGTCCCTTACGATAAATTGCTAAAGTGTCCTACATGTTGCATTCTATAACTATACGATGACCCACGCCTGTCCCTTCACATCCAATGATATGACTTCTTACTAACTAATGGTAGAAAAGCACTATCTAAAGGAGAAGGAAAAAAACAAAGACTTATTTTGAGTAGGTAGAACGCTCGTAGTTACTTGCTCACAAACATTTCAAAAATAAAATAGCTTTCTACGCACAAACACTTTCTTAAAATATTTTCAAAGTCAACACTTTGTATGCATTCTTATAGAGACGAGAATCATTACAAAGTTTACCCAATTGAGGCACTTTTCAAAATATTCTCAAACAAACACATTCACAAAAAGCATTTCAAAAGTGAGCTAGCAACTAAGAGCCCGTAGATAACTACAAATGAAAAGGGTTCTAACACCTTCCCTTTTCATAACCTACCCCCCGAACTCAAGAAAATTCTCAAAAGGTCTTTCCCGTTCTTTTCACCCTTTCCTTTATTGGATAAAAGAAAAGTCAGTGGCGATTCTTGCTATCTGCAATATTTGCGATAAAATGCAAAACACCAAAGTCAGTTCTCCCACCGTATTGCAGAACTGGAGACTCTACTGGGGAATAACTTAAAAGTGGGGTTACCTTAAGAGCTAGATCACCTTTATTGCTTTCATTGTTTGACTTGCTTGCTTTACTCTTAAAAGGGTTGTTTGGGTTTTTTGTAGATCCTCTACCTGAATATGGGGGCATTTTAGGTAAGTAGCAATAGATCGTGGAAATTGTACGACGTAGACCGATAGGTTGAAGCGATGGCTATGTTAGTGTGACACATTTGTTGGTACCGGTATCCCTTGTGTTGAATCAAGGAGAATACGGGGAAGCTGTGTGGTGTCATGAAGCACTAACTGACCATAGAACCTTAGTTGAACAACTTGGCCATTAGAAAGTAGTGAGGTAGTCGGCTTTGGTGCAGTTCGAAGTTGGTTGATACTCGATACTACGCTCATTGAGATCAGAATTTCGGGATATTTCGGTCGCCAAAATAAAGGCTTGCACTGAAACAATGGCCGATGAAGAAAGATCAATGATATTGAGATTCCTTAGAACCCGGTTACTTCTTTTAGGACAGGTTGAACCAACTAAAACTTCAAGAGGGTACTTACCTATAAACCTCATGCAAGCCTAAACCTAAGGACTTGTGTGCTTTATTTGTATATGATTATTTGTTCATTACATCATGACATCATGCCATAATATTTTCACTAACCATTTCAAGGACCTAGGGGTTTATCTTTGTTCTATTTTGTAGGTTATGGCTTTCACTCGTAGAAATACCATCCGAATCAACCTTGTAAAGGTACCTCATCAACTCAAAGAATTAGCATAAAGGGTTCCTGAAAATTCTCTGTTCATAAAAAAATATGGCCGACTTCTCAATTTGGTTACCTCAAGATTTGAAGAAGACATGATGTGTGTGCTCTTTCAACTCTATGACCCTAAACATCATTGTTTCACCTTTCCCGATTATCAATTGGTGCCTACAATAAAAGAATTCTCCCGACAACTGGAAGTACCTATTCTTGATCAAATACCCTTCAGTGGTTTAGAGAAAGATCCACAACCCTAAGAGATTGCATTAGCTTTACATTTGGAACGGTCCGACATTGTAGCTAATTGGGAAACAAGGAGTGGAGTCAATGGTTTCCTAGCTAAATTTCTATTAGAGAAGGCTCGACTGTTTTGGGATGATTTGGATTTTCAAGCTTTTAAAGAGGTATTGGATCTTCTATTCTATGGTTTGGTATTGTTCCATAATCCAGACCAACTCATAGATGTGAATGCTGTCAAAATTTTCCTTTCTCGTAACCCTGTACCCACCTTGCTCGGAGACATTTTGGATTCTCTTCACACTCGTACCATGAGGAGGAGGGGGATTCTTATGTGTTGCATACCGTTATTATCTAGGTGGTTAATTTTGCACCTTCCCCGATCAGTATTGAAGAATGAACAAGGCTTGAGGTGGTCTCAAAGGGTGATGTCGCTCTCTCATTTGGATATGCATTGGTGTTCCCGATCTCTTGAAGATGTTACTATCATTAACCATTGTGGGGAATTCCTTAATGTTCCACTCCTTGGCATTAGGCGAGTTATTACTTGTAACCCTTCTCTGGCTCTATGACAGTTTGGTTATGCTCGAAGGGATGGTCCTCATGATGCACTTGTCCAGGGTATTATGTTCGACTACAAGAGTGATGTCCAAGGTTATCATCAAAGGTTTGTACGATCTTGGAGCATGGTAAACAAGGTTGATAGCAAGACTTTAGGGTATAAAAACTTTATTTCTTTGGAGCCTTATCTCAAATGGGTGCGAGATCGCGCTCAAAACCTCCTGATGCCATACCCAACCATCCTTCCAATAATTATGGAGCCCATTGCTGAAGGGGGGTGTTCCTTATACCATTCTCCACCCTACCATGCCTACTAACCTCGAGGAATTGCAGAAATTATGGATTCAACTAAAGGGAGAACAAGACACCTTTGAAGCTCAATTCTATGCAAGCGAGAAGAAAGTATTAGAGATCATAAGGCGACTTCACGAGGAGCGAAGCCTGAATGCATACATCAGCCCAAAGAGGAAGTGTATGTGGGAGACTCGAGTCTCTTATTTTATAAGTTCATTTTGTTGTCTTCTGACACCCTTTTTTCTTTTTCATTTTAAGCCCAAGGGGAAATTGTAACTCTTGAACTTATTAATGCAATTGTTGTTTTTGTTTCCTTTCTGGCTAGTAAATTTAAATCTCCTAAGGTCCTTGAAAACATTACATCCGCATATCATGCATCATATAATAAGCAGGTTTTCCCATACAGGTTTCTTCATCTTTTACTGTTTATTTCAGTATAAGATGAATCTAGAGCAAACCGTCAAAGATCTGCAAACTCAACACTCACAGTTCCAAGAGACTCTTCTCAACCTGGAAAAAGGTCAACAAGAGATGATGGCGCTTCTCGTCACAAAGAAGAAAATCAAGAAAAGGGCTGTTATCAACATGGGAAGGAGGTTCAAAGGCCTTACCCGACTAGATCAAGTTGAAGATGACTCCTCCGAGGAGGACGACAATCAAGACGAGGATGCTAGAGCACCGGAGCTAGGGGTGGAAATAACCAGATTTCTAAGGACGAAGATTACTCCAAAGAGCAGTACCCACTTGCGATGACAAATATAAACAATTGGAAGACTGACTTAAGGCTGTAGAGATCTAAGAAGTGCCTGACTTGGACTTTGGAGACTTAGGTTTGGACCCTGGGGTGGTCATTCCTCACAAATTCGAGATTTCTGTCTTCGCCAAATATGATGGAGTCTCCTGTCCAAAACTCCATCTAAGGTCATATGTTCGCAAGATTAAACCATACACTGCCGATAGGAAGTTATGGGTCCAATTTCCAAGAGAGCTTATCTGGAACACAGTTGGAATGGTTCTATCAACTAGAGGGGACTAATATCCACACATGGGAGGATCTGTCTGCTGCCTTCTACAGACAATACCAATACAATGCTAATATTACACCAACATGCGTGCAGTTACAGAGTATGACTATGTGTTCAAATGAGGGTTTTAAGGAGTATGCTCAAAAGTGGAGGGACCTGGCTAGCAGGGTGCAACCCCCTTTGACTGATAGAGAATTAGTGGACATGTTCATGGGTACCTTGACTGGTCCATTCTTTAACTTATTGATTGGGAGTTCTTCGTTAGGATTTACTGAGCTGATCTTGACCGGCGAGCAGGTTGAAAGTGGAATTAAAAGTGGAAAGATCCCAATGGCTTTAACCTATACTATTGTAAAGAAACCATTTGTTGGTAAGAAGGAAACTAATGTTGTGTATGGACAAAGGAGTTGTACCAAGAATGATCATCATCAGTCGGTAGGAGAAGTTTACTAGAATCAACATGTCACTGTCTCAAGCTTTACAACATTTATTGAAGGCAAATTTGGTAATGCTTCGAGATCCCCCTTCTAATCCTAACACAGCCTATTCGAAATACAATCCCAATGCAAAATATGCTTACCATTCAAACAGTCTCGGACATGATACCATTGACTGTTGGGTGTTGAAGAACAAGATCTAAGATTTAATTGATAGCAAAGTGATTGAGTTTGACCCTCCACAAACCCTTAATGTGATTAACGCCCCCATGCCCAATCATGGTAAAGGTGTTAATTCTATTGACGATGTCTCCTTTGTCTCCACCATCAGTGATTTGACTACTCCCTTAATGACTGTTAAGAAGAATTTGTTAAGAGCCGGTGTATTTCCGGGCTGCCTTGAAGATTGTTACCATTGTGCTTCCCAAACTAATGGTTGTATGTGGCTGAAGAAAGGTATCCAACTCCTGATTGATAGCCATGAAACTATGTTCGAGAGAACTCTGTCCATGAAAAGTTTTCCTGAAAGTATATCTCAAGAGCTGAGACTTGAAGATGTTTCCATAATCACCATTTCAAATACTCCTATTAGGATCACCTCTAAAGGCCCTATAAGGATTCCTGCTGAGCCAAGAGTAGCTCCCCTGATTATCACTAGACCAGAGCCAGTCCCCTATTCCTCTGACAAAGTTGTGCCTTGGAACTATGGAGCTGAAGTTTATTATCATGGTGTAAAGCAAGAGCCATGGGTTATTGAAAATGAATACTCTTAAATAACAAACATTGTCGAAACTAGTAAGGTCACTAAGACAAGAAGGATCTTCTCTTCGGATATCTCTCCTCAAACAACTACTACAACACCTGTTCATATTTTTGCTACTAAGCCTATTGCTGATGCCTACGGTAAAGAGAAAGTGACTGAGCCTGCTCGAATGGAGGCACCCTTAAAATATGTTACAATTAAATACCCATCCAGACAAGATATGGAAGAGATTCTGAAGATCATCCAAAAAAGTGATTACAAAATAGTTGAACAACTGGGGAAGACACCCTCAATGATATCCATGTTGTCCTTCTTATTATGCTCTGAAGCAAATGCCTAAGCTTCGCTGAAATTCCTGAAGAATTCCCATGTCCCACAAGAGACCACTGCTGATCAATTTGAGAATTGTGTTGCAAGTATAACTGCTGATAATGGTTTAGGCTTTTCTGATGCAGATTTAACTCCAGCGGGAAAGAATCATAACAAGGCTCTACACATTTCTATTGAGTGTAAATGCACTACTTTGGCACATGTGTTAGTAGATACATGGCCCTCCATCAATGATTTAGCTAAAGGTGCTTTGGACATATTAGACTATAAAGGGCTGGTACTGAAACCTAGCGATATCGTGGTAAGAGCCTTTGATGGGTTGAAGAGAATGGTCCATGGAGAGGTTGACCTTCCGATCAAGGTAGGATCTCAAGTCTTCAATTCAACATTTTATGTAATGGATATCCTCCCGGCCTATTCTTGCTTGATCGGACGCCCATGGATTCGTGGGGCAGGTGCAGTTACTTTTACATTGCATTAAAAGCTGAAATACCCAGTGAAAGGGAAGATTGTCACAGTCTGTGGAGAGGAAGAATATATGCTCAGTCATTTAAATTCTTTCAAATATGTTGAAATGGACAGTGAATTCATTGAAAACCCATGCCAAGAATTTGAAGTAATCCCTCCAATGATTATTGTTGCTAAAGCTATGCTTGCTACTCCTAAGATTGCTAAGGACACACCAAGAATGGCCTCTCTGAAGGATGCACGAGCTGATGTGGAAGATGGAGGTTGCACTATCTGGGGATAACTTCCTGATATCCCCTATAAATCTGACAAATTTGGGTTAGGTTTCACTTCAAAATCTCATAAAGAGGTTCAACGTGCTCGTATCGGGGGACCACCTCTCCGTATTAGCAACAATGAAGTCAATGCTCTGGGAGACACTAATAATGATGGTGACTTGGACGACTGGATATTCCCAACTATTGATGGTGTACTTAACGATTGGAAGGCCAAAGACTTCATTTCAATCTTCTTCAGTCATGATTAATTTATATTTCCTATTTTTACTGCTTTAAGAAGTTTGTCTGTAATTTCTTTTAAAACAATGACTTTAAACATTTGTCTTTCCCGGGGAACAATGGTCCATTTGTTAAGGGTTGTCATTTCATATATCATATTCTAATTTAATGAACACATTGGACTACTTTGCATTCAAATTTTGCGCTCCTTGTCTTTCTTTTACTTTACTGCATTTTCAAAATAGCCATGTGAGCTTACATGCACACACACACACACACACACACATTTGTAGATCCACATCCACTCCGGATCTGATTGAAAAAAATTCTGCTATTGCCATCTATTGTACCCCAAAATTTTCCCTCTCACTTATCAATATTTTTCTCACAAGATCTCTTTGACTCAAGACTGCATTAGGGTTTGACCAGCTCAAGACATCTCCTCATGCACTGATGACCAAAATTAGGGTTTGAGTTTGCACAAGGATTTTTTGACTATAAATGCTGCATATTACTTTAAAGGATCATTATGGACCCCTAAGATTACTCATTTCAAGTTTCAAGCCTTGAATCACATTTTGATCAAAGAGTTGGACAATTGACCTAAAAATCAGCTGTATTAGGGAAAAAGTCAACCATGGCTAATTTACAGTCAAATTTCATAATTTTTGATCCACATAAACATTTTAAACCCATATGTATCATTTTATCAAGTTTGGACCATAATTCCTCAAGAAATTTGATCAAATCATCAAAAGGGCAAAATGGTCAAAATTAGGGTTTTAACTGAGAAAGGGCAATTTCTGATTTTTGACCTAGCAAATGATCAAATGGTTTGAAGCATGATTTCAATAGTTCAATTGCATCATCTTGACCTAATGACATGGTTCAAAACATTGCAAATTCATTGGATGGACAAATGAATTTTCCAGTCAACTGATCAAAAGTCAACTGTATACTGAAAAGTCAAACTTTGACTTTTTGGTCAAAATCAAGTGCCAAAGGTCATAATTCATCAAAGAATGTCAAAATGTGAAACTTTTTCATCAAGAAAGCAAGGGTTTAAGTTTTGAATTTGAAAAGTTGAAAATTTCTAACTTAGAAAATTTTCTAAGTATAGAAAATTTCTTATTTTTTCTCAACTTTATGCCAAATTTTCACCATGATACAAAATGATTCAAAGAAAGTTTCTAACATGAAATTTGTAGATCTCCATGAAATATACAACTTTTATTCACACAATTTCTCCTAAAAATGCTTGGATCTCAAGATATAATTTTGTGAATACATGCCCATGAACTAAAATAACTTAGTGAAATTTTGCCCTAGTTAGGCAGGTTTTTGACCTAACTTCATGCCAATTTTTCACATAGTTCCAAGGGGAATCTTTGAAAGAAATTCAAAGATGAATGGTAGATCACATTGCAAGATTTCCAAAATGTCCAATAACTCCTTGAGATCATGTTTGAGTAGGGATAATCGAAGAGATGAAGTTAGGGTTTTCAAACTTGATTATAGGTCATTTCCATGAAGAACAAGTTTTCAAATTTGCAAATTGGCTGTACAATCTTCACTTTTCAGGCCTCAAACTCGTTTGTCACTCCACCATTAATGAATTTCACAAGTTTTAATGCCCTAAAGCCAAGCATTCAATGCATTGTACAAGAAAATAGCCATTTTTGGAAGAAAGGCAACATTGCCATTTTGGAAAAGCATGCTTTTTGAATTTTTCCATTTCTTGAGCCTTGAACTTGTTTTTTATGCACAAACCAAGTCTCTAATCCTGAACAAAACATGTTTAAAGCTTCAAGCCACCCTACAAGATCTGGATCATGCCTTAAGAAGTCACTTCTCACACTTGCTTCAAAAACAAGAAATGTAGCAAGACATGTGATCTTGTACTTCTGAGCAAGCACAAGTCCTCTAACCTTTTGCTCTATATAAAGCCATCATTTTGCAACTAAAACCACACATGCCCAAGCCTTGAAACACCTTAGAATCAGAAATTTCATAACAAGCCTCCAAACTTGCCATTTCTGACTTGTGAATTGAATCTTCCATTCCACTCGTGTGTTTTCAGGCCTTTTGCTTTCCCAAGCTTCCTTATCATATAAGTAAACTATCCCACACCCTAAAACATAACTATAACTCCATCTTCCCCATTGTTGAAGTTCAAATACAGAGTAACACAGGTGGACTTGTCCATACCATTCCATCCACCCTCAATACAAGCTAAGCATTGCATTAGCTTCCTAAAGGTTCAAGGAAGCTAATCTGATCATCACAGCATCCTAAAGCAAGCTCATTTTCATAACAAGATTTCCATTTTCAAGGTGAGTTTTCTGTTTTTCTAACTCTTGATACATGCATAATTAGCTTTCCATTTGTGAATATAGAATGTAGACATCATTGCTACGAAGCTGTACATATCCATAGCTTGCATTTATTTGGCTTGAGTTTAGAGAATTTTTAGTTTCAAGTTTCTGGAAAAATTAGGTTAAGAATTAGGGCCAACAAAACTCTCTCTGATCTTGGACTTATAGTTTTAGTTACGCACATGGTTATAATCGTGAGGTAAAATGCTATAATATCCATGTTATCGCTTTCCATTTTTATTGAGAAATGAAAAACTTTACAGGGGGTCCGGCTGGCCAAAGGTTGAAGATGAAGTACAGGGCAAGGAAGTGTTCTATGTTATGTATTTATGTTTTCACTTAGACTAACGGATGTACAGCCACCCAGTGGTAAGGCTGCACACAAAAATGCCCTAGGTCGTGGATTCGAGCCTTGGCGCTGCCTTTTGCAATTTTTTTTCATATTTTTCCAATTTGTTTTTGCTAGCTTACAGCGTGGGCCTCTGATTGTTGGGCTTGTTGTTTTTTTCTAACCTCCTACCCCTGTTTGCTTGCAGCACCCCCTGGCCCAAATATTTTATTTTATTTTCATTTTATCAAAATCATTTTTCTTAATATTAAAAATTACAAAAAATATAAAAATGATAAATATTATATTTTGTTTTATTTTATTTTATTTTCTCATCAAAAATATTTTTATTTAGTTAATATTATCTATTTTTGTTAAATAAACTTGTAAATTAAATTAAAATTAGGTTAAATACTTATTTTTCTTCACACCTATTAAATATTTATTTTAACATATAAAAAGACCAAAGTACTTCATAAATACCATACAATATTTTTCAAGACAAAAATACAAAAAATACTTAAAGAAATTTATTTCCTTTTAATAAATTAGAATTAGGTTTTAATCAAAATCTTTTCTAAAAAATAATTTCCTTCCTTAATTAATTTAAGTTTAATCTTGATTTGTTTATTAGGTTTAGGTTAAAACTTTTTTACATAAAAAGTACAAAACAAAATCTTCTTTTGCATTCACATATCCTTGCATATTTAATTTATTTTGTACATTATTTATTCCAATACTTGTATAAATTCAATTTAGTTGTAATAAATTAATTAGGTTTATATTATTGCAATCCCCATTCATCAATTGTATACCCCCCCCCCCCCCCCCCATAAAATGTTGTAATAGCGTAGTAATCTTTAAATTTCACAATTTATCGCTTTACATAACATGTTAGTAATTAGGATTTGTATGGCAAGATAAGATCAACCAAATAGAAAACCCTAATCCAAGACAAAAACAAGAATGAAAACAACACACTTGCACACAAGCACCCCTAGGGTAAAATTCACTTGGTTGCCTTACAAAATGGCCATATTACGCATGTAAGGTATCTTAGCAAAAACAAATAAATACAAGATCACAGTCCCTCGATGACGCTATCTAAAGTTGCCTTACAAATGATCTTAGTCCCTAAAAAAATTCTAAGATACCTTGCAATATTGCTAATCATGGTTATACGATGACCCACACCCATCCTATTTACATCCAAAGATAGAGTTACTTACCAAATCAATGGTAAGATAACAATGTCAAAGGAAAAGGAAATGTACAAGAAAGACTTTTGAGTAGGTAGATTGATCCTAATTACTTGCTCCATTTCAAAACACACCTCCTTGCTATTTTCAAAAACAAACACTTACACTTTAAAAAACATCTTACAAAAATTGAAAACATTTTCAAAAGATTAAACATCTTTGTATACATTCTTACGAACAAGAATCATTACAAAGATTACCTAAACAATGGCCTCTTTACAAAATACTTTCAAAAACCACACAAAGCACAATTTCAAACAAAAGTAAGTGATCTAGCAAGTAACTAAGAGCCCATGGAAAACCATGGATAAAAAGGGTGCTAATACCTTCCCTTTTTATAATCTACCCCCGAACTCAAGAAACAATCTCAAAGGTCTTTCCTGTGCTTTTTCACCTTTCCTTTTTGGATAAAAGAAAAGTCGGTGGCGACTCTTGCTAACCGCAACATTTGCGATCAAACGCAAAACCTTCAAGTCAGTTCTCCCACCATATCACACCATCTATGACTTCGAAAATCCAATCTATGAAGACGAAGACAAAGGTGAAGAAGATTGTGAGACAGCTGGAGAACTCGCCAGACTCCTGATATAAGAGGAAAAGGCTATCCAACCGCACGAAGAACCGATCAAAGTGTTAAATTTGGGCACTGAGGTAGATAAGAAAGAAGTCAACATTGGAGCCAACTTGGAAGATAGTGTCAAGAGCAGATTGGTTCAGATGTTACACGACTATGTTAAGGTATTCGCTTGGCCATACGAAGACACGTCGGGGCTCGATACTGATATTGTGGTTCATCGTCTTCCAATGAAATATGGTTTCTCCTATCAAACAAAAGGTTCGTACCATGCGTCTTGATATGTCGGAGAAGTTCAAGGCTGAGGTAATGAAACAGTTCAATGCATGTTTCTTGGCAGTGAAGTCGTATCCCCAATGGGTTACAAATGTGGTTCCAGTGCCGAAGAAAGATAGTAAGGTCTGTATGTGTGTCAACTATAGGGATTTAAATAAGGCGAGCCCCAAAGATGATTTCCCACTACCATATATTGATGTCTTAGTTGACAACACTGCTCAACACAAAGTATTCTCCTTCATGGATGGCTTCTCAAGGTAAAATCAAATCAAAATGGCACCTGAAGACATGGAGAAAACCACTTTTGTCACACAGTGGGGCACCTTCTGTTATAAGGTCATGCCTTTTGGACTGAATAATGCAGACACAACTTATCAACGGGCTATGGTGGCTCTATTTCATGATATATTCATCATGAGATAGAAGTCTATGTTGATGACATGATAGCAAGATAACAAACTGAGGAAGAGCACCTTGATCATTTGCACAAATATTTGAAAGGCTGAAGAAATACAAGCTGAGGTTGAATCCCAACAAATGCACCTTTGGGGTAAGTGTTGTACCCCAATTTTTGCCCCTAATATCCCTTCATCATACCATATTGGTTCAATCACAACAAGATCACATTAGGGCTTTTGGTTCTCCTCCCTATCTTTAGCTTTGCTCTTTGAGGAATCACAAAACACCTTGACTTGTTTTTCTTTTGTGATCATGCATGTTTTGTTTTGAATTTCCTTTTAATTAATAAAATGCAATGTTAGTTTGTCTTACTTCTTAATAATGTAGGTAAAGGCAATGTGGCTTATCAAGTTGATCCATGGATTCATGAGTTTATTTCCATACCCTAGTCAATAAAGCTTGAGAAATTCAAACCTCACCATTGAAGTTGTTTTGGAAGAAATGGCATGGCAAGGTTTATTTTGGTTCACCATATCTCAAAGTTATCAAGATTGATTCAAAAGTACAAGGGGTTAATTAAAGAAGTTGTCAGGGTTGGACAAGGCCTTGTTCCCATTGGTCACAAGTGCATATTTCTCTCAATTCTCAAGATATGGAAGTGATTTTGGTTTCTATAAGTTCTCATTATCATCCTCAATAACTTCTATCTACAAAGCAAATGTGTTGGTACAAGAAGGTTGTTTAAAATTGTCAAAGTTCCTCAAAGCATTTTCTTGATCTAGGAGCTAGGGTTTTGAACTTCAAAGAAGTATATCTTTCTCATATTTTTATATTTTTGAGTGATTCCAAAAAAATAATTCTTTTCAAAAGGTTATCAACAAATCACTTAAAAAGTTTCAAGGAGTTTTCATGTGGAAGAAACTAGATGATGAAGAAAGATTACAAGTCCTCTATATGAACCCCCAATTTCCCATTTGTGACTTCAAATGATCATAAATTGGTCAATTTTTATCACCATGAGCCCACTCTTTTTCCATAATGATCTTGAGGATGTGAACTTTATCCCTTCTTTTATATGCAAAGTGATAAAATGGATGGAAGATTCCTTAAGGATACAAAAGATTATAGGTCATTTCATAATTTTTTTGCCAACTTCAACAATTCATAACTCTCTCAATTTTTGGATATTTTGAATGGTTCAAGTTTCAAAATGACATTCAAGAGGTTTATTTCATGCCATCATTTTTGGTCAAGAGCAAATTCCAAGAGGAAGGCCATGTTTGGATGCAAAACATTATAGGTCACTTTTGAAAAAAAACTTGAAATATTTCTAAGTATGGAAAGTCAACCTCTTTTTCCCAACTTTGACTCATTGCAACTTTCAGATCAAACATCCATTTGATTCCATTCTTTTCCCATTGAAAAGTTTGTAATCTCATATTTCTAAAGCATCAAGAATCATGTCCTAAGACCCCTTGAGTTGAAAATGTCATTGTTTTGAAATTGGTAACTTGAAACTGAATTTCTCACAAAGTCAGAATTTTGAAATCCATAATATGGCCTCTAATCACAAGATTTGTGCATGTTTTTGATTTAAACTTGATTAACAAACTTGCCTGAAGTGTTTAGCACCTCAAAACGTAAAGATTGGATGAGTTTTGGTGAAAATGAGATCACACTTCACTCATGTTCAATCTCCACTCAATTTCCCTCCAAACTTCTTTGTTTTCTCCAATTTTCATTGCCATTCATTTTCCTATAAATAGAGGACCTTATTCCATTCATTTCCTCAAGCTTGAACAACCAAAATCACCCTGCCAAACTCACTCCATAACTCATTTATCTGCAACTTCATAATCATTGTTCAAGCCTTTTTCAATCCATTTTTTATATCAATTCACCTTCCTTGATCTTCCCTGAAGCTATCCATACAATTACCTTCAAGAATCGTGACCTATATTGATCCATAGAGCTCCAGTTTCAGAGCTCTGCAACTTAATTTCAATAGGTAGATTCCTTCACCAATTCTCTCAAACTTTGATATCACTGTGAAGCTCTCATTGCCCTGGTTCTAGTTGCAACACTTGCTTTTAACTGGAAACACATTTTGACCTTGAAATTTGAAATTCATTTTCAAAACTTTCCTTCCAAATTGCTTGAGCTACAATTTATATAAATTTTCCGCGAAGGTGTGGTTGTCTTCGTCTTGATGAGACAAAGCGAATGACATAGGTCTGAGCTTCTGATTTTACAGTTTGAGAGACATGCATTTCACGTTAGCTGGAGGTTGAAGATGACCAACGTGTCATCTTCCAACCAATGATGGCGTGCCATTTGTTTTTTTTCAATTTCTGATTTAATTAATGATCTAGTGTTTTATTCACTAAAGTCCATAACACGCACAACGCACCAGGTCCACTTGATCTGTTTACTAACGCATTTTGACAATGATCAGATGACCCATATTTTTTTGGTTTGATATTTTATTTTCTGATTTTTATTTTAATTGATTTAAATTTCAAAAAATCATAGAAAATTCATTTTAAGTCCAAAAAATCTGAAAAAAATTATAAATTTTTTTTTTGATTTTTCTCTTTCTGATTTTTATTTTTTCACAATTTTATTTTGTGTTTTGATATTTTTTTATAAATTTTCACTTTATTTGAATTGTTTTAAATGTTTAACAATACTTTTTTTCATTTTTAATTTCTGAAAAAAATATGGAATAATCCAATGATATTGTGACAAATATTGGTGACCTCATTTGTTTTTATTTCTGACTTTGTTATTTTTTATTATTTTTGTTTATTTTACCTATTTCTTTTAATTTTAAAAATACTTTCTGACTTTAGAAAATTACCAAAAAAATTTATAAAAATATTTGAGTCCATTTCTGATTTTTCTACGGTCTTACCTATTTTTTCTTGATTAATTTGAACATAGTTTCCTTTTTCTCTCTATTATTTTCATTTTTAACCATTTTTAAACCCTTATTCTTTTATTTTAAAATACAATTTAATTTTTGTATATTTTCTGGCTGGTCTTAGATTGAAATTTTGATCATGAACTTCATTAACATCATTGGATCCATGGTGTTGAGTTTAACTCCATAAATATGGATGAATGATTTTAATAATAGTTTGATTAAATTTTGATTCAAATGTGGTTTATTCTTTTTTTCCCTTCCCTCTTCATCTCATCCCCTTCTTATTACACTGAGTGTTATTTGAGCATGATCTCTATATCATGTCTCAAAACAAATGGTGCATAGATTGCTATTGACCGGCCTCAAAATAGGTGCGACTTCTATATAAGTCCACTTACGATTGCTTAACATAGCGCTAAATTTTGTCCCGATTCGAATAAACGATCATTCATGGCCAAAACCTATGTTTGCAAGCCCAAGTATGTTAATTTGATCTCTTTGATCCAATAACCTTGAGATTCATTGTGTGGAGGCTTTGGTTCTACCAATCCTCTAATGGATCTACATCACTTTTGGTCAACGCGGATCACTTAAACATCATTGATCATTAAATTTTACTTTTGAGGATTCCAAAATGGATGATATACTTGACAAAAAAGCAAATGCAACTTGTTGTATGGAGGCTTTGGTTTTACCAATCCTCTAATGAGTTCCAAATGCAAGTTTCAAGATGGTCATCCAACTAACCACTAATTACTAATAATCGAATTTATTTTACGCTTTTATTTTTACGCTTTATGTACCATTTACTTTAGCATTTACATTCCACACTATTTTCATCTTTGCTCACTTGAGCATTTACTTTCTTGTCATTTTTATTTTGCTCACTTGAGCTTTTGTTTTCTTTTTGAAGACACCTAATAATCAACATGAACCATTAAAAACTTTAATGATACTTGGACTATTTGGTTACTATCCTTGGCATTATGGAGTATTGGACTTCTTGGACTTAGGATTAGAGACCTTGGCCTATGTTGGAGACCTTGTGACCCTAATTGATATTTTGTCTGGAGTTCTTGAGGTTTACCTCAAGACATTGGGTTGTTTGTTTGTTTTGTGTGCAGGTTATTATGATTACATACTTTGTTTGTAATCTGGAATTCACACGTATACAACCGTTACTCTGCCCAATTTTTGTGAAGACTTAATACACTTGAAGTTTTGGTTCTCTCAAGAGGTCTAGTATATTTGATTTCTTGGTTTCAATCCAAAGAATGAGAATTCTATCTTGACTCATAATGTCAAGTATTGGCTCCTTGTTGGTTAGATGGTTCTTCTCTCTAGCTTTTACCTTATGCTTTAGGATAATCTCTTCTTCTCTGTTGTACCCCAACATTTGCCCTCCCATATTCTTCAAAAGTTTTGACAAACATCCTCTTCAAATGCTTCAAGATCTCTCAAGGGTTGCACAGTCAAGCATCCTCCTGAGCCAGTCAAAATTAGGGTTTTGGTTCTTACAAGGAAGTTGAGGTTTCCAAGGGTCCAATCAAGTCCCACATGCTCATATACATTGTCAAGCACCTACATGTCAAGTTTCAAGGCTCACAAGGTCAAGTTGCACAGTCAAAAATCCTAATTGCCCCACAGTCAACTGCAGGGGCAAAATGGTCATTTGGCAGTCAAAAGTCAAAATTTTTGGTCAACATCTTATTTTGAAGCCACAATCATCATTTGATCAAGTCTTGATCATGATTTCACAAGCATGGCTCAAAAATCATCAAGATGCAAAAGTTTCTATTTTTGGACAGTTGAAAAGTCAACTGTAACTTGACCAAGGCATAACTTTTTCATGGTTCATCAGAAAAATCCCATCCAATGCTCATCTTGAAGGGGAAGAAATTTCCTACAACTCATCTTCACATTCCAAGTCCAAGAAATGCTCTCACAAAATGTTATCAATTTCAACATTATAGGTCATTTTCAAAAGTCAACAAAAAGGCATTTTAAGTCAAAGACCATAACTTGAGATTGGTAAATCAAAATGACATGGGGCCAAAGACATTGGTTAGAGGACTTCAAGACCTTTCCAAAATGTCCAAGAACATGTTCATATGATCAAAATTGAGCAAGATATGCATTGGAGAAGTTGGGAAATTTTTGTGAAATGGTCAAAGTCAACTATCCTTGAAATTTCATTTTTGACAAAAGGGGCCCACTTTTTCCACTTGGTTCAGCTTTGCCATGCCTCCCACTTGTCCCATGATTTATTTCAAGTTTAAAAATTAATTTTTCTATTTTTATTTAATTTTATTTGATTTAATTCATTTTAAATCTTTAAAATTCAAATAAAAATCAAGAAAATTAAATAAAGGATATTTTATGGTTTGAATAGCTTTGATACACCATTATTCACATGCCAAATCCGTGCAAGACCTATTCCAAGCATAAAAATTCAAATTTTGACAAGAAAGGCAAGTTGTTCAATGGTGGTTATGGGCAAGATCAAAAACTTCATTGCATTGGTTTAATGTTCATTATACTGATTGATTCTCATTACAAAACATATATGCAAGCCTTCTATATCCAAGACACGACCTAGAACACTCAGAAACGGCCAAACAAATTTCAAATTTTCAAGAGAAAAGTGACAAACTGAAAACCATAGCCCAGTACAATTCAAGCTTTCTTTTTGATCCAAACCCGTTCCTTACATCACCAGGAACCTTTTGCAATCAGAATTAAGCGCAAAACCTCAAGAATTCGTGCCACACAACTCATACGGTTTGCATATATTTCCAAATCTACATATCATATTACATGCATTTTTAATACATTCTCTTGATTGATTTGTGTTGCTGACATCTTCCCAAAGCCTTTGGCATTTTTTAATTTCATTATCCTGTACAGAATCATGACTTGCCATTAAAACACTTTAGGGTTTTCAAGGTTTAGAATTGGGGGTTTTGCTATACTGTAAAATCAGGACTCCAAACATATATGGTCAAACTCAGCATGATGAGACGAACAGGATGGATACCTCGCGCCTTTTTTATGTTATCCCTATTTCTATTCGCTATTTTATGTCATTACATTTAGTGGGGGTTAAAACCCCCGCTATCTTGTTTATTTTTTGCAGATAAGAGGAAGACAATGATGAGGTGTCTAGGCGTGTGTGGTTGATTCAAACCACGCGCGCTTTTCTTTATTTTTCAGCATATAACGCGTTTTTTATATATAATATTTGGTTCCCATTATGTATACAAACTAACGCGCTTGGTGTAGTGGTTGGTCAGGTGCCTTGCAAGCGCTGGGACCTGGGTTCGATCCCCAGGTCCCCCATAATTCTCATATTATTTTTTTCAAGGCATTCCTGTGCAGATTCTCAAATGATGAGCACCATAAACCTCATCCAAGAGCCAGCCAAGTGTCCACAGATGCAGATCCAAAGGCCCAGAAAGCAAGAGCACCATGCTCAGGAGTCAATAGCGCTCCATTCAATCCAAGAAGTCAAACGAGCTGAAGATTCAAATGGGCCAGGATTCAACAATGCACCTCCTATTTGGCCCATACCCCCGCCTTTGGTTTATTCTTTTCTTTTCTTTTTTATAGTTTCCAATTTAATTATTAACCCTTTTAATTATTTTTATTATTAACTATTAACTTAACTAATCTTTTTTATATAAAAATAAAAAACAAGAACTAACATCATTATTATTATTATTATTTTATTTTGTAAATAAATATTAAATAAATTAGCTTTAATTAGGCAATTTTAACTTCTTTTCTTAATAATTAAAATAGATTTAGAATTAAGTAAAATTAACTTTTAATTTTATTTCTTTTTTTTTTTTTTAAAAACATAAAAAATACAAAAAAATATTTTCTTTTAATAAATTAATAAATTAGTTTAATTATTAGTTACTAATTTCACTTAATCACAAAAAAGACAAAAATTCAATTTCTTTTCTTAAAAGGGTCAAAACCCTTAGGCATTCCCGATTAACTTTTATTCGCGCGCGGTTTATTTTGATTATTATGTATTTGCCTCCAAGAATGTAATAGTTAAATAGGTTTTTAACGTTTTATTTAATTTTTCGTACTTACTTACCAAAAACGGGTCTTTGTATTTTTGGCGATGTATAGACCCGCGCCTTGTAATAGCGTAGGATTTATGTTTCCGCAATTTAATTTCCGCACCACCTAACTGTTAAAGATGCATGAAAGAATGTATGTAAATAAAACCAATCCGTAGCTCACAAATAACATGTACAAGACAATTAACTGAAAAACAACACACAAAGCACATGCCACTCCTAGGGTACGCCTCACTGGTTGCCTCGAAATGTGGTCATCAAGTATAGGACGTCTTAGAGGTCACCCTTTGTCTAAAGATCCAGTTGCCTCGAAACGGTTGCCTCGGATAAAAAAGGATCTAGGACATCAGGGTTACTTCTAAGGTGTCCTACCATTGCTTCAGTGACCACACTGTCCCGATAATCGAATTGACCTGAACACCTCCAACGATGGTGCTACCTACCTCTCAATAGTGGGATAGCACTATCTAAAGGACACTTACACAACTTAATTCCTTAGGGTAGGTAGATGACTCATGGGTACTTGCTCTTTTCAAAAACAAACAAAATACTTTTCACACCTTACACTTTCAAAAAGTTTTCAAACAATACTGCATACACTCTTGAGGACTGATACAAGAGTTACCTAGAAGTTTTCAAACGAACTTTTTTTCAAAACCCAAACACATTTGAAAAGCAAACATTTTTGAAAACATAAGAGCAAGTACCTAAGAGCCCGTGGATAACCACAGATAGAAAGGGTGCTAACACCTTCCCTTTCTATAAATCTACCTCCCGAACCGAGAAACATTCTCGAATAAGGAATTTTGTTGTGCTTTTGTCCTTTCCATGTTGGAGAACATAAAAGACGGTGGCGACTCTTGCTTACCGCGACATTTCGTGAAACCAGCTAAAAACAGTCAGTTCTATTTCCACCGATCACAGAACTGGCGACTCTGCTGGGGAAAATAAAAGTGAGGTGTACCTTAGGATAGATCATACTTATGTTTTCAATTGCTTTGCTTTGATTGCTTTATGTTTGTGGGCTTTGCATCGGAGTTTCATAAAATCCTAACCCGGATTTGGGGATACCCTTTTAGGTAGCATAAGCTGTGAGGGACCTGTCCGGCGTAGACCGACACGGGTGAAGCAGTGGCTACGTTGGTGTGGCACCTTGGTCTGTACCGATATCCCTTGTGTTGCAACGAGGAGAATATGGGTCTTCTGAGGAGTCATTAAGCACCAACCGACCTGAGAACCCTAATGTGACCCAACTTGGCCATAGAACAGTAGCAGTATGCTACACCCATTGAGGCTAAACTCTCGCGATGGTTCTGGCCGCAAGAAAAGATTGCGACGCTGGAGTTATGACCGATTGAGGGTAGTCAGTGATATTGGGATCCTCTAGAACCCGGTTACTTTTGATAGGACAGGTCTTAACCAACGAAACTGAAAGAGGGTAGTACCTGAACTCCATGCTGGCCTAAACTCTAAGGGCTGTGGTGTGACTTGTATGCCTTATCATGTTTGCCTTTGTGAATACTTGTGGTGTGCTTTATCATAACATCATGCCATCATAACATTGTATGCATCCTGCATAAGGACTGACCTATTTCAAAGACAAGAGGGTTTCACCTTTGCTCTATTTTGTAGGACATCATGATGCCTGTGCGAAGGAACACTATCCGGCTCAACTTTGTTCACCCACCTGATTTGCTTAAAGAGTTGGTTGACAGAATTCCAAGCACTGCTTCCTTCATCCAAAGGCATGGTTCTCTTCTCGGTTTAGTCACTTCAAAGTGGGACCAACAACTGATGAGTGTCTTGACCCAGTTTTATGATCCCTTGTACAGTTGCTTCACCTTTCAAGACTTCCAGCTGGTCCCTACCCTGGAAGAATTCTCTGATTTGCTTGGTATCCCTATCTTGGATCAGACCCCATTCACTGGTTGGGAAAAGACTCTTAGGCTTGAGGAGATTGCTGCAGCCCTTCCCTTGACCAACAAGGAGGTAATGGACAAATGGGAGACTAGAAGCGGAGTTAAGGGCTTCTTGGCTAAGTTTCTGATTGGTAAAGCTAACAGTTTCTGGAATGACTTGGACTTCAGGGCGTACGAGGACATTCTGGCTCTCTTAATCTATGGTCTAGTATTGTTTCCAAATCCTGATAACTTAGTCAATATCTATGCCATAAGGATCTTCATGTCTCGGAACCCTGTACCCACTCTCTTGGGTGACATCCTGCAACAACTCTATGCCCGTACTGCCCGAAGACGAGGAACCATGTGGTGTTGTGCTCCTTTGTTAGTGAGGTGGTTTATTTCGCACCTCCCCGAGTTCGTGCTAAAGAACCAAGAAGGAAGAGGCTGGGCTCATAGGTTAATGTCTCTCACTGATAATGACATCATTTGGACTCTCAGAGGTTTAGATGAGGTGGTTGTTATTGATCGCTGCGGAGAATATCCTAATGTTCCATTGATTGGTACTCAGGGCGGAATCTCTTATAATCCATGCTTAGCTCTCCGTCAGTTTGGAAGAGCCAGAAGAGCGGGGCCTCATGAGATGTTGGTACCTCACATCAGTTTTGAGTTTCAGGAAGATAGCGACAAACTGCGCCGTAGATTCATCAAGGCTTGGGACGGAGTTCACAAAGCTGACCCACATGGGTTGGGACCGAAGACTTCTCTACCAATGGAACCCTATTACAAGTGGGTCCGCATTCGTGCTCAGAAGTTAGGTATGCCATATGAAGCTGTCAGGCCTATCATTCTTGAAAGTCCTGATGGGGACGGGGTTCTTCCAATTGTTCTCCCTCCTCAGATACCCACTGATGTTGATACCCTAAAGAGGTCTTGGGTGCAACTACAGGAAGAGCGGGATTATTATCGGGAAAAGTTCAACGAATAGGAATAAAAGATCCAGAAGCTGACCAAGCAATTGGAGAACGAGGGGATCATGAATGACTATATCCGTACTGAGAAGAGGAGGCCATAGGAGCACTGATGGGCTTTGGATGTTTCTTCTACAGTTTTATTTCCTTTTCAGTATTTACATTCTTGTAACGCCTAAGGGAAAATTGTTGAACAATTTAAAGTTTGAATCTAATAAAGTGTGTTTCCCTTTTGTCTACAAAGTTGATTCCCGATTGTCTTTGAAAACATAATTCATACGCATTTCATTCATCATATGCATCACAGGTACCCTTTTTCTACAGGTTGCTTAATCTTCTTCGCTGTTTATTTCAGCACTCAAGCATCATGAATCCTGAACTCACTACCGAGCAAGCTATCAAGGCCCTCCAGGCCCAGAACGCCAAATTCCAGGAGATGGTCATGAACTTGGCCCAGGGACAACAAGAGCTGAAGGCTTTGCTCCTGAAGAAGAAAAAGAAGAAGAGGACTGTGCTATTCAACACTGGGCGCAGACTCGGGAATACGCTGCAGAATGAAGCTGAGAGGACTACTCCGTCTGTGGGGGAAGGCAGTCACCAAGGGAGAGAGGTCCCTAGTCCTGTGGTCTCTGACACCGAGACAGACTTCAACGATGAACAGTACCCTCCTGCTGAGGACCGGTACAAACAACTGGAGGACAGGTTAAATGCTATGGAAATTCAACGTGTGCCTGGGTTGGATTTCGGAGACTTGGGGTTATCTTCTGGGGTGGTGATCCCACACAAGTTTAAGGCGCCGACCTTTGTGAAGTATGACGGGGCTTCCTTCCCTAAGATGCACCTCCGTTCTTATGTAAGGAAGATCCAGCCTTACATAGCAGACAAGAACTTATGGATCCACTTCTTCCAGGAGAGTCTTTCAGGGACTCATCTCGAATGGTTCTATCAGCTGGACGGAACCAACATTCGTAACTGGGAGGATTTGGCCACTTCTTTTTACAAGCAGTATCAATATAATTCTGACCTCGCTCCCACGCGTACCCAACTACAGGGTATGTCACTGGGAACGGGTGAAGGTTTTAAGGAGTACGCACAGAAATGGAGAGACCTGGCTGGCAGGGTGCAGCCACCGTTGACGGATCGTGAACTAGTGGACATGTTCTTGGGGACCCTATCTGGTCCATTCTTCAATCATCTCATTGGTAATTCCTCTTCTGGGTTTACTGACCTGATCCTGACTGGTGAAAGGATCGAAGCTGGTATAAAATCGGGGAAGATACAAAAGGGTGCCTCCTCAAGTTCTGAAAAGAAGCCCTTTAAGAAGGAAGCTAGTGCTGTGTATGATCCCAGGAGACAGAACAAACCAGAAAGCCGCCAAGCTGTCAACGCGGTGGTTATTTCTAAGCCTGCTGCTGCTCCTCAACAATACAACCAGCCAAGAGCTTAGAGGCCCAAGAGGCAGTATACTCTACTCAGCATGACTCTCTCTTAGATATTACCACAACTGCTGTCAACTAGCCTGGTAACTGTCAAGGAAGCTCCAAAGGTGGTGAACACAGCATCTCCGAAATACAACCCCAACGCCCGTTGCGCTTATCACTCTGATAGCCCGGGACATTCTACTGATGACTGTTAGGCCCTAAGGAATAAGGTTCAGGACCTTATTGATGCTAAGGAAATACAGTTCGAGGCGCCCGAAAGGCCAAATGTTGTGACCGCTCCCATGCCCCAGCATGGAGTGAACGTTGTTGAGGAGGATTTGTATTTAGCTTCTGTGGATGATGTTGCTACTCCGCTGCTGACCGTCAAGAGGAACCTGTTGCTAGCCAGTTTATTTCCGGGATGTAGCAAAGGTTGCCATTTATGTGTTGATTCACCTTCTGGTTGTCCTTTGCTGAAGTCAGGCGTCCAAAACCTGATGGATAGTAAAGAGATCTTGTTCAAGAAGACTGTCGTTCCTGCTGCCCCTGTTGAAGAAGTTTCAATTGTTACCATTTTCAACAACCCTTCCAAGGCTCCTTCAAAGAAGCCTATCAAAATTTTGCCTGTTCACAAGATTGCTCCTATAACCATTACTGTTCCGGGGCCCATCCCCTACAAGTCTGATAAAGCTGTCCCGTGGCACTATGGGGCAGATGTTTATGTTCTGGGAGTGAAACAAGAGTTCAATACTAGTATCGGTGTCACCAACATCACCGGGCCTGCTAAGGTCACTCGTAGTGGAAGACTGTTCTCACCAGACATTGCACCTCCAGCAATTCAGAGGCCTCTTGTTATCACACCTGCCAGTGTGCCTATTTTCCCCCCTGGTCAAGTTTCTACCCCTGCTGCTGAGTCATCTGACGCTCGGGGAAAAGGGATTGCTACTGATGTGCCTGCCCGGACGGAGGCACTGAAGACCAATGTTGAGGCTTCCAAGCAAGAGATGGAAGAGATCCTCAAAATTATCAAGAAGAGTGATTTCAACGTTGTTGAGCAGCTGGGGCACACCCCCTCTAAAATCTCCATGCTATCACTGTTGCTGTGTTTAGAGGCCCATGCCAAGGCCCTGATTGCTTTCCTGAAAACGGCCCACGTGCCACAAGAAACATCTGCTGATCAATTCACCGACTGTGTGGCCAACCTAACTGCTGATAATGGTCTGGGTTTCTCTGACGCTGATTTGACGGCCAAGGGGAAGAACCATAATGATGCCCTGCATGTCTCCATTGAATGCAGGGGCACTACTCTTGCTCATGTGCTGGTTGACACTGGTTCTTCATTAAACGTGCTGCCCAAGAAAGCTCTAGACAGGCTGGACTGTGAGGGTTTAGAGCTCAAACCGAGTAACATTGTTGTCCGGGCCTTTGACGGGTCCAAAAGGATGGTGCATGGTGAGGTTGACATCCCAATCAAGGTTGGTTCACAAGTCTTTGATTCAAAATTCTATGTGATGGACATCCGTCCATCCTATTCTTGTTTGCTGGGTCGTCTGTGGATCCACAAGGCTGGAGCTGTGACCTCCACGTTGCATCAGAAGCTCAAGTACCCGATCAGGGGGAAGATCGTAACAGTGCAAGGGGAAGAGGAATACATGGTCAGCCACCTCAACTCGTTCTGATACGTGGAAATGGATGGGGAGTTCATTGAGACCCCCTTTCAACACTTTGAAGAGGTGCCTCAAACATTGGCAGCAGCAGAGACAGTGACTGCAAAAGACTCTCCTTTGAAGATGGCTTCCTTGAAGGATGCTCGGGCTGTGATTGAGAAGGGTGAGTGCACAAACTGGGGCAGACTTCCTGATTTCACTCCAAAGACTGACAAATTTGGCTTGGGTTTCACTGCAGAAGCTCAGAAGGCTGTGCGCAAGGTAAGGATTGGAAGACCTCCTGTGCTCATCACTAACCCGAGAGTGAATGCTATTGAGGACGAAGCGGACGAATCTGAATTTGACAGCTGGATCTACCCAACGACCAACGGTGGACCTAGCAACTGGACTGCAAAAGACTTTACACCTATTACTTTTGTCACCCAGTAATGAACTTCTTTGTTTTGAATTTGTAATAAACAATAATTTGAAACTCTATGGCCCGGTGTCTTACCCGGGGCACCGTGGTTTTATTTGTGAGGGCTTTTGGTGTGTCACTTCCATATATCATGAATAAAAGCATTGGACGTTTTTCACATTTCAAATCTTGCGCTCCCTTTCTTTCTTTACATATTGCAAAACAGCTATATTTACACACACTCACTTATACAAGTTCCAATCCACTCTGGATCTCACTGGTAACGACTCTGCTACTGCCAGTTATGACTTCGAAAATCCGATCAACTTAGCCGAAGACGAAGGTGAAGATGATTGCGAAGTGCCTGGTGAGCTTGCAAGACTGTTACTCCAGGAAGAGAGGGCCATTCAGCCGCATGAAGAGCCAGTGGAAACGATAAATCTGGGTACTGAGACAGACAGAAAAGAAGTCAAGATTGGTGCCAATCTAGGGCTCAGTGTGAAACAACGGTTGATTCAGATGTTGCATGATTATGTGGAAATCTTTGCCTGGTCCTACGAAGATATGCCTGGGTTGGATACCGACATTGTGGTTCATCACTTGCCTACCAAGGAAGACTGCCCTCCGGTTAAACAGAAGGTCCTCCGTATGCGTCCAGAGATGTCCGAGAAAATCAAAGCTGAGGTTATGAAACAATTTGATGTCGGGTTTCTAGCAGTGACTTCTTACCCTCAGTGGGTTGCCAACGTGGTTCCGGTACCGAAGAAAGATGGTAAGGTCCGAATGTGTGTCGACTACAGGGATTTGAACAGGGCAAGCCCTAAGGATGATTTCCCTCTGCCTCATATCGACGTTCTGGTTGACAATACTGCCCAGCATAAGGTATTCTCCTTCATGGACGGGTTCTCCGGTTATAATCAGATCAAGATGGCTCCTGAAGACATGGAGAAGACCACTTTTGTTACTCAGTGGGGCACCTTTTGCTACAAGGTCATGCCCTTTGGGTTGAAAAATGCTGGGGCAACCTACCAACGTGCCATGGTTGCTTTGTTTCATGACATGATCCATCATGAGATTAAAGTATACGCCGACGATATGATTGCAAGGTCCCAAACCGAGGAGGAACACCTTGACCATCTACAAAAGCTGTTTGACCATCTGAAGTTGTACAAGCTGAGGTTGAACCCAAACAAGTGCACATTCGGGGTAAGATCTGGAAAACTACTAGGCTTCGTCGTAAGCGACAAAGGTATTCAAGTGGACCCTGCCAAGGTGAAAGCCATACAAGAGATGCCAGCTCCCAAGACAGAGAAAGAAGTCAGAGGCTTTCTAGGACGTCTGAACTACATTGCCCGATTCATCTCGCACCTAACTGCTACCTGTGAACCAATCTTCAAGCTACTGAAGAAAGATCAAGTAGTACGTTGGAATGATGAATGTCAGGCCGATTTCGACAGAATCAAAGAATATCTCCAAGAACCACCCATTCTAATGCCACCGGTTGAAGGGAGACCTCTGATACTATACTTGACAGTACTAGACAACTCCATGGGGTGTGTGCTGGGGTAGCATGACGAGTCTGGCCGAAAAGAGCACGCCATTTATTACCTTAGCAAAAAGTTTACCGACTGTGAGACCCGATACTCACTACTCGAGAAAACTTGCTGCGCTTTGGTATGGGCTGCTCGCCGACTGAGACAGTATATGTTGACTCACACTACTCTATTGATTTCAAAAATGGATCCAATCAAGTACATCTTCGAAAAGCCTGCCTTGTCCGGAAGAATAGCGAGATGGCAGATGATCTTGACAGAATACGACATCCAGTACACGACTCAAAAAGCAATCAAGGGAAGTGTAGTGGCAGACCATTTGGCACACCAGGCAGTGGACGACTACCAGTCAATGAACTTTGAATTTCCTGACGAGAACATCATGGTAGTGACTGATCGTGAAGTACCTGGACCGGATGAAGGACCTGAGGAAGGATCCCGATGGTCTATGCACTTTGACGGAGCCTCCAACGCTTTGGGTAACAGTATCGGCGCTGTGATCATATCCCCTAAAGGCACTTATACTCCACTCACTGCCCGGCTATGTTTCAACTGCACCAATAACATGGCGGAGTATGAGGCATGTATCATGGGTCTTCAGGCTGCAATTGACTTAAGGATCAAGTTTCTGAGTGTCTTCGGAGATTCCGCTCTCGTGATCAACCAGATCAAAGGCGAGTGGGATACGAAACACCCAAATCTTATTCCTTACAAGGAGTTAGTGTCGACATTGATCCCCCATTTCACGGAGATAACTTTTGAACACTTCCCAAGAGAAGAGAATCAGTTGGCGGGCGCGTTAGCTACGATGTCTTCCATGTTCAAAGTCAAATGGGACAACGAGGCTCCCCGGATCATTATCTGGAAGTTGGACGAACCGACATATTATTGTGATCTTGAGGCTGAAGAGGTAACTGAAAAACCCTGGTATCATGAAGTGAAAAGGTACTTGGAAGCTCAAGAATACCCCGAGGGGGCATCTATCAATGACAAGAAGTTCCTGAGAAGGTTCGCTGCAAAGTTCTTCCTCAGCAACGACATTCTTTACAAGCGAAATCATGATTCAACCTTACTGCGCTGTGTGGATAAGACTGAAGAAGAAAAGATCATGGCAGAACTACATGAAGGTACCTTCGGAATGCATTCCAGTGGGCATACCATGGCAAAGAAAATCCTTCGGGCAGGATATTTCTGGTCCACAATGGAAGCTGACTGTTACCAACATTCTCGGACGTGTCATAAGTGCCAGATCTACGCTGATAAAGTGCATGTTCCTCCAGTTCCTCTGAATGTCTTGACAGCACCTTGGCCTTTTGCAATGTGGGGCATTGATATGATCGGCGAGATCAGACCTACAGCGTTTAACGGGCATCGCTTCATCCTTGTAGCGATTGATTACTTCACGAAGTGGGTTGAAGCAGCTTCCTATGCTACGGTAACCAAGAACATCGTGGCACGGTTCATTCGGCACAACCTGATCTGTCGATACGGTGTACCTGAGAGGATCATTACGAACAATGGTACCAATCTAAACAACAAGATGATCACTGAGCTCTGCGAGCAATTCAAGATACAGCACTACAACTCTTCTCCTTACCGGCCGAAGATGAATGGGGCTGTAGAAGCAGCTAATAAGAATATCAAGAAGATTGTGCAGAAGATGACAGTGACCTACAAAGATTGGCACGAGATGTTACCGTTTGCTCTTCATGGGTACCGTACCTCAGCACAGACGTCAACAGGGGCAACACCCTTTTCCTTGGTCTATGGCATGGAGGAAGTCTTGCCTATTGAAGTCCAGATACCCTCTCTCCGGATAATGAAGGATGCAGATTTGAACGAAGATGACTGGATCCAGACTCGGCTTGATCAATTAAACCTAATTGACGAAAAGAGACTCACTGCTATCTGTCATGGTCAAACGTATCAAAAACGGATGATCAGGGCATTTAACAAGAAAGTCAGACGACAAGAGTATCAAGTCGGAGACCTGGTAATCAAACGCATCATCCTTCCTCAAAGTGATCCCAGGGGCAAATGGACCCCTACGTCCGAAGGGCCATTTGTGGTTAAACATGTCTTCTCATGAGGAGCCATGATTCTAACTACCATGGATGGGGACGACCTTCCTCACCCCGCCAATGCAGACATAGTAAAAAGATACTACGCATGAACAAAAGACCCGCTAGGTTGACATACCTAGGCAAAAATAAGGGCTTCCCGGCGAACCAAAAGGGTTCGGGCAAAAATAAGGGATGAAATGAAAAAATATGTACACCCGGCAAGTCGAAAACCCGAAAAGGCGGCTTGGGCAAAAATGGGTATCCCGGTGGACTGAAAACCCGAAAGGGCGGTCCAGGCAAAAGTTAGGGATTAAAGCGTAATACTATGTCTCATTGGATCACGTTGCATCCAGAATTCGGTATCAACTATCAGGTTCAGACGGCATCAAGCAATCAGCTTCATCCTCAACTAAGCAGCAAAGTGATGAGACGCTTGAAGACATAAAGGCGATAGCAGAGTTGAAACCCAGTGGGACTTTTTCACATAGCTGTTTTGTTTTTCTTTTCACAAAAATTGTATAAACTCTATTGTTCGGCGGTGTTCTCTTACTAGGACGTCAGCCTCTTGTACATAAACGCCTATTTACAGGCAAATTCAAAAATCAATACAAATAAACTTTTCCAGACAAATTGCCAATTATTTTTCCTTTTTCTGTTTTGTCTTGCGAAGAACGTCCAATGTTCAATTTTTGATATATGCATTTGACACTAATTGCTAACTCATAAATATTTGAATACGAAACAAAGGATTAATTACAGGTGACATAAGAAACATGGGCAATAATGAGTTGTCTAAACAATCTAGTTGCTCTGTCCACCAAGGTACCAAGGTAAGTTCAGCTGAAGAACATGACCAAGTTACCTCCACTCCTCGCAGAGTAAGGACAGGTTTCAGCAATACTCTCCCCCGAGCAGAGTTGGTCTCTCCTCAGCCCCGAAAAGGCACGGTATCTCCAGCAAGTTAGCGATACTCTCCCCAAGCAGAGTTAGTCTACTGTCAGCCTTAAGGAAGTTGGATATCCCCAGAAGATCTCAATATTCCCCAACGGAGTATACAAACATTCCTAACAAGCATCCCCGGCAGTCTTGGTATAAGATTGTTCCCCGGCAGAATACAGACATCCCAGTGGAGCCACTCCCCCAGTACAGTCTCAAAAAGTCTCCCCAGGAGAGTTGAATCAATCTCCCAAGTAGGAAGCTTATCCCCAGTAGATTCTGGAAGCTTATCACCTGCAAAGTACGAACGCGTCTCCCAGACTTTTTATTCAAAGGTTATTCTCCACCGGAGCTTATAACTGGGTTATCCTCAGCTAATAACCACGGAAAGATCGTCCTCGACGAAGTTCTTCCTATCCCCCAGCGGAGTTCGTCAAAATTCCCCAACATAACTCATCAACGGTATCCCCAGCGGAGTTATCATCAAAACCTCAGCGAAGTATCTCTCCCCGCAGAGTATCTCCCCACAGAGCATTCCCCGCAGAGTAATCTCTCCAGCAAAGTTTATTCCTCAACGGAGTCATCTTCTCCTATCGGTTTAATTCTTGCAACCATCATCCCCAGCGGTAACGAAGAACTTCACTCCTCAAACATCAGCTCAGGATTCAACAAATTCCCGGCATCCGTCAAGGATTTATTTTCCTAGACGAAAATACATTCATAACCATATCACATTTCATACATCCTGCTTACATACACAATGCATGCACATACGCATCATATCTCACAATCTCATTTATTTTGAGAACATCACGCATTTCATACATCATGACATTGCATACAACTGATGTTTTACCTTTTCAGGAAAAAGATCAATCCAAAGATAATTACTATCAACTGTCGCAATTCCAGATTCGATACCTGTATCTAGCCAGGGCATATCTGTGAGCGATCAATTCCAGATTCGATTCCTGTATCCAGCCAGGGCACGTCTGAAGAGTTTGAAGATTCGATTCCTGTATCCAGCCAGGGCATATCTGTTGAAGACTAATTCCAGATTCGATTCTTGTATCCAGCCAGGGCACATCTGTGAGCAACCAATTGTAGATTCGATTCCTGTATCTAGCCAGGGCATATCTGTTGACGACTATTTCCAGATTCGATTCCTGTATCCAGCCAGGGCACGTCTGAAGAGTTTGAAGATTCGATTCCTGCATCCAGCCAGGGCATATCTGTTGACGACTATTTCCAGATTCGACTCCTGTATCCAGCCAGGGCACGTATGAAGAGTTTGAAGATTCGATTCCTGTATCCAGCCAGGGCATATCTGTTGACGACTATTTCCAGATTCGATTCCTGTATCCAGCCAGGGCACGTCTGAAGAGTTTGAAGATTCGATTCCTGTATCCAGACAGGGCATATCTGTTGATGACTATTTCCAGATTCGATTCCTATATCCAGCCAGGGCACGTCTGAAGAGTTTGAAGATTCGATTCCTGTATCCAGCCAGGGCATATCTGTTGACGACTATTTCCATATTTGATTCCTGTATCCAGCCAGGGCACGTCTGAAGAGTTTGAAGATTCGATTCCTGTATCCAGCCAGGGCATATCTGTTGACGACTATTTCCAGATTCGATTCCTGTATCCAGCCAGGGCACGTTTGAAGAGTTTGAAGATTCGATTCCTGCATCCAGCCAGGGCATATCTGTTGACGACTATTTCCAGATTCGACTCCTGTATCCAGCCAGGGCACGTATGAAGAGTTTGAAGATTCGATTCCTGTATCCAGCCAGGGCATATCTGTTGACGACTATTTCCAGATTCGATTCCTGTATCCAGCCAGGGCACGTCTAAAGAGTTTGAAGATTCGATTCCTGTATCCAGACAGGGCATATCTGTTGACGACTATTTCCAGATTCGATTCCTGTATCCAGCCAGGGCACGTCTGAAGAGTTTGAAGATTCGATTCCTGTATCCAGCCAGGGCATATCTGTTGACGACTATTTCCAGATTCGATTCCTGTATCCAGCCAGGGCACGTCTGAAGAGTTTGAAGATTTGATTCCTGTATCCAGCCAGGGCATATCTGTTGATGACTATTTCCAGATTCGATTCCTGTATCCAGCCAGGGCACGTCTGAAGAGTTTGAAGATTCGATTCCTATATCCAGCCAGGGCATATCTGTTGACGACTAATTCCAGATTCGATTCCTGTATCCAGCCAGGGCACGTCTGAAGAGTTTGAAGATTCGATTCCTGTATCCAGCCAGGGCATATCTGTTGACGACTAATTCCAGATTCGATTCCTGTATCCAGCCAGGGCATATCTACATGAAGAGTTTGAAGATCAACCCCTGTAACAGGCCAGGTAATTATCTTTCTTTCTCAGGTACGCAAGTTCTCGCTAAGGAGTCTCTTACGCGATCGACACCTAGATGGCATCTATAAGCCCATCTCCACAACTATCCATTACAGTTCCAAATGGCATCTATAAGCCCATTCCCGACAAGGTTCTGTCACATCTCCAGATGGCATCTATAAGCCCATCCTCCTATCCACCATCTCTCCAAATGGCATCTGTAAGCCCATTCCCGCTGTCACACTGCTGATACTCTACTATGTGAGTGCAAATTTCTGGGCACTCTAGTGATCAATCATCTTCCACCTTCGGATCACGAAAGGCATGCACGCCAATCTACATCCTCAGGTCTAAGAAGATTGAACAGGGGCAACTGTTGTACCCCAAAATTTTCCCTCCCATATTCTTCAAAAGTTTTGACAAACATCCTCTTCAAATGCTTCAAGATCTCTCAAGGGTTGCACAGTCAAGCATCCTCTTGAGCCAGTCAAAATTAGGGTTTTGGTTCTTACAAGGAAGTTGAGGTTTCCAAGGGTCAAATCAAGTCCTACATGCTCATATACATTGTCAAGCACCTACATGTCAAGTTTCAAGGCTCACAAGGTCAAGTTGCACAGTCAAAAATCCTAATTGCCCCACAGTCAACTGCAGGGGCAAAATGGTCATTTGGCAGTCAAAAGTCAAAATTTTTGGTCAACATCTTATTTTGAAGCCACAATCATCATTTGATCAAGTCTTGATCATGATTTCACAAGCATGGCTCAAAAATCATCAAGATGCAAAAGTTTCTATTTTTGGACAGTTGAAAAGTCAACTGTAACTTGACCAAGGCATAACTTTTTCATGGCTCATCAGAAAAATCCCATCCAATGCTCATCTTTAAGGGTAAGACATTTCCTACAACTCATCTTCACATTCCAAGTCCAAGAAATGGTTTCACAAAAAGTTATCAATTTCAACATTATAGGTCATTTTCAAAAGTCAACAAAAACGCATTTTAAGTCAAAGACCATAACTTGAGATTGGTAAATCAAAATGACATGGGACAAAAGTCATTGGTTAGAGGACTTCAAGACCTTTCCAAAATGTCCAAGAACATGTTCATATGATCAAAATTGAGCAAGATATGCATTGGAGAAGTTGGGAAATTTTTGTGAAATGGCCAAAGTCAACTATCCTTGAAATTTCATTTTTGACAAAAGGGGCCCACTTTTTCCACTTGGTTCAGCTTTGCCATGTCTCCCACGTGTCCCATGATTTATTTCAAGTTTAAAAATTAATTTTTCTATTTTTATTTAATTTTATTTGATTTAATTCATTTTAAATCTTTAAAATTCAAATAAAAATCAAGAAAATTAAATAAAGGATATTTTGTGGTTTGAATAGCTTTGATACACCATTATTCACATGCCAAATTCGTGCAAGACCTATTCCAAGCATAAAAATTCAAATTTTGACAAGAAAGGCAAGTTGTTCAATGGTGGTTATGGGCAAGATCAAAAACTTCATTGCATTGGTTTAATGTTCATTATACTGATTGATTCTCATTACAAAACATATATGCAAGCCTTCTATATCCAAGACACGACCTAGAACACTCAGAAACGGCCAAACAAATTTCAAATTTTCAAGAGAAAAGTGACAAACTGAAAACCATTGCCCAGTACAATTCAAGCTTTCTTTTTGATCCAAACCCGTTCCTTACATCACCAGGATCCTTTTGCAATCAGAATTAAGCGCAAAACCTCAAGAATTCGTGCCAAACAACTCATACGGTTTGCATGTATTTCCAAATATACATATCATATTACATGCGTTTTTAATACATTCTCTTGATTGATTTGTGTTGCTGACATCTTCCCAAAGCCTTTGGCATTGTTTAATTTCATTATCCTGTACAGAATCATGACTTGCCATTAAAACACTTTAGGGTTTTCAAGGTTTAGAATTGGGGGTTTTGCTATACTGTAAAATCAGGACTCCAAACATATATGGTCAAACTCAGCATGATGAGACGAACAGGATGGATACCTCGCGCCTTTTTTATGTTATCCATATTTCTATTCGCTATTTTCTGTCATTACATTTAGTGGGGGTTAAAAACCCCCGCTATCTTGTTTCTTTTTTGCAGATAAGAGGAAGACGATGATGAGGTGTCTAGGCGTGTGTGGTTGATTCAAACCACGCGCGCTTTTCTTTATTTTTCAGCATATAACGCGTTTTTTATATATAATATTTGGTTCCCATTATGTATACAAACTAACGCGTTTGGTGTAGTGGTTGGTCAGGTGCCTTGCAAGCGCTGGGACCTGGGTTCGATCCCCAGGTTCCCCATAATTCTCATATTATTTTTTTCAAGGCATTCCTGTGCAGATTCTCAAATGATGAGCACCATAAACCTCATCCAAGAGCCAGCCAAGTGTCCACAGATGCATATCCAAAGGCCCAGAAAGCAAGAGCACCATGCTCAGGAGTCAACAGCGCTCCATTCAATCCAAGAAGTCAAACGAGCTGAAGATTCAAATGGGCCAGGATTCAACAATGCACCTCTTATTTGGCCCATACCCCCTGCCTTTGGTTTATTCTTTTCTTTTCTTTTTTATAGTTTCCAATTTAATTATTAACCCTTTTAATTATTTTTATTATTAACTATTAACTTAACTAATCTTTTTTATAAAAAAAAAAAAAACAAGAACTAACGTCATTATTATTATTATTATTTTATTTTGTAAATAAATATTAAATAAATTAGCTTTAATTAGGCAATTTTAACTTCTTTTCTTAATAATTAAAATAGATTTAGAATTAGGTAAAATTAACTTTTAATTTTATTTCTTTTTATTTATTTATTTTTTAGAAACATAAAAAATACAAAAAAATATTTTCTTTTAATAAATTAATTAATTAGTTTAATTATTAGTTACTAATTTCACTTAATCACAAAAAAGACAAAAATTCAATTTCTTTTCTTAAAAGGGTCAAAACCCTTAGGCATTCCCGATTAACTTTTATTCGCGCGAGGTTTATTTTGATTATTATGTATTTGCCTCCAAGAATGTAATAGTTAAATAGGTTTTTATCGTTTTATTTAATTTTTCGTACTTACTTACCAAAAACGGGTCTTTGTATTTTTGGCGATGTATAGACTCGCGCCTTGTAATAGCGTAGGATTTATGTTTCCGTAATTTAATTTCCGCACCTCCTAACTGTTAACGATGCATGAAAGAATGTATGTAAATAAAACCAATCCGTAGCTCACAAATAACATGTACAAGACAATTAACTGAAAAAAAACACACAAAGCACATGCCACTCCTAGGGTACGCCTCACTGGTTGCCTCGAAACGTGGTCATCAAGTATAGGACGTCTTAGAGGTCACCCTTTGTCTAAAGATCCATTTGCCTCGAAATGGTTGCCTCGGATAAAAAAGGATCTAGGACATTAGGGTTACTTCTAAGGTGTCCTACCATTGCTTCGGTGACCACACTGTCCCGATAATCGAATTGACCCGAACACCTCCAACGATGGTGCTACCTACCTCTCAATAGTGGGATAGCACTATCTAAAGGACACTTACACAGCTTAATTCCTTAGGGTAGGTAGATGACTCATGGGTACTTGCTCTTTTCAAAAACAAACAAAATACTTTTCACACCTTACACTTTCAAAAAGTTTTCAAACAATACTTCATACACTCTTGAGGACTGATACAAGAGTTACCTAGAAGTTTTCAAACGGACTTTTTTTCAAAACCCACACACATTTGAAAAGCAAACATTTTTGAAAACATAAGAGCAAGTACCTAAGAGCCCGTGGATAACCACGGATAGAAAGGGTGCTAACACCTTCCCTTTCTATAAATCTACCTCCCGGACCGAGAAACATTCTCGAATAAGGAATTTTGCTGTGCTTTTGTCCTTTCCATGTTGGAGAACATAAAAGACGGTGGCGACTCTTGCTTACCGCGACATTTCGCGAAACCAGCTAAAAACAATCAGTTATATTTCCACCGATCACATTCTCATTCCATCTTCTTTAATTTCAAAAGTATTCTTCCTCCTTTTGAAAACTCTTCTTGTTTTTAAACTCGAACCACTTTCATAATAAACTTCGACTTAGGTCCATGCATTTTCAAAAACCTTTTCATAAATAAACTTTAATCAATTTAATAATACCTTGACATTTTTTTTGTGAGAAGACTAAAAGTCAATCACTCTCATTTCAAACCATTTTGCCATTTTGGCTCTTATCTTTAAAACTTTTCTCAAAATATTAGACTCTTGTCAATCCTTGTAGTGATGCAAATAACTATACTTCTACAATGTGTAGTGAAGAGAGATATTTTCCATTTGGGTTTTTGAGTGAGGCATTGTTGATTTTAAAATCCAAGCCATATCCTCCACTTTGAGATGATGCAAATTCTCCTTTCTCATGATTGTGGGTAGTAAGTATGTTTTCCACACGGACAATGACGACGATGTCTTATCTCATAAAATTAACCAACACACCTGTGTTTTAAAATTTGTTTAAAAAAGGGTGAACTACGTGTACCCTGACCCCCTATTTCACAAAAGGTGGTACGTAGACACTAAAGGTTCGCAACCGCGGCGGGTGCAAAAATCATAAAAAATATGTTTCTTTTCTCACCTCCACCATCTATTTTTACATACAACATTTTATAGCCAAAATATATAGATTTTTCAAAGAGGTTCCTACAGAGTACCATAGATGTTTAGGGTGCTAATACCTTCCCTTTGCATAACCAACCCCCTTACCTAGAATATTTTCCACTCTTTTGGGTTATTCGCTCTTTTCCCATTCCTTTGGAAACAATAAAGCGCAATTGTGATTTTTATTTTGATTTGTATAAGTCTAGTCAATCCAATGGATCAGTCTTAAACATTTCTACTGCTACCGAAAAAATGGTGACTTCACTGGGGAAAGATTGACCTCTTGTTGGTCCATCCCTAAGTGGGTTAAACCTATCTTTGTTTATATCTGTTTATGTGCTATTGTTGTTTATGTGTTATATGTTGTATATATGTTTGTCTAGATTTTCCTGGTTTTCAGGGGCTTGGTGATTACTCATAAGTCCTATACCCGGACTTGGGCAAACTTTAAGATATGACGGGCGGTATAGTCATGTTAACTTTGATGGAGTAATCCCAAAAAATGAGGCATGAGATCCCCCACTCAGTGGAGGCCCCTTTGACTGTAGTGTCATTTACCGAGTAATCGGGAAGACGTACTGTTGTCGACCTGGGAGCCTGCTAAATCCGAGGATCGTAGAATACCTAACCCATCTTGGCCTTTTAGGTGTAGTGCGGAAGCTATGACGGAGTAATTCGGAAATAGTTGTCACGCGATACTACGCTCGGACGAGTTTTTCTTGAGAATATTACTAAAACTTGAAAACATTTTCAAAAGATCAAACATCTTTGTATACATTCTTACGAACAATAATCATTACAAAGATTGCCTAAATAATGGCCACTTTACAAAATACTTCCAAAAACCACACAAAGTACAATTTCAAACAAAAGTAAGTGATCTAGCAAGTAACTAAGAGCCCATGGAAAACCATGGATAAAAAGGGTGCTAATACCTTCCCTTTTTATAATCTACCCCCTGAACTCAAGAAACAATCTCAAAGGTCTTTCCTGTGCTTTTTCACCTTTCCTTTTTGGATAAAAGAAAGGTAGGTGGCGAATCTTGCTAACCGCAACATTTTCAATCAAACGAAAAACCTTCAAGTCAGTTCTTCCACCATATCACAGAACTGGCGACTCTGCTGGGGAAAATTCTAAAAGTGGGGTTACCTTAGGATTTAGATCACATTTACTTGCTTATATTGTTTGACTTGTATGCTTTGCATTATGGTTCTTTGTTTGGGTTTGAATCCTCTACCCGGATTTGGGATACGTTATAGGTAAGTAGCAATACATTGTGTAAACTGTGCGGGGTATACCGACATGGTCTAAGAAATAGCTACATTAGTGCAACATATTTGTGGGTACCGGTAGCCTTTGAGTTAATTAAAGAGAATACGGGGCCGCTGAGTGATGTCATGAAGCACTAATGAACTTCTAGAACCTTTACTTGACCAACTTGGCCTTTAGGATGTAGTGAGATGGCCGACTTTGGTGCAGTCTGAAGTTGGTAGATACTCGATACTACAGTCATTGAGGTTTGGTTTCTTGGGATATTTTGGTCGCCATTAAAGAGGCTTGAGCTGAAACAATAACCAGGGAAACAATCCAATGATATTGAGCTCCTTAGAACCCGATTACTATTACTAGGACAGGTTTAAGCCAACAAAACTTCAAGAGGGTACTTACCTATAAAACTCCATGCAAGCCTAAACCTAAGATTTGTTTGCTTTGTTTGTATATGCATACTTGTACATAACATCATGGACATCATGAACATCATACGCATCCACTGACGATTTCAAGGATTTTTGGATTCATCTTTGTTCTTGTTTTGTAGGATATGGACTCACTTTGCAGGAAAACTATTCAAGTCAACCTTGTAAGGATTCCTCCACAACTTAAGGAGCTAGCTTCAAAGATTCCTGAAAACTCTCCATTCACCGAAAGACATGGACATCTACTCAACTTGGTCACCTCCAACACAGATGAGGATATGATGAAGGTGCTCTTTCAGTTCTTTGATCCTTTGCACTATTGCTTCACATTTCCCGACTATCAACTTGTGCCTACTTTGGAAGAATTATACCAACTCTTGAGGAATCCCATTCTCAATAAACTACCTTTCAACGGTACAGAAAGAGATCCAAATCCAGAAGAGATTGCTCAAGCTCTACACTTGCACTCATCTGATGTCATAACTCATTGTGAAACTCGGAGTGGTGTCAAAGTCTTCTTAGTAAAGTTCTTGTTGGAGAAAGCCTAAAGCTGTTGGAATTCCTTAGACTTGCAAGCCTTTGAGGAAATTGTGGCTCTCCTCATCTATGGGATGGTTTTGTTTCCAAATCCTGACCAATTCATAGATGTGAATGCCATCAAAATCTTCATGTCACGCAACCCGGTGCCTACATTGCTATGAGATATCCTACACTCTTTTCACACTCGCACAATGAGGAAAAGAGGTGTCCTCATGTGTTGCACTCCTCTCTTAGCAAGATGGTTTATTTCTCATCTTCCCCAATCAGTCTTAAAAAATGAGCAAGGTTCAAGGTGGTCAAAAAGGTTGATGACGCTCAAACATTCAGACATTCATTGGTGCTCTCAATTCAAAGAGAATGTTATCATCGTCGACTATTATGGGGAATTCCCTAATGTCCCTCTACTTGGAATTAGGGGAAGAATTACCTACAACCCATGTTTAGCCTTAAGACAATTTGGTTAAGCACGAAGGGATGGCCCGTACGAGATGCTAATACAAAGTTTGGTATTCGACTACGACAACGACGATCAAGATCTTTGCCTGAGATTTATCCGAGCTTGAAGGATGCTAAATGTGATACGGTGGGAAAAACTGACTGTTTTTTGGTGTGTTGGTTTGCGTTTTGCGTTTGTGTTCACAAAATGTTGCGATAATCAAGAGTCGCCACCGACTTTTATTTTATCCAACAAGGAAAGGAAAAAAGCATAGAAAAATTCCTTTTTCGAGATATTTCTCGGGTTCGGGGGGTAGATTATAGAAAGGGAAGGTATTAGCACCCTTTCTATCCGTGGTTATCCACGGGCTCTTAGGTACTTGCTCAATTGTTTTCAAAATGGTTTTCTTTGTGCTTGTGGGTTTGAAAAAGTTTTTGTTTTAACTTCGATTTAACTCTTGCTTCTGTCCTCAAGAGTGTAATGAAGTGTTTTTGAAAACTTTGTTTGAAAAGGAGTGTAAGTGTGAAAATTTTGTTTTGTTTTGGATGAGCAAGTATCTAAGAACTATCTACCTACTCGAAAAAGGAATCGTTCTATGCTAATTTCCTTTAGACAATGTTATCCCACTATTAGTGAGTAGGTAGCACCGTCGTTGGAGTTTAAGGGTCAATTCGAATGAGGGACATACGATCACCAAAGCAATGTTAGGACGCCTTAGCGGTAACCCTAATGTCTTAGATCATTTGTTTGAGGCAACAATATCCGAGGCAACCGTTTCGAGGTGACTATGATCTTTTAGACAAGAGGACGACCTCTAAAACGACCTATACTTAATGACCGTCTACAAAGGCAACCAAGTGGGGTGTACCCTAGGAGTGCGCATGTGCGAGTGTGTTGATTTCAGTTATTTTTATCTTTGTACATGTTAAGGGTGATCTAATTTGATTTTAAGATTAACATTCAGTCTTGTCATGCAAACCCTATTATCAAACATCTAACAGTTATAATTTGCAAAATTTAAAATGCGGAATTTAAACTAAATTATTACGAGCCGTCAGGTATTTACATCGCCAAAAGCAACCCTTTAAAATTTAAAAGCGGAAAAATAAATAAGTGTCCTATTAAAACTATTACATCCCATGAGCAGTTACATTAAATATCGTAAAAAAATAAATAAAAGCGATAAAGGTAAATAAACGTCCTAATTAAATTATTACAAACTGTGAGCAGATACAATAATTGGGCAAAATAATAATAAAGCGCACAATTAAAAATTAGATCGGCGAGAAATTAGGGTTTTGACCCTTCTATCCTAATTAAAAAAAGAAAATGTTTTTTTGTTGTTTTTAATATTTTTTTAAGAAAAGAAATTAGATTTTTAAATTAAATGCAAAATTGATTGGTTATTAAATTAATTAATGAAAATAATTAAATGACATATTTTTGGATTTTTGTTATTTTAGGAAAGAAATAAAATAATTAAGTTAGTAATAAAACCTATTTATTCTAATTAATTTTAATTATGTAAAAAGAAATTAAAGTTGTATAATAATTAATAACCTAATTAAAATAATTACATTTTTTTTAATAAAAATAAATATCTTGAATTTAATTGGATAGAAAAATGTTTTGTGATTTTTTGATAAAAAAGAAAATAATTTGATGGGTTAGTAAAATAAATAAATGAAATAATATAAATATAAAAGAATTAGAGAAAAGCAAACAAGGCATGCAATGTGGGGGTGCAATCATCATAAATCTCTAGGCCCGAATCTTCGAAAGTTTCATGCTCTAACTATGGTGTTTTTTTTATTCTTGCATGGAACCTATGATTCAAACATCCATAACTGTTCTGTATAAACTCAAGCAAACGTTAGCATACCATAAAATGTGATTAAAATTAGAGATTCGAAATTTAAAATTTTACCAAACCGGTGTCGTCAAATGGGGGCGTGCTAGGCATGTGATGGATTGCTCTTGGGAATTTTAAGACTCTTGAGGACTTCAAGAGGATGGTTTGAGGCTTGATGTCAATTGAGAGACACTGGAACCTCGAGATATGACTTGCACCAATTCTTTGATTTCTGGAGCGCATTTTGAAGAGCTTTTAGAGAGCTTTTTGAAGAGCTTTTTGAGAGCTTTTTAGAGAGGATTTCCGTCCCTTTCAAGCTTGTATGGCTCTATATTTATAGAGGAGAATGAGGAGACAAGAAAGCATGGAAAGAATCTCCCTCATAATGTTGTGTTTTAAGAACATGATCAAGATTTGAAAAAAATCCCATATTTGATGATTTTATGCCATTTTCACATGTGAATGAACCTGGACATATTTGAAAAGTTATTGCACGAAATCAATTGACATAAACCAGCATAAAACTTTCTCAAAATGGATTCACATCAAAATTTACATTATTTCTATTATTTATTTATTTAATTCTGAATTTTAATGAATAAAATATCAAAATAAATAGAATAAATAGTAGAAAAATGTATGGGTGGGCTTAGAGGTCGTGGACCATGTTATGAATGAGTTTCAAACTTTAAACGATAGGCCAATTTGGAAAAAATCCAAGTTTGGTCAATAATTGCTTCATGCATTTTTTCAAAAATTGTCCAACTTTGACAATGCATAACTCCCTCAATTTTGACTCTTTGGAGGTGTTCTTGGACTTTTTAGAAAGCTTGAGATGTCCTATAATCAACCCTTTGGGTATCATCGCATTTTGATATTCCATGCTCAGGTTAGAAGCTTTGACAAAAAATGTGTTTTTGTTGACTTTGAAAAATGACCTATAATGTAAAAATTCATAACTTCTTGTGAATGCATTTTTTGATCTTGGGGTATGAAGATGGATTGTAGGAAATTGCATCCTCTTAAAAATTATCTTTGGATGGGTCATTTCTAATAAATTATGAGAAAGTTATGCTTGGTCAAAATTTGAGTTGACTTTTCCTACAAAACCCTAATTTAGCAACTTTTGAGTTTTGATGAATTTTGAGCAATCCTTGATGAATCATGATCAATCCTTGATCAAATGATGAAATATCCTTCAAAGTGAGAATGTTTACAAAAAATCTTGAACTTTGACTGTTTATAGGTCACAGTTGTCTTTTGCCCTAACACAGTCGATTTTTGGACCTTTGAGCAATTGACTGAGCAAACTTCCTCTGCAAGGCTTGAAATTTGACATGGACGATCTTGAGAACATATTAGTAAATTTGGGAGCACTTGAGGTCATTTGGGTTCAAGGATCTTGATGTAACATAAAACCCTAATTTGGGGTTGACTGCCTTAGGAGATAGCTTGTCTGACCAACTCTTGAGCAACCTTGAGCTACTTGGAGATTTTTCTTGTAATGTCTTGAGAAATATGAGAGGGAAAATTTTGGGGTACAATAGCTTCCCCTGTTCAATCTTCTTAAACCTGAGGATGTAGATTGACTTTCATTCCTTTCGTGATCTGAAGGTGAAAGATGATTGAACACTAGAGTGCCCAGAAATTTGCACTTGCATGAAGTGGTACCAACCTTGTGATGTCGGGAATGGGCTTACAGATGCCATTTGGAGGTTGCTGGTAGGAGGATGGGCTTAAAGATGCCATCTGCAGGAGTGTCGATCGCATAAGAGATTCCTTAGCGAGAACTTGCGTACTTGTTGTTGTGGAAGATTCCGCTGGGGAAGTCTGATCTTTGTTGAGATTTAGGAACTTGCATGTACTTCAGCTGAGAGAACATCTCTGCTGAGTTTTAAGAAATTGTCCGTAATTCAACTGGGGGAAATTTGTCGAGATTTAGAACCTTATCTATAATTCAACCGAGGATAATTCAATTGATATTTTAGAACCGGTCAGTACTTCGACTGAGGAGAATTGCCGAGATTTAGAACCTTATTTGTAATTCAACCGAGGATAATTCAGTTGAGATTTAAGAACCGGTCAGTACTTTGACTGGGTGAAACATCTTCATCGAGATCTAGGAACTGTCTGTACTTCAATGGAGGATAATTCAGTTGAGATTTAAGAACTCGTCCACACTTCGACGGAGGAAAATTGTCGAGATTTAGAACCTTATCTGTAATTCAACCGAGACTAATTCAGCTGAGATTTAAGAACCAGTCAGTACTTCGACTGGGTGAAACATCTTCATCGAGATCTAGGAACTGTCTGTACTTCAACGGGGGATAATTCTGTTGAGATTTAAGAACTCGTCCACACTTTGACGGAGGAAAATTGTCGAGATTTAGAACCTTATCTGTAAATCAACCGAGACTAATTCAGTTGAGATTTAAGAACCGGTCAGTACTTCGACTGGGTGAAACATCTTCATCGAGATCTAGGAATTGTCTGTACTTCAATGGAGAATAATTATGTTGAGATTTAAGAACTCGTCCGCACTTCGACGGAGGAAAATTATCGATATTTAGAACCTTATCTGTAATTCAATCGAGACTAATTCAGTTGAGATTTAAGAACCGGTCAGTACTTCGACTGGGTGAAACATCTTCATCAAGATCTAGGAACTGTTTGTACTTCAACGGAGGATAATTCTGTTGAGATTTAAGAACTCGTCCACACTTCGACTGAGGAAAATTGTCGAGATTTAGAACCTTATCTGTAATTCAACCGAGACTAATTCAGTTGAGATTTAAGAACCGGCAATACTTCGACTGGGTGAAACATCTTCATCGAGATCTAGGAACTGTCTGTACTTCAACGGAGGATAATTCTGTTGAGATTTAAGAACTCATACATACTTCGACAGAGGAACTTTGCCTAGATTTAGAACCTTATCTATAATTCAACCGAGGATAATTCCGTTGAGATTTAAGAACCGGTCAGTACTTCGACTGAGGGAAACATCTTCATCGAGATTTAAGACTTGTCTGTAATTCAACCGAGGATAATTCTGTGTAGATTTAAGAAATCGTCCATACTTCGACGGAGGAACTTTGCCGAGATTTAGAACCTTATCTGTAATTCAACCGAAGATAATTCCGTTGAGATTTAAGAACCAGTCAGTAGTTCGACTGAGGGAAACATCTTCATCGAGATTTAGGACTTGTCTGTAATTCAACCGAGGATAATTCTGTTGAGATTTAAGAACTCGTCCATACTTCGACGGAGGAAAATTGTCGAGATTGAGAACCTTATCTGTAATTCAACCGAGAATAATTCAATTGAGATTTAAGAGCCGGTCAGGTCTTCGATTGAGGGAAACATCTTCATCAAGATCTAGGACTGTCTGTTTACTTCAACAGAGAATAATTCTGTTGAGATTTAAGAACTCGTCCACACTTCGACGGAGGAAAATTGTCGAGATTGAGAACCTTATCTGTAATTCAACCGAGAATAATTCAGTTGATATTTAAGAGCCGGTCAGGTCTTCGACTGAGGGAAACATCTTCATCAAGATCTAGGACTGACTGTTTACTTCAACGGAGAATAATTCTGTTGAGATTTAAGAACTCGTCCACACTTTGACGGAGGAAAATTGTCGAGATTGAGAACCTTATCTGTAATTCAACCGAGAATAATTCAGCTGAAATTTAAGAACCGGTCAGGTCTTCGAGTGAGGGAAACATCTTCATCAAGATCTAGGACTGTGTGTTTACTTCAATGGAGAATAATTCGGTTGAGATTTAAGAACTCGTCCACACTTCGACGGAGGAAAATTGTCGAGATTGAGAAACTTATCTGTAATTCAACCGAGAATAATTCAGTTGAGATTTAAGAACCGGTCAGGTCTTCGACTGAGGGAAAGATCTTCATCAAGATCTAGGACTGTCTGTTCTTCAACGGGGTATAATTCTGTTGAGATTTAAGAACTCATCCACACTTCGACGGAGGAAAATTGTCGAGATTGAGAACCTTATCTGTAATTCAACCGAGAATAATTCAGTTGAGATTTAAGAACCGGTCAGGTCTTCGACTGAGGGAAACATCTTCATCAAGATCTAGGACTGTCTGTGTACTTCAACGGAGAATAATTATTTTGAGATTTAAGAACTCGTCCACACTTCGATGGAGGAAAATTATCAAGATTGAGAACCTTATCTGTAATTCAACCGAGAATAATTAAGTTGAGATTTAAGAACCGGTCAGGTCTTCGACTGAGGGAAATATCTTCGTCAAGATCTAGGACCGTCTGTTCTTCAACGGAGTATAATTTTGTTGAGATTTAAGAACTCGTCCACACTTCGACGGAGGAAAATTGTCGAGATTGAGAACCTTATCTGTAATTCAACCGAGAATAATTCAATTGAGATTTAAGAACTAGTCAGGTCTTCGACTGAGGGAAACATCTTCATCAAGATCTAGGACTGTCTGTTTACTTCAATGGAGAATAATTCTGTTGAGATTTAAGAACTCGTCCACACTTCGATGGAGGAAAATTGTCGAGATTGAGAACCTTATCTGTAATTCAACCGAGAATAATTCAGTTGAGATTTAAGAACCGGTCAGGTCTTCGACTGAGGGAAACATCTTCATCAAGATCTAGGACTATCTGTTCTTCAACGGAGTATAATTCTGTTGAGATTTAGAACTCGTCCACACTTCGACGGAGGAAAATTGTCGAGATTGAGAACCTTATCTGTAATTCAACCGAGAATAATTCAGTTGAGATTTAAGAACCGGTCAGGTCTTCGACTACTGAGAACTTAACTGCATCTTTCCTGAAAGGTAAAGGTCAGTCGTATGCAATGCATGATATATATCAAGCAATGATGTTCTCAAAGAAAATGAGTTAGTGTTGTATGATGCGTATATGCATGTATCATGATGTATGGAAATGTAATGTTTTTAGTTGGGGAAAATAAATCCCGGACAGCTGCTGAAGAGAAGAGTTGAATTCTTCATTTCCGCTGGAGATAGCGGACAACGATAATTGCGAGAATAAACCTGCAGGAGAGGATAACTCCGTTAGGGAATAAACTGATGAGGAGATTACTCTGTGGGGAAGAGATGCTCTGCTGGGGATTCCACCGATAAATTTCGTTGGGATGAATTACCGTTGCTGGTGGTACTGAACCAGTTGGGGATTGACTTCTTGTTTGTGAAGGGGAAGAACTCCGCTAGGGATGATCTTTCAATTGCGACTTCACTGGGGATAACCTTTCAGACTCTTATGGGGATAATCTTTGAGCTTTATTGGGGATAATCTTCCAAAGTCTACTGGGGATGCTTTCCGAACTCCGCTGGGGAAGCTTTTTCAGACTGCGCTGGGAAAAAATTTAGACTCCACTGGGGATATCTTGTATTCTACCGGGGAATATTCTTATACTCCGTTGGGGAATATTAAGACTGCCGGGGATATTAAGCCTTTTCAATACTGACGGTAGATAAACACTGCTTGGGGAGAATATTACCGATTCATTCACAGTTGTAAGTCTCAGCTGGGGAGAGTTATCCTTACTGTCTTACTCTGCGGGGAGTGAAAGTACTTTAGCCATAATGTTCAGCTAAATCTACCTTTGTACCTGGTGGATCGAGCAACTGTAAAGGTTGGACAATTCTTATTGCCCCATGTTTCTGATATTGCCAGTAATCGTCTTTTGTTTCGCATGTAAATTATTTATGAGCAGTAATTAATGTCAAGTGCATATATAAAAAATGAACATCTGACGTTCTTTGCAAAACAAAACAGAAAAAGGAAAAAACAATTTGAAATTTCTCTGAAAATGACTTGTATTGACTTTGAAGTTTGGCCTATAAATAGGCATTTTTGTACAAGAGGCTGACGTCCTAGTAAGAGAACGCCGCCGAATAATAGAATTTACACGATTTATGCAAAGCTAAACAAAACAACTATGTGAATAATCCCACTGGGTTCAAACTCTGCTATTTCCCTTATGTCCTCGAGCATCTCATCACTTTGCCACTTGGTTGAAGGTAGATCCTATTGAGTAGTGTCGTCCGAGCTTGATAGTTGATACCGGAGTCTGGTCGCAAGGTGATCTAATGAGACGTAGTGTTACGCTTTGATCCCTAATTTTTTCCTGGACCGCCCTTTCGGGTTTTCAGTTCACCGGGATACCCTTTTTTGCCCAAGTCGCCTTTTCAGGTTTTCGACTTGCTGGGTGTATAGATTTTTTTTATTTTCATCCCTTATTTTTGCCCGAACCCTTTTGGTTCACTGGGAAGCCGTTATTTTTTCCTAGGCCAGTCAACCTAGCGGGTCTTTGATTATGCGTAGTATCTTTTCACTATGTCTGCATTGACGGGGTGAGGAAGATCGTCACCATCCATGGTGGTTAGAATCATGGCTCCTCCTGAAAAAATGTTCTTAACCACAAATGGCCCTTCGTAAGTAGGGGCCCATTTTCCCCTGGGATCACCCTGTGGCAGTATGATGCGCTTGATAACCAGGTCCCCAACTTGATATTCTTTTCGTCTGACTTTCTTGTTAAATGCCTTGATCATCCATTTTTGGTACGTCTGACCATGATAAATAGCAGTGAGTCTCTTTTCGTCTATTAAGTTCAGCTGATCAAGTCGGGTCTGAATCCAGTCATCTTCGCTCAAACCTGCATCCTTCATAATCCGAAGAGAGGGTATCTGAACTTCAATGGGCAATACGGCCTCCATACCATATACCAAGGAATAGGGTGTTTCCCCTGTTGACGTCCGTGCTGAGGTACGGTACCCATGTAAAGAAAATGGTAACATCTCGTGCCAATCTTTGTACGTCACCGTCATCTTCTACACAATCTTTTTAATGTTCTTATTAGCCGCTTCTACAGCCCTATTCATCTTCGGTCGATAGGGAGAAGAGTTGTGATGATGTATCTTGAACTGCTTGCAGAGCTCAGTGATCATTTTATTGTTGAGATTCGTACCATTGTCCGTAATGATCCTCTCAGGTACACCATATCAACAGATCAGATTGTGCCGAATGAACCTTGCCACGACGTTCTTGGTTACAGTAGCAAAGGAAGCTGCTTCAACCCACTTTGTAAAGTAATCAATCGCTACCAGGATGAAACGATGCCCGTTAGATGTCGTAGGTCTGATCTCACCGATCATATCAATGCCCCACATCGCAAAAGGCCACGGAGCTATCAAGACATTTAGAGGTACTTGAGGTATGTGCACCTTATCAGCATAGACTTGGCACTTGTGACAGGTCCAAGAATGCTGATAACAGTCGGCTTCCATTGTGGACCAATAGTATCCTGCCCGAAGGATTTTCTTTGCCATGGTATGTCCACTGGAATGAGTTCCGAAAGTACCTTCATGTAACTCCGCCATGATCCTTTCTGCTTCATTCTTATCCACACAACACAGTAAGGTTGAATCATGGTTACGCTTGTAAAGGATGCCATTGCTGATGAAGAACTTTTCCGCGAACCTTATCAGAAACTTCTTATCATTAACAAAGGCACCCTCGGGGTACTCCTGAGCCTCGAGATACCTCTTGACTTCTTGAAACCAGGGTTTATCTGCTACCTCTTCAGTCTCAATGTCGCAGCAATATGCAGGTTCGTCCAATCTTTCAATGATAATCCGGGGAGCCTCGTTATCCCAATTGACTTTGAACATAGAAGACATCGTAGCTAGCGCGTCCGCCAACTGATTCTCCTCTCTAGGGAAGTTTTCAAAGGTTATCTCCTCGAAGTGTGGAAGCAACGTCAACATATACTCCTTGTAAGGAATAAGATTAGGGTGTTTCATATCCCACTCGCCTTTGATCTGACTGATCATGAGAGTGGAATCTCCGAAGACACTCAAGAACTTAATCCTTAAGTCGATTGCAGCTCAAAGACCCATGATGCACGCCTCATACTCCGCCATATTATTGGTGCAATTGAAACATAATCGGGTGGTGAATGGAGTATGAGAGCCTTTAGGAGATATGATCACGGCGCCAATGCCATTACCCAAAGCGTTTGAAGCTCCATCAAAGTACATAGACCATCAGGATCCTTCATCAGGTCCTTAATCTGGTCCAGGTGTTTCACAATCAGTTACTATCATGATACTCTCATCCGGAAATTCAAAGTTCATAGATTGGTAATCATCCACTGCCTGATGTGCCAAATGATCTGCCAACACACTTCCCTTGATTTCCTTTTGGGTCGTATACTGGATGTCATACTCAGTCAAAATCATCTGCCATCTTCCTATTCTTCCGGACAAGGTAGGCTTTTCGAATATATACTTGATTGGATCCATCTTTGATATCAATAGAGTAGTGTGGGTCAGCATATACTGTATCAGTCGACGAGCAGCCCATGCCAAAGCGCAGCAAGTTTTCTCAAGCAATGAGTATCGGGTCTCGCAGTCGGTAAACTTTTTGCTAAGGTAATAAATAGCATGCTCTTTTCAGCCAGACTCGTCATGCTGACCCATCACACACCCCATCGAGTTGTCGAGTACTGTCAAGTATAAGGTCAAAGGCCTCCCTTCAACCGGAGGCATCCGAATGGGTGGCTCTTGGAGATACTCTTTGATCCTTTCGAAAGCGGCCTGACATTCATCATTCCATCTTACCACTTGATCTTTCTTCAATAACTTGAAGATTGGCTCATAAGTAGCAGTCAGGTGCGATATGAATCGAGAAATGTAGTCAGGCGTCCCAGAAATCCTCTGACTTCTTTCTCTGTTCTGGGGGCTGGCATTTCCTGTATAGCCTTAACCTTTGCAGGATCCACTTGAATACCTTTATCGCTTACGACGAAACCCAGCAGCTTACCAGATCTCACCCCGAAGGTGCACTTGTTCGGGTTTAACCTTAGCTTGTACAACTTCAACCTGTCAAATAACTTTTGAAGGTGGTCCAAATGTTCTTCTTCAGTTTGAGATCTTGCAATCATGTCATCGAAGTTTACCTCAATCTCATGATGGATTATGTCATGAAACAAAGCAACCATGGCACGCTGATACGTTGCCCCAGCATTCTTCAATCCAAAGGGCATGACCTTGTAGCAAAAGGTACCCCATTGAGTAACGAAGGTTGTCTTCTCCATGTCTTCGGGAGGCATTTTAATCTTATTATAACCGGAGAAACCATCCATAAAGGAGAATACCTTATGCCGAGCAGTGTTGTCAACCAGAACATCGATATGAGGTAGAGGGAAATCATCCTTGGGACTCGCCCTGTTCATATCCCTGTAGTCAACACACATTCGAACCTTACCATCCTTCTTCGGCACAGAAACCACGTTGGCCACCCATTGTGGGTAAGAAGTAACTGCTAGAAAACCGGCGTCAAACTGTTTCATAACTTCAGCCTTGATTTTCTCATACATATCCGGACGCATTCGGCGGACCTTCTGTTTTTCTAGAGGACAATCTTCCTTGGTAGGAAGGCGATGAACCAAAATATCGGTATCTAATCCAGGCATATCTTCATAAGACCAGGCAAAGATCTCAACATAGTCACGCGGCATCTGAACCAACCATTGCTTAACACTAGCTTCCAGATTTGCATCGATCTTGACCTCTTTCTTGTCTACCTCTGTACCCAGATTTACTATTTCCACTGGCTCTTCATGCGGCTGAATAACCCTCTCTTCCAGAAGTAACAGTCTAGCAAGTTCACCAGGCACTTCACAATCATCTTCACCTTCGTCTTCGGCTAAGTTGATCGGACTTTCAAAGTCATAACTGGCAGTAGCAGAGTCGTTACCAGTGAGATCCAGAGTGGACGTAGACCTGTATATGTGAGTGTGTGTAAAATAGCTGTTTTGCAATGTAATAAAAGAAAAACAAGGAGCGCAAAATTTGAAATACAAGAAAACATCTAATGCTTTTATTAATGATATATGTAGATGACACACATAAATCCCTCACAAATGAAGCCACGGTGCCCCGGCTAAGACACCGGGCCGTAAAGTTTTAAAAATTGTCTATTACAAATTCAAAACAAAAGTCTCATTACGGGGTGGTAACTGAAACAGGCATAGAATCCGTCGCTGTCCATTTCCTTAATCCACCATCGGCAGTTGGGTATATCCAGCTGTCAATATCAAACTCTTCATCATCGTCATCCCTGATAGCATTCACCCTTGCGTCTTGTTTAGGCTTTTCTGGTGCTCTGAACTCGATCTCCTTAGCATCAATCAGGCCTTGTACCTTATTCTTCAAAACCCAACAATCATCTGTATCATGCCCCGGGCTATCAGAGTGAAAGGCACAACGGGCATTAGGGTTGTACTTCGGTGATGTTGTATTTGGATTCTTCGGGGCCTCCCTTGGAATCACTAGACTGGTCTTTAATAACTGCGGAAGAATCTGGGATAAAGTCATGTTGAGCTGAGTGAATTGTCTTCGAGGTCTCTCGGCCCTTGACTGATTATTATGCTGAGGAGTAACAATAGGTCTTGAAATAACCACCGCATTAACAGCTTGGCGGCGTTCAGGTCTATTCTGGCTTTTTGAACTGTAAACAGCACTGGACTCCTTCTTAAAAAGCTTCTTCTTGGTGCCTGATGAGGTACCCTTCTGTATCTTCCCGGATTTGATACCAGCCCAATCCTTTCCCCGGTCATAATCAGCTTTGTAAACACGGACGATGAACTTCCAATGAGATGGTTGAAATACGGACCAAACAAGGTCCCCAAAAACATATCCACTAGCTCCCTATCAGCCAAGGGTGGTTGCACTCTTCCAGCAAGGTCCCTCCACTTTTGAGCATAATCTTTGAAACCTTCGCCTGCACCCATTGACATACCCTGGAGTTGGGTACGCGTGGGGGCGAGGTCGGCATTGTATTGGTACTTCCTGTAGAAAGCAGTGGCCAAATCTTCCCAACTACGAATACTAGCTCCTTCCAGCTGGTAAAACCATTCAAGTTGAGTCCCTGAGAGACTGTCTTGAAAGAAGTGGATCCAGAGATTCTTGCCAGCGGTGTATGGCTGAATCTTCCTTACATACGACTGGAGGTGCAGTTTCGGACAAGAAACCCCGTCGTACTTAGCAAAGGCTGGTGCTTTGAACTTGTGGGGAATCATCACCCCAGATGACAGACCTGAATCACCAAAGTCCAGACCAGGCACTTTTTGAACTTCCATTGCGCTCAACCGGTCATCCAATTGCTTATATTTATCCTCAGCAGGAGGATACTGGTCTTCGTCAATTTCTGTCTCGTTGTCTGAAATCACAGGGCTAGGAACCCTCATTTCTTCCTGATTATCTCCGGCTCCAGATGAGTGGGTCAGATCAACCTCTTCTCGCAAATCATTTCCGAATCTGCGACCCATATTAAATAAGACCGTCTTCTTCTTCTTCTTCTTCTTCTTCTTCTTCTTCTCTTTCAGGATAAGGGCCTTCAGATCTTGCTGACCCTTAGCCAGGTTCATGAACAACTCCTGGAATTGGGCATTTTGAGCCTGTAGAGCCTTGATTGCATAATCAGTTGATGGTTCAGAAGACATGATAAGTGCTGAAATAAACAGAGAAGAAGATAAGAGACCTGTAAGGGTACCTCTTATGAGGTGCATGGGAATGATATGCGCATGATATGATTTCAAAGACTTTTAGGGGTTCAAATTCGTAAACAAAAAATGAAACACACTTTTATTAGATAAACTTGGAATTCAAGTGTTGACAAATGCCTTTAAGGCGTTACAAGAAAGGAAATACTGAAAAGTAAACCAAAACTAGAAATAATCAAAAGACAATCAATGCTCCCATGGTCGCTTCTTGTCGGTGCGGACATAATCATTGAGGATTCGCTCGTTCTCCAACTGCCTTGTCAACTTCTGGATCTTCTATTCTTGCTCGTGATACTTTTCTCGGTAAGTATCCCGTTCCTCCCTCAGCTGCATCCAGGACCTCTTCAATGCCCCAATGTCCGTAGGCATTTAAGGGTGTAGGATGGTAGGAGGAACCCCTTCTTCATCAGCAACCTCAAGAGTTATAGGCAAGACGACTTCATAGGGCATTCCCAGATTTTGGGCACGGGTACGAACCCATCATAGATATGGTTCCATTGGTAGAGAAGTCTTCGCACCCAGCTCGTGTGGATCAGGCCTGTGTACCCTATCCCAAGCTCTTATGAATCTGCGGCGTTGCTCGTCACTATCTCCTTGGAAATCAAAGACAATACTAGGCATTAGCAACTCATGAGATCCTTCCCTTCTAGCTCTCCCAAACTGGCGTAAGGCCAAGCACGGATTATAAGTGATTCCTCCATTGGTTCCTATCAGTGGAACGTTGGGGTATTCCCCACAGCGATCAATAATAGCCACATCTTCCATACCCTTAATAGTCCAAATGATGTCATTATGAGAGAGAGACATAATCCTGTAGGCCCAGCCCATGCCTTCTTTGTTCTTCAAAACTGATTTGGGGAGGTGAGAAATAAACCACCTCGCCAGCAATGGAGCACATGACATCAGGGTTCCCCTTTTCTGAGCAGTACGAGCATAAAGAGAATGAAGAATGTCACCCAAAAGGGTGGGCACAGGATTACCAGAGATGAAGATTTTTACCGCATTCACGTCAACAAAGGAATCAGAGTTAGGAAACAACACCAAACCATATATCAAAAGAGCCAAAATGTCTTCAAATGCCTAGAAGTCTAGACTGTCCCAAAACTGATTAGCCTTACCAACCAAAAATTTAGTCAAGAAGCCCTTTGCTCCACTACGAGTTTCCCAGTTTGACATTACCTCAGCCTTTGTCAGATGGAGGGCTGAAGCAATCTCTTCTGGCCTAATGGTCTTCTCCCAACCTGTAAATGGGGTCTGCTCTAGAATGGGGATACCCAGTAGATCAGAGAACTCTTCCAAGGTAGGGACCAACTGGTAGTCTGGAAAAGTAAAGCAATGGTACAGTGGATCAAAGAACTGGACTAAGACTCTCATCATTTGTTCATACATCTTGGAGGTGACCAAACCAAGAAGGTGCCCATGTCTTCTGATGAAGGAGGTAGTATCTGGCATCTTTGCAACCAATTATTTAAGCAGAGTGGGAACCTGGACAAAATTGATCCGAATGGTGTTTCTACGCATGGGTGCCATGACCTACAAAATAGAACAAAGATGAATCCCTCCTGTCTTTGAAATAGGTTAGTCCAATGCAAGATGCATGCAATGTCATTATGTCATGATAGAAAACACACCACAAGTATCCACAAATAGCAAACATGGTAAAGTCACACAGAGAGCCCTTAGATTTCAGGCTAGCAAGGAGCTTAGGTACTACCCTCTTTCAGTTTAGTTGGTTTAAACCTATCCTAAAAATAGTAACTGGGTTCTAGAGGATCTCAATATCACTGAATACCCTCGATCGGTTATAATTCCAGTTTAGCAACCTTTTCTTGCGGTCAGAATCATCGCGAGAGTTTAGTCTCAATGAGTGTAGCATACTGGTACTGTTCTATGGCCAAGTTGGTCAATTTAAAGGTTCTAAGGTCAGTTGGTGCTTAATGACCCCTTAGCAGACCCATATTCTCCTCGTTACGCCACAAGGGATATCGGTACATACTAAAGTGCCACACCAACATAGCTACTGCTTCAACCGTATCGGTCTACGCCGTACAGTTCCCTCACAGTTTATTGCTACTTACCTAAAGGGTATCCCCAGATCCGGGTTAGGATCTATAGTAACTCTGATTCAAGCCCACAAAGATAAATCATACAAAGCAAGCAATTGAAAACATTATGAATTATTCCTAAGGTACACCCCACTTATAAAATTTCCTCAGCAGAGTCGCCAGTTCTGTGATACGGTGGGAAAGAACTGACTATTTTTTGGCGTGCTGGTTTGTGTTTTGCATTTGTGTTCACAAAATGTTGCGGTAAGCAAGAGTCGCCACTGACTTTTATTTTATCCAACAAGGAAAGGAATAAAGCACAAAAAAATTCCTTTTTCGAGATATTTCTCGGGTTCGGGGGGTAGATTATAGAAAGGGAAGGTATTAGCACCCTTTCTATCCGTGGTTATCCACGGGCTCTTAGGTACTTGCTCAATTGTTTTCAAAATTTTTTTCTTTGTGCTTGTGGGTTTGAAAAAGTTTTTGTTTTAACTTCGATTTAACTCTTGCTTCTGTCCTCAAGAGTGTAATGAAGTGTTTTTGAAAACTTTGTTTGAAAAGGAGTGTAAGTGTGAAAGATTTGTTTTGTTTTGGATGAGCAAGTATCTAAGAACTATCTACCTACTCGAAAAAGGAATCGTTCTATGCTAATTTCCTTTAGACAATGCTATCCCACTATTAGTGAGTAGGTAGCACCATCGTTGGAGTTTAAGGGTCAATTCGAATGAGGGAAATACGATCACCAAAGCAATGTTAGGACGCCTTAGCGGTAACCCTAATGTCTTAGATCATTTATTTGAGGCAACAATATCCGAGACAACCGTTTCGAGGCGACTATGATCTTTTAGACAAGAGGACGACCTCTAAAACGACCTATACTTAATGACCGTGTACGAAGGCAACCAAGTGGGGTGTACCCTAGGAGTGCGCATGTGCGAGTGTGTTGATTTCAGTTATTTTTATCTTTGTACATGTTAAGGGTGATCTAATTTGATTTTAAGATTAACATTCAGTCTTGTCATGCAAACCCTATTATCAAACATCTAGCAGTTATAATTTGCAAAGTTTAAAATGCGGAATTTAAACTAAATTATTACAAGGCGTCAGGTATTTACATCGCCAAAAGAAACCCTTTGAAATTTAAAAGCGGAAAAATAAATAAGTGCCCTATTAAAACTATTACATCCCATGAGCAGTTACATTAAATATCGTAAAAAAATAAATAAAAGCGGTAAAGGTAAATAAACGTCCTAATTAAATTATTAGAAACTGTGAGCAGATACAATATTTGGGTAAAATAATAATAAAGCGCGCGATTAAAAATTAGATCGGCGAGAAATTAGGGTTTTGACCCTTCTATCCTAATTAAAAAAAGAAAATGTTTTTTTGTTGTTTTTAATATTTTTTTAAGAAAAGAAATTAGATTTTTTAAATTAAATGCAAAATTGATTGGTTATTAAATTAATTAATGAAAATAATTAAATGACATATTTTTGGATTTTTGTTATTTTAGGAAAGAAATAAAATAATTAAATTAGTAATAAAACCTATTTATTCTAATTAATTTTAATTATGTAAAAAGAAATTAAAGTTGTCTAATAATTAATAACCTAATTAAATTAATTACTTTTTTTAATAAAAATAAATATCTTGAATTTAATTGGATAGAAAAATGTTTTGTGATTTTTTGATAAAAAAGAAAATAATTTGATGGGTTAGTAAAATAAGTAAATGAAATAATATAAATATAAAAGAATTAGAGAAAAGCAAACAGGGCCTGCAATGTGGGGGTACAATCATCATAAATCTCTAAGCCCGGATCTTTGAAAGCTTCATGCTCTAACTATGGTGTTTTTTTTTATTCTTGCGTGGAACCTATGATTCAAACATCCATAACTGTTCTATATAAACTCAAGCAAACGTTAGCATACCATAAAATGTGATTAAAATTAGAGATTCGAAATTTAAAATTTTACCAAACCGGTGTCGTCAAATGGGGGCGTGCTAGGCGTGTGATGGATTGCTCTTGGGCCTTTTAAGACTCTTGAGGACTTTAAGAGGATGATTTGAGGCTTGATGTCAATTGAGAGAGACCAGAACCTCGAGATATGACTTGCACCAATTCTTTAGTTTCTTGAGCGCTTTTTGAAGAGCTTTTTGAGAGCTTTTTAGAGAGGATTTTCGTCCCTTTCAAGCTTGTATGGCTCTATATTTGTAGAGGAGAATGAGGAGACAAGAAAGCATGGAAATAATCTCCCTCATAATGTTGTGTTTTAAGACCATGATCAAGATTTGAAAAAAATGCCATATTTAATGATTTTATGTCATTTTCACATGTGAATGAACCTGAACATATTTGAAAAGTTATTGCACGAAATCAATTGACATAAACCAGCATAAAACGTTCCCCAAATGGATTCAAATCAAAATTTACATTATTTCTATTATTTATTTATTTAATTCTGAATTTTAATGAATACAATATCAAAAATAAATAGCATAAATAGTAGAAAAATGTATGGGTGGGATTATAGGTCATGGACCATGTTAGGAATGAGTTTCAAACTTGAAACGATAGGCCCATTTGGAAAAAAATCCAAGTTTGGTCAATATTTGCTTCATGCATTTTTTCAAAAATTGTCCAACTTCGGCAATGCATAACTCCCTCAATTTTGACTCTTTGGAGGTGTTCTTGGACTTTTTAGAAAAAGCTTGAGATGTCATATAATCAAACCTTTTGGTATCATCTCATTTTGATATTCCATTCTCAGGTTAGAAGCTTTGACAAAAAAGGTGTTTTTGTTGACTTTCAAAAATGACCTATAATGTCAAAATTCATAACTTCTTGTGAGTGCATTTTTTGATCTTGGGGTATGATATTTGGATGGGTCATTTATCATAAAGTATTAGAAAGTTATGCTTGGTCAAAGTTGAGTTGACTTTTCCTACAAAACCCTAATTTAGCAACTTTTGAGTTTTGATGAATTTTGAGCAATCCTTGATGAATCATGATCAAACCTTGATCAAATGATGAAATATACTTCAAAGTGATAATGTTAACAAAACAATATTGAAGTTTGACTGTTTATAGGTCACAGTTGACTTTTTCCCTAGCATAGTCGATTTTTGGACCTTTGAGCAATTGACTGAGCAAACTTCCTCTGCAAGGCTTGAAATTTGACATGAATGATCTTGAGAACATATTAGGACATTGAGGAGAACTTGAGGTCATTTGGGTTCAAGGATATTAATGCAACACAAACCCCTAATTTGGGGTTGACTGCCTTAGGAGATAGCTTGTCTGACCAACTCTTGAGCAACCTTGAGCTACTTGGAGATTTTTCTTGTAATGTCTTGAGAAACATGAGAGGGCAAATTTTTGGGTACAACACTAAACAAGGTGGATAGCAAGACTTTGAGGCACAAAAATTCCATCCCTCTTGAGCCTTACCTAAAATGGGTACGAACTCGTGCTCAAATTCTTATGATGCCTTACCCCTCCATTCTCCCGATAATCATTGAGCCTGTCAAGGGGGGAGATGTTCCATACACTATCCTACATCCTGACATGCCCACATCTCTTGAAGACCTACAAAGGGATTGGATACAACTAAAAGGAGAGAGAGATACTTTCGAAGCCCAATTCTACACAAGCGAGAAGAAGGTTTTGGAACTCACTAGGCTACTTCATGAGGAGCAGACTCTAAATGCCTACATTGCACCAAAGAGGATGCACACTACCTTTTTATCTTAGAGTTTTGTATTATTTTGTCCAAGGGGCATTGATGTACTCAAACTTTATCTTATTAATATAACGTGTGTTTCTTTTTGTCTAAAACAAATTTGAATCTTTGAAATCCTTGAAAACATTGCATATGCACATATCATTCATCATAACATAAACAGGTCTTTTTCAACAAGTCTCCTCATCTCTCTAATGTTTATTTCAGTAAGATGGATCTCGAACAAACAGTGAAAAATCTCCAAGCTCATAATACGCAACTTCAACAGTTGCTCATGACCCTAGCCAAAGGGCAAGAAGAGTTAAAGACTCTGCTGGCTGAAGAGAGGAAAAAGAAAACAAAGAAAGTAACTGGAGTCTTAAACATGGGGAGAAGATTTCAAGGGCAGACAAGAAGGACTTTGAATTTTGCAACAACATCCGGTGAAGGAGAAGGGAAAGGCAAGGAAATAGTTGTCCCGTCAGAATCAGAAGAAGAGGAGGAAGAAGAGGAAGACTACTCTGAGGAACAGTATCCTCCAGCTGATGACAAGTACAGACATCTCGAAGAGCGTTTGAGCGCGATGGAAATACAAAAGGTGTCGGGCTTAGACTTTGAGGAATTGGGACTAGTGTTGGGAATTGTGATTCCTCTGAAATTCAAAGTGCCTATATTTTCCAAATATGATGGAGTGTCGTGCCCTAAAATGCATCTCCGATCATATGTGAGAAAAATCCAACCCCATACCGCTGATAAAGACTTATGGGTGAAATTTTTCCAAGACAGTCTGTCTAGAACACAACTCGACTGGTTTTACCAACTAGAAAGAGCCAATATCCATAATTGGGAAGATCTTGCCGCAGCTTTCTACAAGAAATATCAATATAATGCTGATTTGGCGCCTACCCGTACTCAACTCCAGAGTATGGCCATGGCTTCCAATGAAGGTTTCAAGGATTACGCACAAAAATGGAGAGATTTAGCTGGAAGAGTTCAACCCCTTCTGTCTGAAAGGGAATTGGTGGACATGTTTTTAGGCACCTTATCTGGCCCCTTCTTCAACCATTTGATCGGAAGTTCATCTGCAGGCTTTACTGAACTAATATTAACCGGAGAAAGGGTGGAAGCTGGCATAAAAAGTGGAAAGATTCAGAAGGATTCATCTTCTTCTACAGCTGTAAGGAAGCCTTTCATCGGGAAGAAAGAGGTAGCTGTTGTATATCCGTAAAGGAACCATGATAGGGCCGAACGCCAACCAATGGTGGGGGCTGTTATGATTCCTAAGCCTACATCTGATCAACAAAGAAGTAATCAACCAAGGGTGGAAAGACCAGTCAGGAAATTCACCATAATTAACATGACTCTTGTGACGCGGTGGGAGAACTAACTTGAGGTTTTGCGTTTTTGTTCGCAAATGGTTTGGTTTAGCAAGAGTCGCCACCAACTTTTTATTTATCCAAAGGAAAGGTCAAAAAGCACAGGAAAGACCTTTGAGATGTTTTCTTGGGTTCGGGGGGTAGATTATGAAAAGGGAAGGTGCTAGCACCCTTTTCATCCATGGTTTTCCATGGGCTATTAGTTACTTGTTTTAGATCACTTGCTTTTGCTTTTCAATTGTTCGAAATGGTGCTTTGTGTGTGGTTTTGAAAGTATTTTGAAAAGAGGCCATCGTTGTGGCAACCTTTGTAATGATTCTTGTTTGAATGTATACAAAGGTGTTTTGTCTTTTGAAAAATGTTTCAATGTTGGAAAGTTTGTTTTGGGAAATATTTTGAAATTATGTTGTGATGTGTTTTTGAAAATAGCAAGGATGTTTGCAAGTTTGATCAAGTAACTAGGAGCATCTACCTACCTACTCAAAAGTCTTTCCTACACATTTTTAACCCTTTGACATTGTTGTTTTACCATTGCATTTGGTAAACAACCTTGTGTTTGGATGTTAAACGGGACAGGCGCGGGTCACCGTATTGACCATGATAGCAATAGTGCTAAGTATCTTAGCAAGTTTTTGTTTGAGGGACTAGATCATTTTGTATAGGCAACCAAGATAGCGTCATCGAGGGACTATGTTCTTTTGTTTTTTGTTTTTTTTTTGTTTTTCCAAGATACTTAACATGCATACCATGGCCATTTTAAAGACAACAAGTGGATGAAACCCTAGGGGTGCTTGTGTGCATTGTGTTGTCAATTTTTCATGCATTTTGTCTTGTATTAGGTCTAGCTATTTATTGATTTTGGATTTTTGCATACAAACCCTAATCTTGCTATCATGGCATATTTGAAAGCATAAAGTGCGTAAAAATAAATCTACCACTATTACAACATTGATATGGGGAGGGGGATACAAATTTGAATAGGGGATTATTTGCAAGAAATTAAAACCCTAAGATTATTACAGCCAAATTGAATTCTTTGTTCAAATAATAAATAAGCAAATATTTAAATGGACAATTAAATAAATATGCAATATATTATAAATATGCAAAAAAATGTTTTTGTATTATTTTTATGTATGTAAATATAAAATATTTAATGTGTTAAAAATAATAAAATAAAAGATTATTTTTATTAAGGGTGGAAACCCTAATTTGTTTTAAGAATATATATATATATATATATATATATATATATATATATATATATATATATATATATATATATATATATATATATATATATATATATATATATATATATATATATATATATATATATATATATATATATATATATATATATATATATATATATATATATATATATATATATATATATATATATATATATATATATATATATATATATATATATATATATATATATATTAAGTATTATTTATTTGTGTATAATAAAATAAATACAAATGTTAAAAAATAAAAATAATGTGAGAAAATATTATTTAAGTATATGTAAATACTAAAAATAAAAATATAATGTTTTTTTATATTATTTACAAGTTTTTATTAATGAAAATAAAAGTATATTATAAAAGTAATTATTTCTATACTAGAAAAAATAATAAAAATAATAAAATAAAATATGAAAATTTATGAAAATATTTTTAGTAATTTTTAATATTTAGAAAAATAAAATAAAGTCAGAAATTAAAAAAGAAATGAAAAATATACAAAATAAAATCAATAGGGCCAAGAGGGTGTGAGAAGCAAGTCAGGGGGTGTCAAAAGTGAGAAATAGCCAGGCCCAGCCCAACTGGCCTTCATCTTTAACCTTGTGACAAAAATGCGCGCCTGTATGTTCAAACTGGGAAATCCTGCATACGTGCTCTAAAGCAAAAACTTGCAACATGAAAGTTATAGAGCATGATCATACGATTCTAACCATATAAAAAACTTAATCTAACTCTCAAAGACCAGAGAAAATTTCTCTGGCCCTAATTTCTAACCTAACTTTTTCAGAAAGTTCATCAATCAAATTCTCCCAACACAGTTAACTTAAATGAAATCTATGCATATGTACATTTTAAGGACAATGAGTACTACATTTTTTATTCACAAACCTAAGCCTAATGATTCCTAAATAGAGAGATAGAAAGTTGGAAAATACCTGCTTCAGTTGAACTCGAGTATGGCAATGTAGGGGTTTTCAGTGAGGCCTGAGATGCTTGGGAGCTTGCTTGAACTTCCTTTGACCTTCCCCAATGCTTAGTTTTCTTTGAACTTGCTTGGATAAGCTTGTAGAAGTCAACCTGCACAAACAAAATTCAGAAATGGTGAAGTGTGTAAATGGAGTTACAGTCACTGGCCAATGGTTGGGAGAGCTTAGGTGGGTTGTATGGAGTGTGTTGGAAGAGGTTTGGGACAAAACACACAAGTGGTTTGTGAGATGGAGGTGAAACTGCAAAAGCTTCCCTGTTTTGCAAGTTTTTGGTGTTTTGATGTTCAAGGGTGTTTGAGGACTGGCTATCTCGTGTTTCTGGCTCAATGTGATATGCAAAAGTTGTTTGGAATGGTTACAAGAGTTGGTTTTATCAGATATATGAGTTATGTGATTTTTGGCAAGTTGACTTGTTTTTTTAAGAAAAGTGTGAAGTGACCAAGGGCATGCCTGTACAGGCTAGCTTCAAGCATGCACAAAGTTTTTGTACCTTTGCCTAAGTTTATGGAGCTTGTTTGCTGCAAAGAGATGGGTTCAAGGCTCAAGGGAAACAAGTTGACATAAAGCCACCTTTATCAAAATGGCATTGTTAGCTTCTTTCCATTTTTGGATTAATCCTTTGTGTAATCTTCCATTGATCAAAATAATGCATTAATCCATTGAGTTTGCATTCAATTTTTGAGTGTGGAAGGGTTTTAAGGGCCTGTATACAAGTACAAGCAAAGTTGGACAGATTTTGCAACTTGTGTCAACATGAAAATGCCACGGATCAAAGTGATAATTTCTCAAATTCAAACCTTCGATTCTCCATAACCACAAATGATCTTGGAGAGTTCTTGGACATTTTATAAAGCTTGTAACATTCTCTACAATAAATCTTTGAAATTCATTTTGAGATTCCACTTGGAACTATGTGAAAAATTGCCAAGAAGATAGGTCAAAATCCTGCCTAAAATAGGGCAAAATTTCACTAAGTTAGAAAGTTTTTGGACCCTTGTTCATAAACTCATAACTTGAGATCCAAGTATCTTTTGGGAAAACTTTGTGAATAAAAGTTGTATATTTTGTGGAGGACTACAACTTTCATGTTGAAAGTTTTCTTTGAATCCAATTGCATCATGGAGAAAATGTTGGGCAAAGTTGAAAAAAAAAAATTTCATAACTTAGAAAATTTCTAAGTTATGAATTTTTTCAATCTTAAACCCTAATTTGAAAAATTAGGTTTCTTGATGAACAAGTTTCATGTTTTGACACATCTTGATTAAAAATGATCCTTGGCACTTGATTTTGACCAAAACGTCAAAGTTTGACTTTTCAGTGTACAGTTGATTTTTAATTAGTTGACTGGAAAATTCATTTGTCAATCCAATGCATTTGAGATCTTTTGAACCTTGTGATTAGGTAAAGATGATTCCATTGAGTCCTTGAATCCATTCTTGAACCCAATTTGCCATTGTCTAGGTTAAAAATCAGAAATTTCCCTTCTGCAGTCAAAACCCTAAAAATGACCATTTTGCCCTTTTGATGATCTGATCAAATTTCTTGAGGAGTTGTGGTCCAAACATGATCAAATGGTTCATATGAGTCTATAATGTTGATGTGGATTAAAAATTATGAGTTTTGACTGTAAATTGGCCACAATTGACTTTTTCCTCAATACAGCTGATTTCTAGGTCAACTATCCAATTGACTGGGCAAAAATTTGATTCAAAGCTTGAAAATTGGTATGGGACATCTTGTAATTCCAATATGAAGTATGAAAGTCACTTTGAGCATTGGAAGTCCAAAAATACCTGTGCAAACTCAAACCCTAATTTCAGGTCAACAATGCAAGGAGATGTCTTGAGCAGTGCAAACCCTAGCTTGGTGTTGAGTTCAATGAGTCTTGTAAGGGGAAATCTTGATAAAATGAGAGGGAAAATTTTGGGGTACAACAAATCTGTCTCAAGTATTACCGCATCTTCAGAGATCCAATTTGGAAACCTTGAAAGAAGCCCCGAAAAACCCCATTACAACGTCCCCTCATTTTCATCCCAATGCCCATTGCGCATATCACTCTGAAAGTCCTAGTCACGATACTAATAACTGTTGGGCCTTGAAGAACAAAATACAAGACCTCATTGAAGCAAAAGAGATTTAGTTTGATGCGCCGAGAAGTCAAATGTCATTTATGCTCCTATGCCTAGACATGGTTACAATACCAATGCTATTGAAGAAGATTTGTTTGTTACCACAGTTAATGAAATCATGACTCCACTTCCAACCATTAAGATAAACTTGTTGAAAGCCGGTGTGTTCCCGGGCTGTAATGAAGTTTGCCTTCTCTGCTTGTCCTCACCAACAAATTGCTCTTTGTTGAAATCATACATTCAGCGCCTGATAGATAACAAAGATATTTTGTTTGAAAGTACTCCTGTTTCACCTATTCCTGTTGGAGATGTTTCAATCATTATCATTTCTGCCAATTTTTCTAGGGTCTCCACCAAAAGACCCGTTAGAATTACATCAATTTCGAAAGCAGCTCCTATAATAATCACAATTCCTAGGCCAGTCCCATATAAATCAGACAAGACCGTGTCGTGGAATTATGGAGGGGACATTTACCACCATGGCATCAAACAAGACTGGCCGGCCGCCAAAGAGATAAATTCCGAAGAAGAAGATTCTGACCTGAACAATATTGTCGGAACTAGAAAAATTACCCGAAGTGGTAGGATATTTTCTCCAGAAATTGCTCCCCCTAAAGCAGTTTCTGGACCCGTGATCATGCCCGTGGCTGCTCCAAAGGTTACTTTCGTACCCATAATCATCTCTGCAAGTGCTCCTATTGACGAAGCCATCACAACTCCTGTTATCACTCCTACCAACACTCCTGCTGCCGAGACTCGAGGAAAAAGTATTCAAGTGTAGCCTGTCCAGACAAAGGCTCAATCACTAACTATCCTTGAGGCTTCCAAGAAAGAAATGGAGGAGATCCTAAAAATTATAAAGAGGAGCGACTACGATGTAGTTGAATAATTGGGGCAAAATCCCTCCAAAATCTCTATGCTGGCATTACTACTATGTTCCGAGGCACATGCGAAAGCCTTGGTGAAGTTCCTAAAAACAGCCCATGTGCCTCAAGAGACGTCTGCTGATCAATTTCAAGACTGCATGGCCATCCTAATTGCGGACAATGGCCTAGGTTTCTCAAATGCTGATCTAACACCGAAGGGAAGAAACCACAATGAGGCATTACATGTCTCAGTGGAATGCAGGGGCACAACTCTGGCCTATGTTTTGGTGGACACAGGCTCATCCTTGAATGTATTACCCAAAAAAGCTCTTGACAGACTTGACTGTGAAGGATTAACTTTGAAGCCAAGCAACATAGTAGTAAGGGCATTTGATGGCTCGAAGAGGATGGTACCCAGGGAAGTGGATATCCCCATAAAGGTTGGGACTCAAACTTTCAATTCAACCTTTATGGATATCCGCCCTTCTTATTCCTGCTTGCTAGGCTGGCCGTGGATCCATAATGCTGGAGTTGTTACCTCTACACTGCATCAGATGCTGAAGTATCCGGTTCAAGGGAAGATTATCACCGTACATGGAGAGGAAGAATACATGATCAACCATCTCAATTCCTTCAGATATGTGGAATTGGATGGCGAACTCATTGAAACTCCATTTCAACACTTCGAAGAAGTCCCCCAAGAGGTGGCAGTGACCAAGACTGTGTCCCAGATTCCCAAGATTCCAAGACCTTCACTCCGGATGTCATTGCTAAAGGACGCCAAAGTCGTGGTAGAGGAAGGTGGATGCACCATCTGGGGGAAACTTCTGGATATCCCGTATAAGTCTGACAAGTTTAGCCTAGGTTTCACTTTAAGTGCTCAAAAGGCTGTACGTCGTGCCCGTGCTGGAGGGCCACCCTTGAATATTAGAAACCGTGAGGTCAACGCTGTAGAAGATGGTGAAGATGATTACAACCTGGAGGATTGGATCTTTCCGACTGTCAATGGAGGGCTCAGCAATTGGGAGGCCAGAGATTTCATCCCAATCACTTTCATCCCTCAGTAATTTATCTTTACATTTTGTTGGATCTGTAATATGCAAAAAAAATTGCACTCTTAAAACCTTGTGTCTTACCCGAGGCACAATGGTTCATTTGTAAGGGTTATTATTTCATATTCATATGACATCAATGAATCATGGACGTTTTTGCATTCAAACTTTTGTGCTCATTTTTTTTCTTTTACATTTTATTTTCTTTCAAAGATAGCTATACCCTTACAAACACCCACACTCACAATGCAGATATCCATCCATTCTGGATCCCATGGGTAACGATACTGCTATGGCCTTTCGTGACTCTGAGAATCTAATATACCAAGCCGAAGACGAAGGTGAGGAAGATTGTGAAGTACCAGGGGAACTTTCCAGACTACTACAACAAGAAGAAAGAACCATTCAGCCTCACGAGGAACCCGTGGATACGATCAACCTAGGTACCAAAGAAGATAAAAAAGAGGTCAAAGTGGGTGCCAATCTGGAACCCAGTATCAAGAAGCGTCTGATTCAGTTGTTGCACGATTATGTAGAAGTCTTTGCCTGGTCATATGAAGATATTCCAGGACTTGATGAAGATATTGTGGTACATCGTCTGCCTATAAGAGAATATTGTCCGCCAGTAAAGCAAAAGGTACGTCGAATGAGGCCTGATATGTCAGAAAAGATTAAAGCAGAGGTCATAAAGCAATTTAACGCTGGATTCTTGGCCATCACCTCTTACCCCCAATGGATTGCCAATGTTGTTCTCGTGCCCAAAAAAGATGGCAAAGTGCGAATGTGTGTGGACTACCGAGATTTGAATAGGGCAAGCCCTAAGGATGAATTTCCACTCCCCCACATTGATATCCTAGTTGACAATACGGCACAACACAAAGTGTTTTCCTTCATGGACGGATTCTCAGGTTACAACCTGTTGTACCCCTAAATTTACCCTCCCATGAATTCCTCAAGACTATAGGAGTTTCAAGGGGAAGGTATAAATCAAGAAGAAATTCAAAATCAAATATCTTCAACAATGTGCAAGAATTAGGGTTTGAGTTTTCTTCAAGAACATGGCTTCTCCAAAACCTCAAATGAGCCCCATATGGTCTTATACATCCAAGACAACTCATTTTCAAGTTCACAAGGTGCTCAGTAATGCAAGAGCATCACAAGACTCTTCAGGTCAACCATCTCCTAAGCAGTAGACAGCTGAAATTAGGGTTTTGGTTCTTTCAAGGAATTTGGGGTTTTCAATGGTTCAATCAAGTCTCAAAGGCCTATATACCTTCTCAAACACCTACATGCCAAGTTTCAAGACTCACAGTGCCAGTTTGCACAGTCAAAAACTCCATTTGATCTACAGTCAACTACAAGGGCAAAATGGTCATTTTGCAGTCAGAAGTCAGAATTCTTGGTCAACATCTTATTTTTGAGTTCACAATCATCATTTGATCAAGTCTTGATCATGATCCCACAAGAATAGCTCAAAAATCATCAAGATGCAAAAGTTACTATTTTTGGACAGTAGAAAAGTCAACTCAACTTTGACTAAGCATAACTTTCTCATACTTTATGAGAAATGACCCATCCAAAGCTCATTTTGAAGAGGATACAATTTCATACGATCCATATTCATTCCCCAAGATCATAAAATGCACTCACAAGAAGTTACAAATTTGTCCATCATAGGTCATTTTTGAAAGTCAACAAAAACACCTTTTTTGCCAAAGCTTATAACTTGATAATGGAAGATCAATATGAGATGAGACCAAAATGTTGATTATAGGACATCTCAAGGTTTCTAAAAAGTCAAGGAACACCTCCAAAAGTGCAAAATCGAGGAAGTTATGCCTTGTTGAAGTTGGGCATTTTTCCAAATTTGCCAAAAGTCAACTACCCTCAAAACTCCAATTTTTGACAAAGGGGCCCACTTTTTTCCACTTGATTTAGTCTTGTCATGCCACACACGTGTCCCATGCTTAGTTTCATGACCAAACATTTATTTTTCTATTTTTATTTCATTTTTATTGATTTAATTCATTATTAATCAATATTAAATCAAATAAAATCCAAAAATTATTGAAAAGGGATCTTTGTGATTTGTACAGCTTACAAACATCATGTGACAACCAACCAACTCGTGCTAAGGCTTATACATACACAAAATCTCAGATTTGGCCATATTTGGAAAGCTTTTCAATGTTGATAAAATCAAATCTCAAAACCTTGAATGTATATGGATATTGGCCCAACTCTTGACCTAAAACCATTCTATTATACATACACAAGCCACACTAACCTAATACACGCACAAAGAACTGCTAAAACGGCCAGAGCAAATTGCAAAAAATCCTTGGAAAAGTGTGAGATCAAGAACGATATTGGAGGCACTTTCAGACAAAAAAGAAGAACGCAACTCCCTTCCTTGACATCCAGTGGTGATATAGCAATCAAAACCAGGCTTTTTCATCACCTATATCGCACTGTAAGTCGTCGCGAATGGACCTCTGAACATGGAATCCCAACTTCCAGTTCTTGCACTTTTTCTTCAAAATATTGGCATATTCATGTTTGTTATTTGATTTAGAACAATTTTGCATTATTCGATTTCATTATTGGCCTCTGTATCATGATGTTCGAACCTAGGGTTCGTGTGCTTGTGTTTTAGGTGTTTTTTCTATAGGCAAAATCAAGATGAATGGTGGTTACAGGGACGATGAGGAGATAGAGACGACCACGTCCATGTGCTTGGATGGAATTTTTATGGCCTAGGACGAGTTTTTGGAACATCCTACGAAACCTCCTACGGATAAAAATCCGCAGGTAATAAAACCAGAAATTTGTGAAGAAGACGACTACGCGTCCTCTTCCCATTGGTCAATTTGAAATCGCGCGCTTTTTTTTTTCAGGCATAGTTAATGATTATCCATATATTATTTGTTGTGTATATTAATAACAAAGAAGCAGCGCAGTAGAGTTGGCAAGGCAGGCGTGTCAATGAGCAATGGGACCTGGGTTCGAATCCCAGGTCCCCCAAAACGTTTATTTGATTTTTTTCTTCAGGTGTTCCCATGCAATGCCTAGAGGGTGGTCTACCATGTGCATCCAATTTCCAAGCGCCAGATGGCCAGCAAATCAAATCCAATGGCCAAAGCTGAGTATCCACCATACTCTACAGTCAACGCACACACATGGAAGTGGAGAAGTCAACAAGGCTTCCTACGTTTGGGCCTGGAATTCTGATGAATGAACCCCCTTTCTAGGCCCAGACCCCTTTTTTGGTTTGCTTTTTTTTTTTTCTTTTCTATATTTCTTCTACTTAATTTATTTTATTATTTAATTAACCACTAACTAAAATAATTAATATTTTCCAAATAAAATCAGAAAACCTAAAAAATAATATTTTTTATTAATTTCATTATTTTTGTAAATAAACAATTTAATTGACTTAGTTTTAATTAGGCATAATATTAATATTTTTGCGATAAATTAAATTGGTGTAGAATTAGGTTTTTAATGTATTTAATCATTTATTTTTTTATTTTTTTCCTTAAACATGCAAAAACCCAAAAAATATTTCTTTTTATTAATTAATTAGTTTAGGTTTAATTTAATTCAAAATAACAAAAAATCTCTTTCTTTCTTAAAAAGGGTCAAAACCCTAAAAACTCTCCGATTTAATTTTTCTCGCGCGTATGATTTTTTTTTATTCATATTATTTTTATCCAATAATGTAATTGTTCCGAGGATGTAATAATTTTGGACTTAGGACTTTTTACCGCTTTCATTTACTTTTCCGCATTTACTTTTTCAAGGGTTTGTTTTTGGCGATGTAAATACCTGACGCCTTGTAATAGCTTAGTTTTATTTTCCGCAACCATTAACTGCTAGATGTATGAATAATAGGCTATGCATGACAAGATCTATCTTAACTTAAAATCAACTGTAGCTCACCATAACATGTATAAAGATAACATAACTGAAAACTGACACATTTGCACATGCCACTCCTAGGGTACGCCTCACTTGGTTGCCTCGAACGTGGTCATTGAGTATAGGAAGTTTTAGAGATCGCCCTCTTGTCCAAAGATCATAAGTTGCCTCGAAACGGTTGCCTCGGATAAAAATGATCTAAGACATTAGGGTTACCACTAAGGCGTCCTAACATTGCTTTAGTGACCACATGTCCCTTAATCGAATTGACCCGAAAACTCCAACGACGGTGCTACCTACTCCTCAATAGTGGGATAGCACTGTCTAAAGGACATTTACACAGTTTAATTCCTTTTGAGTAGGTAGAGGTTCTTAGGTACTTGCTCTTTCAAAACAAAACAAATTTTTTGCACTTACACTTTTCAAACAAAGTTTTCAACAACACTTCATACACTCTTGAGGACAGAAACAAGAGTTAAATCGAAGTTTTCAAACAAAACTCTTTTCAAAACCCACAAACACAAGACAAGCAAAACTTTTTGAAAACATAGTGAGCAATTACCTAAGATCCCGTGGATAACCACGGATAGAAAGAGTGCTAACACATTCCCTTTCTATAATCTACCTCCCGAACCCGAGAAACATCTCGAAAGGAATTTTTCAGTGCTTTTGTCCTTTCCTTGTTGGATAAAATAAAAGACAGTGGCGACTCTTGCTTACCGCGACATTTTGCGAAAACAAACGCAAACGCGAACCAGCATTCCAAAATAGTCAGTTATATTCCCACCGATCACTGAACTGGCGACTCTGCTGGGGAATTCCTAAATAAGTGAGGTGTACCTTAGGATTAGATCACTTGTGTTTTCAAATTGTATGCTTTGTATGCTTTAAATTTTATGGGTTTGTATCGGAGTTCTATAGATCCTAACTCGGATCTGGGGATACCCTTTAGAAGTAGCAACAAACTGTGAGGGAACTGCGCAGGGTATACCGACATGGTCGAAGCAGTAGCTACATTGATGTGGCACTTTGGTGAATACCGGTAACCCTTGAGTCAAGTCAAGGAGAGTACGGGGCCGCCGCGTGGTGTTGTGAAGCATCAACTGACCTTAGAACCTTACTTGACCATCTTGGCCTTTTTAGGAGTAGTGAGATGACCGACTTTGGTGCAGTCCGAAGTTGGTAGATACTCGATACTACACTCATTGAGGGTTGTTTTCTTGGAATATTTTGGTCGCCAGTTAAGTGGCTAAATCAAAACAATGAACATAGAAAACAATCCAATGATATTGAGCTCCCTAGAACCCGGTTACTATTTATAGGACAGGTTTTGAGCCAACTAACTTCAAGAGGGTACCTACCTACGAACCCCATGCAAGCCTAAACCTAAGGACTTGTTTGCTTTGTATGAATATGACTGTCTGTATATACACTTGCTTACTTTTGCATACATGTACATAACATCATAACACATCATAACATCATACCATAGCATTTCCTTAACCATTTCAAGGATCTCAAGGGTTTATGATGCAGGTCATGATGAACCAGACGTCAAACAAGGGGCAAAGGGGATTTATTTTCCTCTAGCCAAGGTTGTATAGAAATCCAAGCACGATAACTTGAGTCAGAGGCTATGACCCACTCGATATGGTGAGTCTGACTCTTGAAGAAGGACTCTCAGCAACATGAAGTTCCTTCAATCAAGCTGCAAAATTCAAATTCTAACAAGTTTCTTTGTTTACCCCACGAGATCCTTGAAAACATTACATACATATATCATACATATCATTGCATTACAGGTACCATTACGGGTTTCTTATCCTCTTCGCTGTTTATTTCAGCAATCATCATGTCTACTGAACCTTCCACTGAGCAAGCTATCAAGGCCCTCCAGGCCCAGAATGCCCAGTTTCAAGAGTTGGTTATGAGCCTAGCTAAGGGTCGACAGGACTTGAAGACCCTGACTCTGAAAGAGAGGGAGAAGAAGAAGAGGATTGTCATGTTCAACACCGGACGCAGGTTTGGAAACGGGCTGCAAAACGAAGTTGATCTAACCACCTCATCTTGAGGGAAAGACAGTCCACAAGAGAGGAGGGTTCCTAGCCCTATAGTCTCCGACAACGAGACGGATTATGATGAAGAACAGTATCCTCCTGCTGAGGATAGGTACAAACAGTTGGAGGACCGCTTGAACGCTATGGAGATACAGAACGTGCCCGGGCTGGACTTCGAAGATCTAGGTCTATCCTCTGGGGTGGTGATTCCCCATAAATTCAAGGCACCTGCCTTTGCCAAGTATGACGGAGCTTCCGGTCCAAAGCTGCACCTCCAGTCATATGTAAGGAAGATCCAGCCTTACACCGCTGATAAGAACTTGTGGATCCATTTCTTTTAAGACAGTCTCTCAGGGACTCAACTTGAGTGGTTCTATCAGCTGGATGGAGCCAGTATCCGTAACTGGGAAGATTTGGCTACTGCGTTCTATAGGCAGTACCAGTATAACTCCGACCTCGCTCCTATGCGTACCCAACTCTAGGGTATGTTAATAGGGACGGGTGAAGGATTTAAAGAGTATGCTCAGAAATGGAGAGACCTTGCCGGAAGGGTGCAGCCACCTTTAACTGATCGTGAACTTGTTGATATATTTTTGGGGACCCTGTCCGGTCCATTCTTTAACCATTTGATTGGAAACTCTTCAGCCGGGTTTATAGACCTTATCTTGACGGGTGAGAGAATTGAAGCCGGCATCAAAAGTGGGAAGATTCAAGAAGCTACACCTTCTGATGTTCAGAAAAAGCCTTACAGTGGGAAGAAAGAGTCCAATGTTGTGTACAGTCAAAAGAGTCGTCGTGACTAACACGTAGGGGCAGTCTTGATCTCTGGTTCTGCATCACACCGACAACAGCAAAAGGGAAATCAACGAAGGTCGGACGAGCCTAGAAGACAGTTCACCAACATCAACATGCCATTGTCACAAGCATTGCATCACATGTTGAAGATGAATCTGATTACGGTGATAAACCCTCCTCCGAACCCTAAGATTCCTTCTCCTAACTACAACCCAGATGCAAGGTGTGCTTATCATTCCGGTAGCCCGGGGCACGATACTGACGATTGTTGGGCGCTGAAATACAAGATTCAGAATATGATTGACACTAAGGAGATCGAATTCTAGCCTCCTGAGACTCCCAATGTGATCACTGCTCCCTTTCCAAAACATGGCTAGGATTGAGGGACTTTTGTTCATTTGAATTTTGAAGTTGTATTTTTCTTTTCTTATTCAAACAATTATCATGTCAAACTCTTTTATTTCATTAATGCATTACACGTGTCTGTTTTGAATTAATTGTTTTCACTATGCTTAAAATTGCTTTCATTTTTTATGATGATCAACTCTCGATTAAAAAAAACTCTAAGCCTTTTGAGGGAGGATGACGAAAACGATACCACGATCTTTACAGTATGCTTTTGAATAGACCCCACTGACGATGTACAGGCATTGTTTCAAATCCTAAATAGTGGAGTTATAAGGAAGATAATCCCTAGTCAACCCCTTTGAGCCAAAGAAGTTGGAGTTTTTCTTTTCACGCAAAAATTAAAACCCTTAGTTATAACCTGGGGCAGGGTAGTTTTCTCAGTTGATCCAGGTGCACAATGAATGGCATCAAAGGAGTCCTTCCAAAACAAAAGACAGTGATGGTTCCCTATAATCGTCAAGACAGGCAGTCGTTATCTTTCAAAAACAAAAGCCCAACAAGTCAAAACCTATGAAGGAGACTTACAAAACTGGGGCATCCCGCTGACTGTAAATACAAAAAGAAACAGTTCAGGCAAAAGACAGGGATAACGCAATCAAAAAGAAAGAGATCCTGCAAACTCTTATAAAAATGACTGCCTATTCAAAATAAACTACCAGTATCTGAACCATCACTAGAATATCAGAGCAAAGACTCAAACAAGATCTAATGCACGATTAGCTGAGTTTAGGATCGAAGAACATCACGAAGAGCGGGTGGGTACAAATAAATTTTGAGCCTTTATGCTTTGTTTCTTAAACCGTGAACCAGGCTACGTTATAACCCTTAAAAGTCCTAGCTGAAGCATGGGTTAGTTCGAAAGCATACTGTTACAAAAGGTATCCTGACTCCTGTAGGGCTTGCTGTAAAATCCTGAGTTGACATCACATTTTACAAAAATTCACTTGTTTTATTGAAAACTGCATTTTCAAAAAAACTTCAAGACAGACATAAGCTTTGCATTCTTAAAATAACATTGTTTGTATATGGCTATTTGTTCAAACAGCAGAGAAATTCGTAAGACAAATGTCTAGTGAACAAAAACCTTCTCAATAAAAAGGATCACCTCAAGTGGAAAAACACTTCCAACCAAGGGGCAGACATGATCATTGTCCATCATCTGGGGCAGTCAAGTCAAGATTCAAGGAATCTCTCAAGATGCCAAATAGCCAGGGGAAAATCTCCGCCTGAGTCACTTGGGGCATTGGACATGAATTCCAGCAACGAACCTTGCACGATCAAACATCTTTTGGTAGTATGGCAACACAACACTACTGACAGTGACAACTCCCTACACTCTGAGAGCGTGGACATGGTCAAAAAATACTACGCATAATCAAAGACCCGCTAGGTCGACTGGCCTAGGCAAAAATAAGGGCTTCCCGGCGAACCAAAAGGGTTCGGGCAAAAATGAGGGATGAAAATGAAAAAATTTGTACACCCGGCAAGTCGAAAACCTGAAAAGGTGGCTTAGGCAAAAAAAGGGTATCTCGATGGACTGAAAACCCGAAAGGGCGGTCCAGGTAAAAATTAGGGATCAAAGCGTACGACTATGTCCCGTCATCTCGTCACTTGCCTACTGTAGCGATAAAAAATGTAGCGGGGTAAATCGGAGATCGAATTATTGATTAATTCGTCTCACAAAAGCAAGAGTCGCCACCGCGCTTTATTATTTCCAAGGGAAAAGGGAAAAGAGCGAAATAAAACCCTAAAATATGCAATGTAAAATAATACTTTCTAAAAGTAATAAAAATACAAGGCGTTTTTGAAAAGAGATCTATGGTTCGGGGGTTGGTTATACAGTGGGAAGGTATTAGCACCCAATGTATCTATAGTACTCTATAGGAACCTTTTGAAATATCTGTTTATTAAAAATTGTTCATTTGATTTAAAAATAAAATGTTTTGGCCGAAAAGGGGTACGGACGGGTTTTTTGAAGGTACGACGACCTAATGTCGAAGTTTTGGCTTAAATGGTATAAGTTTTGAAAAGATTGAATATTTGAGGAAAAATTGTCTTAAGTTTTAATGAGATGAAAAATATTCGCGCGACGTTTTTTTTATGACATAAAGTCGACAAAAAAATAGACAATTCCCTTGGATTGAAACGGACGAGAGATATACGGATTAACGATCAATTAATTAAAATTATAATTAAACGATTAACTAATGAAATTTAAATCATACTAGCATGCATCTTAAAAATTAAATAAATAATAAAAAGTACATGAAGATTAAATTAAGAAAACATAGATTTTTTGATAATTAAACACATGACAAAATTAAATCATGAAACATGTATTTTTGAATAATTAAATAAGCGACAACACAAAAATATAATAGAAGAAAAAAGTATGTTTTCAAAATTAAATAAAGGTGAAATTTTAATTAAATGTTTTTATGTGTTTTTTATACTAATTAATAATTTTACGGCAAAGTAGATTAATAATTAACTAAGTATATTAAATAATATGGCCAAAAGAAATAAAAGGTAGATAAGTGACCCAACCAAGATTTGAACCCAGGACACTTAGCTTGCTAGTAATATGCCTTGCCAATTAAACTGTTTCACTTTCTGTTATGTCCACAACTCAAATAAATTAAAAGGAAGGGAATTAGAAAAAAAGCTAAGCCAAACGGGCCCAATGGGCCAACCGGGTTATGGATTAGGAGGGAAAAAAAAGAAACCCTAGTACAACTTAAAACAAGCCGCCGCCGCTGCTGTCTTGGGAAGGGGATTTGGTCCTCATTATTAATCTTTTAATACCCCAATTAAAATAAATTAAAGGTTAATTCTTGGAGAAATAAAACTAACGATTATCTCTCTCCCAAACGCATCAACACCACCATCTCCTTCCTCTTGATCATTTACCGAATTTCAACATAGATAAGATTTCTTCTCTTTCTTCTTCTTAGCCAAAGTCTTCCCCGGAACTATCAATCGCTTCTTCTTATTCATTCTTCATCGGTATCAACCTGAGGTTGTTCCTCATCAGGTTCAGGCTCGTCTCGGTCAAAAAAACATAGTCGAATTTATCGGCGATTTCTGCTTCCTCCTGGTAGTTATCGTCTTCTTCTTCATCTTTGAGAGCAACTTGGCCCCAGAACAAATCGTCTTGTTCGACTTCGTCGTCGAGAAGCCTCGAGAGACGTTTACCTCTGGTTGCTCGAGATGCGCGATCGAGGAGTAGAAGAGCCACTTTCTCGTTTCCCTCCATTTCGAATGAACTCTGCTTTGGTTTAGTGTTTACCCTTACGCCAGATATTCCACAAAACAGATCCCTGCACTCATCTACATCCAACTTCCAACCATCGCGCTCAACAATCAACACGTTCTCGGCTCGTTCATGATGAAATCCGAAATGGAAAGAAACAAAATCACTATATGCTACTGACCTTAACACACAGGGATGCAGAAACAATAAGTAATGTAAGGCTTACCTACCGGAGAACTCCGGTGGCTCTTCAAGCTTGATGAAAACGAACGGAAAACCGGAGAACAGCGACTCAGGTATGCGTATTTTGAATTCGTTTTATTTTCTTCTCTGATTCCCTTTTTGATTACTTCTCAAGCATTCGTTGTTGTACTTGCGAAATTGTGATGAGTATGCTTAAGCAGAGATGTTGTTGTATGATGTGTATGCAAGGAAAATGAAGATGAATATTGCAGTAATGATGATGATTGATGAATGTTGATGCTGTGTTGTTTTTTTTATTTGTGGTATCTTTTCTGTATTTGAAGTTACAGAAGTTAACTGGTTCCAAGATTACTTTCAAGGTTTTTTTTTCTTTGAACAGTGGACGTGAATGAGGTTTTAGAGGCAGGGGTTGTGACATAGCATTTTTGACCGTTGGAATTGTTTTTAGCAGCCAGACAAAAGCAGGGTATTTGTTACACAAAAATGGAAAGGATCAAAAAGCAAATGAAAAAGAGAGTTTGTGATGAATGTAATTTGGTTTTTGAATTTGAAATTGAATTTAGGATGGAAAATCGAATTATTGTACGTGTGAAGCGGTGTTGTGGTTTCAAACTTGCATTTCCATATTTTTTACAAAAGAAAAAAACGTAGTAGTTATAGTAACAAATAAAAAAGAAAAAAAATGGTTATAATAATAAAAAAGAATTAAGATACAAATGACGACTATTAATTAAAATATGCAATATTAAATGATGAAAATGGATGAAATTATCATTAACTTCTTTTTTTTTTTGAATTAAAATGAGATAATAATAAAAGTGTAAATCTAAATGATATTTTTTTAATATTTTTGAATTAAAATGAAAATAAAAATTACAATGACATGAAATAAATATTTTTAGGATTTTTATGAAATAAAATTAATGATGATTAAAGACAAAAAAATGCAATATGCATGATTTTGTAAAATCGTGTAACACGGTTGAAATTAAGTGCAATTCACTAAATTCACAAAAATGACTTCTATCGTTTCTAATTAATTTTTTTTTGTGGCTTTTCAAACATAATCATATTTTGACTTATAAAGAGGAGTCGTACATGATGTCAAAGAGAATCATGTGTAAAAGAACCACTAAAAAAAGTCGAATATTCGAAGAAGTTATGAATTTTGAAATCTGGCCCGAAAAAAAATGGCAAAAATGGGTCGAATCGCTTGTGAACGCTTGTTATGTAATGACACCGATGGGAGGTGGGATCTTAGGTCAAAAATTGGGGTACAACAGCTGCCCCTATTTAAGTTTCTTCTATCCGGAGATATGAAGATTAAAATCTTCGTTTCGACGAGATTGAAGGGACTTAAATACATGATACGCAATTTTTGCCCTAAGATACCGCCATTATGTTTGATATGAATGTAGTGATTGAATTCACAGAGAAAGATATTGTATGAAACAAGATAATGCTGGAGAAATCAAACACCAACAAAACACAGGAACATAGATTATACACTATTGGGGAAATAAACCATCGACTTCAAGTAATAGACTCTTGACGGCGAATAAAATTGAGAGAATGCGACCTCTGACCCTAACAAAGAAGGTATCTTGCATAGGCCATAAAAACAGATTATTGACCCAAAAATATCAGTGAACTCATAACTCAAGGTCAAAGATAGACAGAGAGTATCAAATTTGCTGGCGACGGATTACCGACTTCTGAAGGTAAAGATTCATAACAAACTTCTCTGCAAGATTTTCCGGAGATATACTCATTAATGCCGAAATAATAATAAGATTGTAGATACACAAGTTGCTCAAATAAAGAAGCTGCCACTTGCTGCCCTCCAAAAAATATTATGACATACAAGCTGCTCAAATAAAGAAGCTGCCACTTGCTGTCTTCCAAAAATACTATGACATACAAGCTGCTCAAATAAAGAGGCTGCCACTTGCTGTCGTCCAGGGGTGTCGATAACATACAAGCTGCTCAAATAAAGAAGCCGTCGCTTGCTGTCTTCCAAAAATACTATGCCAATAACATACAAGCTGCTTAAATAAAGAAGCTGCCACTTGCTGTATTCCAGAAAATAATAACGTACAAGTTGCTCAAATAAAGAGACTGCCGCTTGCCGTTTTCCAAAATAATAACGTACAAGTTGCTCGTGAAGAGACCGCCGCTTGTCGTTTTCCAAAAATAATAACGTACAAGTTGCTCATGAAGAGACCGCCGCTTGTCATTTTCCGATGATGTCTATAACGTACAAGTTGCTCATAAAGAGACCGCCGCTTATCGTTTTCCAAAAATAATAACGTACAAGTTACTTGTGAAGAGCTGCCGCTTGTCGTTTTCCAACGATGTCTATAACGTACAAGTTGCTCATGAAGAGACCGCCGCTTGTCGTTTTCCAAAAATAATAACGTACAAGTTGCTCGTGAAGAGCTGCCGCTTGTCGTTTTCCAAAAATAATAACGTACAAGTTGCTCGTGAAGAGACCGCCGCTTGTCGTTTTCCAACGATGTCTATAACGTACAAGTTGCTCATGAAGAGACCGCCGCTTGTCGTTTTCAAAAAATAATAACGTACAAGTTGCTCGTGAAGAGCTGTCGCTTGTCGTTTTCCAAAATAATAACATACAAGTTGCTCATGAAGAGACCGCCGCTTGCCGTTTTCCACAAATAATAACGTACAAGTTGCTCATGAAGAGCTGCCGCTTGTCGTTTTCCACAAATAATAACGTACAAGTTGCTCATGAAGAGCTGCCGCTTGTCGTTTTCCAAAAAATAACAATAACGCACAAGTTGCTCATGAAGAGACCGCCGCTTGTCGTTTTCCACAAAATAACTCAGAAGGAAATTGCGATGACACTGGCAGAGAATAAAATCTTTGTCAGAGAGAACCATGAATCAATCCTTCCCGAGGGGATCACATACTTAAATGTGCAAAATAAATGCACCAATCGTCTAGGTAGCGACTTCACTGGGGAAAATCATGAGATAGCCTATGCAAGAGACAACAACTCCCTCCAGGAATAAACCAGAGAGAAAACAGTCAAACGAGACTCCAACCAATGAGAAAGTAACTCGATTGGGGAATTCATCCTATCCATAAATGGACAAGGCAAACTAAATCAAAAATCATCCACGAGAATTAGCTCAGTTGGGGAATTTAGAAAGGAAGCACATTTTCTGCCTAAGCTAACCTTCTACTTGGAAAGAACGTGTACATTGTATTAAAACAAAGTAAAACAACCCAAAATCAACGGCAAATGTGAATATGCATGCGTGATATAAGTGCAAATGAGTAAATGAATGTTATGCTGACAAAACAAACAGATGGAATAACTTGAAGACAATAAGATGTCACGACATAATAGATACTCAGCCAATCTTAAAAAAAAAGACGGAAAATAATTGGAACTGGAACCACAAAGCAACGTCGGAGCGTAGCACGCCACAAGGTTCAAGTCTTCTGAGGAGAAAAGTATTCAAATCCAATCTTCTAATACCAATAGACCACTGGCATGAGACAAAGCGTACCACACTTCAGAAATCTGCTCAAATAAAGGTAGCCAAAACAACGCTTAACTGGAAAAACTAGGGAGTCAACAAACTTAGTACCACCAGAAACACAAGCTTACACAACCAACACCTCATGACGATTTTGAAATAAAACATGTTCATCATGCAAGGATAAATTACTGTACTGTTTCGCATTTCATGGCTTGACCATCCTCGGAACAACTGTTAATATTCCTTTCATTATTCATGACGCATTTTTAAAATAAAAATACTTTAAATAACTTTGTTTCAAATATTGCCGTAAAAATTAAAATTTTGCCCACAAAAGGTAAATGCTCAAATTTCATTAATAAGATGGTAGTTCGCTAACAACGCGACTCCAACGGTTTACAAAAGTTTGGGAAATAGTACATGAAAGAAAGGGTTACATAAAAAACAATGATCACTATTCTCCCTAACAACTTCGAATTCCAAAATGTGCTCAAATGCCACAGCCGGGATGACCAAAAGCTTGCCTAAGCCGCCCCTTCGGGTTTTCAACTTAGCAAACTGTCAACTCAAATCTAAGCGAAATACTTCTTGACTGCATCGGCGTTCATGGAGCGCGGGAGCTCTTCACTGCCCATACTGGTGAGAATCAAGGCACCTCCAGAGAAAACTTTCTTAACGACATACGGTCCTTCATAATTCGGAGCCCACTTTCCCCTAGAATCAGGTTGGAAAGACAATATCTTCTTGAGCACAAGGTCACCTTCTCTGAACTCGCGTGGTCGAACCTTCTTATCAAAAGCCTTCTTCATTCTCTGCTGATATGATTGACCGTGACACAAAGCTGTCAATCTCTTTTCTTCAATTAAATTCAACTGATCATATCTACTTTGGCACCATTCAGCCTCAGAAAGTTTAGCTTCCATCAACACTCTCAGAGACGGAATCTCAACCTCCACGGGGAGTACGGCTTCCATACCATAAACCAGGGAAAATGGGGTTGCACCTGTTGAAGTTCGAACTGAAGTACGGTATCCATGTAAAGCAAACAGAAGCATTTCATGCCAATCTTTATAAGTTACCACCATCTTCTGGACAATCTTCTTGATGTTCTTGTTAGCAGCTTCAACTGCCCCATTCATCTTCGGTCTGTAAGGAGAAGAATTATGATGTTCGATCTTGAACTCCTCACAAAGCTCTCTCATCATCTTGTTATTCAAATTCGAACCATTATCAGTGATGATCTTGCTCGAGATACCGTATCGAAAAATGATCTGATTCTTGATAAATCTGACTACCACCTGTCTGGTTACATTAGCATAAGATGCTGCTTCCACCCATTTAGTAAAATAATCAATCGCTATCAAGATGAAACGATGACCGTTTGAAGCTTTAGGTTCAATCATTCCAATCATATCAATGCCCCACATAGAGAAAGGCTAAGGTAAAGAGATAACATTGAGGAGGGTCGGTGGCACATGTATCTTGTCCGCATAAATCTGGCATTTATGACATTTCTTCACATATTTGCAGCAATCAGATTCCATTGTCATACAATAGTAACCAGCTCTCAACATCTTTTTAGCCATCACATGTCCGTTGGCATGTGTGCCAAAGGATCCTTCATGTACTTCTTGCATCAGCATGTCCGCTTCACGTCTGTCTACACATCTGAGCAAGACCATGTCGTAATTCCTCTTATACAAAACTTCTTCATTGAGGAAGAAACTGCTTGCTAATCTTCTCAACGTCTTCCTATCTTTATTGGATGCCCCAGGCGGGTACTCTCGAGTTTGAAGAACACATTTAATGTCATAGAACCACGGTTTTTCGTCGGTAACCTCTTCTACTGAGAACACATGAGCAGGTCTATCAAGGCGCATAACCCGGATTGTAGGAACATCGTTCCAACCATTCACTTGAAACATTGAAGATAAGGTAGCTAAAGCATCTGCCATTTGGTTCTCATCTCTAGGGATATGATGTAATTCCACCTTGTTGAAGAAAGTTAACAATCTTCTAGCATAATCTCTGTAAGGGATCAAACCAGGATGACGAGTCTCCCACTCTCCTTTGATTTGATTAATTACCAATGCCGAATCTCCGTAAATATCAAGAATCTTAATCCTTAGATCCACTGCTTCCTTGAGACCCATAATACATGCCTCATATTCAGCCATGTTGTTCGTGCAGTCAAACTTCAATCTTGCCGTGAACGGGATATGAGTACCTCGGGGAGTGACGATGATTGCCCCAATTCCATTTCCATAAGAGTTCACAGCTCCGTCAAATATTAAACCCCAATGGGATTCGGGATCAGGTCCTTCTTCAGGTAACGGCTCTTCACAATCTTTAGCCTTCAAGTACATAACATCTTCATCTGGGAAATCAAACTTGATGGATTGATAATTGTCAATTGGTTAGTGAGCCAAATGATCAGCTAAAATACTCCCTTTGATTGCTTTCTGAGTGTGATACTCAATGTCATATTCAGACAACAACATCTGCCAATGGGCTATTCTTCCAGATAAGGCGGGTTTCTCAAAGATATACTTGATCGGATCCATTTTGGAGATCAACCAAGTGGTGTGGTTAATCATATACTGGCGCAGACGGCGAGCAGCCCAAGCTAAAGCATAACAGGTTTTCTCAAGCAATGAGTATCGAGACTCGCAGTCTGTGAATTTCTTACTCAGATAATATACAGCATGTTCCTTTCTTCCAGTCTCATCTTGTTGACCAAGCACACATCCCATGGAATCTTCCAATATAGTCAGGTACATAATCAAAGGTCTTCCTTCCACTGGAGGAATCAAAATTGGAGGTTCAAGCAAATATTCTTTGGTGCTATCAAAAGCTCTCTGACAATCTTCTGTCCACACACATCCTTGGTTCTTTCTGAGAAGCTTAAAAATCGGCCCACAGGTAGCAGTCATATGAGATATAAATCTAGAAATGTAGTTCAGTCTCCCAATGAATCCTCTTACTTCTTTTTCCATCTTGGGTGCAGGCATTTCCTGAATAGCTTTGACTTTATCAGGATCTACCTCAATACCTTTCTGACTGACAATGAAACCCAGAAGTCTTCCAGAACGAACACCAAAAGTGCACTTGTTGGGATTCAGACGGAGTTTATACTTTCTCAAACACTGGAATAGCTTCAATAAATGTTCCAAGTGATCTTCTTCAGTTTGTGATTTGGCAATCATGTCATCTACATACACTTCTATCTCTTTATGCATCATATCATGGAACAAAGCAGTCATGGCCCTTTGGTATGTCGCACCAGCATTCCTCAAACCAAACGGCATAACCCGATAACAAAATGTTCCCCACGGTGTAATGAAAGTTGTCTTCTCCATATCTTCTGGTGCCATCTTGATTTGATTGTAACCAGAGAAACCATCCATGAAAGAAAAGACTTTGAACTTTGCGGTACTGTCGACCAATACGTCAATGTGCGGTAATGGGAAGTCATCCTTTGGGCTAGCTCTATTCAGATCTCTATAGTCTACACACATTCGAACTTTGCCATCTTTCTTAGCAACAGGCACTATATTGGCTAACCATTGAGGATAGACCGATGTAACAAGGAAACCTGCATTAATTTGCTTTTGAACTTCTTCTTTGATCTTGTCAGCCATATCGGGACGAGTCCTTCTCAACTTCTGCTTAATCGGCGGACATTCAGGTCTCAACGGTAAATGATGCTCCACAATATTGTTGTCCAAACCTGGCATATCTTGGTAGGACCAAGCAAACACATCAATATACTCTTTGAGAAGCTCCAACATTTTCTCTTTGACCTCTGGGATAAGCAATGCTCTGACCTTGACTTCCCTTTTATCCTCTTCATCACCCAAATTGATCAACTCTATAGGTTCTTCAAACGGCTGAATAGTCTTTTCATCGTGCTCAAGAAAACGGGAAATTTCATCCGGAATCTCTTCACTATCCTCTTCTTCGGCTCTGAACACAGGGAATTCAAAGTTGGGAGAGGGCATAGGATCATTGTTCTCAATGGTTAAGTCATGGATTAATCTGCACATATGATTATGCTTTATTTTAGAAATCGATTTGTACAAATAAAACAAAAAAGTTATAATATTTTCCTATTACTACCAATTAATTTTCATTACTATTTCCCAGAAGATGTGAAAAATAAAACAATAGTGGACAAAATAATATTTTTATTCATGAGGGGAAACACTTGAAACAAAGAGCCCAGACATTTCTCTTTTGCCTTGGGCAGAGCAAAAGGATTTATTTTCATCATAGCCCGACACAAATACTTTTCGCCTTGGGCAGAGCGAAAGTTTTTTTTCAAAAATAAAACAAAACATTATTCAGAAATGTGCATCACAACAGGAACATCAACAGCAATCCAGTTCTGGCAAACCACTCCATGCGTTACAAAATTGGGTTTTAGAAAACATGTGAAGTGGAATCGGATGATGCATGATAAGCGACGCAAATGATCGTTCATTTTGATAGTTTTTTTTTTAAAAAATGTTGATGGATGCATGGATGAATGATAATGCAACAATTACACACAAGTTCACAAACATATGGGTTCAAAGGTTCAACGTTTGGAGCACAGAGTCAAGGGTAAAGTCCACCCCAAGGTATGTACTACGGTTTAATCACACCTGTAAGACAAGGTTCTAAGAGTCCCCAGAGTCTACATTCCTCCTTCGGATATTACCAACATCTTGATTACTCAATAATTAGCAATATTCTCAAGAGAAACTCATCCGAGCGTAGCATCACGTAATAACTACTTCTGAATTACTCCGTTATAGTCTCCGCGCTACACCTAAAAGGCCAAGATGGGTTAGGGTTCTACGGTTCTCAATTTCTCTGTCTCCTAGGTCGAAAATAATAATGTCTTCCCGATTACTCGGTAAACAAATATTAAGTTCAAGAGGGCCTTCCATCGAGTGGGGGATCTCATGCCTCCTTCTTCAGGATTACTCCCTCAAAGTTAACATGACTGTACCGCCCGTCCTATTCCTTAAGTGTAACTTAATCCGAGTATAGAATTCGTCCTTCGCAAAAACCCAAACAACCTCAATTTAAACACATAATCAAACAAATCAAGTAATAATAAAACAGATAAGACAAATTAGGCTTAACCCACTTAGGGATGGACCAGCAAGAAGTCAATCTTTCCCCAGCAGAGTCGCCAATTCTGTAGCGATAAAAAATGTAGCGGGGTAAATCGGAGATCGAATTATTGATTAATTCGTCTCACAAAAGCAAGAGTCGCCACCGCGCTTTATTATTTCCAAGGGAAAAGGGAAAAGAGCGAAATAAAACCCTAAAATATGCAATGTAAAATAATACTTTCTAAAAGTAATAAAAATACAAGGCGTTTTTGAAAAGAGATCTATGGTTCGGGGGTTGGTTATACAGTGGGAAGGTATTAGCACCCAATGTATCTATAGTACTCTATAGGAACCTTTTGAAATTTCTGTTTATTAAAAATTGTTCATTTGATTTAAAAATAAAATGTTTTGGCCGAAAAGGGGTACGGACGGGTTTTTTGAAGGTACGACGACCTAATGTCGAAGTTTTGGCTTAAAAGGTATAAGTTTTGAAAAGATTGAATATTTGAGGAAAAATTGTCTTAAGTTTTAATGAGATGAAAAATATTCGCGCGACGTTTTTTTTTATGACATAAAGTCGACAAAAAAATAGACAATTCCCTTGGATTGAAACGGACGAGAGATATACGGATTAACGATCAATTAATTAAAATTATAATTAAACGATTAACTAATGAAATTTAAATCATACTAGCATGCATCTTAAAAATTAAATAAATAATAAAAAGTACATGAAGATTAAATTAAGAAAACATAGATTTTTTGATAATTAAACACATGACAAAATTAAATCATGAAACATGTATTTTTGAATAATTAAATAAGCGACAACACAAAAATATAATAGAAGAAAAAAGTATGTTTTCAAAATTAAATAAAGGTGAAATTTTAATTAAATGTTTTTATGTGTTTTTTATACTAATTAATAATTTTACGGCAAAGTAGATTAATAATTAACTAAGTATATTAAATAATATGGCCAAAAGAAATAAAAGGTAGATAAGTGACCCAACCAAGATTTGAACCCAGGACACTTAGCTTGCTAGTAATATGCCTTGCCAATTAAACTGTTTCACTTTCTGCTATGTCCACAACTCAAATAAATTAAAAGGAAGGGAATTAGAAAAAAAAGCTAAGCCAAACGGGCCCAATGGGCCAACCGGGTTATGGATTAGGAGGGAAAAAAAAGAAACCCTAGTACAACTTAAAACAAGCCGCCGCCGCTGCTGTCTTGGGAAGGGGATTTGGTCCTCATTATTAATCTTTTAATACCCCAATTAAAATAAATTAAAGGTTAATTCTTGGAGAAATAAAACTAACGATTATCTCTCTCCCAAATGCATCAACACCACCATCTCCTTCCTCTTGATCATTTACCGAATTTCAACATAGATAAGATTTCTTCTCTTTCTTCTTCTTAGCCAAAGTCTTCCACGGAACTATCAATCGCTTCTTCTTATTCATTCTTCATCGGTATCAACCTGAGGTTGTTCCTCATCAGGTTCAGGCTCGTCTCGGTCAAAAAAACAGAGTCGAATTCGTCGGCGATTTCTGCTTCCTCCTGGTAGTTATCGTCTTCTTCTTCATCTTTGAGAGCAACTTGGCCCCAGAACAAATCGTCTTGTTCGACTTCGTCGTCGAGAAGCCTCAAGAGACGTTTACCTCTGGTTGCTCGAGATGCGCGATCGAGGAGTAGAAGAGCCACTTTCTCGTTTCCCTCCATTTCGAATGAACTCTGCTTTGGTTTAGTGTTTACCCTTACGCCAGATATTCCATAAAACAGATCCCTGCACTCATCTACATCCAACTTCCAACCATCGCGCTCAACAATCAACACGTTCTCGGCTCGTTCATGATGAAATCCGAAATGGAAAGAAACAAAATCACTATATGCTACTGACCTTAACACACAGGGATGCAGAAACAATAAGTAATGTAAGGCTTACCTACCGGAGAACTCCGGTGGCTCTTCAAGCTTGATGAAAACGAATGGAAAACCGGAGAACAGCGACTCAGGTATGCGTATTTTGAATTCGTTTTATTTTCTTCTCTGGTTCCCTTTTTGATTACTTCTCAAGCATATGTTGTTGTACTTGCGAAATTGTGATGAGTATGCTTAAGCAGAGATGTTGTTGTATGATGTGTATGCAAGGAAAATGAAGATGAATATTGCAGTAATGATGATGATTGATGAATGTTGATGCTGTGTTGTTTTTTTTATTTGTGGTATCTTTTCTGTATTTGAAGTTACAGAAGTTAACTCGTTCCAAGATTACTTTCAAGGTTTTTTTTTCTTTGAACAGTGGACGTGAATGAGGTTTTAGAGGCAGGGGTTGTGACATAGCATTTTTGACCGTTGGAATTGTTTTTAGCAGCCAGACAAAAGCAGGGTATTTGTTACACAAAAATGGAAAAGATCAAAAAGCAAATGAAAAAGAGAGTTTGTGATGAATGTAATTTGGTTTTTGAATTTGAAATTGAATTTAGGATGGAAAATCGAATTATTGTACGTGTGAAGCGGTGTTGTGGTTTCAAACTTGCATTTCCATATTTTTTACAAAAGAAAAAAACGTAGTAGTTATAGTAACAAATAAAAAAGAAAAAAAATGTTGATAATAATAAAAAAGAATTAAGATACAAATGACGACTATTAATTAAAATATGCAATATTAAATGATGAAAATAGATGAAATTATCATTAACTTCTTTTTTTTTGAATTAAAATGAGATAATAATAAAAGTGTAAATCTAAATGATATTTTTTTTAATATTTTTGAATTAAAATGAAAATAAAAATTACAATGACATGAAATAAATATTTTTAGGATTTTTATGAAATAAAATTAATGATGATTAAAGACAAAAAAATGCAATATGCATGATTTTGTAAAATCGGGTAACACGGTTGAAATTAAGTGCAATTCACTAAATTCACAAAAATGACTTCTATCGTTTCTAATTAATTTTTTTTGTGGCTTTTCAAACATAATCATATTTTGACTTATAAAGAGGAGTCGTAGATGATGTCAAAGAGAATCATGTGTAAAATAACCACTAAAAAAAGTCGAATATTCGAAGAAGTTATGAATTTTGAAATCTGGCCCGAAAAAAATGGCAAAAATGGGTCGAATCGCTTGTGAACGCTTGCTATGTAATGACACCGATGGGAGGTGGGATCTTAGGTAAAAAATTACGGTACAACACCTACCAGAAGAGGATTTGTCGATCGGCAGTTACCAAGCACCTCATAGGCCTCCTTCTCCCGCAGAAACAGGGGCAATAAGAATTGTCTGAACTGTACAAGCTGCTCTGTCCTCCAGGTACAAGGTAGAGTCGGTTGAAGAGTATGACCAAGATACCTTCACTCCCCGCAGAGTAAGACGGTAATGGAAGCTCTCTCCACTGAGACTTGCAACTACGAAGGATTCAACAATACTCTCCCCCAAGCAGAGTTAGTCTACCATCAGTCTCGAAAAAGCTCGGTATTCCCAGAAGGTCTTAATATTCCCCAGCGGAGTATAAAGATATTCCCCAGCAAGCGTAAAGAGCATCCCTAAAAGTCTTAATATTCCTCAACGAAATATAAGAATGTTCCCCGGTGGAATACAAGATACCCCCAGTGGAGCCATTCCCCAGCTCAGTCTAAAAAAGTTTCCCCAATGGAGTTGAATCATCTTCCCCAGTAGATTCTGGAAGCTTATCCCATGCGAAGCACAAATAAGTCTCCCCAGCCAAATTCAGAGGTTATCCTCACAAGAGTCTAACCGGGTTATCCTCAGCAAGTTGCAACTGAAAGATCATCCTCAGCGAAGTTCTTTCTATCCCCAGCGGAGTTCATCATCAAAATCCCCGACAAAGCTTATCAACAGAATCCCCAGTGGAGTTATCGTTAAAATCTCAGCAAGGCATCTCTTCCCACAGAGTAATTCCCCGCAGAGTAATCTCTTCACCAGGTTTATTCCCCAACGGAGTCATCTTCTCCTACAGGTTTATTCTTGCAACCATCTTCGTGCATCATCCCCGGTGGAAACGAAGAATTAAACCATACTCTTCAACATCAGCCCAGGATTTAACAAACTCCCCGGCATTTGTCAAGGATTTATTTTCCCAGATGAAAATACATTCATAAACATTTCACATTTCATACCTCCTATTTACATACATGATAAAATGCATACGACACGATCTCATTTATTTTTGAGAACATCATGACATCATGCATTTCATACATCATGACATTGCATACAGCTAACGTTTACCTTTTTCAAGAAAAAGTCAATCAACAGATGACTACCATCAACCTTTTCAAGTCCCAGTTTAATACCTGTAACAAGCCAGGAAAATTCTGTGGACGACTGATTGTAGGTTAATACCTGAAACCAGTCAGGAAATTATCTACATGAAGAGATTGAAGATCAATACCTGTAATAAGCCAGGAAGACTTTCTTTCTCAGGTCAGAGATCAATACCTGAAACCAGCCAGGACAGATATCTCCTTGACCAACCTTTTCAAGTCCTAGTTGAATACCTGTAGCTAGCCAGGAAAGTTTTATGGACGACTGATTGTAGGTTAATACCTGAAACCAGACAGGACAATTATCTACTTGACCATCATGAAGCAACCCTACACCGGTTCCTTCTCCTTCAGATGAAGTTTTACACTGACTCATCGTCAGGCAACCCTACACCGGTTCCTTCTCTCTTTCAGATGAAGTTTCACACGGACTCATCATCAGGCAACCCTACACAGGTTCCTTCTCTCTTTTAGATGAAGTTTTACACGGACTCATCATCAGGCAACCCTACACCGGTTCCTTCTCCTCCAGAAGTTTTACACGAACTCATCATCAAAGTAACCCTACACCGGTTCCTTCTCCTCCAGAAGTTTTACACGAACTCATCATCAAAGTAACCCTACATCGGTTCCTTCTCCTCCGGAAGTTTTACACGAACTCATCATCAAAGTAACCCTACACCGGTTCCTTCTCCTCCAAAAGTTTTACACGAACTCATCATCAAAGTAACCCTACACCGGTTCCTTCTCCTCCAGAGGTTTTACACAAACTTATCCTGAAGTAACCTTACCCAGGTTCCTCCTTACAATTTCCCGACGTAGTTTTACCCCAAACTCCTTGCAAAGCAACCCTACATAGGTTTCCTTCCTTCCAAGATGCAGTTTCACACGGACTCATCATCAGTCAACCCTACACAGGTTTCCTTCCTTCCAAAATGCAGTTTTACACGGACTCATCATCAGGCAACCCTACACAGGTTCCTTCTTTCAACTTACAAAATTAAAATTCAACAAACAATCTCCAGATGGCATCTATAAGCCCATCCTCCTACCAACAATCTCCAAATTGCATCTGTAAGCCCATTCCCGACATTACATTGTTGATACTACACCATGCGAGTACAAATTTCTGGGCACTCTAGTTTTCAATTATCTTCCACCTTCGGATCACGAAAGGCTCGAAAGCCAATCTATATCCTCAGGTTTAAGAAAATTGAACAGGGGAAACTGTTGTACCCCAAAATTTGCCCTCCCATGAATTCCTCAAGACTATAGGAGTTTCAAGGGGCAGGTATAAATCAAGAAGAAATTCAAAATCAAATCTCTTCAACAATGTGCAAGAATTAGGGTTTGAGTTTTCTTCAAGAACATGGCTTCTCCAAAACCTCAAATTAGCCCCATATGGTCTTATACATCCAAGACAACTCATTTTCAAGTTCACAAGGTGCTCAGCAATGCAAGATCATCACAAGACTCTTCAGGTCAACCATCTCCTAAGCAGTAGACAGCTGAAATTAGGGTTTTGGTTCTTTCAAGGAATTTGGGGTTTTCAATGGTTCAACCAAGTCTCATAGGCCTATATACCTTCTCAAACACCTACATGCCAAGTTTCAAGACTCACAGTGCCAGTTTGCACAGTCAAAAGCTCCATTTGATCTACAGTTAACTACAAGGGCAAAATGGTCATTTTGCAGTCAGAAGTCAGAATTCTTGGTCAACATCTTATTTTTGAGTTCAAAATCATCATTTGATCAAGTCTTGATCATGATCCCACAAGAATAGCTCAAAAATCATCAAGATGCAAAAGTTACTATTTTTGGACAGCATAAAAGTCAACTCAAGTTTGACCAAGCATAACTTTCTCATACTTTATGAGAAATGACCCATACAAAGCTCATTTTGAAGAGGATGAAATTTCATACAATCCATATTCATACCCCAAGATCAGAAAATGCACTCACAAGAAGTTACAAATTTGGCCATCATAGGTCATTTTTGAAAGTCAACAAAAACACCTTTTTTGCCAAAGCTTATAACTTGATAATGGAAGATCAAAATGAGATGCGACCAAAAGGGTTGATTAGAGGACATCTCAAGGTTTCTAAAAAGTCCAAGAACACCTCCAAAAGTGCAAAATTTAGGAAGTTATGCCTTGTTGAAGTTGGGCATTTTTTCAAATTTGCCAAAAGTCAACTACCCTCAAAACTCTAATTTTTGACAAAGGGGCCCACTTTTTTCCACTTGATTTAGTCTTGTCATGCCACACACGTGTCCCATGCTTAGTTTCATGACCAAACATTTATTTTTCTATTTTTATTTCATTTTTATTGATTTAATTAATTATTAATCAATATTAAATCAAATAAAATCCAAAAATTATTGAAAAGGGATCTTTGTGATTTGTACAGCTTGCAAACATCATGTGACAACCAACCAACTCGTGCTAAGGCTTATACATACACAAAATCTCAGATTTGGCCATATTTGGAAAGCTTTTCAATGTTGATAAAATCAAATCTCAAAACCTTGAATGTATATGGATATTGGTCCAACTCTTGACCTAAAACCATTCTATTATACATACACAAGCCACACTAACCTAATACACGCACAAAGAACTACTAAAACGGCCAGAGCAAATTGCAAAAAATCCTTGGAAAAGTGTGAAATCAAGAACGATATTGGAGGCACTTTCAGACAAAAAAGAAGAACGTAGCTCCCTTCCTTGACATCCAGTGGTGCTATAGCAATCAAAACTAGGCTTTTTCATCACCTATATCGCACTGTAAGTTGTCGCGAATGGACCTCTGAACATGGAATCCCAACTTCCAGTTCTTGCACTTTTTATTCAAAATATTTGCATATTCATGTTTGTTATTTGATTTAGAACAATTTTGCATTATTCGATTTCATTATTGGCCTCTGTATCATGATGTTCGAACCTAGGGTTCATGTGCTTGTGTTTTAGGCGTTTTTTCTATAGGAAAAATCAAGATGAATGGTGGTTACAGGGACGATGAGGAGACAAAGACGACCACGTCCATGTGCTTGGATGGAATTTTTATGGCCTAGGACGAGTTTTTGGAACATCCTACGAAACCTCCTGCGGATAAAAATCCGCAGGTAATAAAACCAGAAATCTGTGAAGAAGACGACTACGCGTCCTCTTCCCATTGGTCAATTTGAAATCGCGCGCTTTTTTTATTTTTTTCCAGGCATAGTTAATGATTATCCATATATTATTTGTTGTGTATATTAATAACAAAGAAGCAGCGCAGTAGAGTTGGCAAGGCAGGCGTGTCAATGAGCAATGGGACCTGGGTTCGAATCCCAGGTCCCCCAAAATGTTTATTTGATTTTTTTTCTTCAGGTGTTCCCATGCAATGCCCAGAGGGTGGTCCACCGTGTGCATCCAATTTCCAAGCGCCAGATGGCCAGCAAATCAAATCCAATGGCCAAAGCTGAGTATCCACCATACTCTACAGTCAACGCACACACATGGAAGTGGAGAAGTCAACAAGGCTTCCTACGTTTGGGCCTGGAATTCTGATGAATGAACCCCCTTTCTAGGCCCAGACCCCTTTTTTGGTTTGCTTTTTTTTCTTTGTTTTCTATATTTCTTCTACTTAATTTATTTTATTATTTAATTAACCACTAACTAAAATAATTAATATTTTCCAAATAAAATCAGAAAACCTAAAAAATAATATTTTTTATTAATTTCATTATTTTTGTAAATAAACAATTTAATTGACTTAGTTTTAATTAGGCATAATATTAATATTTTTGCGATAAATTAAATTGGTGTAGAATTAGGTTTTTAATGTATTTAATCTTTTTTTTTCCTTAAACATGCAAAAACCCAAAAAATATTTCTTTTTATTAATTAATTAGTTTAGGTTTAATTTAATTCAAAATAACAAAAAATATCTTACTTTCTTAAAAAGGGTCAAAACCCTAAAAACTCTTCGATTTAATTTTTCTCGCGCGTATGCTTTTGTTTTATTCATATTATTTTTTATCCAATAATGTAATTGTTCCGAGGATGTAATAGTTTTGGACTTAGGACTTTTTACCGCTTTCATTTACTTTTCCGCATTTACTTTTTCAAGGGTTTGTTTTTGGCGATGTAAATACCCGACACCTTGTAATAGCTTAGTTTTATTTTCCGCAACCATTAACTGCTAGATGTATGAATAATAGGCTATGCATGACAAGATCTATCTTAACTTAAAATCAATTGTAGCTCACCATAACATGTACAAAGATAACATAACTGAAAACTGACACATTTGCACATGCCACTCCTAGGGTATGCCTCACTTGGTTGCCTCGAACGTGGTCATTGAGTATAGGAAGTTTTAGAGGTCGCCCTCTTGTCCAAAGATCATAAGTTTCCTCGAAACGGCTGCCTCGGATAAAAATGATCTAAGACATTAGGGTTACCACTAAGGCGTCCTAACATTGCTTTAGTGACCACATGTCCCTTAATCGAATTGACCCGAAAACTCCAACGACGGTGCTACCTACTCCTCAATAGTGGGATAGCACTGTCTAAAGGATATTTACATAGTTTAATTCCTTTTGAGTAGGTAGAGGTTCTTAGGTACTTGCTCTTTCAAAATAAAACAAATTTTTCGCACTTACACTTTTCAAACAAAGTTTTCAACAACACTTCATACACTCTTGAGGACAGAAACAAGAGTTAAATCGAAGTTTTCAAAAAAAACTCTTTTCAAAACCCACAAACACAAGACAAGCAAAACTTTTTGAAAACATAGTGAGCAAGTACCTAAGAGCCCGTGGATAACCACGGATAGAAAGGGTGCTAACACCTTCCCTTTCTATAATCTACCTCCCGAACCCGAGAAACATCTCGAAAGGAATTTTTCTGTGCTTTTGTCCTTTCCTTGTTGGATAAAATAAAAGACGGTGGAGACTCTTGCTTACCGCGACATTTTGCAAAAACAAACGCAAACGCAAACCAGCATTTCAAAACAGTCAGTTCTATTCCCACCGATCACAGAACCAAATCAAAATGGCACCTGAGGACATGGAGAAAACAACATTTGTCACATAGTGGGGCACATTCTGCTACAAGGTGATGCCATTCGGACTGAAGAATGCTGGGGAAACTTATCAGCGCACCATGGTAGCTTTATCTCACGACATGATACATCGTGAAATAGAAGTCTACGTAGATGATATGATAGCCAGATCACAAACAGAAGAAGAGCACCTTGATCACTTATAAAAACTGTTTGAGAGACTGAAGAAGTACAAGCTAAGGTTGAATCCAAACAAGTGCACATTCGGGGTACGGTCTGGTAAGCTCTTAGGTTTTATTGTCAGTACTGAGAAGGAAGTCAGAGGATTCTTAGGGCGTTTGAACTATATCGCCAGATTCATTTCTCACCTGACAGCTACTCGTGAGCCAATCTTCAAACTATTGAAGAAAGATCAAGTAGTCAAATGGAATGATGAATGCCAAGTTGCTTTTGATAAAATTAAAGAGTACTTACAAGAGTCTCCTGTGTTGATGCCACAAGTCGAGGGAATACCGTTGATTATGTATCTGACTGTTTTAGAAAATTCAATGGGGTGTATATTGGGGCAGCATGACGAGTCTGGCCGAAAAGAGCATGCTATTTACTACCTGAGCAAAAATTTTACCGACTTTGAAACCAGATATTCACTGCTCGAGAAAACTTGTTGCGCTCTAGCATGGGCTTCTCGTCGGGTAAGATAGTATATGCTGACTCATACTACTTTGTTGATATCTAAAATGGATCCGATAAAATACATCTTCGAGAAATCTGCTCTTTCTGGGAGAATAGCTAGATGGCAGATGATCCTGACAGAGTATGACATACAGTATACTAACTAGAAAGCTATAAAGGGTAGTGTACTAGCCGATCACCTTGCTCACCAAGCTGTGGAAGACTACCAGTCCATGAAGTTTGAATTCTCGGATGAAGACATCATGACGTTAGACAATTGTGAAGAATTCAGGCCATATGGCGGACCCGAACAAGGATCTCGATGGACCCTGTTCTTTGATGGAGCCTCCAACGCACTCGACAATGGTATCAATGCTATACTCATATCTCCGAAAGGGTGTCATACTCCCTTTACTACGATACTTTACTTCAATTGTACGAACAACATGGCGGAATATGAAGCATGCATCTTTGGTCTCAGAGCTGCCATAGACTTGGGGATCAAATCATTGGATGTATTCAGAGACTCAGCCTTGGTCATCAGTCAGATCAAAGGGGAATGGGACACCAAACACCCAAACCTTATCCCTTACAAAGAACATGTTTTGACATTGCTACCACATTTTGAGGAGATTACCTTCGAGCACTTCCCGCGAGAATAAAATCAGCTAGCAGGCACTCTAGCCACAATGTCATCTATGTTTAAACTTAATTGAGATAACGAGGCTCCCCAAATCACCATCGAACGAATGGATGAACCGGAACACTGTCACAAGATTAATACCAAAGAAATGGTGGACCAGCCTTGGTTTCATGAAGTCAAGAGGTATCTCGAGGCTCAGGAATATCCAGAAGGAGCTTCAATCAATGATAAGAAGTTCTTAAGGAGATTCTCTGCTAAATTCTTCCTTAGTAATGGCATCCTGTATAAACGCAATCATGACTCTGTGTTACTTCAGTGCGTAGATAAGGTTGAAGCTGAAAGGATCATGGCCAAATTACAAGAAGGCACTTTTGGCACCCATTCCAGTGGGCATACGATGGCAAAGAAAATCCTACGGGTAGGCTATTACTGGTCTACCATGGAAGCAAATTGCTATCAACACTCTCAAACCTGCCATAAGTGCCAAATTTATGCTGACAAGGGGCATGTACCTCCGGTTCCTCTGAATGTCTTGACAGCTCCTTGGCCCTTCGCTATATGGGGAATAGATATGATTGGGGAAATCAAGCCGACAGCCTCCAATGGACACCGCTTCATCTTAGTGGCCATTGATTATTTTACAAAATGGGTAGAGGCAGCTTCCTTCGCTTCTGTTACCAAGAATGTTGTTGCCCGTTTCATCAAGCAAAATCTCCTTTTCCGGTACGATATCCCATAAAGGGTCATCACTGACAATGGTACAAATCTCAACAACACTATGATCACCACATTATGCGAGCAATTCAAGATTCAGCATCATAATTCTTCTCCCTATCGGCCGAAGATGAATGGTGTTGTAGAAGCTGCAAATAAAAACATTAAAAATATCATACAGAAAATGACAGTCACATACAAAGACTGGCATGAGATGTTACCATTCGCTCTCCACGGATATCATACCATGACTCACACATCAACCGGGGCAACACCCTATTTCTTGGTTTACGGTATGGAGGTTGTCTTGCCTATTGAGTTTCATATCCCCTCTCTGAGAATTATGAAGGATGCAGGGTTGAACGAAGAGGATTGGATCCAGACTCGACTTGGTCAACTGAATTTGATTGATGAAAAGAGACTTACTACCATTTTCCAGGGTCAAATGTATCAAAAACGGATGATCAAGGCTTTCAACAAGAAAGTCAGACGCCAAGTGTATCAAGTTGGGGATCTAGTGATCAAACGCACTATCTTGCCACAAGGTGATCCCAGGGGAAAATGGACTCCTACATACGAATGACCATTTGTGATCAAAAACATTTTCTCTGGTGGTGCAATGATCTTGACTACCATGGATGGAGACGACCTGCCACACCCTGCAAACAAGGACATAGTCAAAAGATACTACGCATAAGAGACCCGCTAGGTTGACACACCCAGGAAAAACAAGGGCATACCGGCGAACCAAAATGGTTCAGGCAAAAGTTAGGGATAAAAAAAATATGTACACCCAGAAAGTTGAAAACCCGAAAGGGAGACTTGGGTAAAAAAGGGTTTCCCGGTGGACTGAAAACCCGAAAGGGCGGTCCAGGCAAAAGTTAAGGAATTAAAGCGTATGAATATGTACCGTTGGATCACTTTATGGACAACCTTTGGCTTCCAATGACAAACTCAGAGGTTCTGATCAATTCAATCAGCTTCAGACAAGGTAACAAATAGACAAGATTCTCAGAGATACGAAGGCTATAGCAGAATGGAAACCCCATGGGACTTTTTGTACACGTAGCTATCTTTTCTTTGTATCAAAATTTTCATTTTTTACAACAACATTCTCTTACTAAAATGTTTGTCTCCTTGTACAAAAAATACTTACTCAAAGTCAATATAAAATATTCCTTTGAAAGTGAAAAAACTATTTGTCTTTTCTTTACACTTGTGTTTTGTTTACAAAAAGATCCAATGATTCATTGTTGAGCATATGCATTTGAACATAATTATTGTTTACAAATAAAACAAAATAGAAAAGACAATTACTGATAGGTTGAAAGGATAGAGAAATGTCTCTAGGCTATTCCATAAGTAACCTCCTGCAGCATGTCGTTTAAATCCTCAGTGGAACAAAATTTCAAATTATTGATCCCCAGTAGAAGTCGTCAAACTTCTCAAGAATTCCCCAACAGGTTTTTACAAGCAGTATATGGTATTACCCTTACAACAAAGTTTATTTCTCAAAGAAAAAATTCATCAACACTTAGACTTCACAACATGGAGACTTATACTTACATATCCTCAGCAACAGTCAAGGATTTGTCCAACAGCAATACATCAAATTAACTCACATACGCATACATCGCATTCATATATCATAAACATTGATAACACGAATGTATTACATCATACATTTCATGCAGCATAACTTTGTATTTTAGCTAACATTTTACCCTTTTCAGGATAAGATTAACAGCTACCATTAACAACATTCAATCTTGATACAGTTCAGATACACTCCAGACACGAATGGCATCTTGATACTCATTCAGATTCAACCTCTTGATACGGTTTAGATACACTCCAGACACGGATGCCATCCTGATACTCATTCAGATTCAACCTCTTGATACGGTTGAGATACGCTCTAGATACAGATGCCATTCTGATACTCATTCAGATTCAACTTTTGATACAGTTCAGATACGCTCCAGATACGGATGCCATTCTGATACTCATTCAGATTCAACTTCAAGATACAATTTAGATACGCTCCAGACACGGATGCCATCCAGATACTAATTCAAAATCAACTCTCAGCTACAATTCAGATACACTCCAGACATGGAGGCCATTCTAATATTTAATCAAAGCCTCTTCCAGATACAGTACGGATACGCCCCAGACACGGATGCCATTCTGGTACTCATTCTTTCAGTTTACAAATTACAATTCAACAATCACCTTTGATGGCATCTTTAAGCCCATCTCCTATAACTTTTTGTCACCTCTCCAAATGGCATTCATAAGCCCATTCCTTCTATCATTACATCATCTAGTGCAAATTTATGGGCACTTTAGTGTCCAATCATCTTCCACCTTTGAGTCACAAATGGAAAAACTCGTCAATCTAACTCTTCAGGTTTAAGAAGATTGAACAAGGGCAGCTGTTGTACCCCAAAATTTTCCCTCTCACTTATCAATATTTTTCTCACAAGATCTCTTTGACTCAAGACTGCATTAGGGTTTGACCAGCTCAAGACATCTCCTCATGCACTAATGACCAAAATTAGGGTTTGAGTTTGCACAAGGATTTTTGGACTATCAATGCTTCATATGACTTTCAAGGATCATTGTGGACCCCCAAGATTACTCATTTCAAGTTTCAAGCCTTGAATCACATTTTTTATCAGAGAATTGGACAATTGACCTAAAAATCAACTGTATTGGGGGAAAAGTCAACCGTGGCCAATTTACAGTCAAAATTCATAATTTTTTATCCACATCAACATTTTAAACCCATATGTATCATTTTATCAAGTTTGGACCATAATTCCTCAAGAAATTTGATCAAATCATCAAAAGGGTAAAATGGTCAAAATTAGGGTTTTGATTGAGAAAGGGCAATTTCTGATTTTTGACCTAGCAAATGATCAAATGGTTTGAAGCATGATTTCAAGAGTTAAATTGCATCATCTTTACCTAATGACATGGTTCAAAACATTGCAAATCCATTGGATTGACAGATGAATTTTCCAGTCAACTGATCAAAAGTCAATTGTATACTGAAAAGTCAAACTTTGACTTTTCGGTCAAATTCAAGTGCCAAAGGTCATAATTCATCAAATAATGTCAAAATGTGAAACTTGTTCATCAAGAAAGCAAGGGTTTAAGTTTTGAATTTGAAAAGTTGAAAATTTCTAACTTAGAAAATTTTCTAAGTATAGAAAATTTCTTATTTTTTCTCAACTTTATGCCAAATTTTCACCATGATACAAAATGATTCAAAGAAAGTTCCCAACATGAAAGTTGTAGATCTCCATGAAATATACAACTTTTATTCACACAATTTCTCCTAAAAATGCTTTTATCTAAAGATATAATTTTGTGAATACATGCCCATGAACTAAAATAACTTAGTGAAATTTTGCCCTAGTTAGGAAGGTTTTTGACCTAACTTCATGCCAATTTTTCACATAGTTCCAAGAGCAATCTTTGAAAGAAATTCAAATATGAATGGTATATCACATTGCAAGTTTTCCAAAATGTCCAAGAACTCCTTTAGATCATGTTTGAGTAGGGAGAATCGAAGAGATAAAGTTAGGGTTTTCAAACTTAATTATAGGTCATTTCCATGAAGAACAAGTTTTCAAATTTGCAAATTGGCTGTACAATCTTCACTTTTCAGGCCTCAAACTCATTTGTCACTCCACCATTAATGAATTTCACAAGGTTTAATGCCCTAAAGCCAAGCATTCAATGCATTGTACAAGAAAATAGCCATTTTTGGAAGAAAGGCAACATTGCCATTTTGGAAAAGCATGCTTTTTGCATTTTTCCATTTCTTGAGCATTGGACTTGTTCTTTCTGCACAAACCAAGTCTCTAAACCTGAACAAAACATGTTTAAAGCTTCAAGCCACCCTACAAGATCTGGATCATGCCTTAAGAAGTCACTTCTCACACTTGCTTCAAAAACAAGAAATGTAGCAAGACATGTGATCTTGTACTTCTGAGCAAGCACAAGTCCTCAAACCTTTTGCTCTATATAAAGCCATCATTTTGCAACTAAAACCATGCATGTCCAAGCCTTGAAACACCTTTGAATCAGAAATTTCATAACAAGCCTCCAAAGTTGCCTTTTCTGACTTGTGAACTGAATCTTCCATTCCATTCGTGCGTTTTCAGGCCTTTTGCTTTCCCAAGCTTCCTTACCATATAAGTAAACTATCCCACACCTTGAAACATCATTGTAACTTCATATTCCCCATTGTTGAAGTTCAAAAACAGAGTAACACAGGTGGACTTCTCCAGACCATTTCATCCACCCTCAAGACAAGCTAAGCATTGCATTAGCTTCCTATAGGTTCAAGGAAGCTAACCTGATCATCACAACATCCTAAAGCAAGCTCATTTTCAAAACACTATTTCCATTTTCAAGGTGAGTTTTATGTTTTTCTAACTCTTGATACAGGCATAATTAGCTTTCCATTTGTGAATATAGAATGTAGACATCATTGATACGAAGTTGTACATATCCATAGCTTGCATTTATTTGGCTTGAGTTTACAGAATTTTTAGTTTGAAGTTTTTGGAAATATTAGGTTAAGAATTAGGGCCAACAAAACTCTCTCTGGTCTTGGACTTATAGTTTTAGTTATACACATGGTTAGAATCGTGAGGTAAAATGCTATAATATTCATGTTATCACTTTCCATTTTTATTGAGAAATGAAAAAGTGACAGGGGGTCCGGCTGGCCAAAGGTTGAAGATGAAGTACAGGGCAACGAAGTGTTCTATGTTATGTATTTATGTTTTCACTTAGACTAACGGATGTACAGCCACCCAGTGGTAAGGCAGCACGCAAAAATGCCCTAGGTCGTAGGTTCGAGCCTTGGCGCTGCCTTTTGCAGTTTTTTTTCATATTTTTCCAATTTGTTTTTGCTAGCTTACAGCATGGTCCTCTGATTTTTGGGCTTGTTGTTTTTTTCTAACCTCCTACCCTTGTTTGCTTACAGCACCCCCTGGCCCAAATATTTTATTTCCTTATTTTATTTTCATTTTCATTTTATCAAAATCATTTTTCTTAATATTAAAAATTACTAAAAATATAAAATTGATATATAATATATTTTGTTTTATTTTATTTTATTTTCTCATAAAAAATATTTTTATTTAGTTATATATTATCTATTTTTGTTAAATAAACTTGTAAATTAAATTAAAATTAGGTTAAATACTTATTTTTCTTCACACCTATTAAATATTTATTTTAACATATAAAAAGACCAAAATACTTCATAAATACCATACATTATTTTTCAAGACAAAAATACAAAAAAAAAAATACTTAAAGAAATTTATTTCCTTTTAATAAATTAGAATTAGGGTTTAATCAAAATCTTTTCTAAAAAATAATTTCCTTCCTTAATTAATTTAAGTTTAATCTTGATTTGTTTATTAGGTTTAGGTTAAACCTTTTTTTACATAAAAAGAACAAAACAAAATCTTCTTTTGCATTCACATATCCTTGCATATTTAATTTATTTTGTACATTATTTATTCCAATACTTGTATAAATTCAATTTGGTTGTAATAGATTAATTAGATTTATATTATTGCAATCCCCATTCATCAATTGTATACCCCTCTCCCACAAAATGTTGTAATAGCGTAGTAATCTTTAAATTTCGCAATTTATCGCTTTACATAACATGTTAGTAATTAGGGTTTGTATGGCAAGATAAAACCAACCAAATAGAAAACCCTAATCCAAGACAAAAACAAGAATGAAAACAACACACTTGCACACAAGCACCCCTAGGGTAAAATCCACTTGGTTGCCTTACAAAATGGCCATATTACGCATGTAAGGTATCTTAGCAAAAATAAGAAAATACAAGATCATAGTCCTTCGATGACGCTATCTAAAGTTGCCTTACAAATGATCTTAGTCCCTCAAAAAAAATGCTATGATACCTTGCAATATTACTAATCATGGTTATACGATGACCGAAGCCCGTCCCGTTTACATCCAAAGATAGAGTTACTTACCAAATCAATGGTAAGATAACAATGTCAAAGGAAAAGGAAATGTACAAGAAAGACTTTTGAGTAGGTAGATTGATCCTAATTACTTGCTCCATTTCAAAACAAACCTCCTTGCTATTTTCAAAAACAAACACTTACACTTTCAAAACATCTTACAAAAATTGAAAACATTTTCAAAAGATCAAACATCTTTGCATACATTCTTACGAACAAGAATCATTACAAAGATTGCCTAAACAATGGCCTCTTTACAAAATACTTTCAAAAATAACACAAAGCACAATTTCAAACAAAAGCAAGTGATCTAGCAAGTAACTAAGAGCTCGTGGAAAACCATGTATAAAAAGGGTGCTAATACCTTCCCTTTTTATAATCTACCCCCCGAACTCAATAAACAATCTCAAAGGTCTTTCCTGTGCTTTTTCACCTTTCCTTTTTGGATAAAAGAAAAGTCGGTGGCGACTCTTGTTAACCGCAACATTTGCGATCAAACGCAAAACCTTCAAGTCAGTTCTCCCACCATATCACACCATTTATGACTTCGAAAATCCAATCTATGAAGACGAAGATGAAGGTGAAGAAGATTGTGAGACACCTGGAGAACTCGCCAGACTCCTGATATAAGAGGAAAAGGCTATCCAACCGCACGAAGAACCGATCAAAGTGGTAAATTTGGGTACTAAGGCAGATAAGAAAGAATTCAAGAATGGAGCCAACTTGGAAGATAGTGTTAAGAGCAGATTGGTTCAGATGTTACACGAATATGTTAAGGTATTCGCTTGGCCATACGAAGACACGTCGGGGCTCGATACTGATATTGTGGTTCATCGTCTTCCAATGAAAGATGGTTATTCTCCTATCAAACAAAAGGTTCGTACCATGCGTCTTGATATGTCGGAGAAGTTCAAGGCTGAGGTAATGAAACAGTTCAATGCATGTTTCTTGGCAGTGAAGTCGTATCCCCAATGGGTTACAAATGTGGTTCCAGTGCCGAAGAAAGATAGTAAGGTCCGTATGTGTGTCAACTATAGGTATTTAAATAGGGCAAGCCCCAAAGATGATTTCCCACTACCATATATTGATGTCTTAGTTGACAACACTGCTTAAGACAAGGTATTCTCCTTCATGGATGGATTCTCAAGGTAAAATCAAATCAAAATGGCACCTGAAGACATGGAGAAAATCACTTTTGTCACACAGTGGGGCACCTTCTGTTATAAGGTCATGCCTTTTGGACTGAATAATGCAGACACAACTTATCAACGGGCTATGGTGGCTCTATTTCATGATATATTCATCATGAGATAGAAGTCTATGTTGATGACATGATAGCAAGATAACAAACTGAGGAAGAGCACCTTGATCATTTGCACAAATATTTGAAAGGCTGAAGAAATACAAGTTGAGGTTGAATCCCAACAAATGCACCTTTGGGGTAAGTGTTGTACCCCAATTTTTGCCCCTAATATCCCTTCATCATACCATATTGGTTTAATCACAACAAGATCACATTAGGGCTTTTGGTTCTCCTCCCTATCTTTAGCTTTGCTCTTTGAGGAATCACAAAGCACCTTGACTTGTTTTTCTTTTGTGATCATGCATGTTTTGTTTTGACTTTCCTTTTAATTAATAAAATGCAATGTTAGTTTGTCTTACTTGTTAATAATGTAGGTAAAGACAATGTGGCTTATCGAGTTGATCAATGGATTCATGAGTTTATTTCCATGCCCTAGTAAATAAACTTGAGAAATTCAAACCTCACCATTGAAGTTGTTTTGGAAGAAATGGCATGGCAAGGTTTATTTTGGTTCACCATATCTCAAAGTTATCAATATTGATTCAAAAGTATAAGGGGTTAATTGAAGAAGTTGTCAGGGTTGGACAAGGCCTTGTTCCCATTGGTCACAAGTGCATATTTCTCTCAATTATCAAGATATGGAAGTGGTTTTGGTTGCTACGAGTTCTCATTATCATCCTCAATAACTTATATCTACAAAGCAAAAGTGTTGGTACAAGAAGGTTGTTTAAAATTGTCAAATTTCCTCAAAGCATTTTCTTGATCTAGGAGCTAGGGTTTTGAAATTCAAAGAAGTATATCTTTCTCATATTTTTATATTTTTGAGTGATTCCAAAAACATACTTCTTTTCAAAAGGTTATCAACAAATTACTTAAAAAGTTTCAAGGAGTTTTCATGTGGAAGAAACTTGATGATGAAGAAAGATTACAAGTCCTCCAGATGAACCCCCAATTTCCCATGTGTGACTTCAAATGATCATAAATTGGTTAATTTTTATCACCATGAGCCCAATCTTTTTCCATAATGATCTTGAGGATGTGAACTTTATCCCTTCTTTTATATGCAAAGTGATAAAATGGATGGAAGATGCCTTAAGGATACAAAAGATTATAGGTCATTTCATGATTTGTTTGCCTACTTCAACAATTCATAACTCTCTCAATTTTTGGATATTTTAAATGGTTCAAGTTTCAAAATGACATTCAAGAGGTTTATTTAATTCCATCATTTTTGGTCAAGAGAAAATTCCAAGAGGAAGGCCATGTTTGGATGCAAAACATTATAGGTCACTTTTGAAGAAAAACTTGAAATATTTCAAAGTATGGAAAGTCAACCTCTTTTTCCCAACTTTGACTCATTGCAACTTTCAGCTCAAACATCCATTTGATTCCATTCTTTTCCCATTGCAAAGTTTATAATCTCATATTTCTAAAGCATCAAGAATCATGTCCTAAGACCCCTTGAGTTGAAAATGCCATTGTTTTGAAATTGGTAACTTGAAATTGAATTTCTCACAAAGTCAGAATTTTGAAATCCATAATGTGGCCTCTAATCACAATCAAAATCAAAATCACCCTGCCAAACTCACTCCATAACTCATTTATCTGCAACTTCATAATCATTTTTCAAGCCTTTTTCAATCCATTTTTTATATCAATTCACCTTCCTTGATCTTCCCTGAAGCTAACCATACAATTACCTTCAAGAATCGTGACCTATATTGATCCATAGAGGTCCAGTTTCAGAGCTCTGCAACTTAACTTCAATAGGTAGATTCCTTCACTAATTCTCTCAAACTTTGATATCATTGTGAAGCTCTCATTGCCCTAGTTCTAGTTGCAACACTTGCTTTTAACTGGAAACACATTTTGACCATGAAATTTGAAATTCATTTTCAAAACTTTCCTTCCAAATTGCTTGAGCTACAATTTATATAAATTTTCCACGAAGGTGTGGTTGTCTTCGTCTTGATGAGACAAAGTGAATGACATAGGTCTGAGCTTCTGATTTTACAGTTTGAGAGACCTGCATTTCACGTTGGCTGGAGGTTGAAGATGACCAACGTGTCATCTTCCATCCAATGATAATGTGCCATTTGTTTTTTTTTTAATTTCTGATTTAATTAGTGATCTAGTGTTTTATTCACTAAAGTCCATAATACGCACAGCGCACCAAGTCCACTTGATCTGTTTATTAATGCATTTTGACAATGATCAGATGACCCATATTTTTTTGGTTTGATGTTTTATTTTCTGATTTTTATTTTTATTGATTTAAATTTCAAAAAATCATAGAAAATTCATTTTAAGTCCAAAAAATCTGGAAAAAATTATGAAATTTTTTTTTGATTTTTCTCTTTCTGATTTTTATTTTTTCACAATTTTATTTTGTGTTTTGATATTTTTTATAAATTTTCACTTTATTTGAATTGTTTTAAATGTTTAAAAATACTTTTATTCATTTTTAATTTCTGAAAAAAATATGGAATGATCCAATGATATTGTGACAAATATTGGTGACCTCATTTGTTTTTTATTTCTGACTTTGTTATTTTTTATTATTTTTGTTTATTTTACCTATTTCTTTTAATTTTAAAAATACTTTCTGACTTTAGAAAATTACCAAAAAAAATTATAAAAATATTTGAGTCCATTTCTGATTTTTCTACGGTCTTACCTATTTTTTCTTGATTAATTTGAACATAGTTTCCTTTTTTTTCTCTATTATTTTCATTTTTAACCATTTTTAAACCCTTATTCTTTTATTTTAAAATACAATTTAATTTTTGTATATTTTCGGGCTGATCTTGGATTGAAATTTTGATCATGAACTTCATTAACATCATTGGATCCATGGTGTTGAGTTCAACTCCATAAATATGGATGAATAATTTTAATAATAGTTTGATTAAATTTTGATTCAAATGTGGTTTATTCTTTTTTCCCTTCCCTCTTTATCCCATCCCCTTATTATTACACTGAGTGTTATTGGAGCATGATCTCTATATCATGTCTCAAAACAAATGGTGCATAAATTGCTATTGACCGGCCTCAAAATAGGTGCGACTTCTATATAAGTCCACTTACGATTGCTTAACATAGCGCTAAATTTTGTCCTGATTCGAATAAACGATCATTCGTGGCACGAACCTATGTTTGCAAGCCCAAGTATGTTAATTTGATCTCTTTGATCCAATAACCTTGAGATTCATTGTGTGGAGGCTTTGGTTCTACCAATCCTCTAATGGATCTACATCACTTTTGGTCAACGCGGATCACTTAAACATCATTGATCATTAAATTTTACTTTTGAGGATTTCAAAATGGATGATATACTTGACAAAAAAGCAAATGCAACTTGTTGTGTGGAGGCTTTGGTTCTACCAATCCTCTAATGAGTTCCAAATGCAAGTTTTAAGATGTTCATCCAACTAACCACTAATTACTAATAGTCGACTTTATTTTACGCTTTTATTTTTATGCTTTATGTACCATTTACTTTAGCATTTACATTCCACACTATTTTCATCTTTGCTCACTTGAGCATTTACTTTCTTGTCATTTTTATTTTGCTCACTTGAGCTTTTCTTTTCTTTTTGAAGACACCTAATAATCAACATGAACCATAAAAAACTTTAATGATACTTAGACTATTTGGTTACTATCCTTGGCATTATGGAGTATTGGACTTCTTGGACTTAGGATTAGAGACCTTGGCCTATGTTGGAGACCTTGTGACCCTAATTGATATTTTGTATGGAGTTCTTGAGGTTTACCTCAAGACATTGGGTTGTTTGTTTATTTTGTGTGCGGGTTATTGTGATTACATACTTTGTTTGTAATTTGGAATTCACACGTATACAGTCGTTATTCTGCCCAATTTTTGTGAAGACTTAATACACTTGAAGTTTTGGTTCTCTCAAGAGGTCTAGTATATTTGATTTCTTGGTTTCAATCCAAAGAATGAGAATTCTATCTTGACTCATAATGTCAAGTATTGGCTCCTTGTTGGTTAGATGGTTCTTCTCTCTAGCTTTTACCTTATGCTTTAGGATAGTCTCTTCTTCACCTTCCATCTTCTTTAATTTCAAAAGTCTTCTTCCTCCTTTTGAAAACTCTTCTTGTTTTTAAACTGGAACCACTTTCATAATAACCTTGGACTTAGGTCCATGCATTTTCAAAAACCTTTTCGTAAATAAACTTCAATCAATTTAATAATACCTTGACATTTTTTTGTGAGAAGACTAAAAGTCAATCACTCTCATTTCAAACCATTTTTCCATTTTGGCTTTTATCTTTAAAACTTTTCTCAAAATATTAGACTCTTGTCAATCCTTGTAGTGATGCAAACAACTATACTTCTACAATGTGTAGTGAAGGGAGATATTTTCCACTTGGGTGTTGAGTGAGGCATTGTTGATTTTAAAATCCAAGCCATATCCTCCACTTTGAGATGATGCAAATTCTCCTTTCTCATGATTGTGGGTAGTAAGTATGTTTTCCACACGGACAATGACGATGATGTGTTATCTCATAAAATTAACCAACACACTTGTGTTTTAAAATTTGTTTAAAAAAGGGTGAACTATGTGTACCCTGACCCCCTATTGCACAAAAGGTGGTACGTAGACACTAAAGGTTCGCAACCACGGCGGGTGCAAAAATTATAAAAAATATGTTTCTTTTCTCACCTCCACCATCTATTTTTACATAGAACATTTTATAGCCAAAATATATAGATTTTTCAAAGAGGTTTCTACGGGGTACCATAGATGTTTAGGGTTCTAGTACCTTCCCTTTGCATAACTAACCCCCTTACCTAGAATATTTTCCCTTCTTTTGGTTTATTCGCTCTTTTCCCATTCCTTTGGAAACAATAAAGCGCAATTGCGATTTTTATTTTGATCTGTATAAGTCTAGTCAATCCAATGGCTTAGTCTTAAACATTTCTACCGCTACCGAAAAAATGGCGACTTCACTGGGGAAAGATTGACCTCTTGTTGGTCCATCCCTAAGTGGGTTAAACCTATCTTTGTTTATATTTGTATATGTGCTATTGTTGTTTATGTGTTATATGTTGTATATATGTTTGTCTAGATTTTCCTGGTTTTCAGGGGCTTGGTGATTACTCATAAGTCCTATACCCGGACTTGGGCAAACTTTAAGATAGGACGGGCGATATAGTCATGTTAACTTTGAGGGAGTAATCCCAAAAAAGGAGGCATGAGATCCCCCACTCAGTGGAGTCCCCTTTGACTGTAGTGTCGTTTACCGGGTAATCGGGAAGACATATTGTTTTCGACCTGGGAGCCTGCTAAATCTGAGGACTGTAGAATACCTAACCCATCTTGGCCTTTTAGGTGTAGTGAGGAAGCTATGACGGAGTAATTCGGAAATAATTGTCACGCGATACTATGCTCGGACGAGTTTTTTCTTGAGAATATTACTAATTACCGAGTTAATCAGGAAGTTGGTAATATCCAAAGGAAGGATGCAGACTCTGAGAACCTCTAGAACCTTGTTCGGAAGGTGATAACTTTTAGACCATACCTTATGGGTAGTACCTTCGACCTCATGCTCGTGACGTTGAACCTATGAACCTTATGTTTGTGATCTTGTGTGTGATTGTTGCATCATGCATCCATGCACTCATAAGCATCTTTTGAAGAAATTTTATTTCAAGGGACTTAAAAGTTGACCATTTGTGAATATCTCAGGTACCTTTTGACCATGGATTCTGGAAAAATAAAGACCGGAAAATACAGTTTCAAAGATCCCAAGATAGATGAGTTGATCAGTCTAATTCCTAAGATTGAGTGTTCTGCAGATTTTTGGAAGAAGTATGGATCCATCATTCCTCTCATGAAGCTTAGGATGAAGGAGGGTATTCTCTCGACCTTGGTACAGTTCTATGATCCAATGTATCATTGCTTAACTTTCCTTAATTATCATTTGATGCCTACACTAGAGGAGTATTCTTATTTGTTAGATTTATCTATTACCAATCGTGTTCCTTTTACTGGTTTGGAGGGTGAGCCAAAACCACACGAGATTGTTGCTTTGATCCATCTGGGGAAGTCTGAGGTTGAAGCCCATATGACTACTAAAGGAGGGATTTGAGGATTACCAACTTAATTCTTATTGGAGAAAGCTTGTTACTTTGCCAGGATGAAGAGTACAGTCGCTTTTGAGGCCATCTTTGCTCTACTTGCTTACGGGTTGTTTTTATTTCCTAATGTGGATAAGTTTGTTGACATTAATGCTATCAGGATCTTCATGATTGGAAACCAAGTTCCTACATTGTTGGGTGATGTTTATTACTCTATTCATCTTTGGAATTCTTATCATGGGGGGATGATTATCTGTTGCACGCCTCTGTTGTACTAGTGGTTTATTTCTCATATGCCTCAGTCTGATGCTTTCTTGGATGTCAGGAAGGAACCCCGTTAGGCTCCTAAGATCATGGCACTTACTCACTCGGATATTGATTGGTATCATTAGGCTTACCATGATGTAGAGATTGTCGATAATTGTGGTAGTTTCCCCAATGTACCTCTTCTTGGTACAAAGGGAGGAATTAACTACAACTCTGTTCTTGCACGACGACAACTTGGTTATCCGATGAGGGATAAACCAAATATTATTCATTTGAGTAGTTTCTTCCTGAAGGAGGGAGAAGACCATAAGGAAGATAGGGTACAGATTGTGAAGGCCTGGTGTTATATTCATAGGAAGAGTAGGAAAGACTTGGGACCTAAGGGGGGGCTGTTTCTTTGGGGCCTTATCTTCAGTGGGTCCAAACGAGAGCTATTCAGTTGAAGATGTCGTATTCCCGGGAAGCACCTATGCTTGACTTGTTTATGAAGACCACTCCTCCCCTATTGGATGTTATGGAAGAGCTACAACTTGCTTTGGTCAGGATGCAGCTGGAAAAGGACACTTGGAAGAATAAGTGCCAAACTTTAGAGATTTCCTATAGAGAAGACTTGAAGGAGAAAGACGACTTGATTGAGATTCTTGAGAGTTGGGCTGTAGAGATGATGGAGAGGCAAGGGGATTTATTTTCTCCTAAGCCTCAGTCAGGTGCTAGTTGCTCACTTCCTGATTCATGTGATTGGAAGGAGGTTGCCACCAGATATGCGGAAGAAAACCATAGGTTAAAGGCTCAGATTTCCAGGCTTATAGGGAAGCACCGGCGTATAGAGTGATCTACATCGTCTTTACTTCTTAGGGTTTTAGACTTTATTTTCATCTTGTACTTGGGATTATTGAAACTTGTAATTCTTTTTGAAGTTATTATAATAAAACTCTTCAGTATTTCAAATGTGTCATTACTTTGATATTTGCAATGTGTCTATAAATCTTTAAGTCCCTTGAAATATTAATAATAAAATAAATCATGTGCATTGCATATCATGCATCATATTGCACATATTTATTGCATTTATTATGCATATACAGGTGTCTTACCAAGCTTCTTTACTTCGTTCAGCAAGTTGTCTCGCCAACAATACTCGTCCTAATTTCAGAAGGAAGATGGACAACTTAGAACAAGAGAATCGTGAGCTGCACGAGGAAGTTTCTGATCTGAAGGCTGGCATGGCCAACCTCACTTCTCTGATGGAATCTCTAGTGGCTGCTCAGAATCAGCCACCAAGTGTTCAACCTCAAAAGACAAAGGTCTCCGACTGTTCATGTGTATGCCATTCCAGTTGTTCTTCAGAATCGCATGCCCCAAGGCTGTCCATGGGGAATGCCAAAGAACTTTGTGCCTGAAGGTTTCAATCTTGGTCCTCAAGACACTCCAGTTGTTCAGACTACTGTTACTCCTGCACCTCCTATGGTGCATGTTGCTCCTGCTGCACCTCTGTTGTACCCCAAAATTTTCCCTCTTATTTTATTCAACAAATGGCAAGTAAGGTCCCCAAATTGCTCAAGGAAGTTCAAGAGTTGACCAGACAAACTCTCTCCTAAGGCAGTATGCCTCAAATTAGGGTTTTCATCTTCATCAGGATGTGTGAACCACAAAGGACTCAAATTCTCACCATGGTCCTAATATGTTCTCAAGATCATCCATGTCAAGTTTCAAGCCTTGCAGAAGAAGTTTGTTCAGTCAATTGCTCAAATGCTTGAAAATCAATTGTACTAGGTCAAAAGTCAAATATGGCCCACATACAGTCAAACTTCAATTTTTTTGGCCAACATCCTCATTTTGAAGTATTATCCATCATTTTATCAAGGGTTGATCATGATTCCTCAAGGATTGCTCATAATTCATCAAAACCCAAAAGTTGCTAAATTAGGGTTTTGCAGGAAAAGTCAACTCAACTTTGACCAAGCATAACTTTCTCATACTTTATCAGAAATGACCCATCCAAAGCTAATTTGGAAGAGGCTGCAATTACCTACAATTCATCTGCATCCCCAAGTCCTGAATATGCACTCACAAAAAGATATGAATTTTGAAATTATAGGTCCTTTTGAAAAGTCAACAAAAATACTTTTTGGGTCAAAGCTTCATACATGAACATGGAAGACTCAATTGAGATGAGACCAAAAGGGTTGTTTAGAGGACATCCTAATCTTTCTAAAACGTCCAAGAACACCTCTCTAGGGTCAAAATTGAGAGAGTTATGCATTGGCCAAGTTGACCATTTTTGCAAAATTGCCAAAAGTCAAATGTGCTCAAATTTGCATTTTTTGCTAAATGGGCCCATCTTTTTATGCTTGCACCTTAATTATAATATGGTCCACGACTCAAATGTTCACTCACCCATTATGTGCTTCGTTTTTCAATTTATTTTGATTTTTCATTAATTAAAAAGTGAATTAAATCAAATAAATGAAGAAAATTAATAAAGATATGATTTGATTTGTTTTTTTTTTACAGTTTGGCAATCAAGATATGCCGAGTAAACAAGAGAAAATCGAATCAAGCACAATTGGTACCAAAAAATCATGGTTGGCATGGTTATGGAAAGATATCATATGGCTTAAAAATCAAATATTCCATTCATGAATTCTCGAGATTGGATCCAAGTTTGTTAACCTAATTCATTCTAGGTTATATAATGAAGAATTCCAGATCAAAAAACAAGGGTTAGAGGTCGTGAGAGGCATAGAAAAAACTGAAAAAAGTTGGCAAAAAGTGTGATTCGGTTTTCAGGTTAGGGGACGATTCAAAGCAATCTAAGGCCAACAATCTCTTCCTGGGCGCACACTGAAGCGATTCCAATCATTCCCAAGTCCTTAAACCATCAAAAACGCGAGCTACACATCATGGTTTGCATCCTCTAAAATCGAACTTGTTCTTCTAGTTTTATGCGTTTTCAGTCCAATTAATTTGCATATACATGTTTATGATCATGCTAAGAAGCTTTTTGATAGCCTGGATTTAAGCTTTGATGCAGGAATAGCTATTTGCCATTACTAGGGTTCGAAAGCTCAAAATTGGGGCTTTCTCTTTCAGGGAAAATTGAGAGGAATTCTGGATACTACTAGACTCAGGGCTTAATTCCTAATTGATCCCTAGCTTTATTTTCAATTTATATTGCCTATATCACATATTTGAATCACGCAGGTTTTTAGCTACAAACTAAATCCGTCGCTATAGCTTATAGTGATGGGAAATTGTCTTTGGTAAAAGTCTGTGGCCTAAAGCCACGGGTCAGGGAAGAAGATGAGGCGTGGCAGCCCATGAATGGTTGGTTTAAATTTAGCGCGCAGTTTCTGAATCTACTGTGTATTATGCTTATATTGTTTTGTTTTTATTATATGAACAAAAGAACATAGTAGCGCAGCTGGAAAGCAAGCATTGGATTTGAGCATAAGAACCTGGGTTCGATCCCCAGGTCCCAACGTTTTCATTTGTATTATTTTTAGTTAGTTGATCCAGCGTATTTATCTTCTTGGTGACCACCATACATCATCAACATTCATCCGTTTGATGCCGAGCTAGCCAGATCCCACGCCTCTCCAATGAAGGTCTACCATGCTCCTCAAGTCAACACCCACACCAGATCAAGCGTGGTCAACCAGGCTTGAAGCTTATTGGGCCAGAAAATCCAGATTTGCAACCCCTCCTTCAGCAACACTAGCAGGCCCAATTCTCATTTTCTTTTCTTATTTTTTATTTTACATTTTAATTTGTTTAATCATTTTTTTTTTAAATTAGTTTTATAAAATCACAAAATCAAGAATTCATAAAAATTAGAATTAGGTTTTTTTTATCAAATTTAATTTAATTAATTTAATTTAATTTAAGTCAACCTTAATTTGTTTTTCACAATTAAAATCAACTAGAAAAAATTAGGTTTAATTCTTGATTTAGTTGTTTTCCTTTTGCAAATAATTAAAAACATTAAAAATAGGTTAACTAAATTATTTTTCTTAATTAAAATTAATTAGTAATTAGGGTCCTTTTTTTTAATTCAATTTTCCATTATTATCTCAAATAACAAAACATGACAAAAAAAACATTTTTCTTTAATCAATCGCAAGTCGGATTAGTCAAAGGGTCAAAACCCTAATCGCCTCGCATTTAATTCGCCGCGCGCTTGTTTATTATTTCACCATTATTTTGTAACTGTGCATGGTTTGTAATAGTTAATTTAGGGTTTTTATTTACTGTTTAAATCCCAGATTTTTTGGTTATGTAATTAATACCCCTCCCCGAAGCCTTGTAATAGCTAGGTTTATTTTCTCGCATTTTTAATTCCTGCAAATATTTAACTGCTAGATGTATGCTAATAGGATTGTATGGAAAGAATGCATGACAAAATTAAAATGGTTAGAAAACCCTAATGTGCAAAGATTAAATAACTGAAACAAATCACTCGCACATATTCACTCTTAGGGTATACTCTCACTTCGGTTGCCTTCGGTAAACGATTATTAAGCATAGGGTGTCTTAGTGGTTGCCCTCCTGTCTAAAAAGATCAAATGTCCCATTCGAATGTTGCCTCGAAAATGTTGCCTCGGAAATGTTGCCTCGGAAAGGTTGCCTCGAAAATGTCGCCTCGAAAGATCTTAAGACTCTAGGGTTACTACTAAGGTGTCCTAATATTGCTTTAGTGATCGTATGTCCCTTTCAAATTGACCCTTACAAACTCCAACAACGGTGCTACCTATTTCTCAATAGTAGGATAGCGCTGTCTAAAGAAAACAAGAATAGACACGATCTTTTTTCGAGTAGGTAGAAGCTAGTAGGTACTTGCTCAAATCAAAACTTTCCACACTTACACTTTTCAAAAAACAAATTTTCAAAAAAACTTCGTCACACCCTTGAGGACTGATACAAGGGTTATCACGAAGTAAAACAGTTTTCAAAACAAAGCACAAACACAAGCAATTTAAAAATGAGCAAGTACCTAAGAGCCCAGGGAAAACCATGGATAGAAAGGGTGTTAACACCTTCCCTTTCTATAATCTACCCCCGTACTCAAAATCTCGAAAAAGGATTTTTTTCTGTACTTTTTTCCTTTCCAATTGGATAAAATAAAAGTCGGTGGCAACTCTTGCTTACTGCGACATTTTGTGAATAAAAAACACAAAATGCAAACCAGTATTAAACAGTCGGTTCTGCCACCGTATCATAGAACTGGTGACTCTGCTGAGGAGTGTATAACTGGGGTATACCTTAGGATCTAGGTCATTAAAATTGCTTCTCTTGATTGCTTTGTTTGCTTTATTTTTGAGGGGTTTTGTTTGGGGTTACTATAGATCCTACACCCGGATCTGGGGAGCACCTTTTAGGTAAGTAGCAATAGACTGTGAGGGAACTGTATAGCATAGACCGATACAGTTGAAGCAATAGCTATGTTGGTGTGGCACTTTGGTTGGTACTGGTATCCCTTATGGTGAAACAAGGAGAATACAGGGCCGCTGCATGGTGTCGTGAAGCATCAACTGACCTTAGAACCTTTAATTGCAAAACTTGGCCATTAGAAAGTAGCGAGATAGCCGGCCTCGGTGTAGAGCTGAGAACTGGTTAATACTCGATGCTACACTCATTAAGATCATACTTTCAGAATATTCCAGCCGCAAGAAAAGACTGTGTGAGCTGAAACCATGATCGATAAAGGATGGTCAGTGATATTGAGATCCTCTAGAACCCGGTTACTTTTATAGGACAGGTTTGAAACCAACTCAACTTCAAGAGGGTATTACCCTTGACCTCATGCAAGCCTTAAACCTAAGGGCTTTGTGTGATTTGACTGTGTTTGCAATACCTGTGTTTGCTATACTTATGGTTTATCATGACATCATGCATCATAACATGGCATTCATGCTTCATTACACTAACCATTTCAAATACCAAGGGAATTTATCTTTGTTCTGTTTTGCAGATCATGGCTTTCGCGCGTAGAAATACTATCTGAATCAGCTTTGTGCATATGCCTTCCCAACTCAAAGAGCTAGTATCAAGAGTTTCTGAAACTTCTACTTTCATTAAGTGACACGATCAACTTCTCATCCTGGTTACTTCAAACTTTGATGAACAGATGATGAGCGTACTTTTCCAGTTCTTCAATCCCAAGCATCACTGCTTCACCTTTCCATATTATCAGTTGGTACCCACCTTGGAATAATTCTCTCAACTATTGGGCATACCCATTCTTGAACAGGTACCCTTCACAGGTATAGAAGAAGTTCCTAAGCCATAAGCCATTGCCTCAGCTTTGCATTTGAAATGGGCCGACGTGGTATCCAATTGGGAAACTCGAAGCGGAGTCGAGGGTTTTCTAGTCAAATTTTTTATAGACAAAGCTCAGCTATTTTGGGATGATTTGGATTTTCAGGCTTTTGAGGAGGTCTTGGCTCTTCTTATCTATGGTTTAGTTCTCTTCCCTAATCCGGGCTCCTTCGTAGATGTGAATGCTATCAAGATTTTCCTTTCTCTCAACCATGTGCCTACCTTGCTTGGAGATATTTTACACGCTCTCCATACTCGTACCATGAAGAGAAGAGGGACTCTTATGTGCTGCACGTTGTTGCTGTCGAGGTGGTTTATTTCTCACCTCCCTAAGTCTGTACCGAAGAACGAAGAAGGTTTGGGTTGGTCGCACGGGATAATGTCACTCGTTCATATGGATATTCTTTGGTGTTCTCGGGCCATGGAAGACATTGCTATTATTGACCGCTGTGGGGAGTACCCTAATGTCCCATTACTTGGTATCAAAGGGGGTATAACTTACAATCCTTGTCTAGCTTTGAAATAATTTGGCCATGCTCGAAAGGGATGGTCCCCGTGAGTTACTTATTGAGGGCATTGTATTCAACTATGAGGATGATGTTAATGAGTATCGCCGGAGGTTCATACGAGCTTGGGGCATGGTAAACAGATCTGACGCCAAAGAGTTGGAACCAAAGACTTCCATTCCTATGGAGCCTTACCTCCAATGGGTACGAGCTCGGGCCCAGAAGCTTATGATGCCTTATGTGGCCATATTACCAGTGATTGTGGAGCCCACCACTGAAGAAGGCATTCCTTACACGATTCTTTATCCTTACATGCCTACTGATCTTGGGGAGTTATAGAGGTCTTGGATTCAGTTGAAGAATGAGCAGGATACTTACAGGGAACAATTCCGTGATCAAGAGAGGAAGGTCCTAAAGCTCACCAGGCAGCTCCAGGAAGAAAGAGTGCTCAATGATTATATCAGCACAAAGAGAAAGCGTCCATGGGACTTTTGATTTTTCTTTTCTAGTTTTAGATTTGTTTTATTTACTTATTTGTAACGCCTTAAAGGCATGTTGAACTTTTAAATTTAAGCTAATAAAGTTTTTGTTTACTTTGGTTTGCAAATTTAAATTTCCCGAAGTCTTTGAAATCATTACATGCGCATCCCATTATCATACACATCATTGCAGGTACAATTACAAGTTTCTCATCTTCTTCGTTGTTTATTTCAGCAGAAATGTCTTCCGATCAAGCCATCAAAGATCTTCAGGCACAAAACGCCCAGTTCCAACAGATGTTCATAAGTCTGGCTAAGGGGCAGGAGGATTTGAAGACCCTCATTCTGAAAGAGAAGAAGAAGAAGAAGAAGAAGAAGAAGAAGATTGTCGGTATTCTGAATATGGGTAAAAGGTTTGGATAAAGGTTGAGGCAACAAGTTGATCTGACCACCTCGTCCAAGAAGGTGAGAATTAGGAAGAAGAGAAGGGCCCCAGTCCTGCAGTCTCTGACAATGATACTGATTATAATGAGGAGCAATATCCTCCTGCTGAGGATAAATACAAATAGTTGGAAGATTGTCTGAGTTCCATGGAAGTTCAGAGGATACCTGGCCTGGATTTCGAAGAATTAGGATTGGTATCGGGAGTGGTCATCCCTCATAAGTTCAAAGCTCTAGTTTTTGCCAAGTATGATGGGGTGTCCTACCCAAAACTCCATCTCCACTCGTATGTCAGGAAGATTCAACCCCACACAGCTGATAGAAATCTGTGGGTGCATTTCTTTCAAGATAGTCTGTCAGGGACTCAGCTTGAGTGGTTCTACCAGTTGGAGGGAGCCAGTGTCCGAAACTGGGAAGATCTTGTTGCTTCTTTCTACAAGCAGTATCAGTATAATGCCGACCTTGCTCCCACTCGTACTCAACTCTAGAGTATGTCCATGGGTGCAGATAAAGGATTTAAAGATTATGCTCAAAAGTGGAGAGACTTGGCTGGGAGAGTTCAACCCCCTTTGTCTGATAGGGAGTTGGTGGATATGTTCCTTGGGACGCTGTCTGGTCCATTTTTCAATCACTTAATCGACAGCTCGTCATCTGGTTTCACCGAGCTAATTTTAACTGGAGAAAGAGTAGAAGCTGGAATTTGGAGTGGTAAAATACAGAAGGATGCCTCCTCGAGTTCAACAAAGAAGCCTTTTGCTGGTAAGAAGGAAGCCAGTGCAATCTATAGCCCGAGGGGCCAAAGCAGATCTGAACACCGTCAAACGGTAAATGCTGTAGTGATACCAAGACCCACAGTTGCTCCACAATGCAACAATCAACAAAGGGTGGAAAGACCACAACGACAGTTTACCCGCATCAACATGACTTTGGCTGAAGTTCTACCTCATTTATTAAAATCCAACTTGGCAACCTTGAGAGAAGCTCCCAAGAATCCAAACACTACCTCTCCCAGATACAATCCCAACGCACAGTGTGCCTACCATTCTGAGAGTCCTGGCCACGATACAAACGATTGCTGGGCTCTGAGAAACAAAGTGCAAGACTTGCTTGAAGCCAAGGAGATAGAGTTCGATGCTCCAGAAAAGCCGAATGTTATAACTGCTCCCATGCCCAAACATGGTCGTGGAGTTAATGTTGTTGACACTGATTTGTTTGTGACCTCTGTTGAAGAAATTTCTACTCCTCTTATGACTGTTAAGAAGAATTTGTTGTTGGCCGATTTATTTCTGGGTTGTGGTGAAGGTTGCCACATGTGTTCGATTCTACCTTCTAGTTGCCGTTTGTTGAAGTCAGGTTGTTGTACCCCAAAATTTACCCTCCCATATTCTTCAAGAAATTGCCAAGTCAAGCTTTAAAATTCCCCAAGGGTTGCACAGTTCAAGGGCCTCCTAAACAGTCAAAATTAGGGTTTTGGTTCTGACAAAGTAAATGAAGTTTCCAAGGGTCCAATCAAGTCCCACATGCCTATAAACATGGTCAAGCATCCTCATATCAAGTTTCAAGACTTTCAGCACAAAATTGCACAGTCAAAAACCCTAATTGCACTACAGTCAACTGTAGGGGCAAAATGGTCATTTGACAGTCAAAAGTTCAAATTTTTGGTCAACATCTCATTTTGAAGCCACAAACATCATTTGATCAATGCTTGATCATGATTCTCAAAGCTTGGCTCAAAAATCATCAAGATGCAAAAGTTTCCATATTTGGACAGTTGAAAAAGTCAACTGTAAATTGACCAGGGGCATAACTTTCACATGGATTATCATAAAAATTCCATCCAAATCTCATTTTGAAGATAAAGACATTTCCTACAACTCCTCTTCACACTTCAAGTCCAAGAAATGCTCTCACAAAAAGTTATCAATTTCAACATTATAGGTCATTTTCAAAAGTCAACAAAAAAGGACTTTAAGTCAAAGGCCATAACTTGAGATTGGTAAATAAAGATGACATGGGACTAAAGGCATTGGTTAGAGGACTCAAAGACCTTTCCAAAATGTCCAAGAACATGAGCAAAGCTTAAAAATTGAGCAAGTTATGCCTTGTGGAAGTTGGGAAATTTTTGGATATTTTGAAAAGTCAACATTGCTTCAAATGACCTAAAATTGCTAATGGGCCTCTTTTTCTTCCACAATTCATCATCCAAGGCATGTGCACGACCATTTGGCCCAAAGGGAAGTTTTTATCATTTTTATTTTATTTATTTGGATTTTTAATTATTAATAATTCATTTAATTAAAATAAATAGGTGAAAAATACTAAACCTAATGTTTTGAATCTTTTTGTGCATATAATATCTCCAAGATTTCGTGCAAGTCAGATTAGGAAAGAATTGAAGATAATTGGACATGATTTGGTAGCAAACATGCATGAAAAGATTGGAAAATTATGGCCATGAAAATCAAAGATCTATTCCATAATTGCAAAGGTTTTTGGACCTCTTTTCCATCCCTAATCATTCACAGACGTATACATATGCAAACCCTATTCCAAGAAACCTCCAAGCTGCGCCATAGACAAGAAACAAAACTTGAGTTTTTGCCAAGAAAATTGAATACTGAAAACTGAGTTTTAGGACGATTCAAGGCCAAATATTTGTTCCATTAGCTTCCTGAGGCTTCAAGGAAAGTTTTCCAATCAAAATCAATCATCCTAACGCCCTGAATTGGTAACGCGATCGCAACCTGTACAGAAAATATTTCACATTCGTGCATCTCGATTCATGCATCTCTTGCAATTTTTAACATTTGATTTATGTTCATTATTCAATTCTGAAGCTAACTGTGTGGTTTGATTTTGTTTTCGTGCACCATGGAAGGATTCACCATTGTTATCATCTAGGGTTTTCCAAGTTCTAAATTAGGCGTTTCCAAAAGCCATAAAATTAGAGCCTCATAATACCATGAACAGATTTAGGGCGTTTGGACGAAAATAATGAAACCCTCGCGCCTAATTTCTGAGGCCATATGGCCTGTTCGCTATTATCAAATCAAGCACGTTTTGGGGGGTTCAAAACCCCCGCTAACCATTCTCTATTTTCAGGAAATAAACAAGCCAAGGAAGAAGAAGGGTGCGTGGCCATCAGCAATTGGTTGATTCAAATTTTTCGCGCGAAAGGAGCACTAACTCGTGTTTTCTTTTATATTAATTGATTGTTATTCAATATACAGCGCGTGTAGAGTGGCTCAGTGGCAAGAAGGCTTAGTGGTAACCCCTGGGACCTGGGTTCGAACCCCAGGTCCCCCATCCCTTTCATGTTATTTTTATTAACGTGCTTGCATGCAGTTTCGTGACCAAGGAACACCATACGCCTCTAAAATCAAGCCATCCACGCGCCCAATAGAATGATCAGAAGGCTATGAGTTGAAGGACATGGTAGACATCAGTCAACAGACACTCATGCCAGCGCAAAAGTCAAACAGGCCAAAGATGCTTGGGCCCAAATCAATACTAACAAGCCCTCCACTTGGGGACAGCACCCCCTAGAGTTTGTTTCCTTTACTTTTTTTATATTTTTCTTTTCTTTATTCTAATTAATTTATTTTAATTCTTTATAATTATTATTTTCATAATATATAAAAAAACACAAAAAAATCAAAAATGCCATAAAAAAAAGAAAATATATTTTATTTTAATATTTTGTAAATAAAACCTTTATTAATTAATTAGTTCTAATCTAGGTTTAAATTTTAATTTTTTTTTTTAATAAAACTTGAATTGATAGAATTAGGGTTTCAAATCTTTTCATTCTTTTTTTTCTTTTTCATTAATAATTAAATATTATTTATTTTTGTAATTAAATCACCATGTAAATAATTAGGTTTAATTTTAGGTTAAAATTTAATGCTTTCTTAATAAACTAAAAAAACAATTAGAATTAGGGTTAGTATTTTAATTTCATTAAATTCTCATAAATACAAAAAAACCAAAAAAATAATTTCTTTTTCTTTTTTAATTTTAATTAATTTAATAATCATTTAATTTAATTTCATTAAAAAAAAGGGTCCAACGCCCTCGTTTCTAGTTCAATTCCAATTCGCGCGTTTTATTTTGTTTCTTTTAATTATTTATGTAATTCTCCCAAGGCTATGTAATATTTATCTTTCGCACTTTAATTCTTTATTTTTCTGTCAAATCGGGTCCTGGAAATTTTGGCGATGTGGACCCGCGCCTTTGTAATAGTTTAGAATTTTACCTTTCCATGTTTGCCTTGTGTGACTTGTGTGCCTTACCATGTTTGCCTTTGTATCTATTTGTGGTGTGCTTTATCATAACATCATAACATCATGAGCATTGCATGCATCCTGCATAAGGACTGACCATTTCAAAGACAAGAGGGTTTCACCTTTGCTCTATTTTGTAGGATATTATGATGCCTGTGCGAAGGAATACTATCCGGTTCAACTTTGTTCACTCACCTGAATTGCTTGAAGAGTTGGTTAGCAGAATTCCAAATACCACTTCCTTCATTCAGAGGCATGGTTCTCTTCTCAGTTTAGTCACTGCAAAGCGGGATCAACAGTTGATGAGTGTTCTGACCCAGTTCTATGACCCTCTGTACCAGTGCTTCACCTTTCAAGACTTCCAGCTGCTCCCTACCCTGGAAGAGTTCTCTGATTTGCTTGGTATCCCCATCTTGGATCAGACTCCCTTCACTGGTTGGGAAAAGACCCTCAGGCTTGAGGATGTTGCTGCAGCTCTTCCCCTGACACATCAAGAGGTAATGGACAACTGGGTAACTAGAAGCGGAGTTAAGGGTTTCTTGGCCAAGTTTCTGATTGGTAAAGCTAACAGTTTCTGGAATGACCTGGATTTTAGGGCATATGAAGACATTTTGGCTCTCCTAATCTATGGGTTAGTCTTGTTTCCTAATCCTGATAACTTCATTAATGTCACTGCCATAAGGATCTTTATGTCTCAGAATCCTGTGCCCACTCTCTTGGGTGACATCTTGCAACAACTTCATGCTCGTACTACTCGAAGACGAGGAACCCTATGGTGTTGTATCCCTTTGTTGGTGAGGTGGTTTATTTCGCACCTCCCTAAGTTCGTACTGAAGAACCAAGAAGGAAGAGGTTGGGCTCATAGATTAATGTCTCTCACCGACAAAGACATCATTTGGACTTGCAGAGGTTTGGATGAGATAGCTATTATTGATCGATGCGGGGAATACCCTAATGTTCCTCTGATTGGTACCCAAGGAGGAATCTCGTACAATCCATGTCTAGCGCTCCGTCAGTTTGGAAGAGCCAGAAGAGCAGGCCCCCATGAGATGTTGGTGCCTCACATCAGTTTTGAGTTTCAGGTGGATAGTGACGAGCTGCGTCGTAGGTTCATCAAGGCTTGGGACAAAGTTCATAAATCTGACCCACAGGAGTTAGGGCCAAAGACTTCTTTACCTATGGAAGCCTACTATAAATGGGTTCGCATCCGTGCTCAGAAGTTAGGTATGCCGTATGAAGCTGTCAGACCCGTCATTCTTGAGTCTCCTGACAAAGATGGTGTTCCTCCAACTGTCCTTCCTCCTCAGATACCTACTGATTATGAGACATTGAAGAGATCTTGGTTGCAATTGCGAGAAGAACTGGATTCTTACCGGGAAAAGTTCAACGAGCAGGAATTAAAGATCCAGAAGCTGACAAAGCAGTTGGAGAATGAGCGAGCTCTGAATGCCTACATCCGCACTGAGAAGAGGAGACCATGGGATCAATAAGGAGCTCTGGGGTTTCTTTTACAGTTTTACTTCCCTTTTCAGTATTTCCTTTCATGTAACGCCTAAGGGCAACCTGTTGAATAATTTAAGTTTCAAAGTTGAATCTAATGAAGTGTGTTCCTTTTTTGTTTACAAAGTTGATTCCCGATTGTCTTTGAAAACATAAATCATACACATATCATTCATCATGTGCATAGCAGGTTTTCTTCTTTTCAGGTTGCTTACCGTTCTTCGCTGTTTATTTCAGCATTATGAATCCTGACTCATCATCAACTGAGATGTCCATCAAGGCTCTTCAGGCGCAGAATGCGCAATTTCAGGAATTAATCATGGGTTTGGCTCAGGGCCAAGAAGAGCTGAAGGCTCTGCTCCTGAAAAAGGAAAAGAAGAAGAAGAGAAGAATTGTTCTGTTCAACTCGGGCCGAAGGTTTGGCAACACTCTGCAGAATGAAGAGGCTGGTTCTTCCATTGGCAAGGGTACTCCTCAAGCGGAAAAAGGTCCTAGTCCGGTAGTCTCCGACAACGAGACTGATTTTGATGAAGAGCAATATCCTCCGGTAGAAGACCGTTACAAGCAGTTGGAGGACAGGTTGAATGCTATGGAGATACAACAGGTACCTGGGCTGGATTTTGGAGATCTGGGTTTGTCTACTGGTGTGATCATTCCTCGTAAATTCAAAGCACCATCGTTCACCAAATATGACGGGGCGTCTTGTCCCAAGCTACACCTCAGGTCCTATGTTCGGAAGATTCAACCGTACTCAGTGGATAAGAATTTCTGGATCCACTTCTTCCAGGAGAGTCTTTCAGGGACTCATCTCGAATGGTTCTATCAGCTGGATGGGACCAAGGTTCGTAACTGGGAGGAGTTGGCTACTGCTTTCTATAAGCAGTATCAATATAATTCCGACCTTGCCCCTACACGTACCCAACTCCAGGGTATGTCGTTAGGTTCAAGTGAAGGTTTTAAAGAGTACGCTCAGAAGTGGAGGGATCTGGCTGGCAGAGTGCAGCCTCCGATGACTGACCGGGAGCTAGTAGACATGTTCTTGGGGACCCTGTCTGGGCCATTTTTCAACCATCTTATTGGGAATTCTTCTGCTGGATTCACTGATCTTATTCTGACTGGAGAGAGAATTGAGGCTGGGTTGAAGTCTGGTAAGATTCCGAAGGGTGCATCGTCTAGTTCTGAGAAGAAACCCTTCAAGAAGGAGGCTAGTGCTGTATATGGCTCTAGAAGACAAGAGAAATCTGAGCGCCGCCAATCTGTCAGTGCGGTAATGATTGCTACGCCTGCTGCCGCTCCTCGTCCAAACAATCCTCAAAGGGCTGAAAGACCCCGGAGAGAGTTCACCCGTTTGAGCATGACCTTATCGCAGATCTTGCCACAGTTGCTATCCACCAATCTAGTGACTGTCAAAGAGGCCCCTAAAGTTGTGAACACTGCCTCCCCCAAGTACAACCCAAATGCTCGTTGTGCTTATCATTCTGATAGCCCGGGGCATTCCACTGACGACTGTTGGGCATTAAGGAGTAAGGTGCAAGACCTTATTGACGCAAAGGAGATACAGTTTGAAGCGCCTGAGAGGCCGAATGTGGTTACTGCTCCTACGCCTCAACATGGGGTAAATGCTGTTAATGAAGAGGTGTACGCTGTTTCTGTGGATGATCTAGCCACCCCCTTAATAACTGTCAAGAAGAACCTACTGCTGGCCGGTTTATTTTCGGGTTGCAGTGAGGGTTGCCTGTTCTGTGCTGTTTCCCTATCTGGTTGTCCCTTGCTGAAGTTAGGCATCCAAAGCCTGATGGACAGTAAGGAGATTCTGTTCAAGAAGTCTGCTGTTCGGCTGGTTCCAGTAGAAGAAGTTTCTGTGGTTACCATCTTCAATAATCCAATCAAGGCCCTCCCGAAGAAGCCTGTCCAAATCATGACTGTCGCACCTGTTGTTATCACTGTTCCGGGGCCTCTTCCCTACGTATCTGATAAAGTTGTCCCCTGGCATTATGGGGCAGATGTATATGTGAATGGAATCAAACAAGAATTCAACATTGGCGCCAGTATCTGTGATATCACTGGCCCAGCCAAAGTTACCCGCAGTGGCAGGCTCTTTTCGCCTGACATTGCACCACCCGCTGCTCGAAGACCCCTCCTTATAACACCTACAAGTGTACATGTCCCTGTTACTGATCAAGTTGTTTCCCCTGCTGCCGAGTCATCCAATGCTCGGGGCAAAGGAATTGAAGATGAGCCTGCCCGGATGGAGGCACCGACACCTATAAATGCTGAGGCCTCCCAACAAGAGATGGAGGAAATTTTAAAAATAATAAAGAAGAGCGACTTCAATGTTGTCGAGCAGCTGGGGCATACGCCCTCCAAGATCTCCATGCTCTCCTTGCTCCTGTGTTCAGAGGCCCATGCTAAGGCCTTGATCTCATTTCTCAAGACGGCCCATGTGCCACAGGAAACATCTGCAGTTCAGTTCACTGACTGCGTAGCAAATCTGACAGCAGACAATGGCTTGGGTTTCTCAGATGCTGACCTGACTGCGAAAGGAAGAGACCACAATGATGCCCTGCATGTCTCTATCGAATGCAGGGGCACTACTCTGGCACATGTATTGGTGGATACTGGTTCTTCCTTGAATGTTCTACCAAAGAGGGCTTTAGACCGTTTGGATTGTGAAGGCCTGGAATTAAAACCCAGCAATATCATCGTCAGGGCCTTTGACGGTTCAAAAAGGATGGTTCATGGAGAGGTTGACATTCCTATTCGTGTGGGCTCTCAGGTGTTTGACTCTACTTTTTATGTGATGGATATCCGTCCATCATACTCTTGTCTACTGGGTCGACCTTGGATCCATAAAGCGGGGGCAGTGACCTCTACCTTGCACCAGAAGCTGAAATACCCTGTCAGAGGGAAGATCGTCACTGTGCAGGGAGAGGAGGAGTATATGGTGAGCCATGTGAATTCTTTCAGATACATTGAGATGGACGGGGAGTTCATTGAGACCCCCTTTCAGCACTTCGAAGAAGTACTTCCAATTTCAGCAGCAGCAGAAACAGCGGTCGAAGAGAATGTTCCTTTGAAGATGGCTTCCCTGAAGGACGCCCGGGCTGTGGTTCAAAAAGGTGAATGTGCTAATTGGGGCAGGCTTCCCGACTTTACACAGAAAACTAACAAATTTGGACTGGGTTTTACTGTAGAGGGACAGAAAGCTATGCGGAAGGCGAAGACCAGAAGACCTCCTGTGCTCATCACAAATCCAAGAGTGAATGTTGTTGGGGAGGATAGTGAAGTGGATGAAGCTGAGTTCAATAGCTGGATCTATCCGACGACTGAAGGCGGATTGACCAATTGGATTATCAAAGACCATACTCCTGTTACTTTTGTTACGCAGTAATAAACTTCTTTGTTTTGTTATTTGTAATAAACAATAAATAAACTCTATGGCCCGGTGTCTTACCCGAGGCACCGTGGTCTCATTTGTGAGGGCATATAAATTGTCATTTCATATATCATAAATGAAAATCTTGGACGTTCCTCGCATTTCAAATCTTATGCTCCTTTTCTGTCTTTTCTTCCTTTATACATATTTCAAAACAGCTGTATTTACACACACTCACTCATACAGGTTTCAATCCACTCTGGATCTCACTGGTAACGACTCTGCTACTGCCAGTTATGACTTCGAAAATCCAATCAACTTAGCCGAAGACGAAGGTGAAGATGATTGTGAAGTGCCTGGCGAGCTTGCAAGACTGTTACTTCAGGAAGAGAGGGCAATTCAACCACATGAAGAGCCAGTGGAAACAATAAACTTGGGTACTGAGGCAGACAAGAAAGAGGTAAAGATTGGTGCCAACCTAGAGCTCAGCGTGAAGCAACGGTTGACTAAGATGCTACATGATTATATGGAGATCTTTGCCTGGTCCTACGAAGACATGCCCGGGTTGGATACCGATATTGTGGTCCATCACTTGCCAACTAAGGAAGACTGCCCTCTAGTTAAGCAAAAGGTCCGCCGTATGCGTCCAGAGATGTCTGAGAAGATTAAAGCCGAGGTTATGAAACAGTTTGATGCTGGGTTCCTTGCAGTGACTTCTTACCCTCAGTGGGTTGCTAATGTGGTGCCGGTACCAAAAAAAGACGGTAAGGTCAGAATGTGTGTTGATTACAGGGATCTGAACAGGGCCAGCCCCAAAGATGACTTCCCCCTACCTCACATTGATGTCCTTGTTGATAATACAGCTCAGCATAAGGTGTTCTCTTTCATGGATGGCTTTTCAGGTTACAATCAGATCAAGATGGCACCTGAAGACATGGAAAAAACTACCTTTGTTACCCAGTGGGGGACTTTCTGCTACAAGGTCATGCCTTTTGGACTGAAGAACGCTGGGGCAACCTACCAACGTGCCATGGTTGCTTTATTTCATGACATGATCCATCATGAGATAGAAGTGTATGTTGACGACATGATCGCAAGGTCCCAGACTGAGGAAGAGCACTTAGATTATCTACAGAAGTTGTTTGATCGGTTGAAGTTATATAAGCTGAGGTTGAACCCGAACAAGTGCACCTTCGGGGTAAGATCTGGAAAGTTGTTAGGCTTCGTAGTAAGTGATAAGGGCATTCAAGTGGACCCTGCCAAGGTCAAAGCTATTCAAGAGATGCCAGTTCCTAGGACAGAGAAAGAGGTCAGAGGCTTTTTAGGACGCCTGAATTACATTGCTCGATTCATCTCACACCTGACTGCTACCTGTGAGCCAATCTTCAAGCTGCTGAAGAAAGATCAGGTAGTACGTTGGAATGATGAATGTCAGGCTGCTTTCGACAGAATCAAAGAGTATCTCCAAGAACCACCCATTCTTATGCCACCGGTTGAGGGGAGACCTCTGATACTATACCTGACAGTACTCGACAACTCAATGGGGTGTGTGCTGGGGCAGCATGACGAGTCTGGCCGAAAAGAGCATGCCATTTATTACCTTAGCAAAAAGTTTACCGACTGTAAGACCCGATACTCGCTGCTTGAGAAAACTTGCTGTGCTTTGGTATGGGCTGCTTGCCGGCTGAGATAGTATATGCTGACTCACACTACCTTGTTGATCTCAAAGATGGATCCTATAAAGTACATATTCGAAAAGCCTGCTCTATCTGGGAGAATAGCAAGATGGCAAATGATCTTGACGGAATACGACATTCAGTACACGACCCAGAAAGCCATCAAAGGAAGTGTATTGGCAGACCACTTGGCACATCAGGCCGTAGATGACTATCAATCAATGAACTTTGAGTTTCCAGACGAAAGCATCATGATTGTGACTGATTGTGAAGTACCTGGACCGGATGAAGGACCTGAGGAAGGATCTCGATGGTCTATGCACTTTGACGGAGCCTCCAATGCTTTGGGTAACGGTATCGGCGCTGTAATCATATCTCCTCAAGGCACTCATACTCCGCTCACTGCCCGACTATGTTTCAACTGTACCAACAACATGGCAGAGTATGAGGCATGCATCATGGGTCTTCAAGCTGCGATCGACTTAAGGATCAAGTTTCTGAGTGTCTTCGGAGATTCCGCTCTTGTGATCAATCAGATCAAAGGAGAGTGGGATACGAAACATCCGAACCTTATTCCTTACAGAGAATGTGTGTTGACCTTGATCCCCCACTTCACAGAGATCACCTTTGAACACTTTCCAAGAGAAGAGAATCAGTTGGCGGACGCGTTAGCTACAATGTCTTCTATGTTCAAGGTCAAATGGGATAATGAGGCTCCCCGGATCATCATCTGGAAACTGGACGAACCGGCATACTGTTGTGATCTCGAGACTGAGTTGGTGACTGAGAAACCTTGGTACCATGAGGTGAAGAGATATTTGGAAGCTCAGGAATACCCTGAAGGTGCCTCAGTCAATGATAAGAAGTTCCTGAGAAGGTTCGCGGCAAAGTTCTTCCTTAGCAACGGCATCTTGTACAAGCGAAACCATGATTCAACCTTACTGCGTTGTGTGGATAAGACTGAAGCAGAAAGGATCATGGAAGAGCTACATGAAGGGACCTTTGGTACACATTCCAGTGGACATACAATGGCAAAGAAGATCCTTCGGGCAGGGTATTACTGGTCCACAATGGAAGCTGACTGCTACCAACATTCCAGGACATGCCATAAGTGCCAGATTTATGCAGACAAGGTGCATGTTCCTCCAGTTCCTCTGAATGTTCTGACTGCGCCTTGGCCATTTTCAATGTGGGGCATAGACATGATCGGTGAGATTAAACCTACGGCATCTAATGGGCATTGCTTCATCCTAGTGGCGATTGATTATTTTACAAAGTGGGTTGAAGCAGCTTCCTACGCTACGGTAACCCAGACTGTTGTGGCACGGTTCATTCGGCATAACCTGATCTGTCGATACGGCATCCCAGAAAGAATTATTACAGACAACGGTACCAATCTGAATAATAAGATGATCACTGAGCTCTGCGAGCAGTTTAAAATACAGCACCATAACTCTTCCCCTTACAGACCGAAGATGAATGGGGCTGTAGAAGCAGCAAATAAAAATATCAAGAAAATCGTGCAGAAGATGACAGTGACTTATAAAGATTGGCACGAGATGTTACCGTTCGCTCTACATGGGTACCGTACCTCAGCTAGGACGTCAACCGGGGCAACTCCTTTCTCTTTGGTTTATGGTATGGAAGCAGTCTTACCGATCGAAGTGCAAATACCCTCTCTCCGGATAATGAAGGATGCAGATCTGAGTGAAGATGATTGGATCCAGACACGACTTGATCAGTTAAACCTCATTGATGAAAAGAGACTTGCTGCTATCTATCATGGTCAGACGTATCAGAAACGGATGATCAGGGCATTTAACAAAAAGGTCAGACCACAGGAATATCAAGTTGGGGATCTGGTAATCAAGCGAATCATCCTTCCTCAAAGTGATCCAAGGGGCAAACGGACCCCTACGTACGAAGGGCCATTTGTGGTTAAGCATGTATTCTCAGGAGGAGCCATGATTCTAACCAACATGGATGGTGGCGACCTTCCTCACCCCGCCAATGCAGACATAGTAAAAAGATACTACGCATAAAAAAGACCCGCTAGGCTGACATGCCTAGGCAAAAATTAGGGCTTCCCGGCGAACCAAAAGGGTTCGGGCAAAATGAAGGGATGAAATGAAAAAATCTGTACACCCGGCAAGTCGAAAACTTGAAAAGGCGGCTTGGGAAAAAATGGGTATCCCGGTGGACTGAAAACCCGAAAGGGCGGTCCAGGCAAAAGTTAGGGATAAAAGCGTAATACTATGTCTCATTGGATCACCTTGCATCCGGAATCCGGTATCTACATCAAGTTCAGACGGCATCGATTAGTCAGCTTCACCTTCAACCAAGGTCATCAAGTGATGAGACGCTCGGAGTTATAAAGGCAATAGCAGAATTGAAACCCAGTGGGATCATTCATTTCACAAAGCTGTTTTATTTTCTCTTGTACAAAATTTGTATAAACTCGTTTGTTCGGCGGCGTTCTCTTACTAGGACGTCAGCCTCTTGTACATAAACGCCTATTTTCAGGCCATTCAAAAATCAATACAAAATATACTTTTCAGTTAAAAGTGCCAATTGTTTTTCCTTTTCTGTTTTGTTTTGCGAAGAACGTCCAAGGTTCAATTTGTGATATATGCATCGACAATAATTTGCTCACTCATGAATATTTGCATACGAAACAAAGGGTCAATTGCAGGTAACATTAGAAACAGGGGCAATAAAGAGTTGTCTAAGTAATCTAATTGTTCTGTCCTCCAAGGTATCAAGGTAGGTTCAGCTAAAGAATACAACCAGACATCCTAATTCCCCAGAGAGTAAGTCAGCAAGTCAGTACACTCTCTTCAAGCAAAGCTACTATCAAACCTTAAGGAAGTTGAGTATCCCCCACAGATCTCAACATTCCCCAGCAGCAGTATACGTATATTCTTAACAATCATCCCCGGCAGTCTTAGTCTAAAGATTGTTCCCCAACGGTATATCAAACATTCAGTGGAGTTACTTCCCCAATACAGTTCAAAACCTCCCCAGGAGAGTCCAATCCAGTTCCCTCAGGAAAGTTGGGATCCATCTCCCCAAGCAGTAAGCTTATCCCCAGTAGATTCTGGAAGCTTATCCCTCGCAGAACACGAACGCGTCTCCCGGCTTTATTCAAAGAGTTATTTCCTTACCAGGATATAACTGGGTTATCCTCAGCCAAAAGCAACGGAAAGAGCGTCCTCGACGAAGTCTTCTTATCCCCAGCGAAGTCTATCAACACTTCCAATACAACAAGGGTATCCCTAGCAAATTATTATCAACAATTCAACAGAGTATCTCTCTCCCCACAGAGTATTACTTCCCAGCAAGATCGTTAGAGTGCTTTTCTCCCCGCAGAGTTATCCATTCGCCAAGTTTATTCCCCAACGGAGCTATCTTCTCCTACCGGTATTCTTGCAACTATCATCCCCAGCGGAAGCAAAGATCTAATTCTCCAACATCAGCCCAGGAGTGACTTCCCGGCACCCGTCAAGGATTTATTTTCCTAAGACGAAAAAAATACATACATAAACATCGCACTTCCATACATCATAGCATGCATATACGCATCATATCTTACAAATCTCATTTATGTTGAGAACATCATTGCCTGGCCCATATCATGTATTGCATATGACTAACCTTTACCTTTCAGGAAAGATTCAGTTAAATTCTCAATCATATTCCAAGACCTAGACCGGTTCAGTTAAATCGACTCCAAAGATTTCTTATCCAGTCAAAGGCCTTCTCTAGTCCAGTTAAATCGACCCCAAACAGATTTTTCTAATAAAAACCCAGTTGAAGACATTCCAAGACCTAGACCGGTTCAGTTAATCGACCCTAAGATTCTCTGTTTCTTATCCAGTCCAAGGCCTTCTCTAGTCTAGTTAAATCGACCCCAAACAGATTTTTCTGATAAAGACTCAGTAGAAGTTATCTATGGTTCTCTCCCCGATCATGCGGAGGTGGTAATCCCAGATTTCGCTCAATGATTGCTGTTGAAGTGAAGTTATCCAAGATTCTCTCAATGTTTGCTGTTGAGGTTGTAGTCGCCTATGGTTCTCTCCCCGATCCTGCGGAGGTGGTAATCCCAGATTTCGCTCAATGATTGCTGTTGAAGTGAAGTTATCCAAGATTCTCTCAATGTTTGCTGTTGAGGTTGTAGTCGCCTATGGTTCTCTCCCCGATCCTACGGAGGTGGTAATCCCAGATTTCGCTCAATGATTGCTGTTGAAGTGAAGTTATCCAAGATTCTCTCAATGTTTGCTGTTGAGGTTGTAGTCGCCTATGGTTCTCTCCCCGATCCTGCGGAGGTGGTAATCCCAGATTTCGCTCAATGATTATTGTTGAAGTGAAGTTATCCAAGATTCTCTCAATGTTTGTTGTTGAGGTTGTAGTCGCCTATTGTTCTCTCCCCGATCCTGCGGAGGTGGTAATCCCAGATTTCGCTCAATGATTGCTGTTGAAGTGAAGTTATCCAAGATTCTCTCAATGTTTGCTGTTGAGGTTGTAGTCGCCTATGGTTCTCTCCCCGATCCTGCGGAGGTGGTAATCCCAGATTTCGCTCAATGATTGCTGTTGAAGTGAAGTTATCCAAGATTCTCTCAATGTTTGCTGTTGAGGTTGTAGTCGCCTATGGTTCTCTCCCCGATCCTGCGGAGGTGGTAATCCCAGATTTCGCTCAATGATTGCTGTTGAAGTGAAGTTATCCAAGATTCTCTCAATGTTTGCTGTTGAGGTTGTAGTCGCCTATGGTTCTCTCCCCGATCCTGCGGAGGTGGTAATCCCAGATTTCGCTCAATGATTGCTGTTGAAGTGAAGTTATCCAAGATTCTCTCAATGTTTGCTGTTGAGGTTGTAGTCGCCTATGGTTCTCTCCCCGATCCTGCGGAGGTGGTAATCCCAGATTTCGCTCAACGATTGCTGTTGAAGTTGAAATCATCCTAAGATTTTCTCAATGATTGTTGTTGAGGTTAAAGTCATCCAAGGTTCTCTCACCGTTCCTGTTGAGGTAGCAACCATCCCTGGTTCATTCATCACCGTTTGAAGCTCCAGATTCAGCTCCTGTAACCAGTCAGGACACATCTACACAAAGAATTTGAAGACCAGCTCCCGTAACAGGTCAGGTAATCATTTTTCTTTTTTGCAGGTATGCAAGTTCTCGCTAAGGAAGCTCTTACGCGATCAACATCCAGATGGCATCCGTAAGCCCATCCACCTATCCATCATCCCTTAGCATGGCATCTATAAGCCCATTATCCTATCCATCAATCTCCAAATGGCATCTATAAGCCCATTCCAACATCACACTACTATGTGAGCGCAAATTTCTGGGCACTTTAGTGTTCAATCATCTTCCACCTTCGGATTACGAAAGGCACGTCAGCCAATCTGCATCCTCAGGTTTAAGAAGATTATACAGGGGTAACTGTTGTACCCCAAAATTTGCCCTCCCATATTCTTCAAGAAATTGCCAAGTCAAGCTTCAAAATTCCCCAAGGGTTGCACAGTTCAAGGGCCTCCTAAACAGTCAAAATTAGGGTTTTGGTTCTGACAAAGTAAATGAAGTTTCCAAGGGTCCAATCAAGTCCCACATGCCTATAAACATGGTCAAGCATCCTCATATCAAGTTTCAAGACTTTCAGCATAAAATTGCACAGTCAAAAACCCTAATTGCACTACAGTCAACTGTAGGGGCAAAATGGTCATTTGACAGTCAAAAGTTCAAATTTTTGGTCAACGTCTCATTTTGAAGCCACAAACATCATTTGATCAATTCTTGATCATGATTCTCAAAGCTTGGCTCAAAAATCATCAAGATGCAAAAGTTTCCATATTTGGACAGTTGAAAAAGTCAATTGTAAATTGACCAGGGCATAACTTTCACATGGATTATCAGAAAACTTCCATCCAAATCTCATTTTGAAGACAAAGACATTTCCTACAACTCCTCTTCACACTTCAAGTCCAAGAAATTCTCTCACAAAAAGTTATCAATTTCAACATTATAGGTCATTTTCAAAAGTCAACAAAAAAGGACTTTAAGTCAAAGGCCATAACTTGAGATTGGTAAATCACAATGACATGGGACCAAAGGCATTGGTTAGAGGACTCAAATACCTTTCCAAAATGTCCAAGAACATGAGCAAAGCTTAAAAATTGAGCAAGTTATGCCTTGTGGAAGTTGGGAAATTTTTGGATATTTTGAAAAGTCAACATTGCTTCAAATGACCTAAAATTGCTAATGGGCCTCTTTTTCTTCCACAATTCATCATCCAAGGCATGTTCACGACCATTTGGCCTCTTTTTCTTATTTTTTATTTTGCATTTTAATTTGTTTTATTATTTTATTTTTAAAAAAAAAATCAGTTTTATAAAATCACAAAATCAAGAATTCACAAAAATTAGAACTAGGTTTTTTTTATCAAATTTAATTTAATTAATTTAATTTAATTTAGGTCAACCTTAATTTGTTTTTCACAATTAAAATTGACTAGAAAAAATTAGGTTTAATTCTTGATTTAGTTGTTTTCCTTTTGCAAATAATTAAAAACACAAAAAATAGGTTAACTAAATTATTTTTCTTAATTAAAATTAATTAGTAATTAGGGTCCTTTTTTTTAATTCAATTTTCCATTATTTTCTCAAATAACAAAACATGAAGAAAAAAAAACATTTTTCTTTAATCAATCACAAGTAGGATTAGTCAAAAGGTCAAAACCCTAATCGCCTCGCATTTAACTCGTTGTGCGCTTGTTTATTATTTCACCATTATTTTGTAATTATGCATGGTTTGTAATAGTTAATTTAGGATTTTTATTTACTGTTTAAATCCATGATTTTTTGGTTATGTAATTAATCCCCCTCCCCGAGTCCTTGTAATAGCTAGGTTTATTTTCTCGCATTTTTAATTCCTGCAAATATTTAACTGCTAGATGTATGCTAATAGGATTGTATGGCAAGAATGCATGACAAAATTAAAATGGTTAGAAAACCCTAATGTGCAAAGATTAAATAACTAAAACAAATCACTCGCACATATTCACTCTTAGGGTATACTCTCACTTAGGTTGCCTTTGGTAAACGATCATTAAGCATAGGGTGTCTTAGTGGTTGCCCTCCTGTCTAAAAAGATCAAATGTCCCATTCGAATGTTGCCTCGGAAATGTTGCCTCGGAAATGTTGCCTCAGAAATGTTGCCTTGAAAGATCTTAAGACTCTAGGGTTACTACTAAGGTGTCCTAATATTGCTTTAGTGATCGTATGTCCCTTTCGAATTTACCCTTACAAACTCCAACGATGGTGCTACCTATTTCTCAATAGTAGGATAGCGCTGTCTAAAGGAAACAAGAATAGAAACGATCTTTTTTTGAGTAGGTGGAAGCTAGTAGGTACTTGCTCAAATCAAAACTTTTCACACTTACACTTTTCAAAAAATAAATATTCAAAACAACTTTGTCACACCCTTGAGGACTGATACAAGGGTTATCACGAAGTAAAACAGTTTTCAAAACAAAGCACAAACACAAGCAATTTAAAAATGAGCAAGTACCTAAGAGCCCATGGAAAACCATGGATAGAAAGGGTGCTAACACCTTCCCTTTCTATAATCTACCCCCGTACTCAAAATCTCGAAAAATGACTTTTTCTGTACTTTTTCCCTTTCCGATTGGATAAAATAAAAGTCGGTGGCGACTCTTGCTTACCGCGACATTTTGCGAATAAAAACGCAAAACACAAATCAGTATTAAACTGTCGGTTCTGCCACCGTATCACAACCTCCTTCGGTGAATATGGTCCCATTTGCTAATGATGATATGTATCGTCCTTTTCCTCCACTAAGCGAAGGCTTTGGTCTCTATGATAGAATGGATGGATGATTTTCAAGATCAGTTTGACAAGATGCAGAGGGAGATGAAGGCCCTCAGGGGAAAGGAATTGTTTAGGCAGAATGTGAATGATTTATGCCTGGTCCTGAATGTCAAGATACCTGTGAAGTTTAAAGTCCCGGAATTCGAGAAGTACAAGGGCAACACTTGTCCTAGTGCTCATCTTGTGATGTATCTAAGAAGAATGTCTACCCACACTGATGATAAACGTATGTTGATTCACTTTTTTTAGGATAGTTTGACTGGTGATGCATTGAAGTGGTATATGAGTTTGGACAACGCCAACATCCATACTTTCAACGACTTGGGAGAAGCATTTATCAGATAATACAAATACAACATGGACATGGCGCCTGACCTTGATCAACTAAGGGCCATGGTCTAGAAGGACAAGGAATCATTCAAAGAATATGCACAGAGATGGCGTGAGGTAGCCGCCCAAGTGATTCCTCCCATGGAAGAGAAGGAGATGACTAAGATTTTCCTGAAGACTCTGGGTTCTTTCTACTATGAGAGGATGGTAGCGAGTGCGCCAAGTGACTTTACTGAAATGGTAGGCATGGGTATCCGCTTAGAAGTGGTTGTAAGAGAGGGTCGTTTAACAAAAAGTGAAAGTTCTGGAAGTACAAAGAAGCCATCCTATGGGTTTGCCAAAAAGAAGGAAGGAGATACAAATGTTGTTATGCAAGAGAGGAGGGTTAATCCTCCTAGAAGAAATTATCAACGTCATCAATAAGTCGCCTCAGTAACTCTAGTTATTGGTGTAGCTCCAACCACCGTTGCATATCAGAGACCATCCCATCAGGGGAATCAAGGTTATAATCAGAGAAGGGAGAGTTATAACCATATCCCTATGAGCTATACAGAATTACTCCCGGTGTTAATTCAGAAGAAGTTGGTTCAGACCAGACCACCTACCGATATACCATAACCATTTCCTTGGTATTACAAGGCAGACTAAACATGTGCTTTTCATCAGGGAGCACCAGGGCACAATGTTGAGAACTGCTATCCTTTGAAAACTGAGGTAAAAAATTTGGTGAAGTATGGTATCTTATCTTTCAAGGATGTTGGCCCTAATGTGAAAGATAATTCTTTACCCAAGAATGGAGGAGAAAATGCGGTGAACATGGTGGCCGGTTGTCCAAGTGACTTACGGATTTTTGATATTAAATTGGTTTGAGGAGATTTGGTAAAAATTCATGCAGACCTCTGCGAATTTAGCTACTACACGCATGACCATGCTGGTTGTGTTGTTTGCAGTATGGATATACAAGTTTGTGACAAGATAAAGGCTGATTTGCAGGAGATGATGGATGAGGGCCTCATCCACATAATCAGGCCTAGTGCAGAGTATGAAGAGGAGGTAAACATGGTTTCTGGATGTCCTGGAGATTTCAGAATATTTGATGTGGAATATTTGAATGAGGATCTTGTACAATTGCACGCTACTTTCTGCCACATGGTTGGTCAAGTAGAACATCAGTATGGATCTTGCCGAATTTGTTGTCGGGACTCCCGAGGATGTTCTATTGTAAGGAAAGGTATTCAGTTTTTGTTGGATAATGGAACTATCAAGGTTACAGGCCAAAGGGATTATCACCATGAGGTTAATAAGATTGGGGTTTGTTTGGCTGAAGAGGAGTCAGATGATGAGTATGCCTCTTCAGATGAGTTCTTCTCCTTAGATGAAAATGTGTTTTCCAAGAATGACTATGTAATGACTGAATATGTTGAAGAGGGAGTAAATGTTATTGTACCTTGTTTTGGTGCACCTACCTATTTTGAAGTTGAATATCATGGAAAACCAGCTATTACTCCATTGGTGATTAGTTTGCCGGGTCGTGTCCCCTATAAGTCAGACAAGGTTGTACCCTACAAATATAATGCTACAATTTTAGAGGATGGTGTGGAAGTTCCCATCCAGCCAATGCCTAATGTTGGAAATATTTCTGAGACTAGCAGAGTGACCCGCAGTGGTCGTGTATTTGCACCCGTTGTTCATGGAGATGTTAGTGCTGGAAAGAAAATTGTTGAAGATGTTGAAACCAAGAAGGCAGCGGGTGAATCTAGTGGAGCTATGCTAGAAAAAGAGGTGGATGATATTTTGAAAATAATCAAGACGAGCGACTATAGAATTGTAGATCATCTACTGTAGACTCCTTCAAAAATATCTATCTTGGCTTTATTGATGAACTCCTCTGCTCACAGAGAATCTTTGATGAGGGTATTGGACCAAGCTTTCATGGAAAGTGATATGCCAGTAGACCAATTCAGCAGTGTGGTAGGGAACATTACATCATGTAATAACCTGAGTTTCTGCAACGATGAACTGCCCGATGAAGGAAGGAATCACAATCTGGCCATCCACATCTCTATGAACTGCAAGAATGATGCATTGTCCAATGTTCTGATTGATAATGGATCCGCATTGAACATTATAACAAGGAGCACACTTATGAAGTTGAAATATCAAGGAACTCCCATGTGCCCAAGTGGCATTATTGTGAAGGAGTTTGATGGATCAAGGAAATCTGTTATTGGTGAAGTGGACTTGCCTATTCATATAGGCCCACATTTGTTTCAGATTACTTTCCAGGTCATGGATATTGTACCCGCTTATAGCTTCTTTCTGGGACGGCTGTTGGTACATGAGGCAGGGGTTATCACTTCGACTTTACACCAGAAGTTGAAGTTTGTGCGCGAAGGAAAAGTGGTAATTATAAATGGAGAACAAGCATTATTGATATCTCATTTGTCCTCTTTCAACATTGTGGAGGTGGATGAAGCTACTGTTGGAACCCAGTTCCAAGATTTATCCATTGATAATATAAGAGGAAACAAGAATTCTATGGCTTCATTTAAGAATTCTCAGCAGGTTGTGTGCAATGGTCATAGTGAAGTGTGGGGACAGATTGTTGATCCATCTGTAAACAAGAATAGAGCTGACTTGGGGTTCTCTGTGAAGACTGATAAAGGTAAGAGCATGAAGCTGAAGTCTGCTGCAAGCAAGTATCAAGACATATTTCATAGCGGAGGTTATCTTCATCCAACTATTTCCGGGATTAATGCCATTGTGGAAGATGAAGTAGAGCCAGGAATGCCAAATTATGTGACGCATGGAGTTAGGGTTCAGAAATGGATCACCATTGATGTTCCCTCTTGCATACATGTTTCAAAGTAATTTGTTTTTGTTAATCTTTTTGAAAAGCTTTCATTCTGCCCAAGGTGAAACTATTGATATTGTATGGGCTTATCGATTTGCTTTGATTTTTAAAATCAATAATAAAAGTTGTCTTTGTTTCCCAAATTGTGTTTTTGTTTTTTTGCTTTTTCTCTTGGAAAATGGTAATAAAAAAAAACCTTTCAAAATAAATAATAACTAAAATTCAATTTGCATGATCACTTGTTATATGTGTTAGTTTCTAAAAGCAATCATAAATCATATGTGCAAATTAATTAAAACATTCGTTGAATACAATGACCCCGCACCCTCTCCCAACTTTGAATGTTTTATGTATTGGGCTGAAGAAGAAGACTATGATGAGATTCTAGAAGAGGTTTCACGGTTTCTTGAGCGTGAGGAGAATGCAATTCATCCATATAAAGAGCCATTGGAAGTAATCAATTTGGATTCAGAAGAAGATCCGAAGGAAGTCAAGATTGGAGTATTACTGCATCCTGATGTGAAGAGCATGTTGATTGAGATGTTGAAAGAGTATGTGGATATTTTTTTCTTGGTCTTACCAAGATATGTCTGGTTTAGATACAGATATTGTATAGCACCGTTTGTCGCTGAAGCCAGAATGCCCGCCAATCAAGTAGAAGTTGTGAAGAACTCACCCAGATATGGCAGTGAAGATCAAAGAAGAAGTTCTGGAGTAGATTAATGCCAGTTTTCTTGTGACATCAGTGTACCCTCAGTGGATTTCCAATATTGTCCTAATATCGAAGAAAGACGGAAAAGTTCGCATGTGCGTAGATTACAGAGATCTAAATAAAGCTAGGCCAAAAGATGATTTTCCATTGCCACACATTAATATGTTAGTGGATAGCACAACAAAATTCAAAGTTTTCTTATTCATTGAAAGATTTTCCGGGTATAATAAAATAAGGATGGCTCCTGAGGACATGGAAAAAACAATGTTTATCACACCCTGGGGAATATTCTATTACAGAGTGATGACCTTCGGGTTTAAGAACGTTGGTGTAACGTACCAGAGGGCTATAACAACCCTATTCCATGATATGATGCACAAGGAAATTGAAGTATATGTTGATGACATGATTACTAAATCCCAGACTGAAGAAGGGCGTGTAGAAGATTTGTTGAAGTTGTTTCAGCGTTTGAGGAAGTATCGTCTCCGCTTAAATCCAAATAAATGTACCTTCGGTGTTCGGTCAGGGAAATTGTTGGGTTTCATTGTTAGCCAGAGAGGGATTGAAGTTGACCCTAATAAAGTCAAAGTAATTCAAGAAATTCCAGCATCGAGAACTGAAAATCAAGTCAGAGGCTTCCTCGGGCATTTGAATTATATTTCCATATTCATTTCCCACATGACTGCAACATGTGAACCGATCTTTAAGTTGTTAAAGAAAGATCAAGGTTGTGTGTGGACAGATGACTGCCAAAGGGCATTTGAAAGTATTAAATAATATCTGCTTGAACCTCCTATCTTGCTCCCTCCTATTGAAGGAAGACCATTTATTATGTATCTGACAGTGTTAGATAATTCCATGGGCTGTATTCTCGGACAACAAGATGAAACAGGGAAGAAAGAGTATGCCATTTATTATCTCAGTAAAAAGTTTACTGATTGTGAGTCGCGGTATTCCATGCTGGAAAAGACATGTTGTGCTTTGGCCTGGACGACAAAACGTTTGCGGCAGTATATGTTGAATCACAGTACTTGGTTGATCTCCAAAATGGATCCAATCAAGTACATTTTTGAAAGCCTGCTCTTACTGGGAGAATTTCCCGTTGCAAGATGTTGTTATCTGAATATGACATCGAATACCGCACTCAAAAAGCTATTAAAAGCAGCATGTTGGCAGATTATCTTGCTCACCAACTAGTTGATGATTATCAGTATGTGATGTATGATTTCCCCGATGAGGATGTGATGTTTCTAAAAGTGAAAGATTGTGATGAACCATTTCCTGAGGAAGTTCCTGATCCTGAATCTCGCTGGAGTATGATATTTGATGGAGCTGTGAATTCTTATGGTAAAGTAATTGGTGTTGTGATTGTAACTCCACATGGATCACACATTCCTTTTAATGCAAGGTTGACATTTGATTGTACTAATAATATGGTAGAATATGAGGCTTGCATCATGGGTCTCGAGGAAGCTATTGATATCAGAATTAAAATTCTTGACGTGTATGGAGATTCAGCTTTGGTAATAAATCAGATTAAAGGAGAGTGGGATACTCGTCACCCCGGCTTGATCCTTTACAAAGATTATGCTAGAAGATTGTTACCCTTCTTTAATAAAGTTGAATTCCATCACATCCCCAGAGACGAAAATCAAATGGCGGATGCTCTGGCAACTCTGGCTTCTATGTATCAAGTGAATACTTGGAATAATATACCTCGAATTATAGTCCGGCGAATGGATAGGCCCGCTCATGTGTTTACAACAGAAGAGGTAGCAGATGAGAAACCTTGGTATTATGATATCAAGCATTTTCTCCAGACCCAGGAATACCCGATTGGTGCTTCGAATAAAGATAGAAAGACATTGAGAAGATTGGCTGGAAGCTTCTTCCTCAGTGAAAATGTGTTGTACAAGAGAAATTATGACATGGTCTTGCTCAGATGCATGGATAGATATGAAGCAGACATGTTAATGCATGAGATTCATGAAGGTTCATTTGGCACTCATGCCAATGGACATTCGATTGCTAAAAAGATGCTAAGGGCAGGTTACTATTGGCTGACAATGGAATCTGACTATTACAAATTTGCAAAGAAGTGCCATAAATGCCATATTTATACGAAAAAGATTCATGTGCCCCCGACACTTCTCAATGTTATTTCTTCCCCGTGGCCTTTCTCTATGTGGGGTATTGACATGATTGGAATGATAGAACCCAAAGCTTTGAATGGACACCGTTTTATCATGGTAGCAATTGATTACTTCACCAAATGGGTAGAAGCTGCTTCATATGCTAATGTTACTAAGCAGGTGGTTGTGCGCTTCATTAAGAATAATCTCATATGTCGGTATGGTATGCCGAGCAGAATCATCATCGACAATGGCTCGAATCTGAACAACAAGATGATGACAGAACTTTGTGAAGAATTCAAGATTGTCCATCACAATTCATCTATGTACAGGCCGAAGAAGAATGGGGTTATTGAAGCTGCTAATAAGAATATCAAGAAGATCATCCAGAAGATGGTTGTTACTTATAAAGATTGGCATGAAATGCTCCCTTTTGCTTTACTTGGATATCAGACATTTGTCCGCACTTCAATAGGAGAAACCTCGTTCTCCCTTGTGTATAGAATGGAAGCGGTGCTCCCAATCAAGGTTGAGATTCCCTCTTTACGTGTGATAATGGAAACCAAGTTGTCAGAGGCTGAATGGGTCCAGAATAGGTTTGACCAATTGAATTTAATCAAAGAGAAGAGAATGACGACTTTGTGTCATGGGCAGTTATATTAGAAGAGAATGAATAAAGTTTTTGATAAGAAGGCCAAACCTCATGAATTTAGAGAAGGCGACCTCGTGCTCAGGAAGATCATGTCTTTTAACGCTGATTCTAAGGGAAAGTAGACTCCCAATTTTGAAGGCCCATATGTTGTCAAGAAAGCCTTCTCTTGCGGTGCATTAATTCTTGAAACTATGGATGGCAATGAGTTCCCACGTCCCATGAATGTTGATGCAGTCAAGAAATACTTCGCCCAAAGAAATAAAAGAACAGCTCGCTAAGTTGAAAACCTGAAAGGGCGTCTTAGGAAAAAAGGAGCGTCTCGGTAGGCCAAAAACCCGAAAGGGAGGTCTAGGCAAAAATTAGAGACATAAACAGAATAAAATTTCCCGCTAAGTTGAAAACCAGCAAGGGCAGCTTAGGAAACAGTTAGGGACTTCCTTGGAAAGTAACTGCATCAGACAAGACCTGATCATTGAAGCAATAATCTTCTTGGATCCTCACCATACTTCAACAGAAGTTGATGCTCAGAATTTCAAAGTTGTTAGAGGGAATAATGGTCATTGTATATCAATATATCTTTTTCATTATATATTTACCATTTTCCAAACTTTGTAATCATCCGTGGAGTCTCGCCATTCGCAGACTACCATTCTATCAATAAAATTTGAGCTTTCACCCAATTCTTTGTATTTCTTATTTTTATTCTGCTTACAAAGACTCCATTTATTATTGATAATAGTTTTCAAAGCAAAAAGATTAAATGACAAAATTGTTTTTCAAAAAGAATTTACAAACTTACTTTTACTTTAGATTTTGTGATTCAAGAGGAAAATAAAAGTGGTGATCCCAGGAATGAACGAACTCCAATAATTTTGGGAAGTTTTGTTTCCCCCGAGAAGGTTTTCTCAAGTCGTTCTTGCTGGTATGCGTGTGATTTTTGTATATTGAAGACGATACCAAGTGGCGTAAGGTGCAATATTGGGTTTGTGATCCCTTTGTCCCCAGTCAGGTGTTAGTTCATTTTTTTGATTTTTTGGGTTTTCATGGTCTGAAGTCTCTATCCCATATTCCCCAACGAAGTTTTCCCTCATGTGACGAAAGGTCCCGTTCCCTTGGTGTGCTGAGATGGAACTATTTGCAAAATGTCGCTCTTTCTGCAGTATTGGCATTATTGTTGGTATTTATTTCTCAGGCAACTAGACCAGGACAATATATTTTCTAAGAGATGTTGAAATGGTTATCAACTTTTTGGGTTTTCACCCTCCAAGTGCTAGGTTTGATATAAAATCCCCATGACTTTGACCTTTTTCTATAATGTCGACTTCTTGATTCCCCAAAAAGGCTATCCCTGGGCATCTTTTGTTGGAATAAGTTTGCATGATATGAAGACTCATTCCAAGATTCCCTAGTGAAGGCCTCTCTTATTTGATAGAATTTTTTCTCCCTGTGCATGATGAGATTTGATTCATTTGCGAAGCACCTCCCTTTCGACAGTACTTGCATTTTGTTTGATTGCCTGATAATCAGGCAAGGACAATGTTTTATTTAAGAAGTGTTGATACAATTGTCAACTTTTTGGGTTTTCTCCCGCTAGGTGCTGGGTTTGATTTAAAATCCCCATAATTTTGATTTCTTGTTGTTATATTTGACTTCTTAACTCCCCAAGTTGTTATCCCCATGAGGTTTCATAATTTTTCCCCAGAGAAGTTGGTGCAATACCTACTCTCAATATTGAAGAACATATTTTAGTTTCCTCTCTTTGATGTGGTATTGGCCTCCCCGTTGAAGTCAGCATGAGGTCTCCTGTTGATATCTCGATAATGAGTCATTATCTCCTCTAGTGAAGTTTGTATGGTGTTTCTCCAATGAAGTCAACACGAGATCCTCAGTTGATGTTTTGATGATATGGTTTTCATCTGTCTTATTGAAATCAGTATTGCAATCCCCAGTAGAAGTGTGGACCGTGAAAACATTTGTTTCCCCATTGAAGTATGAGTGATATTCCCCTGTGATGCCTGGAGAAGGATGTTATATTCATGTATCTGTACTGATTTGTCGCTATAATTTGTCTACTTCTGGATTATGTTCCTCCCCAATGAAGTTAAGCTGCAAAATAGGATTCTGTTTCCTCGTTTGGTGCTTATTTTCTTATGAAATGTTCATCTTGGATGCAATTTAGCCGAGTATTGATTGTGTCCGAGTTGGTTTTGGCTGGTTACTCCCAGTGTTATATGTATGTTTTGTCAGCATATACATGATAACACCCATACATTCATACATATATCATGCATAAGTAAATTTAGCAAATCATTGCTCATTTACATTCGTTAAGATTTTGTCGACATATTACCCTGTTTTGCAGAGTTGTGTTGTCCTCTCTCCAATAGAGTGTCGGCCTTAAGCAGAAAGTGTATATTCTTTCAATTTCCCCATTAAGTTATCTCTCGTGGAAGATTATTTTGCTTTAACCTTCCTGTACAGCTCTTTGTCTAGATAGATTGGGTTTCCCTCTTGAGTTTATTTCTCAAAGGATGTATTTTGGTTGACTGTTTCACTCCAGTTTATTTTTCGTTTGAATCTTTGCTTCCCAACAATATTATTACTTTGGATTTCTGCAAACTTCGAGCCTTGGTTTGAGAATGTGCATTTATTTTGCACGAGAAGACTTTATCTCCTCATCAGGAATATATTGACATTTCCCGAGGAAGCCATGATTCATTCCCCAGGAAGTCGTGATTCATTCCCCAGGAAGTCATATTGCTTTCCCCAGAAAGTCATTTTTACAATCCTTCCTATAACAGCAAGTAGTAGGTCTCTTTATTTGAGCAACTTATACTTCCTCGTAAAAGTCAACGTTACTTTTTTGCTATCTTCTTTATGAGTGGATAGTTTGCAGTTCATTGTCAAATTACTCCAGTGGATGACAAGTAATTTCGATATGACAGAGACAATTCATTGTGAAATCTTTGTAAGTGGTAGTCTCTTTATTTGGGACAACTTATATATTACCCTTTCCAGGAGGAATGCATTGGTTAAAGAAGAAGTTGAGACCTGTTCTAGGTGAAACGCCGAAATTTTAGGGAAACTTGATATTTTCTCTCTACCTTCAGTGAAAGTTGGTAGTTCACCTTCAGTGAAAGTTGGTGATGATTATCTTTTTGATACGTTCAGTGAACGTTGGTAGTTCACCGTCAGTGAATGTCGGTGCTATGATATTTCTTTTCTCTCCACCTTCAGTGAAAGTTGGTAGTTCACCATCAATGAAAGTTGGTGATTGTTATCTTTTTCCTTCCTTCAGTGAACGTTGGTAGTTCACCGCTAGTGAACGTTGGTGCTATGATATTTATTTTCTCTATACCTTCAGTGAAAGTTGGTAGGTCACCCTCAGTGAGCGTTGGTGATTGTTATCTTTTTGCTACCTTCAGTGAATGTTGGTAGTTCACCATCAGTGAACATCAGTGATATGATATTTCTTTTCTCTCTACCTTCAGCGAAAGTTGGTAGGTCACCCTCAGTGAACGTTGGTGATTGTTATCTTTTTTATGCCTTCAGTGAATGTTGGTAGTTCACTGTCAGTGAACGTCGGTGCTATGATATTTCTTTTCTCTCTACCTTTAGTGAAAGTTGGTAGTTCACCATCAGTGAAAGTTGGTGATTATTATCTTTTTGCTACCTTCAGTGAATGTTGGTAGTTCACCATTAGTGAACGTTGATGCTATGATATTCCTTTTCTATCTACCTTCAGTGAAAGTTGGTAGGTCACCCTCAGTGAACGTTAGTGATTGTTATCTTTTTTCTACCTTCTGTGAACGTTGGTAGTTCACCGTAAGTGAACGCCGGTGCTATGATATTTCTTTTCTCTCTACTTTCAGTGAAAGTTGGTAGGTCACCCTCAGTGAACGTTGGTGATTGTTATCTTTTTGCTGCCTTCAGTGAACGTTGGTAGTTCATCGTTAGTGAAGGTCGGTGTTATGATATTTATTTTCTCTTACTACCTTCAATAAAAGTTGGTAGGTCACCCTCAGTGAACATTGGTGATTGTTATCTTTTTTCTGCCTTCAGTGAACATTGGTAGCTCACCGTCAATGAACGTCGGTGTTGAATTCTTTTCTCTTTCTACCTTCAGTGAACATTGGTAGTTTCTCCTTCAGTAAAAGATGGTGTATCCTTTTGATCTTATATCTCCTATTTAGATGAGTTGATGCTACCTTATCTCTTCTTTGGGTGTTACACCAATATAGTCGGGTCTTTTTTATTCACCAGTGATTTATTTTCCTGGTCGGGTTTCTTTTTTGATCCTTATTTCCTTTGCTATATCCTCAGTGATTTCTTGCGTCCCTTTGAAGTTGTTCATATGCATTCATACTCATAAGCATTGCATGGCATCTTAGGACCAAAAATAGGGTTTGTTTTATATTTAAGTATCTTCGATCACTTCGACACGAAGATTTTTAACCTTCGTATCTCCGGATATAAGAAATTTAAATAAGGGCAGCTGTTGTACCCGAATTTTTTCCCCTAAGATCCCTTCATAATACCATATTGATTCAATCACAACAAGATCACATTAGGGCTTTTGGTTCTCCTCCCTATCTTTAGATTTTCTCTTTGAGGAATCACCTAGCACCTTGACTTGTTTTTCTTTTGTGATCATGCATGTTTTGTTTTGAATTTCCTTTTAAATAATAAAATGCAATGTTGGTTTGTCTTACTTGTAAATAATATATGTAAAGGAAATGTGGCTTAGCAAGTTGATACATGGGTTCATGAGTTTATTTCCATTCCCTAGTCAATAAAGCTTGAGAAATTCAAACCTCACCGTTGAAGTTGTTTTGGAAGAAATGGCATGGAAAGGTTTATTTTGGTTCACCACATTTCAAAGTTATCCAGATTGATTCAAAAGTACAAGGGGTTGATTGAAGAAGTTGTCAGGGTTGGACAAGGCCTTGTTCCCATTGGTCACAAGTGAATATTTCTCTCAATTCTCAAGATATGGAAGTGGTTTAGGTTGCTATGAGTTCTCATTATCATTGTCAACAACTTCTATCTACAAAGCAAAAGTGTTGGTACAAGAAGGTTGTTTAAAATTGTCAAAGTTCCTCAAAGCATTTTCTTGATCTAGGAGCTAGGGTTTTAAACTTCAAAGAAGTATATCTTTCTCATCTTTTGATATTTTTGAGTGATTCCAAAAACATACTTCTCTTCAAAAGGTTATCAACAAATCACTTCAAAAGTTTCAAGGAGTTTTCATGTGGAATAAACTTGATGATGAAGAAAGATTACAAGTCCTCCAGATGAACCCCCAATTTCCCATGTGTGACTTCAAATGATCATAACTTGGTCAATTTTTATCACCTTGAGCCCACTCTTTTTCCATAATGATCTTGAGGATGTTAAATTTATCCCTTCTTTTATATGCAAAGTGAGAAAATGGATGGAATATGCCCTAAGGATACAAAAGAATATAGGTCATTTCATGATTTTTTGCCAACTTCAACAATTCATATATCTCTCAATTTTTAGAGATTTTGAATGGTTCAAAATGTCATTAAAGAGGTCTATTTTATGCCATCAGTTTTGGTCAAGATCAAATTCCAAGAGGAAGGCCATGTTTGGATGCAAAACATTATAGGTCATTTTTGAAGAAAAACTTGAAATATTTCTAAGTATGAAAAGTCAACCTCTTTTTCCCAACTTTGACTCATTGCAACTTTCAGCTCAAACATCCATTTGATTCCATTCTTTTCCCATTGCAAAGCTTGTAATCTCATCTTTCTAAAGCATCAAGAATCATGTCCTAAGACCCCTTGAGTTGAAAATGCCATTATTTTGAAATTGGTAACTTGAAAGTGATTTTCTAACCAAGTCAAAATTTTGAAATCCATAATGTGGCCTCTAATAACAAGATTTGTGCATGTTTTTTATTTAAACTTGATTAAAAACTTGCCATAAGTGTTTAGCACCTCAAAACATAAAGATTGGATGAGTTTTGTTGAAAATGAGATCACACTTCACTCGTGTCCAATCTCCACTCAATTTCCCTCCAAACTTCTTTGTTTTCTCCAATTTTCATTACCATTCGTTTCCTATAAATAGAGGACCTTATTCCATTCATTTTCTCAAGCTTGAACAGCCAAAATCACCCTGCCAAACTCACTCCATAACTCATTTTTCTGCAACTTCGAAATCATTGTTCAAGCCTTTTTCAATCCATTTTTTCTATCAATTCACCTTCCTTGATCTTCCCTGGAGCTAACCATACAATTACCTTCAAGAATCGTGACCTATATTGATCCATAGAAGTCCAGTTTCAGAGCTCTGCAACTTAACTTCAATAGGTAGATTCCTTCACCAATTCTCTCAAACTTCGATATCATTGTGAAGCTCTTATTGCCCTGGTTCTAGTCGCAACAATTTCTTTTAACTGGAAACACGTTTTGACCATAATATTTCAAAACTTTCCTTCCAAATTGCTTGAGCTATATTTTATATAAATTTTTCGCGAAGTTGTGGTTGTCTTCGTCTTGATGAGATGAAGCGAATGGCATAGATTTGAGCTTCTAATTTTACAGTTTGAGAGACCTGCATTTCACGTTGGCTGGAGGTTGAAGATGACCAACGTGTCATCTTCCAACCAATGATGGCGTGCCATTTGTTTTTTTTTTTTTGAATTTCTGATTTAATTAGTGATCTAGTGTTTTATTCACTAAAGTCCATAACATGCACAATGCGCCAGGTCCACTTGGTATGTTTACTAACGCGTTTTGATAATGATCAAATGGCTAATATTTTTTTGGTTTGATATTTTATTTTCTGATTTTTATTTTAATTGATTTAAATTTCAAAAAATCATAGAAAATTCATATTAAGTCCAAAAAATCTGAAAAAATAATGAAAAATATTTTTGATTTTTCTCTTTTTGATTTTTATTTTTTCACAATTTTATTTTGTGTTTTAATATTTTATATAAATTTTCACTTTATTTGAATTGTTTTAAATGTTTAAAAATACTTTTATTCATTTTAAAGTTCTGAAAAAAATATAGAATGATCCAATGATATTGTGACAAATATTGGTGACCTCAATTATTTTTTATTTCTGACTTTGTTATTTTTCATTATTTTTTGTTTATTTTACCTATTTCTTTTAATTTTAAAAATATTTTCTGACTTTAGAAAATTACGAAAAATTTTATAAAAATATTTGAGTCCATTTCTGATTTTTCTATGGTCTTACTTATTTTTTCTTGATTAATTTGAACATAGTTTCCTTTTTTTTCTCTATTATTTTCATTTTTAACCATTTTTAAACCCTTATTCATTTATTTTAAAAGACAATTTAATTATTGTATATTTTCTGGCTGATCTTGGATTGAAATTTTGATCATGAACTTTATTAACATCATTAGATCCATGGTTTTGAGTTTAACTCCATAAATATGGATGAATAATTTTAATAATAGTTTGATTAAATTTTGATTCAAACGTGGTTTATTCTTTTTTTTCCTCCCCTCTTCATCTCATCCCCTTCTTATTGCACTAAGTGTTATTGGAGCATGATCTCTATATCATGTCTCAAAATAAATGATGCATAGATTATTATTGACCGGCCTCAAAATAGGTGTGACTTCTATATAAGTCCACTTACGATTGCTTAACATAGCGCTAAATTTTGTCCCTATTCGAATAAATGATCATTCGTGGCCCAAACCTATATTTGCAAGCCCAAGTATGTTAATTTGATCTCTTTAATCCAATAACCTTGAGATTCATTGTGTGGAGGCTTTTGTTCTACCAATCCTCTAATAGATCTACATCACTTTTGGTCAACGCGGATCACTTAAACATCATTGATCATTAAATTTTACTTTTGAGGATTCCAAAATGGATGATATACTTGACAAAAAAGCAAATGCAACTTGTTGTGTGGAGGCTTTGGTTCTACCAATCCTCTAATGAGTTCCAAATGCAAGTTTCAAGATGGTCATCCAACTAACCACTAATTACTAATAATCGACTTTATTTTACGCTTTTATTTTTATGCTTTATGTACCATTTACTTTAGCATTTACATTCCATACTATTTTCATCTTTGCTCACTTGAGCATTTACTTTCTTGTCATTTTTATTTTGCTCACTTGAGCTTTTATTTTATTTTTGAAGACACCTAATAATCAACATGAACCATAAAAAACTTTCATGATACTTGGACTATTTGGTTACTATCCTTGGCATTATGGAGTATTGGACTTCTTGGACTTAGGATTAGAGACCTTGGCCTATGTTTGAGACCTTGTGACCCTAATTGATATTTTTTCTAGAGTTCTTGAGGTTTACCTCAAGACATTGGGTTGTTTGTTTGTTTTGTGTGCATGTTATTGTGATTACATACTTTGTTTGTAATCTGGAATTCACCGGTTACTTTGCCTAATTTTTATGAAAACTTAATACACTTGAAGTTTTGGTTCTCTCAATAGGTCTAGTATCTTTGCTTACTTGGTTTCAATCCAAAGAATTGGAATTATATCTTGACTCATAATGTCAAGTATTGGCTCCTTGTTGGTTAGATGGTTCTTTTCTCTAGCTTTTACCTTATGCTTTAGGATGGTCTCTTCTTCTCCTCCCATCTTCTTTAATTTCAAAAATCTTCTTCCTCCTTTTGAAAACTCTTCTTGTTTTTAAACTTGAACCACTTTCATAATAAACTTGGACTTAGGTCCATGCATTTTCAAAAACCTTTTCATAAATAAACTTCAATCAATTTAATAATACCATGACATTTTTTTGTGAGAAGACTAAAAGTCAATCAATCTCATTTCAAACCACTTTGCCATTTTGGCTCTTATCTTTAAAACTTTTCTCAAAATAATATACTCTTATAAATCCTTGTAGTGATGCAAATAACTATACTTCTACAATGTGTAGTGAAGAGAGATATTTTCCACTTGGGTGTTGAGTGAGGCATTGTTGATTTTAAAATCCAAGCCATATCATCCACTTTGATATGATTCAAATTCTCCTTTCTCATGATTGTGGGTAGTAAGTATGTTTTCCACACGGACAATGACAATGATGTCTTATCTCATAAAATTAACCAACACACTTGTGTTTTAAAATTTAAAAAAAAAGGTGAACTACGTGTACCTTGATCCCCTATTGCACGAAAGGTGGTACGTAGGCACTAAAGGTTCACAACTGCGGCAGGTGCAAAAATCATAAAAAAAATATGTTTCTTTTCTCACCTCCATCATCTATTTTTACATACAACATTTTATATCCAAAATATACAGATTTTTCAAAGAGGTTCCTACGGAGTACTGTAGATGTTTAGGGTGCTAATACCTTCCCTTTGCATAACCAACCCCCTTACCTAGAATCTTTTCCCCTCTTTTGGGTTATTCGCTTTTTTCCCATTCCTTTGGAAACAATAAAGCACGGTGGCGATTTTTATTTTGATCTATATAAGTCTAGTCAATCCAATGGCTTAGTCTTAAACATTTCTACCGCTACAGTAAGGTCTGGAAAACTCCTAGGGTTTGTCGTCAGTGACAAAGGTATTGAAGTTGACCCTGTAAAGGTTAAAGCTATCCAAGAAATTCCATATCCCTATACTGAGAAGGAGGTCATGGGTTTCTTAGGATTACTAAACTACATTGCCCAATTCATCTCTCACTTAACTTCTACTTGTGAACCAATTTTCAAACTGTTGAAAAAAGATCAAGTAGTCAAATGGAATCACGACGGCCAAATAGCCTTTGACTAGATCAAGGAGTACTTACAAGAACCTCTAATTCGGATGCCTCTAGTCGAAGGAAGACCTCTGATCATGTACTTGACTGTGTTAAAGAATTCAATGGGGTGTGTGTGATATGGTGGGAAGAACTGACTGTTTTTGGAATGCTGGTTTGCATTTTGCATTTGTTTTTGCAAAATGTCGCGGTATGCAAGAGTCGCCACCGTCTTGTATTTTATCCAACAGGGAAAGGAAAAAAGCACAAAAAAATTCCTTTTTCGAGATATTTCTTGGGTCCGGGGGGTAGATTATAGAAAGGGAAGGTGTTAGCACCCTTTCTATCCGTGGTTATCCACGGGCTCTTAGGTACTTGATCAAAGTGTTTTCAAAATTTTGCTTTCTTTGTGTTTGTGGGTTTGAAGAAGAATTTTTGTTTTGAAAGGTGTAAGTGTGAAAATTTTTGTTTTGTTTTAGAAAGAGCAAATACTTAAGAACCATCTACATACTCGAAAAAAGGAATCAATTTGTGATAATGTCCTTTAGACAATGCTATCCCACTATTGATGAGTAGGTGGCATCGTCGTTGGAGTTTAAGGGTCAATTCGATTAAGGGACGTGCGGTCACTAAAGCAATGTTATGATGCCTTAGCGGTAACCCTAATGTCTTAGATCAATTTTCCGAGGCAACTGTTTCGAGGCAACTGTGATCTTTGGATAAGAGGGCGACCTCTAAAACTTCCTATACTCAATGACCGCGTTGCGAAGGCAACCAAGTGAGGTGTACCCTAAGAGTGCGCATGTGCGAGTGTGTTGTTTTCAGCTTATTTTATCTTTGTACATGTTAGTGGTTATCTATGTTGATTTTAGGTTTAAACATTTGATCTTGTCATGCATTCCCTATTATCAAACATCTAACAGTTTATGAGTTGCGAAAATTAAATTGCGGAATTAAAACTAACTATTACAAGGCGTCGGGTATTTACATCGCCAAAAGCAACCCTTTAAAATTAAAATGCAGAAAATAAATAAAGCGATAAAAATATTAAAGTCCTAATTAAACTATTACATTCCAGGAAACAGATACAATATTAAAATAAAATGGATCGCGTGCGGGAAATTAAATCGGGCGAGTTCTAGGGTTTTGACCCTTAGTTTATTAAAGAAAAGATTTTTTGGTTTATTTTTGAATTAAAAATTTTTGATTGGTTAGTTAATTATTAAAAATAATAACAATAAATAATTAAAGAAAAATAAAAAAATAAAATAGAGAGAGTTAGGGTTTGGGCCTGTTCAGGGGGTGAGAATGGCAATTTTGTGGCCCATTAACATGCAGGCTTGGCTGACTTTTGGAATCCAGCGTGGCACTTTGACTAGGGAGTATGGTGAACATCACATCTGGACCACCAGATCTGGCCTGGGGCCATCTAGCAAGCATCTGAGTGAGGGAGTATGATATGCTGCACGCTTGGTATTGCACTGAATAACCTGTTGAAAAATAATAAAAAGCATATGGGGGACCTGGGATTCGAACCCAGGTCCTGTAAGTCATTAGACAATGTCCCTACCACTCAACCAACGCGCTTTAGTTGTTAATGTATTTGATACTAATAATAATAAAACGAAACCAAATTAATGGACCAATAAACAAAATAAAGCGCGCTATTTTTGAATTGACGAATGAGGATGCAACACGCCATCATCCCTGTCATTGAACCGTGGCCAAAAATCAAAACACCTATACCAACGGATAAAGGTCCGTCGCTATAGGCCATGCCCGTTCCAAAATCTTGCATAGGCCATATAAATGAAAGGTGACACCATGGATGAACTCGTCTGGTTCCCCTGAACAAGATGGTACCCTTCTCACAAGCCAATTGTTCCTATAATGGAAAGCCCTAAAAAAAACCTAAAGAACCCTTCAATGGAGTTTTAAGATACACAGCACAAGAATGAAATTGATTATTGCAGAAAGTTAACAAATGTCATGAGGAATCAGAATATGCAATCGTTTTTTAGAATGGATGCAAGAATAAAGATTTGAGATTTCATGAACATAGAGGACTCGTGAGATGCTTACAGTGCTCTAGGAGGCTGGAGAATGAGTGATTCTGATTGGTTTTGCTTCTGAGAGTTGCCAGGAAGCGATTGTGATGCTTGTTATGTCTTGAAAGTGCCTCCAAGCTCGATTTCAGTTTCACACTTTTTGCCAATTTTTTCAAGTTTTGCTTTTGATGATTATGCAGCCTCTAGGTCTTGATCTCGTGTGCTTTGGCTTGTATATGTAATAAGCAATGCATTAGGTTAACATTTGTGGATTGAATCCTTGCACATTGATGTCATGGGATTTGATTTGATCCACCATTGAAAGCTTGCTTAATTTGCCAAAAATCCAATCTTTTTGCACATGGAATGCTTGATACGAATTTGATACACTTGATGATGATGATTCAATCCTGAAATAGCCAAAAAGAGATCAAATAATCAATGTTTGGATTTTATTTTATTTAAATTGATTTAAAATGAAATAATTCATTAAAAAAATAAAATTAAATAATAAAATTGATAAATGGTCACAAGGCTGAAGCTAGGACACATGTGTAGTGTGACAAGATCAAATCAAGTGGAAAAGAATGGGCCCATTTGACAAAATTTGATGTTTTGGGGATAGTTGACTTTTGGAAATTTTGCAATAATGCCCAACTTCAACAATGCATAACTTCTTCAATTTTAAACTTTTGGAAGTGTTATTGGACTTTTTAGAAAGCTTGATATGTCCTCTAACCAACCCTTTCGGTATAATCGCATTTTGATATTCCATGCTCAAGTTATAAGCTTTGGCAAAAAAAAAGTGTTTTTGTTGACTTTCAAAAATGACCTATAATGTCCAAATTTGTAAATTTTTGTGAGTGCATTTTATGATCTTGGGGTATGAAGATGGATTGTAGGAAATTGAATCCTCTTCAAAATGAGATTTGGATGGGTCATTTATCATAAAGAATGAGAAAGTTATGCTTGGTCAAAGTTGAGTTGACTTTTCCTATAAAACCCTGATTTAGCAACTTTTGAGTCTTGATAAATTTTGAGCAATCATTGATTAATCATGATCAACCCTTAATAAAATGATGAAATATCCTTCAAAATGAGAATGTTGACAAAAAATCTTGAAGTTTGACTGTACTTGGGTCACAGTTGACTTTTGCCCTAGCACAGTCGATTTTTGGACCCTTTGAGCAATTGACTGACCAAACTTCCTCTGCAAAGCTTGAAACTTGACATGGATGACCTTGAAAAAATATTAGGACATTGGGGAGCATTTGAGGTCATTTGGACTCAAGGATCTTGATGCAACACAAAACCCTAATTTGAGGTCGACTGCCTTAAGAGATAGCTTGACTGTCCAACTCTTGAGCAATCTTGAGCAACTTGGAGATTTTTCTTGCAATGTTTTGAGAAATATGGGAGGGCAAATTTTGGGGTACAACAGCTTCCCCTGTTCAATCTTCTTAAACCTGAGGATGTAGATTGGCTTTCGGGCCTTTCGTGATCCGAAGGTGGAAGATGATTGAACACTAGAGTGCCCAGAAATTTGCACTAGCATGAAGTGGTATCGGCCTTGTGATGTCGAGAATGGGCTTACAGATGCCATTTGGAGACTGTTGATGGGTGGTCTAAACTTCGGCTGGAATATGAATCAGGGAGATCTTATCGTTGATCTGATTGAACCAGGGAAGGTCTTGGATTAACTTTGACTGGATAAGAATAAAAAAAATCTTCGAATCGATTTAGCTGAACCAGACAAAAGTCTTGGAATAACTTTAACTGGAATACGAATCAGGGAGATCTTAACGTCGATCTTATTGAACCATATGAGGTCTTGGATTAACTTTGACTGGATCGGCATCAAAAAAATCTTTGGATCGATTTAACTGGACCAGACAAAAATCTTGGAATATCTTCAACTGGAATACGAATCAGGGAGATCTTAGGGTTGATCTGACTGAACCAGAGAAGGTATTGGATTAACTTTGACTGGATCGGCATCAGAAAAATCTTAGGATCGATTTAACTGGACCAGACAAAAGTCGTGGAATATCTTCAACTAGAATACGAATCAGGGAGATCTTAGGGTCGATCTGACTGAACCAGAGAAGGTCTTAGATTAACTTTGACTGGATCAGCATCATAAAAATCTTAGGATCAATTTAACTGGACCAGACAAAAGTCTTAGAATATCTTCAACTGGAATACGAATCAGGGGGATCTTAGGGTCGATCTAACTGAACCAGAGAAGGTCTTGGATTAACTTTGACTGGACCGGCATCAGAGAAATCTTAGGATCGATTTAACTGGACCAGAAAAAAGTCTTGGAATATCTTCAACTGGAATACGAATCAGGGAGATCTTCGCGTCAATCTGACTGAACCAAAGAAGGTCTTGGATTAACTTTGACTGGATCGGCATCAGAAAAATCTTAGGATCGATTTAACTGGACCAGACAAAAGTCTTGGAATATTTTCAACTGGAATACAAATCAGGGAGATCTTAGGGTCGATCTCACTGAACCAGAGAAGATCTTGGATTAACTTTGACTGGATCGGCATCAGAAAAATTTTAGGATCGATTTAACTGGACCAGACAAAAGTCTTGGAATATCTTCAACTGGAATACGAATCAGGGAGATCTTAGGGTCGATCTGACTGAACCAGAGAAGGTCTTGGATTAACTTTGACTGGATCGACATCAGAAAAATCTTAGGATCGATTTAACTGGACCAGACAAAAGTCTTGGAATATCTTCAACTGGAATACGAATCAGGGAGATCTTAGGGTCGATCTGACTGAACCAGAGAAGGTCTTGGATTAATTTTGACTAGATCGGTATCAGAAAAATATTAGGATCGATTTAACTGGACCAGACAAAAGTCTTGGAATATCTTCAACTGGAATACGAATCAGGGAGATCTTAGGGTCGATCTTACTGAACCAGAGAAGGTCTTGCATTAACTTTGACTAGATCGACATCAGAAAAATCTTAGGATCGATTTAACTGGACCATACAAAAGTCTTGGAATATCTTCAACTAGAATACGAATCAGGGAGATCTTAGGGTCGATCTGACTGAACCAGAGAAGGTCTTGGATTAACTTTGACTGGATCGGCATCAGAAAAATCTTAGGATCGATTTAACTGGACCAGACAAAAGTCTTGGAATATCTTCAACTGGAATACGAATCAGGGAGATCTTAGGGTCGATCTGACTGAACTAGAGAAGGTCTTGGATTAACTTTGACTGGATCGGCATCAGAAAAATCTTAGGATCAATTTAACTGGACCAGACAAAAGTCTTGGAATATCTTCAACTGGAATACGAATCAGGGAGATCTTAGGGTCGATCTGACTGAACCAGAGAAGGTCTTGGATTAACTTTGACTGGATCGGTATCAGAAAAATCATAGGATCAATTTAACTGGACCAGACAAAAGTCTTGGAATATCTTCAACTGGAATACGAATCAGGGAGATCTTAGGGTCGATCTGACTGAACCAGAGAAGGTCTTGGATTAACTTTGACTGGATCAGCATCAGAAAAATCTTAGGATCGATTTAACTGGACCAAACAAAAGTCTTGGAATATCTTCAACTGGAATACGAATCAGGGAGATCTTAGGATCGATCTGACTGAACCAGAGAAGGTCTTGGATTAACTTTAACTGGACCGATATCAGAAAAATCTTAGGATCGATTTAACTAGACCAGACAAAAGTCTTCCATAGATGTAGTTTTTCTTTTGAGGGGACTGCTAGGTCATATGAGTAGTCAATGGTGTTTACTGATTCGTCTTTCCCTGAAACGGTAAAGGGTCAGTCATATGCAATGTCATGATGTATGAAATGCATGATATATATCAAGCAATGATGCTCTCAACATAAATGAGATTGTGTGGTATGATGCATGTATGCATGTATCATGATGTATGGAAATGTAATGTTTCTAGCTGGGGAAAATAAATCCCGGATAGCTGCTGGAAACAAGAGTTGAATTCTTCGCTTCCGTTGGGGATGGTGAACGAAGGTGATTACGAGAATAAACCTGCAGGAGAAGATAACTCAGTTGGGGAATAATACTGATGAGGAGATTAATCTGTGGGGAAGAGATGCTCTGCTGAGGATTCCACTAATAAATTCTGTCGGGATGAAATATCGTTGTTGGTGATATTGAATCTATTGAGGATTGAATTCCTGTTTGTGAAAGGAAAGAACTTCACTGGGGATGATCTTTCAGTTGCAACTTGCTGGGGATAACCCTTTAGACTCTTACGGGGACAACCCTTTGAATTCTGTTGGGAATGATCCTTTGAACTCGGCTGGGGAGATTTATTTTGTACTCCGCTGGGGATAAACTTCCAGAGTCTACCGGGGATGATGCTTCAACTCCGTTGGGGAAGCTTTTTCAGACTGCGTTGGGCAAATTTTAACTCCACTGGGGATATCTTGTATTCTGTTGGGGAACATTCTTATACTTCGCTAGGGAATATTAAGACTACCGGGGATATCAAGCCCATTTTAGTGCTGATGGTAGATAAACTCTGCTTGGGGAGAACATTACTAATTCATTCACAGTCGCAAGTCTCAGCTGGGGGAGAGTTATCTTTACTGTCTTACTCTATGGGGAGTGAAGGTATCTTAGTCATATTCTTCAGCTGAATCTACTTTAGTACCTGGTGGACAAAGCAACTGTATAGTTTGGACAATTTTTATTTCCCCTGTTTCTGATGTTACCCGCAATCGTCTTTTGTTTCGCATGTAAATATTTATGAGCAGCAATTAATGTCAAATGCATATATCAAAAATGAACCTTGGACGTTCTTTGCAAATCAAAATAGATAAAGGAAAAACAGTTTGAAATTTCTTTGAAAATGAATTGTATTGATTTTAAAGTTTGGCCTGTAAATAGGCGTTTTTGTACAAGAGGTTGACGTCCTAGTAAGAGAACGCCGTCGAATAATAGAATTTACACAATTCGTGAAAAACTAAACAAAACAGCTATGTGAATAATCCCACTTGGTTCCAACTCTGCTATTGCCTTTATGTCCTCGAGCATCTCATCACTTTGCTACTTGGTTGAAGGTAGGTCAGATTGATTAGTGCCGTCCGAGCTTGATAGTCGATACCGAAGTCTGGATGCAAGGTGATCCAATGAGACATAGTGTTATGCTTTGATCCCTAATTTTTCCCTGGACCGCCCTTTTGGGTTTTCAGTCCACCGGAATACCCTTTTTTGCCCAAGCCGCCTTTTCAGGTTTTCGACTTGCCGGGTGTACAAATTTTTTCATTTTCATCCCTTATTTTTTCCCGAACCCTTTTGATTCTCCGGGAAGCCCTTATTTTTGCCTAGGCCAGTCGACCTAGCGAGTCGTTAATTATGCATAGTATTTTTCACTATGTCTGCATTGACGGGGTGAGGAAGGTCGTCACCATCCATGGTGGTTAGAATCATAGCTCCTCCTGAGAAAATGTTCTTAACCACAAATGGACCTTCGTAGGAAGGGGTCCATTTGCTCCTGGGATCACCTTGAGGTAAGATAATGCGTTTGATAACTAGGTCCCCAAATTGATACTCTTGTCGTCTGACTTTCTTGTTAAATGCCTTGATCATCCGTTTTTGATACGTCTGACCATGACAAATAGCAGTAAGTCTCTTTTCGTCGATTAGGTTCAGCTGATCAAGCCGGGTCTGAATCCAGTCATCTTCACTCAAACCTGCATCCTTCATGATTCGAAGAGAGGGTATCTGAACTTCGATGGGCAAGACAGCCTCCATACCATAAACTAAGGAATAGGGTGTTACCCCTGTTGGCGTTTGTGCTGAGGTACGGTACCCATGAAGAGCAAATGGTAACATCTCGTGCCAGTCTTTGTATGTCACTGTCATCTTCTGTACAATCTTCTTAATGTTCTTATTAGCCGCTTCGACAGCCCCATTCATCTTCGGCCGGTAGGGAGAAGAGTTGTGATGCTGTATCTTGAATTGCTCGCAGAGCTCGGTGATTATCTTGTTGTTGAGATTGGTACCATTGTCCGTAATGATCCTCTCTGGTACACCATATCGACAGATCAGTTTGTGTCGAACGAACCATGCCACGACGTTCTTGGTTACGGTGGCAAAGGAAGCTGCTTCAACCCACTTTGTAAAGTAATCGATTGCTACCAGGATGAAACGATGCCTGTTAGATGTCGTAGGTTTGATCTCGCCGATCATATCAATTCCCCACATTGCAAAAGGCCAAGGTGTCGTCAAGACGTTCAGAGGTATTGGAGGTATGTGCACCTTATCAGCATAGACTTGGCACTTGTGACATGTTCGAGAATGCTGATAACAGTCGGCTTCCATTGTGGACCAGAAATATCCTGCCCGAAGGATTTTCTTTGCCATGGTATGTCCACTGGAATGAGTCCCGAAAGTACCTTCATGTAAATCTGCCATGATCCTTTCTGCTTCATTCTTATCCACACATCGCAGTAAGGTTGAATCATGGTTACGCTTGTAAAGGATGCCATTGCTGATGAAGAACATTGTTGTGAACCTCCTCAGAAACTTCTTGTCATTAACAGATGCACCCTCGGGGTATTCCTGAGCTTCAAGATACCTCTTCACCTCATGAAACTAGGGTTTATCTGCTACCTCTTTAGTCTCAATATCACAGCAATGTGCAGGTTCGTCCAATCTTTCAATGATAATTCGGGGAGCTTCGTTGTCCCAATTGACCTTGAACATGGAAGACATCGTAGCTAGCGCGTCCGCCAACTGATTCTCCTCTCTAGGGAAGTGTTCAAAGGTTATTTCCTCGAAATGTGGGAGCAACGTCAATACATACTCCTTGTAAGGAATAAGGTTTGGGTGTTTCCTATCCCACTCGCCTTTGATTTGACTGATCACGAGATCGGAATCTCCGAAGACACTTAGAAACTTAATCCTTAGGTCAATTATTGCTCGAAGACCCATGATGCATGCTTCATACTCCACCATATTGTTGGTGCAGTTGAAACATAGTCGGGCGGTGAACGGAGTATGAGAGCCTTTAGGAGATATGATCACGGTGACAATGTCATTACCCAAAGAGTTTGAAGCGCCATCAAAGTACATAGACCATCGGGATCCCTCCTCGGGTCCTTCATCTGGTCCAGGTGTATCACAATCAATTACCAACATGATATTCTCGTCCAGGAATTCGAAGTTCATAGACTGGTAACCATCCACTACCTGATGTGCCAAATGGTCTGCCAACACACTTCCCTTAATTTCCTTTTGGGTCGTGTACTGGATGTCATACTCAGTCAAGATCATCTGCCATCTTGCTATTCTTCCGGATAAGGCAGGCTTCTCGAAGATATACTTGATTGGATCCATTTTTGAAATCAATAGAGTAGTGTGAGTCAGCATATTCTGTCTCAGCCGGCGACCAGCCCATGCCAAAGCGCAGCAAGTTTTCTCGAGCAGTGAGTATCGGGTCTCACAGTCGGTAAACTTTTTGCTAAGGTAATAAATAGCATGCTCTTTTCGGCCAGACTTGTCATGCTGACCCATCACACACCCCATTGAATTGTCGAGTACTGTCAAGTATAAGATCAAAGGTCTCCCTTCAACTGGAGGCATCAGAATAGGTGGCTCTTGGAGATACTTTTTGATCCTTTCAAAAGCGGCCTAACATTCATCATTCCATCGCACCACTTGATCTTTCTTTAGTAACTTGAAGATTGGCTCACAAGTAGCAGTCAGGTGCGAGATGAATCGGGCAATGTAGTTCAGACGTCCCAGAAAGCCTCTGACTTCTTTCTCTGCTTGGGGAGCTGGCATCTCTTGTATGGCCTTCACCTTTTCCGGATCCACTTGAATACCTTTGTCGCTTACAACGAAACCCAGCAGTTTACCAGATCTCACCCCGAAGGTGCACTTGTTCGGGTTTAACCTCAGCTTGTACAACTTCAACCTGTCAAATAGCTTCTGAAGGTGGTCAAGATGTTCTTCCTTCATCTGAGATCTTACAATCATGTCGTCGACGTATACCTCAATCTCATGATGGATCATGTCATGAAACAAAGCAACCATGGCACGCTGATACGTTTCCCCAACGTTCTTCAATCCAAAAGGCATGACCTTGTAGCAAAAGGTACCCCATTGAGTAACAAAGGTTGTCTTCTCCATGGCTTCGGGAGCCATATTAATCTGATTATAACCGGAGAAACCATCCATAAAGGAGAAGACTTTATGCTGAGCGGTGTTGTCAACCAGAACGTCGATATGAGGTAGAGGGAAATTATCCTTGGGGCTTGCCCTGTTCAGATCCCTATAGTCAACACACATTTGAACCTTACCATCCTTCTTCGGCACAGGAACCACATTGGCCACCCACTGCGGGTAAGAAGTAACTGCTAGAAAAACGGCGTCAAACTGTTTCATAACTTCATCCTTAATTTTCTTAGACATTTATGGGCGCATTCGGCAGACTTTCTGTTTCACTGGAGGACAGTCTTCCTTGGTAGGTATGCGGTGAACCACAATATCGGTATCCAACCCAGGCATATCTTCATAAGACCAGGCAAAGATCTCAACATAGTCACGCAGCATCTGAATCAACCGTTTCTTCACACTAGCTTCTAGATTGGCGCCGATCTTAACTTCTTTCTTGTCTACCTTTGTACCCAGATTCACTGATTCTACCGGCTCTTCGTGCGGCTGAATAACCCTCTCTTCTTGAAGTAAGAGTATAGCAAGTTCAACAGGCACTTCGCAATCATCTTCACCTTTGTCTTCGGCTAAGTTGATCGGACTTTTGGAGTCATAACTGGTAGTAGTAGAGTCGTTACCAGTGAGATCCAGAGTGGATGTGGACCTGTATATGTGAGTGTGTGTAAAATAGCTGTTTTGCAATATATAATAAAAGAAAAACAAGGAGCGCAAAATTTGAAATGCAAGAAATGTCCAATGCTTTTATTAATGATATATGTAAATGACACACATAAAGCCCTCACAAATGAAGCCACGGTGCCCCGGGTAAGACACCGGGCCGTAAAGTTTAAAACATTGTCTATTACATATTCAAAACAAAAAGTTTCATTACTGGGTAACAAAAGAAATAGGGATGAAGTCCTTTGCTGTCCAGTTGCTTGGTCCACCGTCAGTAGTAGGATAGATCCAGCTGTCGAACTCAGACTCTTCCACATCGTCTTCAATGGAATTCACTCCCGAGTTGCTGATGAACATAGGAGGTCTTCCGATCCGTGCATTCCGAACATCCTTTTGAGCTTATGCAGTGAGACCCAAACCAAACTTGTTAGTCTTCTGTGTAAAATCAGGGAGTCGGCCCCAATTTTCACACCCACCTTTCTCGACAACAGCCCGGGCATCCTTAAAGGAAGCCATCTTCATAGGAGAATATTCAACAATAGCCTCAGTTGATGCCAATGTCTGGGGAACCTCTTCAAAACGCTGAAATGGGGTCTCAATGAACTCCCCATCTATCTCTACATATCGGAAAGAGTTGAGGTGGCTCACCATGTACTCTTACTCTCCTTGTACTGTCACAATCTTCCCTTTCACTGGGTACTTCAACTTCTGGTGGAGCGTTGAGGTTACGGCCCCAGCTTTGTGGATCCATGGGCGACCCAGCAAACAAGAATAAGATGGCCGAATATCCATCACATAGAATGTAGAGTTGAAAACCTGAGAACCAACCTTAATCGGGATATCAACTTCTCCATGCACCATTCTCTTAGACCCATCAAAGGCCCTAACAACAATGTTGCTTGGTTTCAGCTCTAAACCTTCACAGTCCAACCGGTCTAGAGCTTTCTTAGGCAAAATGTTCAATGAGGAACCAGTATCCACCAAAACATGAGAAAGAGTAGTGCCCTTGCATTCAATGGAGACATGCAAGGCATCATTGTGATTCTTCCCCTTAGCAGTCAAGTCGGTGTCAGAGAAACCCAACCCATTATCAGCAGTCAAACTAGCCACGCAATCTTTAAACTGGCCAGCCGATGTTTCTTGTGGTACGTGTGCGGTCTTCAGGAAAGAAATCAGAGCCTTGGCATGGGCCTCTGAGCATAGAAACAGTGACAACATAGAGATTTTGGACAGGGTTTTCCCCAGCTGTTCAACTACATTGTAGTCACTCTTTTTGATGATTTTCAGAATCTCTTCCATCTCTTGTCTAGAAGCTTCAACAGTAATTGTCTTTGGTGCCTCCGTCCGGGCAGGCTCATTAGTGGTCCCTTTGCCCCGAGTATTAGATGACTTGGCGACAGGGGTGAGAATAGGAACTTGAATAGGAATAGTAGCAGGTACACTAGCAGGTGTAATAACAACAGGTTTTCGGGCAGTTGGCGGAGAGATATCACGTGAGAAAAGTCTTCCGATGCGGGTGACTTTAGCAGGTCCAACAATATTGCTGACGTCAGTATCAGCATCCAACTCTTGTTTAACTCAATGAAAATAAACATCAGCCCCGTAGTGCCAAGGGACAGCTTTATCAGAGGTGTAGGGGATAGGCCCGGGAACAGTGATGATCAATGGTGCGATTCTCGGAACAGATGTAATTCTAACAGGCTTTCTCGAGGAAGCCTTGGAAGAATTTTCGAAAATGGTAATAATGGCAACTTCTTCAGTATGAACTAAGGGAACAACAGTCGTCTCAAACAGAATCTCTTTACTATCCATCAGGCGTTGGACACCTGATTTCAAAAGATGGCAATCGGTAGGTAGAATAGAATACATACGGCAAGCTTCGTCACAACCCGGAAATAAATCGGCTAGCAAAAGGTTCTTCTTCACAGTCATCAAAGGGGTAACAATGCTGTTCACTGAAACCATAAACGACTCTTCATCTATAGCATTCACTCCATGCTTGGGCATAGGAGCAGTCACAACATTAGGTCTTTCGGGCGCCTCGAACTCAATCTCCTTAGCATCAATTAAGTCATGTATTTTGTTCTTCAAAGCCCAACAATCATTTGTATTATGTCCCGGGCTATCAGAGTGAAAAGCACAGCGGGCATTAGGGTTGTACTTCGGTGATGTAGTATTTGGATTCTTTGGGGCTTCCCTTGGAATCACCAGATTGGTTTTTAATAACTGCGGCAGAATCTGAGACAAAGTCATGCTGAGACGGGTGAATTGCCTTCGGGGTCTCTCGTCCTTTGACTGATTATTATGCTAAGGAGCACCAGCAGGTCTTGAAATAACAATCGCATTAACAGCATGGCAGCGTTCAGGTCTATTCTGGCTTTTCGAACCGTAGACAGCATTGGACTCTTTCTAAAAAGGCTTCTTCTTGGTGCTTGATGAAGCACCCTTTTGTATCTTACCAACCTTAATACCAGCTTCAATCCTTTCCCCAATCATAATAAGCTATGTAAACCCAGAAGAAGAGCTTCCAGTCAGATGGTTGAAAAATGGACCAGACAAGGTCCCCAGAAACATATCCACAAGCTCCCGATCAGCCAAGGGTGGTTGCACTCTTCCGGCGAGGTCCCTCCACTTCTGAGCATAATCTTTGAAACCTTCGCCCATTCCCATTGAGATACCCTGGAGTTGGGTGCGCGTGGGAGCGAGGTCGGAATTGTATTGGTACTGCCTGTAGAAGGCAATAGCCAAATCCTCCCAACTGCAGATACTGGCTCCGTCCAACTGGTAAAACCATTCAAGCTGAGTCCTTGAGAGACTGTCTTGAAAGAAGTGGATCCATAGGTTCTTATCAGTGGTGTACGGCTGAATCTTCCTTACATATGACCGGAGGTGCAGCTTCGGACAAGAAACTGCATCATACTTAGCAAAGGCTGGTGCCTTGAACTTGTGGGGAATCACTACCCCAGATGATAGACACAGATTACCAAAGTCCATACCAGGCACTTTCTGAACTTCCATCACACTCAACCAGTCTTCCAGTTGTTTGTATCTATCCTCAGCAGGAGGATACTGGTCTTCATCGAAGTCCGTCTCATTGTCTGAGACCACAGGGCTAGGAGCCCTTCTTTCCTCTTGACTATCTTTCCCTCCAGATGAGGTGGTCAAATCAACTTCATCCCGTAGCCTGTTTCCAAACATGTGACCTGTGTTAAACAGGACTATCCTTTTCTTCTTCTTCTTCTTCTCTTTCAGAATCAGGGTCTTCAGATCTTGCTGACCCTTAGCTAGATTCATGAACAGCTCTTGGAATTGGGCATTCTGGGCCCGTAGGGCCTTGATTGCTTGCTCAGTTGATGGTTCAGCAGATATGATGAGTGTTGAAATAAACAACGAAGAAGATAAGAGACTTATAATGGGTACCTGTTATGAAGTGCATGGGATGAAATGCGTATGATATGATTTCAAAGACATCAAGAGATTCAAATTTGTAAACCAAAAAGGAAACACACTTTTATTAGATAAACTTTTAAATTCAAATTGTTCAACAAATTGCCCTTAAGGCGTTACAAGAAAGGAAATACTGAAAAGTAAATAAAACTGGAAAGGAAATAATCAAAGGACAATTAGTGCTCCCATGGTCGCTTCTTGTCGGTGCGAACATAATCATTGAGGATTCGCTCGTTCTCCAACTGCCTAGTCAACTTCTGGATCTTCTTCTCTTGCTCGTTAAACTTTTCTTGATAAGCATCCCGTTCTTCTCTCATCTGCATCCAAGACCTTTTCAGTGCCCCAATGTCATTGGGCGTGTAAGGGTGGAGGATGGTAGGAAGAACCCCCTCTTCATTAGAAACTTCAACAATGATAGGTAGGACGGCTTCATACGGCATACCCAGCTTTTGGGCACGAATATGAACCCATCTGAGATATGGCTCCATTATAAGAGAAGTCTTTTGACCCAGCTCATGTGGATCAGATCTGTGAACTCTATCCCAAGCCCTTATGAATCTGCGGTGTTGCTCGTCGTTATCCCCTTGAAAATCAAAGATGATACTAGGCATTAGTAGTTCATGAGGTCCTTCTCTTCTGGCTCGCCCAAACTGACGTAAGGCCAAGCACGGATTATAAGAAATTCCCCCATGGGTTCCTATCAATGGAACATTGGGGTACACCCCGCAACGATCAATAATAGCCACCTCATCCATACCCTTGGTAGTCCAGATGATGTCATTATAAGAGAGAGAGAGAGAGAGAGAGAGAGAGAGAGAGAGAGACATAACCCTATAGGCCCAGCCCATTCCTTCTTTGTTCTTCAGCACTTATTTGGGGAGGTGTGAAATAAACCACCTCAACAATAATGGAGCACAGCACATCAAGGTTCCCCACTTCCGAGCAGTACGGGCATAAAGCTGATGAAGAATATCACCCAAGAGAGTGGGTACAGGATTACGAGAGATGAAGATTTTCACCACATTCACATCAACAAAGGAGTCAGGATTCGGAAACAATACGAAGCCATATATCAAAAGAGCCAGAATATCTTCGAATGCCTTGAAGTCTAGACTATCCCAAAAATAATTAGCTTTACCAACAAAGAACTTAGTCAGAAAGCCCTTTGATCCACTTCTAGTCTCCCAATTAGCCATTACCTCATCCTTTGTCATATGAAGGGCTGAAGCAATCTCTTCTAGCCTAAGGATCTTCTCCCAACCAGTAAACGGGGTTTGCTCCAGAATAGAGATACCGAGCAGATCAGAGAACTCTTCTAAGGTGGGAACCAACTGGTAGTTCTGAAAAGTAAAGCAATGGTACAGTGGATCATATAATTGGACTAGGACACTCATCATCTGCTCGTCCAATTTGGAGGTGACCAAACTGAGAAGATACCCATGTCTTCTGATGAAGGAGGTAGTATCAGGCATCTTTGCAACCAACTCTTTAAGCATGGTGGGAACCTGGACAAAGTTGATCCGGATGGTATTCCTACACATGGGCATCATGGCCTACAAAATAGAACAAAGATGAATCCCTCATGTCTTTGAAATAGGTTAGTCCAATGCAAGATGTATGCAATGTTATGATGTCATGATGTCATGATGGAAAGCACATCACAAGTATCCACAAATGGAAAACATGGTAAGGGCACACAAGTCACACAGAGAGCCCTTAGATTTCAGGCTGGCAATGAGCTTAGGTACTACCCTCTTTTAGTTCAGTTGGTTTAAACCTGTCCTAAAAATAGTAATCGGGTTCAAGAGGATCTCAATATCACTGACTACCCTCGATCGGTCATAATTCCAGTTTAGCAACCTTTTCTTGCGGCCGGAATCATCGCGAGAGTTTAGTCTCAATGAGTGTAGCATACTGCTACTGTTCTATGGCCAAGTTGGTCAATTTAAAGGTTCTAAGGTCAGTTGGTGCTTAATGACCCCTTAAATGACCCATATTCTCCTCGTTCCAACACAAGGGATATCGGTACAATCTAAAGTGCCACACCAACGTAGCTACTGCTTCAACTGTATCCGTCTATACCGTACAGTTCCCTCACAGTTTATTGCTACTTACCTAAAGGGTATCCCCCAGATCCAGGTTAGGATCTATAGTAACTCCGATACAAGCCCACAAATATAAAGCATACAAAGCAAACAATTGAAAACACAATGATCTAATCCTAAGGTACACCCCACTTATTAATATCCCCAGTAGAGTCGCAAGTTTTGTGATATGGTGGGAAGAACTGACTGTTTTTGGAATGTTGGTTTGCGTTTTGCGTTTGTTTTCGTAAAATGTCGTGGTAAGAAAGAGTCGCCATCGTCTTTTATTTTATCCAACAAGGAAAGGGAAAAAATCACAGAAAAATTCCTTTTTCGAGATATTTCTCGGGTCCGGGGGGTAGATTATAGAAAGGGAAGGTGTTAGCACCCTTTCTATCAGTGGTTATCCACGGGCTCTTAGGTACTTGCTCAAAGTGTTTTCAAAAATTTGCTTTCCTTGTGTTTGTGGGTTTGAAGAAGAATTTTTGTTTTGAAAGGTGTAAGTGTGAAAAAATTTGTTTTGTATTAGAAAGAGCAAATACTTAAGAACCATCTACCTACTCAAAAAAAGGAATCAATCTGTGCTAATTTCCTTTAGACAATGCTATCCCACTATTGATGAGTAGGTGGCATCGTCGTTGGAGTTTAAGGGTCAATTCGATTAAGGGACGTGCGGTCACTAAAGCAATGTTAGGACGCCTTAGCGGTAACCCTAATGTCTTAGATCATTTTTCCGAGGCAACCGTTTCGAGGCAACTATAATCTTTGGACAAGAGGGCGACCTCTAAAACTTCCTATACTCAATGACCGCGTTACGAAGGCAACCAAGTGAGGTGTACCCTAAGAGTGCGCATGTGCGAGTGTGTTGTTTTCAGCTTATTTTATCTTTGTACATGTTAGTGGTTATCTATGTTGATTTTAGGTTTAAACATTTGATCTTGTCATGCATTCCCTATTATCAAACATCTAACAGTTTATGAGTTGCGGAAATTAAATTTCGGAATTTAAACTAACTATTACAAGGCGTCGAGTATTTACATCGCCAAAAGCAACCCTTTAAAATTAAAATGTGGAAAATAAATAAAGCGATAAAAATATTAGAGTCCTAATTAAACTATTACATTCCAGGAAATAGATACAATATTGAAATAAAATGGATCGCGTGCGGGAAATTAAATCGGGCGAGTTCTAGGGTTTTGACCCTTAGTTTATTAAAGAAAAGATTTTTTGGTTTATTTTTGAATTAAAAAGTTTTGATTGGTTAGTTAATTATTAAAAATAATAACAATAAATAATTAAAGAAAAATAAAAAAAGAAAATAGAGAGAGTTAGGGTTTGGGCCTGTTCAGGGGGTGAGAATGGCAATTTTGTGGCCCATTAACATGCATGCCTGGCTGACTTTTGGAATCCAGCGTGGCACTTTGGCTAGGGCGTATGGTGAACATCACATCTGGACCACTAGATCTGGCCTGGGGCCATCTGGAAAGCATCTGAGTGAGGGAGTATGATATGCTGCACGCTTGGTATTGCACTGAATAACCTGTTGAAAAATAATACAAAGCATATGGGGGACCTGGGATTCGAACCCAGGTTCTGTAAGTCATTGGACAACGTCCCTACCACTCAACCAACGCGCTTTAGTTGTTAGTGTATTGGAAACTATTAATAATAAAACAAAAACAAATTAATGGATCAGTAAACAAAATAAAGCGCACTATTTTTGAATGGACGAATGAGGATGCAACACGTAATCATCCCTGTCATTGAACCGTGGCCAAAAATCAAAACACATATACCAACGGACAAAGGTCTGTCGCTATAGGCCATGCCCGTTCCAAAATCTTGCATAGGCCATATAAATGAAAGGTGACACCATGGATGAACTCGTCTGGTTCCCCTGAACAAGATGGTACCCTTCTCACAAGCCAATTGTTCCTGTAATGGAAAGCCCTAAAAAAAACCTAAAGAACCCTTCAATGGCATTTTACGATACACAGCACAAGAATGAAATTGATTATTATAGAAAGTTAACAAATGTCATGAGGAATCAGAATATGCAATCGTTTTTTAGAATGGATGCAAGAATAAAGATTTAAGATTTCATGAACATAGAGGATTCGTGAGATGCTTACAGTGCTCTAGGAGGCTGGAGAATGAGTGATTCTGATTGGTTTTGCTTCTGAGAGTTGCCAGGAAGCGATTGTGATGCTTGTTAGGTCCTGAAAGTGCCTCCAAGCTCGATTTCAGTTTCACACTTTTTGCCAACTTTTTCAAGTTTTACTTTTGATGATTCTGCAACCTCTAGGTCTTGATCTCGTGTGCTTTTGCTTGTATATGTAATAAGCAATGCATTAGGTTAACATTTGTGGATTGAATCCTTGCACATTGATGTCATGGGATTTGATTTGATCCACCATTGAAAGCTTCCTTAATTTGCCAAAAATCCAATCTTTTTGCACATGGAATGTTTGATACGAATTTGATACACTTGATGATGATTCAATCCTGAAATAGCCAAAAAGAGATCAAATAATTAATGTTTGGTATTTATTTGATTTAAATTGATTTAAAATGAAATAATTTATTAAAAAAATCAAATTAAATAATAAAATTGATAAATGGTCACAAGGCTGAATCTAGGACACGTTTGTAGTGTGACAAGATCAAATCAAGTGGAAAAGAATGGGCCCATTTGACAAAATTTGAAGTTTTGGGGATAGTTGAGTTTTGGCAATTTTGCAAAAATGCCCAACTTCAGCAATGCATAACTTCTTCAATTTTGAACGTTTCGAAGTGTTCTTGGACTTTTTAGAAAGCTTGAGATGTCCTCTAACCAACCCTTTTGTTCTCATCTCATTTTGATATTCCATGCTCAAGTTGTAAGCTTTGGTAAAAAAGGTGTTTTTGTTGACTTTCAAAAATGACCTATAATGTCCAAATTTATAACTTTTTGTGAGTGAATTTTATGATCTTGGGATATGAAGATGGATTGTATGAAATTGCATCATATTCAAAATTAGCTTTTGATGGGTCATTTCTTATAAAGTGTGAGAAAGTTATGCTTATTCAAAGTTGAGTTGACTTTTCCTACAAAACCCTAATTTAGCAACTTTTGAGTCTTGATGAATTTTGAGCAATCCTTGATGAATCATGATCAACCCTTGATAAAATGATGAAATATCCTTCAAAATGAGAATGTTGACAAAAAATCTTGAAGTTTGACTGTACTTGGGTCACAGTTGACTTTTGCCCTAGCACAGTCGATTTTTGGACCCTTTGAGCAATTGACTGACCAAACTTCCTCTGCAAAGCTTGAAACTTGACATGGATGACTTTGAGAACATATTAGGACATTGGGGAGCATTTGAGGTCATTTGGACTCAATGATCTTGATGAAACACAAAACCCTAATTTGAGGTCGACTGCCTTAGGAGATAGCTTGACTGTCCAACTCTTGAGCAATCTTGAGCAACTTGGAGATTTTTCTTGCAGTGTTTTGAGAAATATGGGAGGGAAAATTTTGGGGTACAACAGTGTGTGATGGGGAAGCATGACGATTCTGGTCGAAAAGAGCATGCAATATACTACCTTAGAAAAAAGTTTACCGACTGTGAAACAAGATATTCACTGCTCGAGAAAACTTGTTGCACTTTGGCATGGGCTGCTATCCGACTAAGACATTATATATTGACTCATACCACTCTATTGATCTCTAATATGGATCCTATCAAGTAAATCTTCGAGAAGCCAGCTCTCTCCGGAAGAATAGCCCAATGGCAAATGCTCTTGACTGAATATGACATCCAGTACACTACACAAAAAGTGATCAAAGGAAGTGTACTGGAGGATCATTTGGCGCATCAAGTTATGGATGACTACCAATCTATGAACTTTGAATTCCTGGATGAGAATATCATGCTGATTAGAGATTGTGAAAAGCCTGGACCGTATGAAGGACTTGAGTAAGGATCCCGATGGACTATGGTTTTTTATGGAGCTTCCAACGCACTGTGTAACAGGATTGGTGTTGTGGTTATTTCTCCCAAAGGTTTCCATACACCCTTTACTACTAGACTCTGCTTTGACTGTACCAATAACATGGCTGAGTACGAAGCATGCATTCTAGGTCTTAAGGCTACTATTGACCTAAGAATTAAATTCTTAAGCGTATACAGAGATTCAACCTTGGTAATTAGTCATGTTAAAGGATAGTGGGATACAAAACATCCAAACCTTATCCCTTACAAAGAACTTGTGTTAATCTTGATCCTGTACTTTGAGGAGATTACCTTCGAACATATCCCGAGGGAAGAAAATCAACTAGCAGATTCCTTAGCAACGATGTCGTCTATGCTCAAGGTCAATTGGGACAACGAAGCTCCTAGAATTACTGTCGAAAGATTTGACGAACCGACACACTGCCTCAAGATTGACATTGATGGAGTAGAGGAGAACCTTGGTTTCATGAAGTGAAAAGGTACCTTGAATTGCAAGAATACCTTGAAGGAGCTTCAATCAATGACAAGAAATTCCTACAGAGGTTCTCTTCCAAATTCTTCTAGAGCAATGGGATTTTGTACAAGCGCAACCATGATTCAACTTTGCTTCGTTGTATGGACAAGAAGAAGCAGATAAAATTATGGAAGACATGCATGAAGGCATCTTTGGCACTCACTCTAATGGACATACTTTGGCCAAGAAGATTCTGAGAGCAGGTTACTATTGGTCGACCATGGAAACCGACTGTCACCACCACTCGGGGACTTTCTATAAGTGCCCGATTTATGCTGATTAGGTTCATGTGCCTCCAATACCTTAGAATGTCATGAATGATCCTTGGCCATTTTCAATGTCAGGCATTGATATGATTGGAGAAGTCAAGCCTACTGACTCTAATGGACATCGCTTCATTCTCGTCGCCATTGACTACTTCACAAAATGGGTTGAAGCAGCTGCATTTGCCTCAGTTACCAAGAATCTTGTAGCCCGGTTCATCAAACATAATCTCATCTGTCGGTATGGTATCCCTGAGAGAATCATCATTGACAATGGTACCAACCTCAACAATTCCATGATCATTGAACTCTACACGCAGTTCAAGATCAAGCATCACAACTCTTCTCCATACAGATCTAAGATGAATGGCGCAGTAGAAGCTACCAACAAAAATATAAAGAAGATTGTGCAAAAGATGGTGGTAACCTATAAAGAATGGCATGCGGTGCTACCATTTTATCTTCATGGCTATCGTACTTCAGTGCAAACATCAACTGGGGAAACCCTATTCTCTTTGGTCTATGGTATGGAAGCTTCATGCCCGTCGAAGCTCAGTTTCTTTCTATAAGGATTATGAAAGAAGTAGACTTGGACAAAGACGAATGGATTCTGACGTGGTTGGATCAATTGGATTTAATTGACGAAAAGAAGCTGACAGCTGTTTGTCATGGTCAGATGTATAAAAAATGTATGGTCAAGGCATTCAACAAAAAGATCAAGCATCGGGTATACTAGGATGGTGACTTGGTAATAAAGTGCATCATTCTACCACAAGGTGATCCCAAGGGTATATGGACTCCCACCTACGAAGGGCCATTTGTTGTCAAGAAAATATTCTCGGACGGTGCTATGATGCTAACCACTATGGACGGTGAAGATTTCCCGCACCCTGTGAACATGGACATAGTAAAAAATATTACGCATAAGAATGACCTGCTAGGTTGACATACCTAGAAAAAATAAGGGCATCCTGGAGAACCAAAAGGGTTCGGGAAAAAATTAGGGATATATACAAAAGATTGTACACCCGGTAAGTCGAAAACCTGAAAAGGCAGCTTGGGAAAAAAAGGATATCCTGGTGGACTGAAAACCTGAAAGGGAGGTCCAGGCAAAAGTTAGGGAATAAAGCGTACGACTATGTCCCGTTGGATCACTACAGTCAGCTTTATTACCAAAGTCAAAAGTTAAAATGGTACAAGATTAGTTCAATCAACTTCTTCTGACAGCAAGGGGTGGGATGTTCGAAGACATAGGGGCAATAGCAAAGTTTGAAACCCAATGAGATCACTTCCATATGGCTATACATTTTGTTTTCACTTTGTACTCTTTTCATTTTACGACGACTTCCTCTTACTAGGATTTCCATCTTTTTGTACAAAATCGCCTGTTTATAGGCAAATTATCAATACAAATACACTTTGAAGTTCAAACTTTTATTTTTTTCTGTTTTTCTTGCAAAAAATGTCCAATGACTAAAATTGAATGAACATATGCATATGAACATGATTAACTGTTAACAAATATATGCATAAGAACAGGAAAAAACATTTACTCAAGATTCTAGGAGTTGGGATGACACTCAAGTTGTCCATAAATTCCCATAGAGCCACTTCTATGAGATTATCCCCACAAAATAATCTTCACAAAATTCATCCCCAATAAGGATACATTCCCGACAATTTCCCTACGGAGTTCCAATTAGTACATCTCTTGGAAATTCCCTTCCCCAACTGAGTTTGGTCCTTCAAGACTAAAAAAGAAACCTTGCAGAGTTCTTCTCTTTAGAAAATTCAATTTCCCAAGAAGAGTTTGTTTCCTAAACAAAATAGTCTCTGACAACAGGGTTTATTTCCCCAATAGAATACAATCTCCCCAGCTCGAGTCTATTCCCCAGGCTAATACAAATCACCAGCAAATTCCTCTCCCCGGTAAAATTGCCATTGTCCCCAGAAAGTTGCTGCAAAACATGGAATCTGACCAGATACCATTTAAATTTATCCTCCCCAAACAAGTCGGAAGGTTATCCATCTATTTTATCCCCAGTTAGGGTATATAAGAATTAAATTCCCCAGTAGAGCAACGAACACCAATGTTCCTAAACTCTACTCCCCAAGCAGGAAATCAACATCCCCTGCAGATTTTCCTCAAACAAAGTAAACAGGAATCCCCAGCAGAAGCATTCTAGACAAGGTTGAAGATACACAAACTCTTCATCCCCAACAATAATCAGGGATTTATTTTTCCTAGACGAAGATACACTTCAATAACATTTCACATTCATACATCATAGCATATGCATACTAAACGCATATAGCACAATCTCATTTATTTTGAGAACATCATTACGCAATGCATTTCATACATCATGACATTGCATACAACTAACTCTTTACCTTTTCAGGAAAGATCAATTGGTAAACAAATACCATCAAACGACAAACATTTACTTCACAAGACATCTGTTGGTTCAGTTTAAATCTACCAACAATTTATCGTGATTCGTTTCTGGTAGACACTTTTCTGGTTCAGTTTAAGTCGATCCAAAGATTTATTCTAACTCTTATCCAGTTAAATACAATTTTAGACCTCTGATGGTTCAGTTTAAATCGACTATTGATTTATCCTGATTCTTTTCTGGTAGACACTTTCTCTGGTTCAGTTTAAATCGATACAAAGATTTATTATGATTCTTATCTAGTTAAAGACAATTTTAGACCTTAGCTGGTTCAGTTTAAATCGACCAATGATTTTTCCTGATTCGTTTTCAGTAGACACTTTCTCTGGTTCATTTTAAATTAATCTAAAGATTTATTCTGATTCTTATCCGGTTAAAGACAATTTTAGACCTCTGCTAGTTCAGTTTAAATCGACCAATGATTTATCCTGATTCGTTTCTGGTATACACTTTCTCTGGTTCAGTTTAAATCGATCCAAAGATTTATTATGATTCTAATCCAGTTAAAGACAATTTTATACCTCTGCTAGTTCAATTTAAATCGACCAATGATTTATCTTGATTCATTTCCGATAGACACTTTCTCTGGTTCAATTTAAGTCGATCCAAAGATTTATTCTGATTCTTCTCCAGTTAAAGATAAATCAAGACATCTGTTGGTTTAGTTTAAATAGACTAATGATTTATCCTGATTCTTTTCCGGTAGACACTTTTCTGGTTCAGTTTAAGTCGATCCAAAGATTTATTCTGATTCTTATCCAGTTAAAGACACTCAAGACATCTGCTAGTTTAAATTGACCAATGATTTATTCTGATACTTCTTCTAGTTAAAGTCAAGCTTAGACTTAGTCTAACTTTCGTCAGCAATTACCTCTGGATGGCATCTTTAAGCCCATATTTGTCACCTCTCCAAATGGCATCTCTAAGCCCATTCCCGATACAATCAACCAACAGAATTACTTCGTGCACCATCGAGTGCAAATTTTTGGGCACTTTAGTGTTCAATCATCTTCTACCTTCAAGTCGCGGATGGCGAACATGCCAATCTAACTTTTCAGGTTTAAGAAGATTGAACAGGGGCAGCTGTTGTACCCCAAAGTTTGACCTATCTTTTCTTAAGACATTTCTCACAAAGGATCTCAAATGCTCAAGGATTCTAAAGAGTTTATCAGACAAGCTTACCTCCTAAGCACTAAGACCACAAATTAGGGTTTTGGTTTTCATAAGGAAAATTGGACTTCTAATGCGTTAAATTACTTTCATGGTTCATCATAGACCTCCAAGAACACTCATGACAAGTTTCAAGTCTTGTATCTCAAAATTGCTCAATCAATTGCTCAGATGATTGAAATTCAGTTGTATTGGGTAAAAAGTCAACTGTAGTCAACCTACAGTCAAACTTCGAAATTTTTGGCCAATATCAACATTTTGAAGTCATATTCATAAATTGATCAAGGGTTGATCACAATTCCTCAAGAAAAGCATTCAAATCATCAAAGGGCAAAATTGTCAAAATTAGGGTTTTGATTAAAAATGACTGATCATTGATTTTTGACCTAGTACATCCCAATGACTTGAATCATGATCTTAAGGACTCAAACAAAATTTCTTGACCTAATCTCGTGTCTCAAATAATTTCTTAAGATCAAATGATTGATAGTTGAAATTTGGATCAACTGATGAAAAGTCAATTGATACACAAAAAGTCAAACTTTGACGTTTTTGTCAACATTGGATTTCAAAGATCAAGATTCATCAAGACATTCAAAAATATCAAAATTGATCATCAAGAACCAAGAAATTCAAGAAAGTCAACAAAAAGTCAAGATTTTTAAGACTTAGAAAATTTCTAAGTGTTTTTAAACCTTGATAATTCCACTACTTCATGACAATTTTTCACCAAGATGCAAGATGATTCAAGGAAAACTTTCAACATGAAAGTTGTAGATCTTGATGAAATATACAACTTTGTATTTTATGGCTCATGTCCAAAAATGCTTAGATTTAAAGATATAGGCCCATGAAGTCATGACATTTTAACAAAACACTTCGTGAAAATTTTAACAAGTTTGGTAAGATTTTTGTCCCAACTTCTTGGCAATTTCTCACCAAGTTCCAAGTTGATTTAGCCAAAGTGGTAAACATGAAAGTTGTAGACAATGTTTCAAGCTTTCCAAAATGTCTCAGAACTTGAAGAGGTCATTTTTGAGCTAGTATAATGGAAGAGAAGAAGTTGGCATAATGAACTTAAATTATAGGTCATTTTGGTGAAGAACACTTGATCAAATCTCAAACCTATGTTGCATAATCTTTCTTTGCAGGCTTATAACTTGCAAATCACTCCATAATTAATTGTTTACACAACTCATTGAGCTATGATCCAAGTGTTTGAGCCATTGTCTAAGTGATCATTCCATTAATGGAACAAAGTTCACACTTCCATTTTGGAAAAGTGACTTTAATCCCAAAGTCCATTCTCCTTGAGCCTCACACTTGTTTATTCCACACACACTTCATCTACAAGATCAGAAGAAGCGTGTTTAAAGTGTTTAACCACCCTACAAACCTTGTACTATGCATTGGAACAATATGTTTCAAGTTTGCTTCAAAAACAAGTCACATAACCATAACATATGATTTCTTGTTTCTGATCACTTCAAGCTCTCAAACCTTTTACTATAAATAGAGGCATTATTTTGCAAGATAACAGACGAATTCACAAGCCTTGAAACTCCATCATACTCCCTCAAGCCAGAAATTGCATCAAAATTCCATTTTTGTGAACATTCTAACTGTGAAACTCAAATACACAATCCACTCGTGCGTTTTCACTTTTAATCAATCACAAGGTTTCTATAATACATATAGAGGTTATCCAAACACTTGCTACACAACTGTAACACCATCATCATCATCCTCCATAACCAAAAATAGAGTTCTGCACATTGACTTCTCCAGAGCAATCCGGCCACTCTCAATCCAAAGTAAGCATTGCATTAGCTTCTTAGGGATCCAGTGAAGCTATTCAGATCATCGCAACACTTCCAGGAGTGCTTAAACTCAAAACACGATTTCCGGTTTTAAGGTAAGTTTCTCAACTTTGAACTCCCTATACAAGCATCATTTTCCATTGATTTTAAAAGATAAAATGTAGACATCATTGCCCTGAAGCTAACCATGCCTTTAGATTTCACCTATATTGTCTGAGTGATGTGAATTTTGAAGTTAAACTTTCTGAAAAAATTAGGTTTTATTTGGTACCAACAGAAATTCATGTTTATCTTTGGGAGTTAGTTTTAGTTATTTACATGGTTGAAATCATGGTTAAATTTCAAGCAACTTTCATGTTTAGATTTTTGCAAATGGTTGAGAAATGAACAAGTTACAAAATTCAAATATGTAACAATGGCTTCTGGAGCGAGGAAGAAGAATATGATACATTCAGAACTTGGTTTATTTTAAATTTATTGCAACATGTTTCATAACCAGATGTACAAGCCACCCCAATGGAAAAGCGCGCGCGTATAAGGAATTTGTGTATAGGGACCTGGGTTCGAGCCCCAGTGGTACCCTTTTATTTTTCACTTAATTTGTTCTTGCAGATTCAGTGCTTGCTAGCTTGAGGCGCGTACCATACATCTCACATCAACATCACATGATCATCCTATGGCCAGATCCCACGCTCCATAAAGCAAGTGCATGATGCACCACCATTAGTCAGCAACATGGAATCACAAACAAGGCGCCTGGGCCTCTCTGAATTGGGCCTTCTTCTTTTTTATTTTTGCTTCCTAACACCCCCTTTTTACTAAAAACAATGTAGGCCCATTTGCTTCTTATTTTTATTTTTTGATTTCCAAACAAAAAAAAAACTGTTTTGGGCCTAAACATTTTATTTTCTTTTCAAACCCCCCGTTTTCCTTTTATAACAACCAAGCCCAACATTTGATTTTATTTTATTTTCTTTTTGATTTCCTTTTATTTATTTATTTTATTTAAATCAAAAATACAAAAATATATTTTCTTAAATAATTATATTAAAACTTTCTATATTTATTTTTATTTTTACTTTATTTATTTTCATAAATAAAACTCCAAAAATATTCTCTTAATTAATCTTTTCTTTTTAGAATTAAAACTAAATTAGGCTTAGGTTTATTTAATTTTATTTTTTAAATTAACTTAGACTTTAGGTTTTTGTTAAATAATTAATCAACTTCTCTTGTAAATTAATTAGATTAATTAGGTTAACTATAAAACCTTGTCCATCAAAAAACCACAAAAACAATTTTCTTTTCTTTCCTCTACTTTATATTATTTGCGCATTTTACTATTTCACATTATTATTCATATTCAATAGTTTGTAATAATAATTAGGGTTTTTATTGCTTTCCTCCCCATTTCACAAACTTGTACCCCCCATTCCTAAAGTGTTGTAATAGCGTAGGACATTTAAATTCCGCAATTTATCGCTTTCCTTATTATTGCTAGTAATTAGGGTTTGTATGGCAAGATTAAAATCAAACATTAGAAAACTCTAATTCAAGATAAATACATGAAAATAAAACACTTTGCACACATGCACCTCTAGGGTAGCCCACACTTGTTGCCTCGGATAAAAAACAGTCATGTCCCTCGAACGTGGGATACTTTAGCAAAGACCCTCGATTACAAGATCGTAGTCCCTCGATGACCCTTCAATGTTGCCTTTGGTAAATGATCTTAGTCCCTTACAAAAAATTTATAAAGTGTCCTACATGTTTCCTTCTATGACTGTACGATGACCCACGCCTTTCCTTTCACATCCAATGGTATGGCTTCCTACTAACTAATGGTAGAAAAGCACTATCTAAAGGAGGAGGAAAAGAACAAAGACTTATTTTGAGTAGGTAGAATAATCGTAGTTGCTTGCTCACCATCATTTCAAAAACAAAACAACTTTCTACGCACAAACACTTTCTTAAAATATTTTCAAAGTCAACGCTTTGTATGCATTCTTATAGAGACCAGAATCATTACAAAGTTTTCCCAATTGAGGCACTTTTCAAAATATTTTCAAACGAACACATTCACAAAACACATTTCAAAAGTGAGCTAGCAATTAAGAGCCCGTAGATAACTATAGATGAAAAGGGTGCTAACACATTCCCTTTTCATAACCGTCCCCTCGAACTCAAGGAAATTCTCAAAAGGTATTTCCTTTTATTTTCACCCTTTCCTTTATTAGATAAAAGAAAATTCGGTGGAGACTCTTGCTATCCGCAACATTTGCGATAAAACGCAAAACACCCAAGTCAATTCTCCCACCGTATTACACGTGTCTTTTTGAATTATAAGGAGTTATCGATGGTTCCCCTTGTATCTTTCCACTCTTCATACCTGCTTCGGTCCTTTCACCAATGGTTACTAAGTCAGAAAATTCGGATGAGATGCTTCCTACCATCTTCTCATAGTGTACCCCTTGTAAGGTGCCCATGAACATATCGACCAATTCTTTCTCCAATAGTGGTGGTTGAACTCAGGATTCCATTTCTCTCCATCTTTAGGCATATTCTTTAAAGGACTCCTCTTTCTTTTGTGACAAGTTTTGGAGTTGCATGCGGGTAGGCGCCATGTCCAAATTGTATTTGTACTATTTTAGGAAAGTGTTAGCAAGATCTGCCCATGTCTGGATATGGACCCGCTCCAACTGGATATACCAATCTAGGGATACCCCACTCAAGCTGTCTTGGAAACAATGAATCATCAGCTTCTAGTTTTGAGCATAGGCATGCATCTTTCTACAATACATGCATAGATGGTTCCTTGGATAGGTGAGCCCCTTGTATTTTCCAAAGTCAAGTACTTTGAATTTTGGTGGGATCACCACATCGGGAACCAGACCCATTTCGAGAGCATCTACATCGAAGGCATCATAACCTTCTACATCTTTAAATATTTCTTCTAGAGCTTTGTACTGGTTGAGTGCTATAGGATTCTCAGTAGCATGAGTATTGGTCATTCTCTGAGGTGCTTGATTGACATTTTCTAAGTCGTGGTCTCCATATTGCAAGTCCAAGTAGTGGTATACATTGTTGATTGGAATCTGCAGGGTATGGGATGCCTCTACCTTCGGTGGAGGTGGGACAACCCCTTCAATCTCAGCTTGTCTTGTCTCTTGTTGGGCTATGACATACTTTTGGGGCCATGCTTCTTACTCTTTCCTTGGTTGATGACCGCTCGATGCACCAATGGTTTGGGCTACTTCTTCAAAAGGATACCCTAGGAATTTGATCCTGTCTGTCAATGATGTTCTTCAAGGCTATAAGAACTTTACTTATGTCTCTTCTCATTGAGTTCACGTTGCCCTTGACTTTCTCGAGATCTTCCTTGAATGCAGCTTGGTTCTCCTCAGTTTGTTTCATCGCTCTTTATTGATGGGCTCTTGTCTGATATGGTGGCCAGGAGGTGGTGGTTTTCTTCTACCAATGGTTCAACTGGAGAAGATTTTGAAAAATGAGTTTTTGTTAATAATTTGTGAGATGCAAATGTTTATGAATGTATGCATTAACATGCTAAGAATTTTGTCTTGAATGTCTTATTCACTTGGATACATATACTTTTTTTTATATATTTCTTTTAGGTTTTTCTTTTTTTTATTGGTGAGTATCTAGAAAATAAATACACAAAAAAAATACACAACACAATGCCTTTATTGAAGGTAATATTTGTCTTTAAAAGAGAACATAATTTAGATATTGAAAAATATTACAACTTTAAAACAATAAACTCGCTGAAAGAAAATAAACAAAGGGAAATAGTCTTCTAATCACGCTTGCGGATGTCTGCTCTAAAACGATCGACCATTGTTTAGAAAAGCTTGAGGAAGTCTTCGATGTCTTGTGGAAGAGGAACCATCACATTTTCTGCATCTCTCAACCTTCTAGGGATGTCTTTGATGAGGTTGTTGGCTAAGAAGGCGAGTCTTTCGTGCTTGTCCTTGTAGTATCGGTATTCTAGGTAAAGCTTGGGAATTATTTTGTGATTATCCCTTCCTGCTTGGGAGATATTCGTATACTGCTATTCCCAATACATCTTTTCAGCTCTCATCTCCGTGTAGAGTCTCCTTTGTATCAAGAAATTCTTTCGGAGGCCTTCTAACTCAAGGCATACTTGCTCATATTCTTCAGTTTTCTGGGTAAGAAATCTTTATGCCCTCATCCTTTCAAGGCGTTCCCTTATCTATAATTCTTGGCTATCCCGGAGTCTGGTGGTGAGGTATTTCATTTTCTTTTCTTGATCTAAATAAGCTTGCGCCAAACTTTGTATTTGGGCCCTTAGATCTTCTTCCAGCACCTTCTTATCTTGCATCACATTTTCATACCATTTGTTCAATCTCCCAATTTCACTAGTATCATCCTCTAACCTTTGGTTGTGGGAATCCAAATTGAAAGTAGCACTTAACAGTCCTTCGGTCGTACACTTCCGTTTAAGAATCTATTTTTTGAATGCCTCTTGATCTCTCTGAATCAGCTGGTCCTTCGATTCAAGTATACGCTACATTTGTCTTTTTTCTTTGGTTAAGTTAAAGAGGTTGAGCTCCAATTATTCTTTCTTCCTCCGAGCTTGTTTTAGGGAATTCTTCAGATTTTCTATTTCTTCCAAGGACATAGGTGGAGCCTCTGGGACCTCTGGCTTGTATTTAGGATCTATGCCAAATGGTAGCTTAACAATTCATATCCTATCCAGAACCCATCGAGTGTAGGATTCTTTTGCCGCAATGTTCTTTCTTTCAGCTTTTCTTTTATTAACCCTGTTCCAGGATCAGATGGTTTTGTTGAGCAACTCTTGGTCATTTTTTCCCATGTCACGGATGATTAATTGTTGGAGCTGTTCATATGAAGGTTTATCTTCCAAAGGATACCCTAGTTGTCGTATGGTCAAGGTAGGGTTATAACTAATGCAGCCTCATGATCCGATTAATGGAACATTAGCAAAGTCCTCGCAGCTATAAATTATATCACCAATGTCTAGCTTCCTCGCATACCATAATACAGGATTAGTAGTAAGAGAACTTAATTTTTAAGGCCATTCATACCTTGTTTGATTCAGAATCATGTAGTCTTCCTTGTAGAGGTGAGTCATAAACCAGGAATAAAATAGTGGAATGCAATAATTCAGAGTACCCATTCTTTTTTTGTATCGTGTATGAAGTGTATAATAGATGCCAACAAGCAGAGCGGGAGTTGGATCTATATTAAAAGCTTTTGCACCCCAAAACACACTAATAGTCGCAGGGTCAATATAGTCTACAGTACATGGAAATAAGATTACACTGAATACAAGCAGGCCTAAACAATCAACACAAGACTCCAATTCTTTGTTATTAGCAAGATCAAAAGCCTTAGTTTTTAAGTAGCATCTCTTAATCCCTCGTATGTCTCCTTCTTTCTTGTAATTAAGAGACAATTTAGGATAAGGGATCTCTAAGCCTTCTGCCAAGATTTTGACGTCGATAGTTTACACGATACCTACATAAGACTTCTCTTTAGAAAAGTTTAGAATTATATCAAATTCTTCCAGAGTCGGTGCTAGCTGGAAGTCTTGAAAGGTGAAGCATCTCAGTGGAGGGTCGTAGAACTGAATTAGAGCAGAAACAACATCCAATTGTACCTCTAATTTGGTTAAGTCTAGGATATCCCCATAGTGACGAGTGAACATCTTCAGAGCTCTTTTAGATAATTTCCCTTTTATGGCCTTGATTTTTGACATATCCGGCTTGATGGCGTTAAGGCGGACAAGTTGTTTCCCTTTGGTATTAATTTTTCAAGATACTCACTAAAACCTTTTTTTATTACTTTTTTAACGATGTGAATAAGACAAACAAAAAGAAATGGAAGATAAATATATGAAATGCAAAAATGTATGAATGCATGGATGTGGGGCTTAATGATGGGATTTTTTGAAAGATACCCTTAGAAGATAGGCTCCTAGTTCTGGCCTACATGTATTCTAACCTCCCCATAAGGTGGTTTCCCTAAGGGTATCATGAATAACACTAGAGGGAAAGTCGCAAAGGCCTCCCTTAAGTGGAGCCTCTTTACAGACCGAAACTTTTGTCTCTAGGTCATGAAAGATCTCATCATGAGATTTTGGTTTAAAGGCCGTACAAAGAGTCATAGGTGTCATTCCAAAGTCCTACTTCCAAAGAGGATGTCTCTTGAGAGGCATTCCTTTTGTATATTTCCACCGATTCTAGGTGAATTCGTCACATAAACTCATAGGGATGATGTATCCCCTTGGCTAATAGACGAACCTTCTTTCGAAGGGTTTTTGAAAATATTTTTATAAAATTTAAATTCCACCACAAATATAATAATATGATAAGATATAATGAGAAGAATAAATAAATAAAGCAAAATAAAGAAAAACAAAAAAAATAAGCAAAACCCTACAACTTAATGGAAAGGCTTCTAAACTTAGGGTTAAGTCCCCAACAGAGTCGCTAGTTGTTATAACTGGTTTTAAATACAGAGTTGTCGCCCTTAATTTTTATCCTAAGGAAGGGAATATAAAGGAATAACCCTAAAAGTTAGAGATTCTAGGTTTTTAGACTCAGTTCTAGACGAAGGGAAGGTGTTAGGCACCCTTCATCTACCTTGTTCACAAGGATACTAGGTTTAGAAGCGCAATTTTTAGAAATAGGGTTTTAATATTTTATTATGAGGACTCACCATGATTTTACTCGTATGCCTATGTATCCTCTTACGAGAAATTAGAGTCTCAATTCATAGTTCACAAATTTGTATTTTTTACAGATTACGCAGATATTTTAATTCCCCTTGTACTTAGTTCGGGTGTGTGAAAAGCGAAAATTTTGGACCAAATGCACAGTAAATTAAAATATGCTTTGTACTCCTTTTTCAAAAATTAATTATTGAATTAATTTATTAACGAAAAAGGATTTAGTGTTTGGTTGGATAGTTTTTAAGTATTAATTGTAAAAAAATAGCTTATTTAAAATGCATGATTAAAAGATAATTTAATGAAAATAAATTAAACAATATTTTTTATGGGTTGGAAAATAATAAATTAGATTTATAATAAAAAAAATTAAAATTAAAAATATATAAAAATAGAAAATATAAAATAATAAAATAAAATAATAAAGAAAATAAATTAAAAAACGTAAGGGGATGTAAATTATGTTAAGGTAGTAAAAATGGAGGGTGTTAATAGCATGAGCCTGAATTCAGATATTGAATTCAGCCCAAAAGGCAGGGGGTATGTTTTTTTGTCTACGCAGTAAAAAGGAGGTGTGTAAGGAATAGGGCCCAAGTCCTTATTTTAGACTTGGCTCGTTAGGCAGGGGGTGTGTTTTTGTGTATGTTAGAAAAAACAAAAAAAAAAAAAAAGAAGGGTGCGCTTAGATGTGGGCCAGGACCAGAGGCACTTGGGATCCAGCTAGACTCTATGCAGGCAGTCACACGGTAACATGGTGGGGCATGCGCTTTAGGTTGTTGGATAGTGATCGTGTGGTGATGGTTGAGGGTGTACAGTAGAGATTAAGGGCGCATGTGTATAGGATTCTAACAGAATTATACTTTCTAATCATTATTCAACTTTTGTTTCTTATTTGTTCATCTCTCTCCCTACTCATTCTTTTTCTTTCATTTCTCTCTTCTCTCTAACATTATAAACATTAATTGTCGTCGTTGTCCGTAAACCCTAAACGGCGATAATCTTCTCCTAACCTTATCCCTACAACCCGAATCATACAACAAAAATAAAAAGAGCTAACTCATTTTACCTCCGGCCGTGGTTGTTTTGCGTTTACTTTCGATGAGGGATCTTCGCTAATCTTCCGTTTCTATTTGGCAGGTGATGATGGTGGTGGTGACGAAGGCTCGACGACACTTTAAAGAGCTAGGGTTTCAGATATTAAAACCCTAAGCTAGAGCAGTGGTAGAGGTGAATCTACGGCGCCGATGAAGACAAAACTTCAAAAATTCCCCTCTCTGTAAATTCTTTTTCGTGCCTAATGTTCTTCACGAAAATTCCTCTCCAAGTCTATTTCTGTAGTGATTTTTTCTGTAAATTCTTTGTCTCCTCTTCTGTTCTAGCCGTTAGGTTTTATAGTGTTCTTCTATTAGGATTATTTAGGAAACAAAATAATATGTCTGTAATAATAGAACAATTTTAATTTTGTATTGATTATGAATCTGATTTCGTCTGTAATTTCTGATTTGACTTTTATTATACATTTTTAATTCGTTTCTGTATTAGTCTAATATTGTTCGATCCTGCGTTAGTTTATGTATCCAATTTTTAAAGTTTTGCCTTATTTTGACTATGTTTACGCAATAAGGGAATGGTTTAATTTTAAGAGTACCTATTTCTATTAAAACTTGCGTTACTTTTTATTCAATCAACACAGTGGTTGTTCGTTAGTTTGAACATGCTTTTTTTCTCAATTGGACTGGGCTTGTAGTGTGTTTGGACTCTGTTTGGTTGGGCCTCGCGTTTTGGGCTTCTATGTTAACGTTTTTTCCTTAAACAAAAACAAACACCACTTTTTTTTAATTATTAAAAGGTTTAATAAAGATATTATCAGTAATAATTTAAGTAACACAAATACATTTTTAAAACAAAATTGGGCCAAAACGTTTAATTGTTAGGCCTTCTTGAAAAACTTGCTTATGGGCCAATCTGATCAAAACAAATATGAACCCTTTTTTTAAAATTAAAACAGGACTTAAAACAAATTGCTCCTGAACTTTCTGATTAGACCATACACCCCCCTTTTTGTAAAACAAACGAGTTAACCCTTAATGGGCTTAAACATACCCCCTTCTTCATGAACCAAAACCGATCTTAATTAACCTAAAAATGAATTATATGGGCTTTTCCCAAAAATATGACATGGCCCAATTGTTTCAAAAATGCGCACCCCCTCCTTATTATCTATACCCGGACCTAAAATGTCCTAGTGATCCATCAAATTTTGATGGTCCACTAAAGCAACATACCCTTCTTTAATATTTAAACCCCCTACCAAATAATATTCAAACAAACAAATTTAAATATTGTGACTAATAATTAGAAACACAATAATAATACGACTATCATATTGATAGAGCAAATTTAGGGTATGACAGATGTTCTTATATACTCTCGATCATTCCTAAGTGATAAGGAGAGAAGATGAGGAAAAGGTTTGCGGTTAGGAGGAGAGAGCCTTTCAAGAGAAATTTTTTGTTAGAGTTCATAACTGATTTTGGGAATTTAGGGTTTGAACTAGAAACTTAGGAAAGCAACAAAAGAGGGGAAGATCATTTAAAATATATATAAAGATAATTTTGGAAACGTGTACACAAGGAAAGTAATGATGACCTATACTTATTTTCAAGACGACGATATAGCGCATGATGAGACATATATCAATGAAATAAAGGGACAACATAGATAATTTGTCTAATCTAAATAATCTTTTTAATAAAGTAACAAATATGAGAGAGAGAGAGAGAGAGAGAGAGAGAGAGAGAGAGAGAGAGAGAAGTGTTTAGATGACACATGTTGACGCTTTATGAGTATGATTCTAGATCCTTCTTACGAGATTCTTTGAGGGTCACAAAATTCTATTCCATTTACTTCTGAGAGCTTGCAACTTCTTCGTCTAGAGTTGATCAGTTTAGAGTTCCATTTTAAGTTTCCGATTCTCCATTTCTGCTAGACTTCCTTTGAGCAGAAATATTTAAGTGGCTATGTGCCCCTATTCAATCTTCTTAAACACGAGGAGTTAGATTGGCATGTCCACCATTCGTGATCTGATGTTGGAAGAGGATTGAACAATTAAGTGCCCAGAAATTTACACTTGCTTGTGCGTGAAGTAACATTGTTGGTTGATAATATTGCTTGAATGGGCTTAAATATGCCATTCGGAGAGGTGACAGAATGTCGTCGAATATGGGCTTATAGATGCCATCCAAAGTAACTGTTGATAGGAGTATCAGAATGAGTCTATGCTCGATTGTATATGAAGAATTTTTTTCAGAATTATCCTATGAGGAAGATGCTTGAGTAGCTGCTTATCAGACTTAGTCTTTGAGGGAAATGCTTGTCAGAATTCAGTCTCTGAAGGAAATCGTCTGGTCATGTAGATAGTCGCGTCATCCTATTTTAGGAATTGATCTACAGTCTGTTCTTGTTGGTAAACCTGTCCTGTTTCAGGAATTCATACCACCTGGTCATGTAGATAGTTTCCCTATCCTGTTTCAGGAGTTAACCTTTGCCTGGTTATATAGATAGTTTCCCCATCCTGTTTTAGGAGTTAATCTTTGCCTGTTCGTATAGATAGTTTTCCCATCCTATTTAGGGAATTAATCTCGGACCTGCTTTCTGTTGGCGAACTCGTCCTATTTCTGGAATTCATACCGCCCGGTCGTACATATAGTTATCCCATCCTGTTTAGGAATTAATCTTGGACCTGGTTATATAGATAGTTGCTTCGTCCTGTTTCGAGAATTAATCTGCAACCGGTTTGAGAATTGTTGATGATATTCGTCTGTTTGTAAACTTTACCTGAAAAGTTAAAATTAGCTTTATGCAATGTCATGATGTATGTAATGCATTGAGCAATGATGTTCTCAAAGTAAATAAGAGTGTCACATGCGTTTCATATGCATATGCTATGATATTTGTAAATTATGTATGGATGTAAGATGTTGTTGAAGCGGTTGCTTCGTATAACATCTTTGGCTGGGGAAAATAAATCCATGACTGTTGCGGGAAATGGAGAATATGAATCTTCCATCTCATCTAGAATGTCTCCGCCGGGGATTTCTGCTTTCTGTTTTAAGGATATTCGGCTAGGGAGATTTGACTTCTGCTTGGGGATAGAAGAGTTCATGAATATTGGTCGTTCATCGCTCTATTGGGGAATTTAATTTTTCAAGTCCTGACTAGGGATAAAAGAGATGAATAACCCTCAGTGGTGTTATACAATCGAGTTTTAGATATGAATGTCAACTTTTCTGGGGGAGACAAAGTTAAATGATATCTGGCCCAGTTTCAGATTCCCTAGCAACTTTCTGGGGATAACAACCTGGACTACACTTTGCTGGAGGAGAGAATTCTACCGGGGATTTGCAGTAATTGGAGAAATGAACTTCGTTGGGGAAATAAACCCTGCTGGAGAAGTAACTCTGTGGGGATTTTGCAGTGTTGGAGAAATAACTCAGTTGGGGAATTCAATTCTTGTAAACTAGGTTAAGGGAATCATTTCTGGTGGGAATTGGAATTTTGTAGGCTGTGTGGAGGAAGTTTCCACTATATACTGGAGAAATGATCAAACTCCTTTATCCAATAGGGGGATCTGCTGGGGAGTATGGTTATGTTAATAGCTGGAAGATGCCCCCAATTCCTTCTGAAGGTATATTAGACTTGTCGGGGAATATACCTTTGTTGGTGATGAGCTTATGAAGGTAGATCTGCGAGGATTTTTCGGTGGGGATTTGTGGTCGACTTGAACGTTATCCCAACTCCTGGAGTATTGAGTAAATGCTTTATTCCTGTTTGTATGCATATATTTGTTAACAATAATCATATCCATATGCATATGTTCCTTCAATTTAGTCATTGGACGTTTTTGCAAGCAAAACAGAGAAAATAAAAACAAAGTTGAATTTTGAAATTGACTTGTATTGATAATTTGCCTATAAACAAGCAATTTTGTACAAAGAGATAGAAATCCTAGTAAGAGGAAATCATCGTAACAATGAAGAAAAGTACAAAGGAAAACAAAGAAAACAACTATGTAGAAACGATCCCATTGAGTTTCAACTCTGCTATTGCCCATATGTCTTCGAGCATCTCATCCCTCCCTATTAGAAGAAGTTAACTAAATTGATTTGTACCATTTTAACATGATGTTGATAATAAAGCTCACTGCATATAGGTGATCCAAAGAGACATAGTCGTAGGCTTTAATCCCTAAATTTTTCCTGGACCTCCCTTTCGGGTTTTCAGTCCACCGGGATACCCTTTTTTACCCAAGCCGCTTTTTCAGGTTTTCGACTTGTCGAGTGTACAATCTTTATATATATCCCTGATTTTTGCATGAACCCTTTTGGTTCATCGGGATGCCCTTATTTTTGCCTAGGCCAGTCAACCTAGTGGGTATTTTTCATGCGTAGTATTTTTTGACTATGTCCGCGTTCATAGGGTGCGGAAAACCTTCATCGTCCATGGTGGTAAGTATCATAGTGCCGCCAAAAAAATATATTCTTGATTACAAATGGCCCATCGTATGTGGGAGTCCATTTTTCTATGGGATCACCTTGTGGTAGGATGGTGCGCTTTATTACCAAGTCATCAACCTGATATACCTGATGCTTGACTTTCTTGTTGAACGCTTTGATCATGCGCTTCTGATACATCTGACCGTGACAAACAGCCGCAAGCCTTTTCTCGTCCATAAAATTTATCTGGTCTAGCCTAGTATGAATCTACTCGCCTTCGTCTAAACCTGCGTCTTTCATAATCCTTAGAGAAGGAATCTGGACTTCGATGGGTAGGACATCTTCCATACTGTAGACCAGAGAGAATTGGGTTTCCCTAGTTGATGTTCTTACTGAAATGCGATAGCCATGAAGAGCGAATGGTAACATCTTGTGCCAATCTTTATGTGTCACTCTCATCTTCTGTATAATCTTCTTGATGCTCTTATTGGCGGTTTCCACTTCACCATTCATCTTCAGTCGATACAGAAAAGAATTATGGTGCTTAATTTTGAATTGCGTGTAGAGTTCCATGATCATAGTATTGTTGAGATTTGTACCATTGTCTGTGATAATCCTTTCGGGGATGCCATATCGATAGATGATGTTATGCTTAATGAACTGAGCAATAACATTCTTGGTGATGGAGGCAAATGAGGATTCTTTAACCCACTTCGTGAAGTAATCAATAGCAATGAGGATGAAATGATGTCTGTTAGAAGCAGTAGGCTTAATTTCTCCAATCATATCAATGCCTTACATTGCAAATGGCCAAGGAGCAGTCAAGACGTTCAGAGGAACCGGAGGCACATGTACTGTGTCAGCATAAATCTGACATTTGTGACAAGTTCTTGAGTGGTGATGGCAATCAGTTTCCATAGCCGGGAAATAATAACTTGCTCCCAGAATATTCTTAGCCATTGTATGTCCACTAGAGTGAGTACCAAAGACACCATCATGCATATCTTCCATAATTTTTTCAGCTTCCTTCTTGTCCATACAATGAAGCAGAGTTTAATCGTGACTGCGCTTGTGCATAATTCCGTTGCTCAGGAAGATCTTGGCAGAGAACCTCAATAGGAATTTCTTGTCATTGATAGATGCTCCTTCAGGATACTCTTTAGCTTCGAGGTACCTTTTCACTTTATGAAACCAAGGCTTCTCTTCTACTCCGTTAGTGTCAACTTCGTAGCAGTGTGTTGGTTCTTCTAGTCTTTCAATGGTAATTCGAGGAGCCTCATTGTCTCATCTAACTTTGAACATGGTCGACATGGTAGCTAATGCATCTTCCAGCTGATTCTGTTCTCGTGGAATATGCTCAAAAGTGATTTCCTAAAATTACGGAATTAAGGCTAGCACATGCTCTCGGTAAGGAATGAGATTCGGACGCTTCGTATCTAATTCTCCCTTAACTTGACTGATTATTAGGGTTGAGTCCCCATATACACTCAAGAATTTGATTCTCATATCAATAATAGCTTTGATACCCATGATGCACGCTTCGTATTCGGCCATGTTATTGGTACAGTCAAAGCATAATCTGGCAATGAAGGGCGTATGCAACCCTTGGGAGAGATAATCAAAGCACCGATTATGTTACCAAGTGCGTTGGAAGCTCCGTCAAAAACCATAGTCCATCGGGATCCTGGCTCAGGTCCTTCATACGGTCCAGGTTCTTCAACGGCCATTTCGACTAACTCATGTTCAGTCACTTGTGTAAAGCATCTGGCCTTGAGTAATCGAAATCTATTCAGATACTCATCAATTGGCTCAGTGAACCTCCTTTTCACACTAGCCAATTCTTTCAAACTTATTTTGGTTTGTCCCATATAGAACTGTTTGTGGAACAATCTCTCCAACTGATTCCAATTATGGATCAAATTGGCTGGGAGTGTGGTAAACCAAGTGAAGGCATTTTTGGTCAAGGAACTTGGGAAATACTTAATCCTAAGATTCTCATTATTTGAAATTTCCCTACCCTTTATCAAATACCTCGCTACATGTTAGATAGTGGACTCTGTCGAATCCCCTAAAAATTTGGTGATCTTTGGAACTTTCCACCTAGGAGGTAATTTTGATTGCAAGATATAACCTGACAATGGAGATGTAAAGTTTGGCCTATGAAAGCCGATGTTGACTCCATTTTGTGCCATGATTCTCTCAGCCATGGCAGTCAGGTTATTATCTGGTGCATAGTTGTGGTGTTGAACCTGTTGTACTACTTCATCAGCATTTTGGTTTCTATTTACCATAACTATACCATGTTCAACAGCTCTAGGGATTTGTGGGATAATCTTGGGTATTTCGACTCTAGGTTGTTCGATTTCCACTCTATGGTTTATCATATCTGGCTGTGGATTTTGGTTAATGGTCATGTCATCCTCGAAGACTACACCTTTATTTATCAACTCTCTTTGGGGTTGTCGAATAAGTTGGGGAACTCCAAAAAATTCAGCCATGCGCGTTATTTGCATTGTCATTTGCTGATTCGATTGGGTGGTATTTTGTATTAGAGGGTTAAGCATTGTACTCAAAGTTTGTTACAACATTTGCACCATGTCATGGTTGCTTTCATCCATTTGTTGCCTCAAAATTGTTGTAGAAGCATTTATGAGGCTTGGCATCGTATGGGATGTTCCTCCTAAGAATTGGTTCCTACCCAAATTTTCCATACTAGTTCCAGATCCCTGCAATGGTGAAGATGCACTCACTAAAGGTTATGAAAATATGGATGAAGCATTCATAAGGCTTGCCATTTCAGTAGATGGCATGCCATAAGGTTGTTCTCGACCCATCCAAGTCGTCGTAAATCCTGGAGGTACATAAGGTTGAACCCCTAGATTTCCCCTTGGTGGGGGTGTTCCTGGTGGACCCCTAGAACATGCATAAGAAGGTATTGGTCCTGTTTGTGCAGCCGTCAACGCTGGTGTCGAACTAATTGTTGATTGCATAGGCTCACTAACTAATGATGTAAAAATATTTCCAATGCTAGAGATTGGTGGAGGCATTTCTCCACTACTAGACGGATTAGCCATTTTACTATTTCTTCTCTTAGGTATGTATTTGTGGGTGGTTGTTTTGCCACTTCTCAATAACATACAACAAAATTATTTTTATCAGAGTTTGTAAAACACGAAAACTTAGCATGGTCCCACCAGGTGTGCCATTTTGTTTACCGTGGAAATTGGTAAACAACCGATGATCTTCCAAAATGGGTTATTTTGGCGACTTGCAGGATCGATCAGATTGATCCTAGGACATATGCTAATTTAGTTTGTAAGTTTAGTAAATTTAAGTGAAAAAGGGTTGAGAGGGGAATTAAGAGTACAGGCGAGATGCGGGCAAAACTTGATGCAAGTGAAAGTAAAAAAAGTAAATAGAAAGGGATTGAGAAGAGTTTAAGGATAAAGGTTAAAAACGATAAAAAGTGCAAGTAAAGGCAAGATAGAGTAAATTTGCAGTAATGATAAAGTTTGCAAGGAAATGTAAATTTCAAGGAATGTAAAGGAATTGTAAAGACTTAGATTGAAATAAAAGATGGTGTTTCAAACTTACATTCTCAATATCTTTTCTCTCACAGTGGGTACTTGGATATATTTGAGTGACTTGTACTATATGTTGAACACACGGAATTTTACACAAACTTCCTATATTTATACTAAAACTAAGTAATCATCGAGCAGTTGCCTCATTCCAGGATGAGGACAAGTGTCTTCTGTATGTGCTTCAACCTCTATCTTCATGCCACATTGCTTTCCTCAACTGCCAAGTGAACCGTCTTTCCCTCCTTTCATCAGATTCAAAATTACTCGCTTGCTGATATGAGAACCTTTAAGTCGAAGGCCACGGGAACCTCTCAGTCGAAGGCCTCAAGGACCTCTTGGTCGAAGACCAACTTTAATTTAGAAAATTTTCTAAGTGTTTTCTCCTTCTTAGCAAGGGAGACTTGGACACAACCTTTTTGTTACAAGCCCTTCTGTCGAAGTGTTTCCAATTTAGATTTGTTCAATCTAGTCTTTTATCCAATAAGACCAATTTATTGTGGGTGTCAAATTTAGGAGCTAACATCCTCTTACTTGCTTTTCCGTCTTGGGTGTGGGAATATCTCGAATAGCTTTGACTTTATCAGGACCTACCTCAATACCTCGTTGGCTGATAATGAAACCCATAAGTCTTCCAGAACAAACACCAAAAGTGCATTTGTTAGGATTCAAACGGAGTTTATACTTTCTCAAACGTTGGAATAATTTTAATAGATGCTCCAAATGATCTTCTTTAGTCTACAATTTGGTAATCATATCATCTACATAAACTTCTATCTCTTTATGCATCATATCATGGAATAGAGTGGTCATGGCTCTCTGGTACGTTGCACCAACATTCTTTAAACCAAACGGCATTAATCGATAACAAAATGTTCCCCAAGGTGTAATGAAGGTTGTCTTATCCATATCTTTAGGTGCCATCTTGATTTGATTGTAACTAGAGAAGCCATCCATAAAAGAAAAAACTTCGAACTTTGCGGTGCTATCGACCAATACTTCAATATGTGGTAATGGGAAATCATCCTTTGGGCTGGATCTATTCAGATCTCTATAGTCCATAAACATCCAAATGTTGTCGTCTTTCTTAGCAATAAGCACTATATTGGCTAACCATTGAGGATAAAATGATGTAATGAGGAAGCCCGTGTTAATTTGTTTCTGGACCTCTTCTTTGATCTTGTCAGCCATATCGGGACGATTTCTTCTCAACTTCTGCTTAATCGGTGGACATTTAGGTCTCAATGGAAATCGATGCTCCATAATATTGTTATCCAATCCTGGCATGTCTTGGTAGGACCAAGAAAACACATCTACATACTCTCTGAGAAGCTCCAACATTCTTTCTTTGACCTGTGGGATAAGCAACGCTCCAATCTTGACTTCCTTTTTGTCTTCTTCACTACCCAAATTGATTATCTCCACGGGCTCTTTAAACGGTTGAATGATCTTTTCATTGTGCTCGAGTAAATGATAAATTTCATCAGGAATATCTTCACCATCCTCTTCCTCGGCTCTGAACAGAGGGAATTCGAAGTTGGGAGGGGGCATAGGGTCATTGTTTTCAATGGTTAGGTCATGGATAAATCTGCACATATGATTTATGCTTTATTTTAGAAGTCGATTAATGTGAAGGTTGTACAGATATATATAAAAAATTATATTTATTTTTATTATTACTTATTTTTGTTACCATTTTCCAGAAAAAGTGAAGAGTAAAAACAGTATGGGGGACAAAATAACATTTTTATTCATGATTGGAAATACTTGAAACAAAAGCCCGGATATCTTCTCTTTTGCCTTGGGCATAGCAAAAGGATTTATTTTTAACATAACCTGACGCAAATACTCTCTCGCCTTGGGTAGAGAGAAAGTTTTTTCAAAATAGAGCAAAGTATTACTCTGAAATATGCATCACAGAAGGAATATCAACAGCAGTCCAGTTCTGGAAAACCACTCCATGCGCTACAAAATCAGGTAAATCCTCTTCAGAATCATCTTCCATTATAGCATCAACTTCGAGCGGAGTCGGATGGATAAAACCTGCGCTTTGGAAAACTTCTTGTAGCGGACGGGTAACTGTATATTACTTAGCTCTTACAGACACGGGATAAAAACCAAGACCTTCTCCAAACTTGTTCTTAGGCAAAGTCAACACCTGACCCCATCCTTCAGCCGAACCACTTTCAACCACTCGTCGTGCATCTTCAAGATAATAAATAGATTCCCCTTACTTCTTTACTTCATTATTAGCGATAGATAGAGCTTGGAAATGGGTTCTAATAGCCTCATCAGCACCAATACAGGAAAAAGATGACAAATGGCTTACCACCATATCTTGTTCTCCATCAATTGTTATAAGCTTTCCATTCCTCACAAACTTCAATCTTTAATGGAGCATGGAAGTGACTGCTCCTGCATCATGGATCCATGGGCGACCCAATAGGCAACTGTAGGCAGCATGAATATCCATTACTTGGAAATTAATCTGAAACGTATGAGGATCAATTGTCATGGGGAGATCCACTTCACCAATGACAGTTTTCCTAGAACCATCAAACGCTTTGACATTTACCCCACTAGGTCTCATAGGAGCACCTTGATGTGATAGTCGAGATACTGTAGTTTTGAGAAGTGCATTTAATGATGAACCTGTATCTACCAGCAAACTTGACAAAGTATCATTTCCATAATTTATTGAGATATGAAAGGCCATATTATGGTTCCTTCCCTCTTCTGGAAGTTCTTCATCGCTGAAACCAAGATTATTACATGAGGAAATGTTTCCTACAATTTCATCAAATTGGCCTACTGTCACATCATGATCTATGAACGCCTAGTCCAAGACCTTCATTAAAGCTTCCCTATGGGCGTCAAAATCTCTTAATAAAGCGAGCACAAAATTTTTGGAAGGAGTTTGCAATAGTTGGTCCACGATCTTGTATTCACTTCTCTTAATGAGTTTCAAAATATCATTATCATCAGGATGTAGGTTAGGTCCACTAGATCAACATGCCTCGACCCTTGGCTCAACATTCATCATCGAAACTTCCGCTGGTATAGGTTTTCTAACTTGAACTTCAGGCCTTTTTGATGGTATAGCTGCGAAGATACGTCTGCTCCTTGTGACTCTACTCACATCAGCAATATTGACAAAAGATGGCATCAGTGGTATGGGGACTTCTACTCCACTCACAATCATTGTGGCATTAATATTTGTATGGTATGGCTTTGTCCGAGTTATAAGGCATGCGACCAGGTGGACAGATAATCAAAGGAGCAGCAGATGAAGTCTGACTATCATAAGCAATCTCTACTGGCTCAGGCATGTTGAATTGTGGCACTATAACATTCACCTCATCATATATATCTCTGTCATATGTGATGGTAATAACCATTTGATCTAATAACTTTTGAATATCTTCTTTCACAACAGGGAAATCATCTTTTATTGAGAAAAATTCACAAACATCATAATTATGTCGATGTTTAAAGAAAGCAAGTCTACTTAAACTTTGATGCATTCTGACCAATGAGTCCCTTATATGCTCAACCTGGTAGACTCAAAACTTTCCAGGACATTCATGCACCATATTTACCGATACTTCCTCATGTTGAGGTAATGGATTAGATTGAACATTTGGGTTAACATCTTTGAAAGATAAAATACCACTCTTGATTAACCTCTGGACATCTACCTTCAAAGAAAATCAATTTTCAATATTATGTCCTGGAGAACCTTGATGTTATGCACAAAATTGATTAGCCTTGTACCAAGGGGAAATATTATTTGATGCAATGGGAAGAGTTTTCGTTGTTATGAGATTCTTCTGGATCAAAGTGGGGAACAAATCAGTGTAAGTCATTGGGATTGCATCAAACTGTGGTTTTCTCGGCGAACGGTTCTGATTGTTGAATTGAGGAGCCTGTTGTCGAGGTTGTTGTTGAAACTGTCGTTGTTGAATTGGAGAGGTTTGATAGGTTGGAGTTACCATTGTTGGGTAGATAGTAGAAGTGACTACTGCAACATGTGAATATCCTCTTCTCATCCTTCCAGGAAAAACTGCACTAACATCTTTTTCCCTCCTCTTGGGGAAAACACTCCCAAATTTCTTAACACCACTAGATGTACCACCTTCCTTTGCTAGACGCCCTTCATGGATTCCCTCTTCAAGTTGCATGCCCATGTTCACCATCTCAGTGAAGTCGCTAGGCGCACTTGTGATCATTCTCTCATAGTAGAAAGGACCTAATGTTTTCAGAAAAATCTTCGTCATTTCTTTTTCTTCGAGGGGAGGATAAATTTGAGCGGCAATATCATGCCACCTTTGGGCATATTCTTTAAAAGATTCTCTATCCTTCTAGAACATAGCTCGGAGTTCATCTCGGTCCTGGGCCATGTCAATATTGTACTTGTATTGACGAACAAAAGCCTCACTGAGGTCATTGAAGTTGCGGACTCGGGTGCTATCCAAACCTATGTACCATTTCAGGGTGGCACCAGTTAAGTTGTCCTGGAAGTAGTGAATTAATACCTTGTGATCATCAGAGTAGGTGGACATCTTCCTCACATACATGGTCCAGTGACTTTGCGGACATGAGTCACCATTGTATTTTTCAAAGTCTGGCACTTTGAACTTAGCTGGAATTTTCATGTTTGGAACCAAACACAAGTCGTGAACATTTTTCCCGAACAAGTCTTTCCCTTTAAGTGCCCTAATTTCCATCTGCATTTCTTAAAATTGGTCTTGGAACTCCTCCATCCTATTTAAGATGCCTAAACTTTCAGCAGGTTCAACATGATAAATGGGTTCATTTGTATATGGAACAGTGTGAACCACGGGAGCAACAGTAGTCATTACAGGTTGAGGGAAGGATACCATAGGCTGGATCACAAGTTGCACAATAGGCTGGTACCCTTTTGGCATGAAATTTTAAGGCGTACCCCATGGAATACCTTTCGGCATTTGATGTTGTGGAGGGTTGACTTGAGCCAAAGAGGCTGGAGCAGTGACAATCTCGGAAACCACTGTAGTTTGAGCTTGAGCTTCAATGGCCGAAGTAGATGGCTGATTTTGAGCAGCCATCAAGCTTTCTACCAAAGTGGTCAATTTTTCCATTCCAGTACGAAGAGTAGTAACCTCCTCTCGAAGCTCATGATTTTCTTACTCTAGATCTTCCATTCTCTTTCGACGATTGGCTCGAGTATTATACTAGTGAAACAACTTGACGATCTATTAGAGTAGAAAAAGAAGCAAGAATAAGATTCTAGAAAACATGTAAGATTGAATGTTGAATGATGCATGATATACGGTGCAAATGTTTATTTATTTTGATAGTTTTTCAAGGAACTTTAAAACTTTATAACTTCGTAAACACCAATGGTAAAGAACTTTGGAACAATAAAACTCATTTCATTAATAAAAGGCAGAAAATTACAACTTTGGAACATAAAAGCCCTTTACAGAGTTTTACAAAATGTCATAAGTAATAAAAACTAGGGAGTATGATCATTCAGAATCATCATCGGACGAAGGATCAAATGCGACATGTAATTTGAGGTTCCTAATCTTCTCTACATAGAAGTATTCCATCTATGTCTTCTCGGATACCAGCTGATCAATGACTTTCTTCCATGGATTAGGAACGGGAGTAACACCCATCAAATCTTCCTTCTTTCTCTTCTTTTCCTTAGCATATTTCTTGAGCAACGCATCTTTCTGAAAAAGCTTCTCATCCCGATCAATAAACCAACCATCTTGAATAAATAACATATCCTCCTTCTCCTTCAGCTGTCTAGTCAGGACTCTGTTTTCGTATTCTGACATACTATATTTTTCCTTCCAAGCATCTCTTTCAGACTCCATTCTATCCAGATTTTCCTGATACTCTTTCATGTTCTCAATAGGAATGACAGTAGATGATGATGTAGCAACAAGGAATAAAGGTTTCTCGGGATAATAAGGCATCTTGAGAACACAAGCCCTAGCATGAACCCATTGAAGGTAAGGCTCCAAAGAAACAACACCTCTCTGCCCTAACATGTCTCTTCCCTTTCTATGGATATGGCGCCAAGCCCTTTCAATCTTCTCCTTAGCTGCTTTATGATCTTTTCCTTCTTGGAGAAAGAAACTACTCAAATGAATGTTGTTTGGCTTGTCCTTCATTGGGTATCCAAACTGGCGGCACGCAAGAACAAGATTCTAGTTAATTCCTCCCCTTGTACCAAGAAGAGGCACGTTGGGAAAAACACCACAACTATTAATGATCTTCATATCATATTAAGCTTGATTATACCAATCTATGTCGGAATGAGTCAGAGCCATAGTTTTTGGCGTCCATCGTGGCTCCTTCTTGAGATCCCAAAAAACACCAGACCCAGGTAAATGGGAAACATACCACTAGTATAAAAATGGTGCACAACATATAATCATCCCATCTTGGTAGGAATTCCGAAGATGGATGGAATAGAAGGTATCTCCTAGCAGCGTAGGGACCAAATTTCCAATCAAAAATATTCTAATAGCATTGATATCCACGATATTATCAATGTTAGGGAACAAGAACAACCCATAAGCCAACAAAGCAAAGACAACTTCAGAGGTGACAATATTCTTTATCTCAGCGAAGTAACGAGCTTTCTTCAACAAAAACTATGCATGTAAGTCTCGGATTCCTCCCTTGGTAGTCATGTTTTCTTCTATCTCAGACTTCCTCAAGTGGGTAACTGTTGATATCTCATGAGATTTGGGTTCCCCTTCTAAACCAGAGAAAGGAACACAGTCGGTGATTGGAAAACCGAGTATATAAGAATACTCTTCCAAAGTGGACATCAACTGGTAATCAGGAAAAGTGAAGCATCGATACAACAGATCATAGAACTGGACCAACGTAGTAAGGATACCTTCCTTCACATTGCGCTTCATAAGAGCGATAATAGATCCATATTTCTTTCGGAAATCCCTAGGGTTCTCAATCTTGGGAATCAAACTCTTCAACTCTTCAATATTAGGATCCTTGAAACTGTAACTCCGAGTGTTCCTTTTTCCAAAGTCCATAGTAAAAAGTACTTGAGATGTCTGCAAAAATCATTCTTAAGTTCCTTGAAAAACATTTTTAAAGAATGTTTATGGATGCATGAATGAATGATAATGCAAAAATTATACATAAGTTCACAAACATGGGGGTTCAAAGGTTCAACCCTACGAGCATGGAGTCAAAGGTAAAGCCCACCCACAAGGTATGTACTAAAGGTTTAATCGCACCTATAAAACAAGGTTCTAAAGGTTCCCAGAGTCTACGGTCCTTCTTTGGATATTACTAACATCTCGATTACTTGGTAATTAATAATATTCTCAAGAGAAACTCGTCTGAGTGTAGCATCACGTGACAACTACTTCCGGATTACTCTGTTATAGTCTTTGCACTACACCTAAGAGGCCAAGATGGGTTAAGGGTTCTATGGTTCTCAGCTTCTCTGGCTCCCAGGTCAACAGCACTAACATCTTCCCAATTACTTGGTAAATGAATACTACAGTCAAAGGGGCATCCACCGAGTGAGGGATTTCATGTCTCCTTCTTCGAGATTACTCCCTCAAAGTTAACATGATTATATTGCTTGTCCTATTCTTAAGTGTAACTTAGTCCGGGTATAGGACCTGTCCTTTGTAAATATCAACAACCCCCAAATAACCATAATATATAACTTATAAACAAACAAACAAATAAGAATCGGTATGACAAAATAGGTTTAACCCACTTAGGGATGGACCAGCAAGAGGTCAATCTCTCCCCAGCAGAGTCTCCAATTCTGTAGCGATAAAAAATGTAGCGGTATAAATCAGAGATCGAGCTATTAATTAACTCGACTTGCAAAAGCAAGAGTCTCCACCGCGCTTTATTATTTTCAAGGGAAAAGGGAAAAGAGAAAAATAAAACACTTAAATGTGCAACGTAAAGTAATACTTAAAAGTAATGAAAATACAATGCATTTTTTGAAAGAGATCTAAAGTTCGGGGGTTGGTTATATAATGGGAAGGTACTAGCACCCAATGCATCTGTAGTACTCCGCAGGAACCTTTTGAAATATCTTTTTTTTTTTGTTAAAATTGTTTGTTTGATTAAAATGGTTTGTTTGGTTAAAAAAATGGGTGTGGACGAGATTTTGAAGATACGGCGACCTAGTGTCGAAGTTTTAACTTAAAAGGTGTAAATTTTAAAATTAAGTCTTTTAGGAAAACTAACTTATGGTTAACAAAATAATAAAACAAAAATTAATGAAGGGATTCGGACAATCGGATAAGTTGTATTTGATGACATGAAGTCAACAAAGTTAAAACATTTCCCTTGGAATTTAGACGGACGAAAGATACAAAGATTAAATGATCGAGAATAAAGTTAATTAAAATGACAATTGAACAATTAAATAAATAACTAAAATTAAATTATACTAGCATGCATTTTTGAATAAATTCAATAAATAGCAAAAATTAAATAAAGACTAAATTATAAAACATGTATTTTGAATAATTAAATAAAATAACAAAATAAGTAAAAAGACTAAGTTACAATAGCATGGAATAATTATATAAAATAAACTAAGTTAATGTTTTGTTATCAAATATATTTAATAAAATAAAGGGAAGATGAGGCTAAAGAACTAACAAAAACAGAAAAATGCCCCAGCAGGGGTTGAGCTCGGATCTCCTTGATTGTTAGTGGTATGCTTTGCCAACTAAGCTATATTTTCTATCTGTTATTACTATGTTTTTATTAATATATATGGGAATATTGATAGTGATATTGGACCAACGGTCCCAATAGGCCGGCCCGTTTGGAATTGAACAAATACGGGTTTTGAAACCCTAGAGACAAAGAGCACCGTTGTATTGATGTTGTTTTGTTACATGAGGAAGGAAAACAGATTAAATATTATTACTGTTAATTCCAACAAAAACATTTTAAAAGAAAAAAGTTGAAACCAAAAATAAATCCTCTCCTCTCTCATCCATAGCACCGTTTTCCTCTTTCCCTCTCTCAAACACAACTAGTATCCTAGCATAAGTACCCACCAAGAACTTTGCTTCACCCTCAATCACCTATTTTGTCTTCTTTCCCATCTCTGCCCTTGCGTTGGGTGCTCCCATATCGACTCTAAGGGATGCGTTAGGGATCTAGGGTGAGAAAGATTTGGGGGAAAATGCTAGTTCCTGTTGTTGTTGTTGAATTGGGTGAGTTTGAGTTTATTGGTGAATGCGGATTGGAAAGATGAGTTGTTGGAGCAATTGTGTAGAGACATTGTTGGGTTTGTTAAGGTGATATTTGCTTGTTGTGCAAAAGGAGAATCGAAGCAAAGTTGGTTGACGGTGGAAGTTTATTGTTGAGTGTTGAAGCGATTTGTTGATGGAGAGAACGTTAGAGAAAGAACAGAGATCTACGACGGCAGAGAGATGTAGGCTAGTGTTGTTTGAATAAGATGGAGGAAGTCGAAGGTTGGAGAGCAAGCTGGGTTGATGAGGTAGTTGAACGGAATTGGACGAAGAAGATTGTCACGGTTTGAGTGTTCACGGAGGGGTATGCGTGAAATGGAAGAGTGGGTACCAGAGTGAGGTTCTGGTTGTGATACTGAGAACAGCGGAGGGTGTATTTGATGCTCAGGGAGGAAAAAGATCGATGGTGTGATGAAGATGGTGATGAGAGTGAGTGGAGGAAATTCGGCGGAGAGAGGTGAGATTTCTCTAATTTCAACTCTGTTTTTCTTTTTGTGTCATTTACAGGTGAATGTGAGTGTTGTTTAGGCTTGTGGCGTCGGTGTGCTTGCGGGGAATGGATGATAAGCAGGTCGAGGGATTTACGTGGAGCTGTCTGGATTTGAATCCCGCAGAGAAGTGGATGGAAACTAGAGGGTGGAACAGATATTTGAGGTCTAGAAGATTAGAGATGAGGTGCAGGGCACGTTATCAGCAGCTCTTTTCCATTGGGGCAGTATTGGGTTCGTCGGAATAATGGAAAAGATAAGATTTTATGGTGAGGGAGAATCAAACAGTGTGATTCTAAAAATATGGGTCGCATTGATTTTTCTAGAAAATTAGTAAAAATAAATAAAAAATAAAGATATTTTCTCCGACGAGCTAGTGTAGTTGTGAATTCGTCGGGAATTCAGAAAAGAGTTCACTATGCCGACGAAAGTTGATATGGAGAGGAAACAGTGAAGACAAAAATGGAGGGGGAAAATTGAAGCAAGTAGAGAGAGAAGGGGAATAAAGAGGTAAGTTGAAGTGTTTTTAGAGTTTTTTCTGTGTAATTTTTGTCGGTGTTGTTGTTTCGGTAGAATGTTAAGTTATTGTTATTGTTGTTATAGGTTATGCCGGACCAGTTACACGGTGTTTGGTCGCGTTTGTTCCATGAGAAGAGGGAAGAATCAAGATTGTCTAAGGAGAGCTTGAATTGGTACAGGTAGAGACCTTCTTGGTTGAGAGAGGAAACTTGTTGAAGAAGAATGAAAGGGAGGAAGAGAAACAGAAGAGACATTGTTGTTGTTTTTTTGGAACTTGGAAGATGAAATAGGAAACAATGTTGTTGTGTTTTTATAATGGTTTTTTTTTTGTTGCTTGTTTTGTTTGGCCATACTAAAAGAATGGTAGTGATGGATGATACTCTTCTGTGTGTTCTTTCAGTATAAAAGGCATGTGAGATGATTTGATTTAAACATATATTTTTACTTTTTGTTAGATTAATAAACAGACGTAAGTTATAGAATAGTCAACAAGTTATACAACAACAACAAATTATGTAACAACAACAAGTTATGTTAATGAATATGCACATAATAATCTAAATTTATGGTCCAAAGGGTGGAAGAAACATTACCTATCAAAGTCTCTCCGATGGAGCTTCACAAATAGTAAGTCCTCCCTCCCTCTCTTGTTGATGCTCCAACTTCTTTTACTCTGATTATTGCTGTTAAAACTTGAACAAACTTCCTATCTTTCTTTGTTTTACCTCTCCTTGGTTTTTCTTCTTGTTTTTTTTTGTCCATGAAGATGGCTTTTATAGTGAAGTAACAAGGCATTTAGGGGGAAAAACAATAGGATATTTGAATTGTTTTGACAAACTATTTTGATGCCTTCTTCATGCAGTTTTTCTTTAGCCATTTTGATGCAATTTTTGGGCTGTTATGATGCAGGGCAGCAGGCTGTAACAAACTGGTTTGTGCTGATTTATAGCAGTTTGTTTGCAGTTTTTTGGCAGCATTTGGACCATTGCAGGTTGTTGTTTTTTTGGACTGGTTTGTAGCATTTTTTGGCAGCATTTGGGACTGTTTTGCTGCTATTTTAGACAGAAAAATACCACAAAGATTAGACTTTTATTTGTTGAAACAATGCTGAAAATGGGCTAATTTGCAGCATGATATTGGGCTGGAATTTTAGGACATTAGAAATAATAGTTTGATTTTATGTACAAACTTGTAATTCCTTTTGTAACTTTGTAGTGATAATTCAAAATAAAATTGTAACATGAATGGAACTTGTCTTGAATATAATTTTCCAATTCCTTTGTAATTCTAAACACTTTGGATCATTATTTTTTTTGATGAAATTCAAAATCTTCCACTTGGATTTGGAAAGGAATTTATTGATATTTGAATGAATTCTTGAATAATGAATGAACAATAATGCAAGCCTTAAGACTTCAATCTTGCATTTTGTATTAGAGATCCAAATAAATTTTATGAATTGATCTTGTAATGAAGTTGTAATCATCATGTATTTATTCTTGTGAGGAATGATAAATTCGAATCAAATTTTTTTTTCCAATATCTTCTTTAATACATGCTTCATGTGAATTCAAATGGCCATGGTGAGAATCCATCAAAGTAATCACACATAAATAATCTTGAATAAATATTAATGTGATGAATAATTATTCTTGAATGATCCCTTTTAATAACTTCTATTTAATTAGCACTTGAATTCACATGACGAAACTTCCAAGTATTCTAAATAAATTCTTCCAAATCGATCTTGAATTTAATCATCCCACTCTAAAGAAATTCACTCGGCGTCATGTAAGTATAAGAAATTGAACCATGCTTAAAGCTTTGAATGGTCACTAGAAGAGAGATTTGAGGCAAAATGTTATCGCATTGAGAAATTGGCACAGTGAACTGAACTTAGAGATCCAGAAACTCTTAAATTAAGACAGACGTCCTATAAAGTTCTCTCATGGCTTTCTAAACACAATTCGTCTTCAACTTTTAGAGAAAACTTGCAGATGACTTTTGGTTGAAGTGTTTGGAATTAACTTGCAAAGCCTGGTCTTTTCTTGTATTTCAAGTCAAGGTGAAACACACGTTAACCAATGGTAATAGAACCTTGATTGTTCGTTGAGTATGTTTTGGAGAAGTTTGAGACCACTTGTTGAATAGAGCATGGAAATAAACACACGATTCTCTTGATGAATCTGTCTTCAAGAATCAACTGATCAACTGTACTTCTGGCTTGAGAGACTCAAAACCATAATTGAGGCGTGACGCCTGATGCTCTTGATCCAGACCTATTTCTGCACATGAAATCAAAGAAACAAAAACATACACTTCATGCTTTATTAGAAGTTAGTCATGCATAAGATGAAATGCTCACAACACTCGACAATCTCTGCACAGGCAATGCTCGAAGGTGAAATGTTCAAAACCGACCATATTTCGTGGCCTTGATGTATATAACAAAAAATGCAAAATGAAGATGGGATCTTAGGTCAAAAATTGGGGTATGACAGCTGCCCCTATTTAAGTTTCTTCTATCTGGAGATATGAAGATTGAAACCTTCGTCTTGACGAGAATGGAGGGACTTAAATACAGAATACGCAATTTTTTGCCCTAAGATACCGCCATTGTGTTTATGATATGAATGTAATATTTGAATTTTATGGAGAATGATGCCGCATGAGACATACTAATGCTGGAGAAACCAATCGCATGATCAAATAATCCACAGGGGAAGAGGTTATAACTCTACTGAAGAAATAGAGTCGCAAACTTCGAATGAGAGACTCTTATCAGAGAATAACTTCAAGAGAAAGCAACTTCTAACTCTAACAAAGAAAAAAGCCTCGCATAGGCCGCGAAAAATAGATGGCTACTAACCAAGATGACGGTGAGTTTACAACTCAGGTTCAAAGGTAGACAAAAGATACACCAGCTGTTGTACCCCAAAATTTGCCCTCCCATTTCTCAATGATTTCTCATCACAAAGCCTTTGAAGATCAAGATCCAGTTAGGGTTTCATCTGCTCAAGACCTCTCCTTGCACTATTGACCCAAATTAGGGTTTATGTTTGCACAAAGATGTTTTGACCTAAAATGCCTAAGATGACTTTCTTGCTTCATATTGGACTCCCAAGTTTATCCTCACCAAGTTTCAAGTCTTGATTCCAAGTTTTGCCCAGTCAATTGGACAGTTGACTTAGAAATCAACTGTATTGGGGAAAAAGTCAACTGTGACCAATTGACAGTTAAACCTCATGAAAATTGACCCACATCAACATTATGAACTCACATGAACCATTTGATCAAGTTTGGATCACAATTCCACAAGAAATTTGATCAGATCACCAAAAGGGCAAAATGGTCATTTTTAGGGTTTTGACTGCACAAAGGCAATTTTTGACTGTTTGACCCAACCAATGGCAAACCAAGCTCACATATGGACTCAAGGACCCCATGGAATTATCTTGACATGATCAACAAACTCAAAAGATCCCAAGTACACAAGATTGACAGTTGAATTTCCCAGTCAATTGATCAATTTTGACTGTATACTGAAAAGTCAAACTTTGACTTTTTGGTCAAAATCAAGAGTCAAGGTTCATTTTTCATTAAAACATGCCAAATCATGAAACTTGTTCACCAAGAAATCACAAAATGCAAATTAGGGTTAGAAATTAGAATTTTTCATAACTTAGAATTTTTCTAAGTTATAAAAAACCCTAATTTTTTCCCAACTTTGCCCCACTTTTTCACCAAGATCCATTTGGATTCAAACAAAAGTCAAAACATGAAAGTTGTATTTTGTTGCATAATCTACAACTTTGATTCACAAAGTTTTCCCATTTGAGGCTTGTATCTCAAGTTACAAATTTTTGAATAAGGGCACTAAACCATTCTTAACTTAGTGAGTTTTTGACCTATTTTGACAAGGTTTTCTACCCCACTTCAAGGCCATTTTCCATACACTTCCACTTGGAATTTCAATTTGCATTTCAAAGATGGATTGTAGTACACATTCCAAGCTTTCCAAAATGTCCAAGAACTCATCAAACAACCTCATGACTTGAGAGATTCGAATTTCACAATTTGGCAAAAACTCACTTTTTGAATTGGCTATTTTTCATGTTCATAATTTGTGCAAACTTCTCAAACCAGCATGACCCTTGATTACAGGTCCTAAAACCATTCAACACTCAATAATTTAATGCATGTTCATTGTGCTAATACCTTGTTTCATGAGCTAAAGCATTGTATGAAGGATTAATCCCAAATTGGAAAAAGCATTATATCCATTTTTGCAAAAGTTTCACTTTATGTCCAATTACAAATCCAAGAAGTACAGTCCATATCTAATTGGCACAAGTTTATGTGTTAATCACACTGATCAAGGAGGTATTATGCAGCATGGTATGAGGGCCTGTACAGGCTAGAGGCACAAAGTAACCATGGCTTGCTTAAAGTGTAAGAAACACATCATAACTAGAACCAACTCTCATATCAGCTTACAAACCTTTAAGTGAACTTGACAAACATACTCAAGACATCTCAACCAAGCTATTGCACGACCCTAACACCTCTCATACCCTCCCAATCTCAGAATCATCTTCAAACTGCAAAAACAGGGTCAGGCCTGCAGTTTGAGTGCCATCTTCCATTTCCCTCAAACTCTCTTGCCCAAACCAGTTCACATACATTCCCTAGCATCTATGCAAGCTAACCATGACTTGAAACACGACCTGTAATCCCTCTAACCACTTCCACCATTTTCAGTTTCTTGTTTTGCAGGTGAGGTACTCTAGCACAATTCAAAAGCTTTCAAGACAAAGTAAACATTGGAATAGCATCCCTGGACCTCAAGGAAGCTTTTCCAATCATCACCTTGCACTGAAAGCTCCCTCATTGCCAGATAGAACTTCAGCTGAACAGGTATCTTGGTGAACTTTTATCTCTCTTATCAAGCATCATTAGCTCTAAGTTTGTGAATAAACCATGTTCTACTCATGCCACTGAACATGTACATGTTTTTACTTTTCATTTCTTTTGCTTGAGCTGTGAGAATTTGAGGTTTGAATATGGCAGAAAATCTAGGTTAGGATTTGGGGGAGAAGAAATTCTCCCTCATCTTAGAGAGTTAGATCAAGTTCTGCATATGGTTGGATTCGTCTCTTGATGCTGAACATTTTTATGTTATGAGTTTTTATTAATAAGCCAGGAATCAGGAGTTAGAAGATCAAGAACAGGGCGCGCGTTTTTGAATTGTTTTTGGCTGAAGGTTGAAGACAATGTCTTCTTGGGCTGGGCCTGAGCAATTTTCTTATTCACACCACTTTTTTTGTTTTGCACCCCTGAGCCCATTTGCTTCATTTTTAATGTTTTTTGACTTTTTCTTTTTTTAACTGACTCATTTATTTTTTCTCAGCATATTAAAAATATAAAAATATTTTTCTCATCATTTTTTGAATTTATTAAGTATTTATTTGATTGTTTCTTTAGTTTGTACATAAATAGATAAATATATATACTTTTTGTTTAAAATATTAAGATAGTACAAATATATTTTTATATACATTTTATCTTATTTTTACCTCCTGAAAATATTTTATAGAAAATTACTTTTTTTATTTAAATATTAAATATTATTAACTAATACATATAATATACATTTTGTAAATAATATAAATATATAGGTATATATTAATATGCTTAAGATAAAAATACCAAAAAACGTACATATTTTATTTTTTAATATTTAATACTAAAAAATGCCCTTTTTACAAATATACTATATTTTATTTTATTTTTGTATGTAAATAATAAATATTATATGAATTAATTGATTAATACCCCTTTGATTAAAAATTAGGGTTTTGCCCTAAATTTGAAAATACTCCAAAAAATAATATCTTTTTATTTCCCTTTTTATTTCACATAAATAATATTCTTTTTTCATACACATAAAAATTCTTTTTACATTTTGCATATTTATTTCACTTTCCATTTAATTTTACAATTATTTGTCTTGTAAATATTCAAAGAAAATGATGTAATAGTTAGGTTTAAATTTTTGTCTAAATATACCCCATTTGAAACATTGTACCCCCCTCCCTATATTATTGTGTTGTAATAGTGTAGGAATTTAAATTTCGCACTTTAAATGCTTTCTAAACATATTATGCTAGAATTAGGGTTTGTGCGCGAATAAAACGAACAAAATAGTTGGACCTAATCTCAAGATAAATAAGCATGAAAATGGACAACACATTTCACACTTGCACCCCTAGGGTATTCCACTTTGTTGCCTTCAAATAATTGGGCCATATTGTATGTTGAATTTCTTTGGGTAAAACAAACAACTAAATGATCATAGTCCCTCAAAATGTTGCCTAAATGAATGATCAAGTCCCTTTTAAAGAAAAATTGCCCAAAGACATTTAACATTATTGCAATTATGGTCTAAACGATGACCCTCGCCTGTCCCTTACACCTCCTAAATACAAGATTGTCCACCAAATGCAATGGTGGAACAAAATTGTCAAAAGGTTTAAAACATAACAAAAATCTTTGAGAAAACTCTAGGGTAGATAAACTCTTGAGTACTTGCCAATTTGCAAAGAAAACACTTGCCTAATTTCAAACTACACTTCACAAACACTTTCCAAAACAAACTTTCAAAAAAAAACCTTGAAACATCTTTTCTAAAGACAAAACACCTTTTGTAAAACATTCGAGTAAAGAATTGTTACAAGGGTAGCCTATACAAGGCATCTTTTCAAAACATTTTCAAAAACCACACACCAAGCACCATTTCAAACAATTGAAAACAAAGGCAAGTTGATCTAAGCAAGTATCTAAGAGCCCATGGATAACCATGGATAGAAAGGGTGCTAATACCTTCCCTTTCTATAATCTACTCCCCGAACCCAAGAAAAATCTCAAAGGTTTTTTGCTGTGCTTTTTAAACCTTTCCTTAGGATAAAATAAAAAGTCGGTGGCGACTCTTGCTCAACCGAAACATTTGCGAAAACAAACGCAAAACCCTAGTCAGTTCTCCCACCGTATCACAGAACTGGCGACTCTGCTGGGGAAAATTTATAAAAGTGGAGTAACCTTAGGGCTTAGATCACCCTCTTGCATGACTAATTGTTTGATTTGTTTGCTTTATACTTTGGCTCTATTGTTTGGGTTTGCAATCCTACACCCGGATTTTGGGAAACATTCATAGATAGCAATATGTTGTGGAAACTGTGCGGGGTATACCGACACGGTCGAAGAAATAGCTATATTAGTGCGACATATTAGTGAGTACCGGTAACCCTTGAGTTCAATCAAGGAGAGTACGGGGCCGCTGAGTGATGTCACTAAGCACTAATGACCTAGAACCTTACTTGACCATCTTGGCCTTTTATTAGGGGTAGTGAGATGACCGGCTTTGGTGCAGTCCGAAGTTGGTAGATACTCGATACTACACTCATTGAGGGTTGTTTTCTTGGAATATTTTGGTCGCTAGTTAAGTGGCTAAACCAAAACAATGAACATTGAAAACAATCCAGTGATATTGAGCTCCTTAGAACCCGGTTACTATTTATAGGACAGGTTTTTTTAAGCCAACTACACTCAAGAGGGTACTCACCTATGAAACCCCATGCAAGCCTGAAACTAGGGTTTGGTGTGATTTGCTTGTACATATGTTTTGTGCATACATCATAAACATCATGAAGCATCATATGCATTTACTAACCATCTCAAGGGTTTGGATCTTCATCTTTGTTCCTGTTTTGTAGGTCATGGAAATTCCTCGCGGAAATACCATTCAAGTCAACCTTGTGAGAATTTCTCCTCAACTCAAAGAGCTCACCTCAAGAATTCCGGAAAATTCATCCTTCAGTGAAAGACATGGTAGACTGCTCAGCCTAGTCAACACCAACATTGAAGAAGACATGATGAAAGTGCTATTCCAGTTCTTTGACCCTCTTCACCACTGCTTCACTTTCCCTGATTATCAGTTGGTACCCACTTTGGAGGAGTTTTCTCAACTCCTGAGAATTCCTATCCTTAATCAACTACCCTTCAACGGTACGGAAAACGAACCAAAGCCGGAAGATGTTGCTCGAGCATTACATCTACAACCATCCGACATCAAGGGGCATTGGGAAACCAGAAGCGGCGTCAAGGGATTCTTAGCAAAATTCTTGTTTGAGAAGGCACAAGAATGTTGGAATTCATTGGACCTACAAGCCTTTGAAGAGATTGTGGCACTCCTTATCTATGGGTTGGTCTTGTTCCCAAATCCTGACCAATTGGTAGATCTCAACGCCGTCAAAATCTTCTTGTCCAGAAATCCAATACCAACATTGCTTGGGGACATCCTTCACTCATTTTACACACGAACAATGAGAAAGAGAGGTGTTCTCATGTGCTGTACTCCTATCCTTGCAAGGTGGTTTATTTCGCACCTTCCACAAGCTGTCTTGAAGAATGACCAAGGCTCAAGGTGGTCCCAACGGTTGATGACTCTTACTCACTCTGATGTGCATTGGTGTTCTCGGTCCAGAGAAAATGTCATCATCGTCGATCGTTGCAGAGAATTTCCTAATGTTCCTTTACTTGGAATTAGGGGAGGTATCACCTACAACCCTTGCCTAGCTTTGAGGCAATTTGGATATGCACGGAGGGATGGCCCTCATGATATGTTGATTCCTAGCCTAGTTTTTGACTTCGACAACGATGTGCAAGGACTTCGCCAAAGATTCATCAGGGCTTGGGGAAAACTCAACAAGGTTGATAGCAAGACTCTGGGACACAAGAACTCCATCCCTCTTGAGCCCTATCTCAAGTGGGTACGAGCCCGAGCCCAAAGCCTAATGATGCCTTATCCGCATGTACTCCCAGTGATTAAAGAGCCCGTCAATGAAGGAGAGGTTCCCTACACCATCCTACATCCAGACATGCCTACATCGTGGGAGGAAATGCAGAAAAGTTGGATTCAGCTCAAGGAGGAACAGAATACTTTCGAAGCTAGCTACTACGCCAGTGAAAAGAAGGTTCTAGAGCTTACCCGCCGACTCCACGAGCAAGAGGTCCTCAACACCTACATCGCACCAAAGAGGATGCGGAATGTCTTTCTGCCTTAAGAAGTTTATTTTGTAATATTTGGCCCATGGGGCATTTATGTACTAACAAATTTCCTCTTATTAATATGACGTGCGTTCTTCTTTGTCTGAAACAATTTTGAATGTTCTAAATCCTTGAATGCATTGCATACACAAGCATACCATTCATCATGTGCATAAGCAGGTCTCACCCCAGGTTTCCTTATCTGTCTGCTGTTTATTTCAGTAGGATGGATCTCGAGCAAACAGTCAAAGACCTACAAGCCCATAATGCACAGTTCCAGCAACTCCTGATGACTTTGGTTAAAAGTCAGGAGGATATCAAGACTCAATTGGGGAATAAGGACCCAGTGAAGAAGAAGAAAAATAGGATTGGGGTGGCTACTTTGGGGAGAAGATTTGACAGAGAAGCTCGGAGAGTGCTTGAATTTCCTCCTACTTCTGATGAAGGGACTAGTAAAAGAGATGGAGTTGCGGTGCCTTCCGAGTCTGATGCGGAGGAAGAAGAAGTTGAAGAGGATGAAGATTATTCTGACCAGCAATATCCTCCAGCTGATGATAAATACAAGGGTTTGGAAGATAGATTGGCTGCCATGGAACTACAAAGAGTACCGGGTTTGGATTTTGAAGACTTGGGTTTGGTTGCCGGGATTGTGATTCCCCCAAAATTCAAAGTGCCAGTGTTTGTGAGGTATGATGGGCTGTCCTGCCCCAAAATGCATCTCAGGTCCTACGTGAGAAAGATTCAACCCTATACGGCAGATAAAAACCTCTGGATTCATTTCTTTCAAGACAGCCTGTCGGGAGCTCAGTTGGAGTGGTTTTATCAGCTAGAAGGAACCAGTGTCAGAAATTGGGAAGATTTGGCCACCGCTTTTTACAAACAATACCAATATAATTCTGATCTTGCTCCTACTCGTACCCAACTTCAGGGTATGTCACTAGGAACAAGCGAAGGATTCAAAGAATATGCACAAAAATGGAGGGATTTGGCTGGCAGGGTGCAGCCTCCTTTAACCGATCGTGAGCTCGTTGATATGTTTCTCGGGACCCTATCTGGGCCATTTTTCAATCATCTAATTGGTAACTCTTCCGCGGGGTTTACCGATTTGATCTTAACAGGCGAAAGAATAGAAGCTGGCATCAAGTCAGGAAAGATTCAGAAGGGTGTTGCTGCAAGTGTTGAGAAGAAGCCTTTTAAGAAGGAGACAGCTATGGTATATTCTCAGAGAATAGCAGGGAAGATGGAGCGTCGGCCAACTGTGGGGGCCGTAATGATTCAAAACACTCCATGTGAGCAGCCTCGCTATAACCAGTCCAGACCAAATCAACAACGGGTGGAACGACCACAACGGAAGTTCACCCGTATTAATATGACTCCAGCGCAAGTGCTTCCCCATCTATTGAAGTTGAATCTTGCCACCATCAAAGAGGCGCCAAAGAATGTGAATAGGTCATCTCCGCATTATCATGCTAATGCTAAATGCGCCTACCATTCAGACAGTGTTGGACACGACACCAATGATTGTTGGGCACTCAAGCATAAAATCCAAGACCTGATAGAGGCTAAGGAGGTAGAGTTTGACGCTCCAGAGAAGCCTAATGTGATATCTGCACCCATGTCGAAGCACGGCCGAAATGTCAATGCCATTGAAGAAGATTTGTATGTTGCTGATGTCAGTGATCTGACTACTCCACTGTTAACCATTAAATTGAATCTATTGAGGGTCGGGATCTTTCCGGGATGTAAGGAAGACTGCTATTGTTGCTACTCTCTGCCGTTTGATTGTCCGCTACTGGAGAAAGGCATCCAAGGCCTTATGGATAGTCGACAAATTTTATTCGAAAAAGTTTCTGCTGTTCCAGTTCATACTGAAGATGTCTCAATCATAACCATTCACGCCAATCTTTCCAAGGCCGTCAAAAAGCCTGTTAAGATTACACCAGCTGCAAAATCTGTTCCTTTGAAGATAACAATGCCAGGGCATGTTCCCTATGTTTCTGAGAAGTCGATACCTTGGAACTATGGCGGTGACATCTACTACCATGGTATCAAGCAAATCGAGGTAATCGAAGAAAGTTCGGATGATGAAGAAGCCAGCATTAGTAACATTGCGGGCACCAGCAAAATCACCAGGAGCGGGAGAATATTTTCTCCAGAGATTGCCCCTCCAAGAGCAGTCTTTGGACCCTCATCAGCTAACAAGGTCATCCCTGCACCAATAAAACTTTCTGCTAGAACTCCTTTGATTGAAGACATTGTTGTTCCTAGTACTGTCTCTCCTTCCGCTGCTGACAAAGGTAAGGGAATCCAAGATGAGCCCGTCAGGACGAGGGCTCAACCCTTAGTAATCCCGGAAACCTCCAAGAAGGAAATGGACGAGATTTTGAGGATAATCAAGAGAAGTGATTACGATGTAGTGGAACAGTTGGGGCAAACCCCCTCCAAGATCTCCATGCTGGCACTACTACTTTGCTCAGAAGCGCACGCTAAAGCCCTGATAAAATTCCTGAAGGCAGCTCATGTGCCCCAGGAAACCTCTGCGGATCAATTTCAAAATTGCGTGGCTAGCCTGACTGCGGACAATGGATTAGGTTTTTCTGATGCCGACCTAACCCCTAAAGGCAGAAACCACAATGATGCTTTGCATATTTCAATCGAGTGTCGCGGAACCACCCTTGCACATGTTTTGGTTGATACCGGTTCGTCGCTGAATGTTTTGCCTAAGAAGGCCTTGGACCGACTAGATTGTGAAGGGTTGGAATTGAAGCCGAGTGATATTGTTGTCAGAGCTTTCGATGGTTTGAAGAGAATGGTCCATGGAGAGGTTGAAATTCCCGTCAAGATAGGTACTGAGGTGTTTAAATCCACTTTCTATGTGATGGACATCCGTCCATCATACTCTTGCCTGCTGGGTAGGCCTTGGATACACCATGCTGGGGCAGTTACCTCCTCCTTGCATCAGATGTTAAAGTATCCTGTTAAGGGAAAGATCATCACTGTCCATGGCGAAGAAGAGTACATGATTAGCCATTTAAATTCTTTTCGGTATATGGAGGTTGAAGGAGAGTTCATTGAGACACCGTTTCAACATTTCGAAGAAGTCCTTCCTGAAATAGCAGTAGCAAAGTTGATGGCTGAGACACCAAGACAGATGGCCAGGATGGCATCTCTGGAGGATGCAAGGGCCGCAATAAAAGAAGGGAAGAATTCAGCATGGGGGCAGTTACCCGACTTTCCACATAAGACTGACAAGTTTGGATTAGGGTTCACAGCCGCTGGCCAGAAAGCTATGCGCCGGTCGAAGATTGAAAGGGCGCCAGTCAAAATTTCTCCCTACGGAATCAACGCCCTGGAAGATGAAGACAAGGGAAGCAACATTGAAGAGTGGATTTATCCAACTGTCAAAGGAGGATTGAGCAATTGGGAGGCTAAGGACTTTGTCCCCGTCACTTTTATTCACCAGTAATTTACCTGTTAAACATTTCCTATTTGGTCTGTAATATTTACTTTCAAACAATCCGTGCACTATCTTTTCACCTCCTGCCTTGCCCGGGGCATGCAGGTCTACTTGTAAGGGTTTTGATTATTTTTCATATTCATATGCCATGTTTAATGATTCATTGGACGTTTTTCATTTGATAAACTGCTTATGTTCATTTTCTTTCCTTTTGCATTTTTGTTTAAGGATGGCTATCCTTTACACACACCCACACTCACCAATGCAGGTACCCATCCACTCCGGATTCCATGGGTGGCTATTCTGCTATATCTTTCAATAACTCTGAAGATCTGGTCAATCTAGCCGAGTATGAAGACGACGAAGGTTGTGAAGTACCCGGGGAACTAGCCAGACTTCTGCAACAAGAGGAAGGGGCCATCTTACCGCATGAAGAGCCATTGGAAACTGTTAACTTGGGAACCGAGGAGGACCGGAAGGAGGTGCAAGTGGGTGCCAATATGGAACCAAAAGTCAAGGAGCGCTTGGTGCAATTGTTGAATGAGTATGTTGAAATCTTTGCTTGGTCCTATGAAGACATGTCGGGTCTAGACACAAACATCGTGGTTCACCGTCTCCCCACAAGAGAGGATTGTCCACCAATCAAGCAAAAAGTTCGCCGAATGAGGCCTGACATGTCCGAAAAGATCAAAGCGGAAGTAATGAAACAATTCGATGCTGGCTTTCTGGCTGTTACGTCCTATCCTCAATGGGTCGCTAACATCGTGCCAGTACCGAAGAAAGATGGCAAAGTCAGGATGTGTGTAGACTACCGGGATTTGAATAAGGCCAGCCCTAAAGATGATTTCCCGCTACCTCATATTGACATCTTGATCGACAATACAGGTCAACATAAAGTGTTTTCCTTCATGGACGGATTCTCGGGCTACAATCAAATCAAAATGGCTCCCGAGGATATGGAGAAAACGACTTTTGTCACACAATGGGGCACTTTCTGTTACAAAGTGATGCCGTTCGGGCTGAAGAATGCAGGGGAAACTTATCAACACGCCATGGTAGCTTTATTTCATGATATGATACATCATGAGATTGAAGTTTACGTAGACGATATGATAGCTCGGTCACAAACAGAGGAAGAGCACCTTGAACATCTGGAAAAGTTGTTTTCCAGGTTAAAAGAATACAAGCTCAGGCTGAATCCAAGTAAATGCACTTTTGGAGTTAGGTCTGGTAAACTCCTGGGATTCATTGTAAGCAACAAAGGCATTGAAGTCGATCCGGCAAAAGTGAAAGCAATACAAGAGATGCCTGCTCCCCGTACTGAAAAGGAGGTTAGAGGATTCTTGGGGCGCTTAAACTATATTGCCAGATTCATCTCACATCTGACTTCTACCTGTGAGCCAATTTTCAAACTCTTGAAAAAAGATCAGGTAGTGGAATGGAACGACGATTGTCAAGCTGCTTTTGATAGAATCAAGGAGTATTTGCTAGAACCTCCTATTCTGATGCCACCCGTCGAAGGAAGACCATTGATCATGTACTTAACCGTCTTAGATAATTCAATGGGGTGTGTGTTGGGCCAGCATGACGAGTCTGGTCGAAAAGAGCATGTTATTTATTACCTTAGAAAAAAGTTTACCGACTGTGAGACTCGCTACTCACTGCTCAAGAAAACTTGCTGCGCTTTGGTATGGGCTGCTCGCCGACTAAGACAGTATATGTTGACTCATACTACCTTGTTGATTTCCAAAATGGATCCTATCAAGTATATCTTCGAAAATCCCGCTTTATCTGGAAGGATAGCTAGATGGCAAATGATCTTGACCGAGTATGACATCTAGTACACCACCCAAAAAGCTATAAAAGGGAGTGTATTAGCTGACCATCTGGCTCATCAGACTATCGAAGATTATCAGCCCATGAGATTTGACTTCCCAGACGAGGACATCATGAATTTGGACAACGTTGAAGGTGACGGACCGTATGACGGACCCGAAAAGGGATCCCGATGGACCCTGTACTTTGATGGTGCTTCAAATGCACTTGGAAACGGTATTGGCGCAGTACTCATTTCTCCAGAAGGTTGTCACACACCTTTCACGGCCCGACTTTGCTTCAGCTGCACAAACAACATGGCTGAGTATGAAGCTTTCATCTTTGGTCTCAAGGCTGCTATAGACTTAGGGATCAAATCTTTGATCGTATTTGGGGACTCGGCTTTGGTTATCAGTCAAATCAAAGGAGACTGGGATACCAAACATCCTAATCTTATCCCATACAAAGAACATGTCCTGACATTGTTGCCGCATTTCGAGCAAATTACCTTCGAGCATTTCCCGCGAGAAGAGAATCAGCTAGCAGATGCTCTGGCCACAATGTCCTCCATGTTTAAACTCAACTGGGATAACGAGGCTCCCCAAATCACCATCGAGCGAATGGATGAACCTACGCACTGTCACGAGATTAATACCGAGGAGGTAGTGGAACAACCCTGGTTCCATGAAATCAAAAGGTATCTCGAGACCCGAGATTATCCTGAAGGAGCTTCCGTGAATGACAAGAAGTTCTTAAGGAAATTCGCTGCTAAGTTCTTCCTGAGCAACGGCATCCTTTACAAACGAAGCCATGATTGTGTATTACTCCGATGTGTAGACAAAGCTGAAGCAGAGTCAATTATGACTGACATACACAGCGGCACATTTGGCACTCACTTGAGCGGGCATACAATGGCTAAGAAGATCCTGAGGGCAGGCTATTACTGGTCTACCATGGAAGCTGACTGCCATCAACATTCTCGTACTTGCCACAAATGTCAAGTCTATGCTGACAAAGTTCATATTCCTCTGGTTCCCCTCAACGTCCTGACTGCTCTGTGGCCCTTTGCAATGTGGGGCGTTGATATGATTGGAGAGATCAAGCCCACGGCTTCCAACGGACATCGCTTCATCCTGGTTGCCATTGACTACTTCACTAAATGGGTCGAAGCAGCTTCCTTCGCCTCTGTCACCAAAAATGTGGTTGCCCGCTTTATCAAGCAAAATCTCATATGTCGGTATGGTGTTCCAGACAGGATCATCACGGACAACGGTACAAATCTGAATAACACAATGATCACTGCATTGTGCGAACAGTTCAAGATTTATCATCACAATTCATCTCCCTATCGGCCGAAGATGAACGGTGCTGTTGAAGCTGCGAACAAAAACATTAAGAAAATCATTCAGAAAATGACAGTCACTTACAAAGACTGGCATGAGATGTTACCGTTTGCTCTGCATGGCTAGCGTACGACGGTACGTACTTCAACCGGGGCAACCCCATTTTCCTTGGTTTATGGCATGGAAGCTGTTTTGCCTATGGAAGTCCAGATCCCTTCTCTAAGGATTATGAAGGATCCAGGTTTGAATGAAGATGATTGGATGCAGACTCGACTTGATCAACTCAATCTGATCGACAAAAAGCGACTTGCTGCTATATGCCATGGTCAGACGTATCAAAAGCGAATGATCAAGGCCTTCAATAAGAAAGTCAGACGTCAAGTGTATCAAGTCGGAGACCTCGTAATCAAGCGGATTATCTTACCGCAAAGTGATCCCAGGGGCAAATGGACTCCTATATATGAAGGACCATTTGTGATCAAGAGCATATTTTCTGGTGGTGCAATGATTCTGACCACCATGGACGGCGACGATTTGCCGCACCCTGCGAATGCAGACATAGTCAAAAGATACTACGCATAAAATAACCCGACAAGTCGAAAACCCGAAAGGGCGGCTTGGGCAAAAATGGGCATCCCGGTGGATCGAAAACCCGAAAGGGCGATTCAGGCAAAAATTAGGGATAAAAACAAAAAAATCTGTACACCCGGCAAGTTGAAAACCCGAAAGGGCGGCTTGGGCAAAAAGGGGTTTCCCGGTGGATCGAAAACCCGAAAGGGAGATTCAGGCAAAAGTTAGGGAATTAAAGCGTATGGCTATGTCTCGTCGGATCACTTCAAAAGACAATCTCTCCATCAACCAGTTCCAGGCTTCTGATCAATCCAGTCATCGTCAAACGAAGCATTGAATGGACAGATATTCAGAGTTGTGAAAGCTATAGCGGAATGGAATCCCATGGAATTATTTCACATAGCCATCTTTATTTTGTATAAATTTTTCAAATATTTACGACAAAATCCTCTTACTAGGATGATTGTCTCCTTTGTACAAATATACTCAAAGAAAATCAATACAAATACTTTCCCCAGAAATTTGTGTCATTTCCTTTTCTTTTCTCTTGCACTATTTGTTTTATTTTGAGAAACGTCCAATGTTTTGTTAAATAGGCATATGCATTTGAAACATAATCATTTTCTTATGAGTCGGGAAAGAGGATTACCGATAGGTCAAAGGTACAGTTGGATATCTTGATACCCTTCAAAAGGAAGCCCCGAGAGATTTGGAATCCATATCCCTAGCAAGTCTTGAAGCTCACCCCCAGTAGATTCTGAAAGCTTATTCCCTGCAGAGCACGGACGTCTCTCCCGAGTTTTATTCAAAGTTATTCCTCACAAAGCCTTATAACTGGGTTATCCTCAGCTAGCAACCATGGAAGATCGCACTCGCCAAAATTCTTCCTATCCCCAGCGGAGTTCATCAAAATTCCCCAGCAGTAACTTATCTTTGCAAATCCCCAGCCAGAGAATCCTCTGGAATTCAATTCCCCTCAGAGTTTAAGCTTCAGTGTCCCCAGCCGAGCTAAAGCTTCAAATTATGTATCCCCAGCGGAGCCAGACTAATGAACCTTTTCCCCACAGAGTTTTAGGAAGGAAAATCTTGAGTTCCCCAATGAAGTCGCCAGAGACACTTCCCACCGAACTGAAGATTCCCGGTCTTGTATCCCCAGCATAAGTCTGCTAGATTGGCGCTCCCCAGTAGAAGTCATCAGGAATTCCCCAGAGGTTTGGTATACAACCCAAACTCCTTATTTCCCAGTCACAGCCAAGGAATTATTCTTCCCGGCAGCAGTCAGGATGTTTCTTATCTTCAACCATCTGGAATTCATCTATCCCCAGCAAGACAGCTCATCAGCTTACATGCGCATTCATCACATTCATATCATACACATTGATATCACATATATTGCATCATACATTTCATGCAACATAATTTTGTGTCTAGCTAACATTTTGTCCTTTACAGGATAAGAATAAAAAGCTATCCTTAACAGTTTCAGATGCAGTTTTACACGGACTCATCATCAAGTAACCCTACACCGGTTCTTATTCAACCTCAAGATTTCTGAAAACAGTTCACAGGTTCTCCAAGTAACGGATGTTAACCTATCACTTGTTCAGATTCTTCTCAAGACTTCTGAAAACAGTTTATGGATTCTTCCCAACAACGGATGTTAATCTATCGACTTATTCAGATGCAACCTTTGAACACAGTTTACGGACGCTTCCCAACAACGGATGCTGCTCTATTGCTTATTCAACCCCAAGATTTTTGAAAACAGTTCACAGGTTCTCCAAGTAACGGACGTTAACCTATCACTTGTTCAGATTCTTCTCAAGACTTCTGAAAACAGTCTATAGATTCTTCCCAACAACGGATGTTAATCTATCACTTGTTCAGATGCAACCTTTGAAAATAGTTTACGGACGCTTCCCAACAACGGATGCTGCTCTATTGCTTATTCAACTTCAAGATTTCTGAAAATAGTTTACGGGTTCTCCAAGTAACGGATGTTAACCTATCACTTGTTCAGTTTCTCCTCCAGACTTCTGAAAACAGTCTATAGATTCTTCCCAACAACGGATGTTAATCTATCACTTGTTCAGATGCAACCTTTGAAAACAATTTACGGACGCTTCCCAACAACGGATGCTGCTCTATTGCTTATTCAACTTCAAGATTTCAGAAAACAGTTTACGGGTTCTCCAAGTAACGGATGTTAACCTATCACTTGTTCAGTTTCTTCTCAAGACTTCTGAAAACAGTCTATGCATTCTTCCCAACAACGGATGTTATTCTATCACTTGTTCAGATGCAACCTTTGAAAACAGTTTACGGATGCTTCCCAACAACGGATGCTGCTCCATTACTTATTCAACTCCCAGATTTCTGAAAACAGTTCACGGGTTCTCCAAGTAACGGGTGTTAACCTATCACTTGTTCAGTATCTTCTCAAGACTTCTGAGAACAGTCTATGGATTCTTCCCAACAACGGATGTCAATCTATTGCTTATTCAGACCCCCAGTTCAGAGATAGTCCCAAGCAGGGACACCTCTCTGATATTCATTCCAGATGGCATCTTTAAGCCCATCCCCGACAAGTTGCTGTCACTCTCCCAGATGGCATCGTTAAGCCCATCTCCAAATGGCATCTCTAAGCCCATTCCCGCATCCATTGCTTCGACGAGTGCAAATTTAAGGGCACTCTAGTGTCCAATCTCCTTTTACCCTCGAGTCACGAAAGGCAAACCTGCCAATCTAACTCTTCGGATTCAAGAAGATTGAACAGGGGCAACTGTTGTACCCCAAAATTTGCCCTCCCATTTCTCAATGATTTCTCATCACAAAGCCTTTGAAGATCAAGATCCAGTTAGGGTTTCATCTGCTCAAGACCTCTCCTTGCACTATTGACCCAAATTAGGGTTTATGTTTGCACAAAGATGTTTTGACCTAAAATGCCTAATATGACTTTCTTGCTTCATATTGGACTCCCAAGTTTATTCTCACCAAGTTTCAAGTCTTGATTCCAAGTTTTGCCCAGTCAATTGGACAGTTGACCTAGAAATCAGCTGTATTGGGGAAAAAGTCAACTGTGACCAATTGACAGTTAAACCTCATGAAAATTGACCCACATCAACATTATGAACTCACATGAACCATTTGATCAAGTTTGGATCACAATTCCACAAGAAATTTGATCAGATCACCAAAAGGGCAAAATGGTCATTTTTAGGGTTTTGACTGCACAAAGGCAATTTTTGACTGTTTGACCCAACCAATGGCAAACCAAGCTCACATATGGACTCAAGGACCCCATGGAATTATCTTGACATGATCAACAAACTCAAAAGATCCCAAGTACACAAGATTGACAGTTGAATTTCCCAGTCAATTGATCAATTTTGACTGTATACTGAAAAGTCAAACTTTGACTTTTTGGTCAAAATCAAGAGTCAAGGTTCATTTTTCATCAAAACATGCCAAATCATGAAACTTTTTCACCAAGAAATCACAAAATGCAAATTAGGGTTAGAAATTAGAATTTTTCATAACTTAGAATTTTTCTAAGTTATAAAAAACCCTAATTTTTTCCCAACTTTGCCCCACTTTTTCACCAAGATCCATTTGGATTCAAACAAAAGTCAAAACATGAAAGTTGTAGTTTGTTGCATAATCTACAACTTTGATTCACAAAGTTTTCCCATTTGAGGCTTGTATCTCAAGTTACAAATTTTTGAATAAGGGCACTAAACCATTCTTAACTTAGTGAGTTTTTGACCTATTTTGACAAGGTTTTCTACCCCACTTCAAGGCCATTTTCCATACACTTCCACTTGGAATTTCAATTTTCATTTCAAAGATGGATTGTAGTACACATTCCAAGCTTTCCAAAATGTCCAAGAACTCATCAAACAACCTCATGACTTGAGAGATTCGAATTTCACAATTTGGCAAAAACTCACTTTTGAATTGGCTATTTTTCATGTTCATAATTTGTGCAAACTTCTCAAACCAGCATGCCCCTTGATTACAGGTCCTAAAACCATTCAACACTCAATAATTTAATGCATGTTCATTGTGCTAAGACCTTGTTTCATGAGCTAAAGCATTGTATGAAGGATTAATCCCAAATTGGAAAAAGCATTATATCCATTTTTGCAAAAGTTTCACTTTATGTCCAATTACAAATCCAAGAAGTACAGTCCATATCTAATTGGCACAAGTTTATGTGTTAATCACACTGATCAAGGAGGGATTATGCAGCATGGTATGAGGGCCTGTACAGGCTAGAGGCACAAAGTAACCATGGCTTGCTTAAAGTGTAAGAAACACATCATAACTAGAACCAACTTTCATATCAGCTTACAAACCTTTAAGTGAACTTGACAAACATACTCAAGACATCTCAACCAAGCTATTGCACGACCCTAACACCTCTCATACCCTCCCAATCTCAGAATCATCTTCAAACTGTAAAAACAGGGTCAGGCCTGCAGTTTGAGTGCCATCTTCCATTTCCCTCAAGCTCTCTTGCCCAAACCAGTTCACATACATTCCCTAGCATCTATGCAAGCTAACCATGACTTGAAACACGACCTGTAATCCCTCTAACCACTTCCACCATTTTCAGTTTCTTGTTTTGCAGGTGAGGTGCTCTAGCACGATTCAAAAGCTTTCAAGACAAAGTAAACATTGGAATAGCATCCCTGGACCTCAAGGAAGCTTTTCCAATCATCACCTTGCACTGAAAGCTCCCTCATTGCCAGATAGAACTTCAGCTGAACAGGTATCTTGGTGAACTTCTATCTCTCTTATCAAGCATCATTAGCTCTAAGTTTGTGAATAAACCATGTTCTACTCATGCCACTGAACATGTACATGTTTTTACTTTTCATTTCTTTTGCTTGAGCTGTGAGAATTTGAGGTTTGAAAATGGCAGAAAATCTAGGTTAGGATTTGGGGGAGAAGAATTTCTCCCTCATCTTAGAGAGTTAGATCAAGTTCTGCATATGGTTGGATTCGTCTCTTGATGCTGAACATTTTTTATGTTATGAGTTTTTATTAATAAGCCAGGAATCAGGAGTTAGAAGATCAAGAACAGGGCGCGCGTTTTTAAATTGTTTTTGGCTGAAGGTTGAAGACAATGTCTTCTTGGGCTGGGCCTGAGCAATTTTCTTATTCACACCACTTTTTTTGTTTTGCACCCCTGAGCCCATTTGCTTCATTTTTAATGTTTTTTGACTTTTTCTTTTTTTAACTGACTCATTTATTTTTTCTCAGCATATTAAAAATATAAAAATATTTTTCTCATCATTTTTTGAATTTATTAAGTATTTATTTGATTAGTTCTTTAGTTTGTACATAAATAGATAAATATATATATACTTTTTGTTTAAAATATTAAGATAGTACAAATATATTTTTATATACATTTTATCTTATTTTTGCCTCCTGAAAATATTTTATAGAAAATTACTTTTTTTATTTAAATATTAAATATTATTAACTAATACATATAATATACATTTTGTAAATAATATAAATATATAGGTATATATTAATATGCTTAAGATAAAAATACCAAAAAACGTACATATTTTATTTTTTAATATTTAATACTAAAAAATGCCCTTTTTACAAATATACTATATTTTATTTTATTTTTGTATGTAAATAATAAATATTATATGAATTAATTGATTAATACCCCTTTGATTAAAAATTAGGGTTTTGCCCTAAATTTGAAAATACTCCAAAAAATAATATCTTTTTATTTCCCTTTTTATTTCACATAAATAATATTCTTTTTTCATACACATAAAAATTCTTTTTACATTTTGCATATTTATTTCACTTTCCATTTAATTATACAATTATTTGTCTTGTAAATATTCAAAGAAAATGATATAATAGTTAGGTTTAAATTTTTGTCTAAATATACCCCATTTGAAACATTGTACCCCCCTCCCTATATTATTGTGTTGTAATAGCGTAGGAATTTAAATTTCGCACTTTAAATGCTTTCTAAACATATTATGCTAGAATTAGGGTTTGTGCGCGAATAAAACGAACAAAATAGTTGGACCTAATCTCAAGATAAATAAGCATGAAAATGGACAACACATTTCACACTTGCACCCCTAGGGTATTCCACTTTGTTGCCTTCAAATAATTGGGCCATATTGTATGTTGAATTTCTTTGGGTAAAACAAACAACTAAATGATCATAGTCCCTCAAAATGTTGCCTAAATGAATGATCAAGTCCCTTTTAAAGAAAAATTGCCCAAAGACATTTAACACTATTGCAATTATGGTCTAAACGATGACCCGCGCCTGTCCCTTACACCTCCTAAATACAAGATTGTCCACCAAATGCAATGGTGGAACAAAATTGTCAAAAGGTTTAAAACATAACAAAAATCTTTGAGAAAACTTTAGGGTAGATAAACTCTTGAGTACTTGCCAATTTGCAAAGAAAACACTTGCCTAATTTCAAACTACACTTCACAAACACTTTCCAAAACAAACTTTCAAAAAAAAACCTTGAAACATCTTTTCTAAAGACAAAACACCTTTTGTAAAACATTCGAGTAAAGAATTGTTACAAGGGTAGCCTATACAAGGCATCTTTTCAAAACATTTTCAAAAACCACACACCAAGCACCATTTCAAACAATTGAAAACCAAGGCAAGTTAATCTAAGCAAGTACCTAAGAGCCCATGGATAACCATGGATAGAAAGGGTGCTAATACCTTCCCTTTCTATAATCTACTCCCCGAACCCAAGAAAAATCTCAAAGGTTTTTTGCTGTGCTTTTTAAACCTTTCCTTAGGATAAAATAAAAAGTCGGTGGCGACTCTTGCTCAACCGAAACATTTGCGAAAACAAACGCAAAACCCTAGTCAGTTCTCCCACCGTATCACACCAGCTTTTACTGATAGTGAACTACCGGTTTGCTAAAGGTAGAGATTTCATAACAAACTTCTCTACGGGACTTTTTTAGAGAGATACCATTTGCTGCTGAAATAACATATTATTATGGATACACAAGCTGCTCAAATATAGAGGTTGTCACTCGCTATCTTCAAAAGATATTAATAAACATACAAGTTGCTCAAATAAAGAGCCACCACTTGTTGTCTTCAAAGGATATCTATAACACATAAGATGCTCATAAAGAGACTACCGTTTGTTGTTCTCCAAAGATGTCTATAACACACAAGCTGCTCACAAAGAGACCTCCACTTGTTGTCTTCAAAGATTTCTATAACACACAATTTGCTCACGAAGAGACCGCCACTTGTTGTCTTCCAAAGATATCTATAACACACAAGCTGCTCTTGAAGAGACCACCACTTGTTGTTTTCCAAAGATGTCTATAACACACAAGCTGCTCATGAAGAGACCGCCTCTTGTTGTTTTCCAAGGATATCTATAACACACAAGCTTCTCATGAAGAGACCACCGCTTGATGTCTTCCAAAGATATTTATAACACACAAGCTGCTCATGAAGAGACCGCCACTTGTTATTTTCCAAAGATGTCTATAACACACAAGTTGCTCATGAAGAGACCGCCACTTGTTGTTTTCCAAAGATGTCAATAACACACAATGTGAGAAATCCGTAATTTAACTTATTGCATCAGGATCCATGCAACAATGTGTTTTCCTTCATTACAATATAGCTCATTGTGTCAGGCTCCATGTAGTAATGTGTGAAATCTGCAATTTAACTCATTGTGTTAGGCTTCATGCAACAATATATTTCCTCCTTTATGATATAGCTCATTGCATCAGGCTCCATGCAGCAATGTGCGAAATCTGCAATTTAACTCATTGTTTCAGGCTTCATGCAGCAATGCGTTTCTTCCTTTACGATATAGCTCATTGCATCAGAATCCATGTAGAAATGAGCGAAATCTACAATATAACTCATTGTGTCAGTCTCCATGCTGCAATGTGTTTCCTCCTCTGCGGTATAGCTCATTACATTAGGCTCCATGCAGCAATGTGTGAAATCTATAATATAACTCATTGCATCAGTCTCCATGCAGCAATGTGTTTCCTCCTCTACAATATAGCTCATTACGTCAGGCTTCATGCAGCAATGTGTGAAATCTGCAATATAACTCATTGTGTCAGTCTCCAAGCAACAATCTGTTTTCTCATCTACGATAGAGCTCATTGTGTTAGGCTCCATGCAGAAATGAGTGAAATCTGCAATATAACTCATCGTGTCAGTCTCCATGCAACAATGTGTTTCCTCCTCTGCAATATAGCTTATTGCGTCAGGGTTCATGCAGCAATGTGCAAAATCTGCAAAATAAATCATTGTTCCAGTCTCTATGAAGCAATGTGTTTCCTCCTCTGCAATATAACTCATTGCGTTAGTCTCCATGAAACAATGTGTTTCCTACTATGAAAAATAACTCATTGCGTCAGTCTCCATGCATCAATGTGTTTCCTCCTCTATGATATAGCTCATTGTGTCAGGCTCCACGCAACAATGTGAGAAATCTACAAAATAACTAATTGCATCAGTCTTCATGCAACAATGTGTTTCCTCCTCTACGATATAACCCATTGCATCAGTCTATATGCAACAATGTGTGAAATCTACGATATAACTCATTGCCTCAATCTCTATGCATCGATGTAGTTATTAAGCTCTTTTCAAATATCTATCCCCTAGGTTGCGATAGATATGCAAACAAATCTACGTAATATATTGCATCAGTCTCCAGGAAGCAATGTATTATCAGACTTTATTTTATTCATCCCCTAGGTTGTGATGAATAGACAAAATCAAATCAAATCAAAACTTACTATATTAGTCTCCAAGCATTAGTAAGTCAACTTTTTCAAAACTTGTAATTTTTTAAATATGAAAAAGAATCTAAAATCTCTTGGATACTGACGGGTTATCCGCATGGTCATATATAAGTCAAAACAAATTTGGTTCAAACTTTGTACAACGTATCCTTATAATCTTTCGGACAAATTTTGTGGTCTTCTAATATTTAATAAACTTCCAATCAGAACGTGTGAGACCTATGTATTCTTGCACTATTCAATCAAAAGATGATTAAATAGGGGCATGTGTCATACCCTAAATTTGCCCGCCCTTTATCACTACGGTCGAAATTAATTTCAAACTTTGATTTTTATAAAATTCTTTTGATTTTCATTAATATTTTGGGGTTCTATAAATATTCGTTCTCAAGTCTAGTTAAAAATATAATAATTTATTTCAAATTATTTGTATTTTTAAAATAACAAATATTTGCACACGTTTCATATACTTTCAATTGAGTTTATTTACAAATAAGTAACATAACACAATTGGTAAAAAATGAAGCTTTAAAGTATAAGGTCATGAGTTCAAATCTTGTATGTTGCATTTTTAACATTTTTTCTATTTCTTTTTATTACTAATTTTCTTTCCTTTTTTGGAAATCGGGCTTGGGCTTTTCATACATTTTGAATAACTTAGTCTCTAAGTTTTGTTTAACCTAATTCAACTATATAAATAGGACTATTGTTGTCCTAGTTTTTCACACACAATTCATCCAGAATCCACACGCAATTCACCAAGAATTCACACAAACACACATATCCAGAATTAACCCACAATTCTTCCACAAAAACTTGTTTTTTCTTCTTTTTCTTATAATTCTTGTTCTTAGTTTATTCTAGGGTTATTGTGTATATCAGACAACGACAACAATTACTTTTTGACCGATGATTTAATTTGAGGCCCCTCTCCCTTTTATTTTTTAATTTTAATTTGTTGTTTTTACCAAATGATGAATATCTGAAGGATTTTCTCTCTTTTTTTTTAATTATATTTACAAACACTCAAAATTCATTCATTGTAATTTCTTTCCATTCATGTGTAAATACACACACTTAGAAGACCCACTTGTTTACCCTAATTTTCTAACACATTTTAACACAATTTTTTGTACTCTAAATTTTTCATCCAAAATACCACTCTCCATGTCTCGTACATGTATTTTCTCTTCAGGAAAGATACAAACCATCTCCATAAAATTTGTTCAAACAATTATAACCTGTTTTCATATCGTAAAATTATAATTACCCAAACTTACTACCACTAACAATAATTATCACCTACATAAAACTCATCACCACTTTGTTTTCATATTCATCATCCTCAGTTTTCAAAGAACGATTGTAAAAATATATAAAAAAAGGATAGAACATCATCTTCTGCATTTTATTTTAACATAACTTCTTTCTCTTTCCTTCTTTACGTTAACATGTTGTGAACACTTCGAACCAACTCTGCACACCACACTTATTCAGCCTGTAAAATTGATTCACAAACTCAGATAATTTCAAGTCGGAAAATAATAACAATAACACAGCTAATACAAATTTGTACAAAGTTCCTTCTGTCTTTTTTTTATGTGTAGAAAATGGAGAGAAGCGAGATCAGAATCGGACACCATGGAAGCTAATCCACATTGTTGAACTGCAACACTCCACAACCTCCATGTGCAGCCGCTCGGCCATCTCGTGTATGACCTTCACTGTCAATCATCGTACTCCCTCCACGTTGCAGCACCGATGAAGCTCCTCTCCTCGCGTCATTACCGGACAAACACGCTCACGTAGCTTCCCCTGATCTCACCACACAACAACACCTCCCGTCTTCACCATCACCTCCCTGTTACACCCAGATGCAATCGCAGCAACCACACTGTAATACGGTAGGAAAACTGACTTGGGTGTTTTCTGTTTTATCGCAATTATTACGGATAGCAAGAGTCGCCACCGAATTTTCTTTTATCCAATAAAGGAAAGAGTGAAAAGAACAGGAAAGACCTTTTGAGAATTTTCTTGAGTTCGGGGGGTAGCTTATGAAAAGGGAAGGTGTTAGCACCCTTTTCATCCATAGTTATCTACGGGCTCTTAGTTGCTATCTCACTCTAAAATGTTTTTGTAAATGTTTTTGTGTCTTGTTTAAGTTTAAAAATATTTTTAAGACGCCTCTGTTTCGGAAAACTTTGTAATGATTCTCGTTTCTATTAGAATGTATACAAAGTTTTGGTTTTGAAAATAGTTCAAAGAGATGCTTGTTTTTCGAAAGATATTTTGAAAGTGTGAGTGTGAAAATGGTTTTAGTTTATGAGTAAGAAACTACGAGCGTTCTACCTACTCAAAATAATTTTTTTTCTTTTCCTCCTCCTTTAGATAGTGATATCTTACCATTGATTGGTAAGAAGTTCTATCATTGGATGTAAGGGACATGCGCGGGTTATCGTGCAGTCATAAAAGGCAACCTATAAAACGCTTTAGCAATTTTCATAAGGGAATTACGATCATTTTACCGAAGGCAACGTCGAAGGTTCATCGAGGGACTGCGATCTTTTTAATCGAGGGTCTTTGCTAAAGCGTCCCATATTTAAGGGACGTGACTGTTTTTCCGAGGCACCAAGCAAGGTTAATCCTAGAGGTGCACGTGTGAAAAGTGATTTGTTTTCAATTATTTTTATCTTGAAGTTTATGGTTATCTATCATTTGATTTTACATCTTATCATACACGCCTAATTACTATACAGTATAAGAAAAAATAGTAAATTGCAGAAATTAAAATTCTACGCTATTACAGAGCATTCGGGGATGGGGATACAAGTTTACAAATGGGGATGGATAATACGATTAAAAGTCTAAATAAACAATCGATACAATCCAATCGAATTAAAGATAAACAATTAATTTAAACTAAAACAAACTCTTAAATAAAATTAATTAGAGAAATAATTAATAATATCAAAATAATGTTTTTGGTCCTTTGTTTGCGATTAAAATTTAAAAAATAAAAATAAAATGCTATTCTATTATTTTCTTTGAAATTTTATTTATCATGAAGAAATTAAACAATCTTAAAGAATGTTAACTAAACGAAAGAAGAAGAAAAAAGAAAATATTAATTAACTAAATTATTCACAAAAATTCTTTAAACAATTTTTTTATTTAAAAAAACTAAGAATAAGCAACGATTTAGTTAAGAAAAAAACTTGAATTTAAAACCTAAACTAAAAATTCTAAGATTATTAAATTAGAACTAGACTAAATTAAAATTTAAAAGTTTGTCAAATTAAATCTAAACTAAAAAAAAAGTTATTAAATTAAATCTTAATCAAATTAATTCTAAACCAAATGAAATTCTTAAGTTTTAAAATTACTAACTTAAATTAGTTAATCTAAGGGGTATGGAAAACAATTGGGGCGTTGGGTCAACAACTTGAGGCCCAAGACAATTTTTTTGTTTGTTCTTTTTTGTGTCCAACAACAATAAAAAGAAAAAAGAAAAAAAAAGATTCTCGGGGGTCTCAAACCCGGGTCTCTGTACCTGCCAAACGATGCTTCAACCGCTATGTCATTCAGTCATTCATTCATTTATTTACTTCTATTGATATGTAAATCAAAACTTGAAAATTGGGTTGGGCCAAATTAAAACAGGCCCAAACCAGGTTTTGAAATATATTTTGTTGTAACCCTAAAATCAAACTGCATTCCTCTGTCTCCAGCAATTTCATACGATCGTTGTTCCATCACCATTCCCAAACTCTCTCAAAATCATTCTCGCGCGATAATATCTTATTACTCAAAATCAGACGTGAAAAATCAGCGAGCCCAACAACCCAAAGCCCTTACAAATCCTGACTTGGTCGCTTATGAATTCAGAGGTACATGAGAAGCAATCGATAATCGTGGAAAGAGGAGAAATACAAAAGGGATAAAGGTTACCTCGTGAATGTTCTAGGTATACCATTAACTCTTCTTCTACTCTTCTTCTTTCTGGATCTGTGCGGCCTCCTATGTTTTCTGTGTTTGTTGTTCGATTTGTTTACGTTGTTACTGACTTCACGAGGTTGTGGATGAGAATGAATTGATGAAGGTTGAAATTTTATAAAAGAGAATGATATGGTTCGGTTAAGGTTAAGTGATTGTCGCGGTTATGAGTTGAGCGTGATGAAGGGTTCATGGAAGTTTGTTGTTGACTGGTGTTGTAAAGTCGGACTGGAGGTTATAGTGAGGAGATGGAAATAAAGGTTTAATAAGGAAGGTGCAGTAGGTTAATGATGCGAGATTATGGTATAGTGATGGTGATGTGGTTGAGTGAAGCAAAAATGTAATGGTGAGGATTTGACGAAGATGTTATAAGGCTAGATGTTGTGGAGTTTTTTGTGGATGGCATGTGTCTCTTCTGCTAAGTTATTGCTTCTGTTATATAGGTGAGATAGTGAGAAAATGGAGGGAAACAAATGGTATTTGAACACTTTGGTATGCTTTCTTAATTTCTTTTTGATACAGTTTTTTTTGTGTTGCCTATTTTGTGATATCTTTGGCTATTTATTGCAGCTGTTTTGACAATGTTAGCTGGCTATTCTTGCAGATTTTTAACAGGTTTCATGGACTGGTATAGGGGCAGAAGTAGGGTATTTTGGACAGTTGTGGACAACACAGTTTTGTAGAGTTGTTTGGACATGTTTATGCAGGTTTTAGACTGGTTTGTGGGGCTGGTTTGGCACAGGTTATAGAGCCGGTTTGGACTGTTTCTTTAATGTTACAGCAAGTTTGATTTTTTTTGTTTTCTTGCAGGTTTACAGCAGTCTTAAGGGATGGTTATAGGCAGCAGCCTGTAGGGCTGTTTTAGACAGCAGCTTGACGTTGTGACTGTTTTTTTTGTTATGATACTCCTCTTAATTTTTTGAAAAGTCGTGGCTGGTATCTTTTTCTCTTTCATAATTCTGAAGGGGTTTTGTGACATTTAAGGGAAATAATGAATAGGTTTTTGTGTTTACCTTGACTCGTCTCTTCTTATTGTGAACCGAATTTATTTTGTGATTTGAAATAGGTATGCTCTTTGGCTAATGATTTTTTTTCAAGATAATGAGGACTTTGTTTGGCATATGATAGAATTCAAACCTTTGTTTCTGATTCCTTCACAAAATCCCTAATGATGAATTTAATAAGAAGAAAACTTTTAGTGTGAAGGCTTATTCTTGTTCATATTTCTTTCTTGTTGGCTAACCGAATCTTTTCTTTGATTTGTTTCATGTGATGGTATGGAAAACGGCAAGGCAATTTATAATAGGAAATCATGGATAGGCTTGAAGGGAAATGATGATGATGTCTTGAAGAAATGGGGCTTCCATGAAGCTCGAATAATATCTTGAAGATTTCGGGATGATTTAAACATGTTTACGACTTAGGAATTAGGATTAGGCCTTGGATGTAAAGTCCCTTTAAAACTTGCATTTTGAAATTGATCTTTGAATCATAACTTATAACTTGAAATTTGCAATTGTATCTTGAATTTTTATCTTTAAAAAAGACTTGGTAAGCATTTTGATGAAACAAAATAATGCCCTTGTAATTTCCTTTCTAAACTTAAAAGAGTTTCTTCCATTTTGAATCTTGAACTAAAGACAAATTCATATAAATGAATTATGCTTTGTATGCTTGAGCTGAATTGAAATCAAAGGAATCATTTGAATGGATCCTCAAATATCCTTTACTAAAACTCTAAATCACATCTTCAATTCATAGTAACTCGCAATACAAGTCAATGGTACTTGAGTGAACAAACAATGCCTTAAGAAACTCGATAAAAAATCCACTGTAATCTAATAATCACCAATGCTCAAACACCAACTACTTGAAATCAGCGACAAACAACCAAGGAATCCCCGAGCTCAAAATAAGAATCAATATCTTAAGAAAACAATTATGGCATGTGTTGAAATTATAAGTTAAAAACATTCTAAATCACGATAATGGCCTATGACAATTTGATAACTTTCAAGGTTTTCTAAAAACAATTTTCCTTCGATTCTTGAAGAGAACTTGTTGATGACATCGCTTATAACAATGTGCAAAAATAATCTTCTCAAGATATTGAAAATTGAGGAAATTATGATTCTTGGAAATCAGGCACCAGTTACTTGAGATTAGGTCAAAGTCCATAAAGCAACCTCTAAAGTATTCGAATTTTTTATGATCTTTCGCACATAACCGGCTCTTGACTCGTAAAGAGGAATTGGATACGACGTCAAGGAGAGTCATACGCAAAAGGAACAACTCAAAAATATCAAATAATGAAGAAGTTACAATCGTTTGAAATTGATCTTGAAAAGGTCGACTTTTGGGTCAATACAGTTGATTTTCAGTCATCTGAACCATTGACTGAGCAAACTTGCGATGCAAGGCTTAAAACTTGACACGAGCATCATTGAGAATACTGAAGAACCATGAAGACCACTTGAAACCTTGGAAACTCAATCTTGCTTGAGAAATACCAAACCCTAGTTGTTGACTCAATGCTTAGGAAGAGAATCTGTCTGATCAAATCCTAAGACATTTTGAGTATTTGAGAAACCCTAGGAGAAAATCTTGAATGGAAAATAGGAGAGAAAATTTTGGGGTACAACACACGCCCTTATCCATACTGGTTCACCATTCCAAATCGGCTCTACAGATTTGTCGGTGCCTCCTCTTCCGTGAACTCCACTGCGCCGGATCCAAACACCGCTGCGTCTTCCCTCCACCAATATTCCTTGTTTTTATCATGAATAAGGAAAGGAGAACTTTGTTTTATATGGTGATGGTGTGTGTTTAGTGTTTGTTTGTTTTCTTCATGAAGAAGAAAATGTTAAAAAAAGAAGCTACAGGTTTGTTGTCTCCTCTGATACAAAAAAGTGGTGTTGTGAGAGAGACAAATAAAATCTCACTATATTACCTTGTTATTTTTATGTTTTATTTTATTTTTAGTAAAACAATGCCACGTGTCACTATCTAATTGGACCAATTAATTCTATGGTTGAAAAGTCAAAGCTGAGACTTATTATACTAATATTTACATTAATCATGAATAAGCTTGCTAACAATGGGGCGTCCCCTTACTGTGCAATTTTTTTTCAAAGTTTGTCTATTATTTATTTAATTTCAGTAAGGATTTTATTTGAATTCTATTGGGCCATCCTCATCTCAATACATCTCAGTTTTATTAACACCTTTTTAGGTTTTGTTCTAACTAATTCCTTTTCATTTTAGATAATTAACTTTTTTAAGTAATTACTTTATTTTAGTTAATTTAATTAATTAGCTTAAATATGTAATTGGGTTAATTAGATTATTAGTATATAATCATTAGAATTCTTTTATCTAATTAAACTAGTCTTAGTATCATAGTTAATCGATAATTCGTACATAAATCTAAATATTTTTTTTAATCTACTTAATTTAATATTTTATAACAAAATATTAAAATCCGTGTAACTCATCAAATTCACCATCCGTGAACGACACGTGACCAATATCTGGCCACGTGATGAAGAGACTATATCAGGCTCCACCGCTCTACATCAAAACAGCTAACCAACAATTCAAACATTTTCTACTAACATAACAAAAATCCAAGATATTTTTAAAAATGGATTAAGGGGAATTTCTTTCAAAATTAACTACGAACTGCATCTATGATCACACAATTTTCAACCCAGATGAGATTCAAGGATAAATTCAAAAGCAATTCTACGCAATCCTATAAAAAAACACCAACAAACACCGCAAACTACGAAATGAGACTCTGATTCCTCATAAGAAGATACGTAGGCATACGACTAAAATTGTGGTGACTTCCCCTATTAAAATTTAAAACCTTTTTCCCCTATTAAAAATTAAAACCCTTTTTCCCCTAAAAAAACATTAAAACCCTTTTTCCTAAAAATCGCGCTTCTAAACCTAGTATCCTTGTGAACAAGGTAGATGAGGGGTGTCTAACACATTCCCTTCATCTAGAACCCAATCAACAACCTAGAATCTCTAATTTTTTTAAGGATTATTCTTTATATTCCCTTCCTTAGGATAAAAATTAAGGGCGGCGACTTTGATTTTAAGCCAGTTGCAACACCATCAAGACTAAAACTTTATTTTTCTTAACTCCAAAAAACACTTAACAAATGAAGATGCGAATCACACTTCCACGAGCCTTAAGTAATGGGGAAGGATGAGTGGATCCATTCTCGAAGATTGTCTTTCTTTCATTCATAGTCTTTGGTGTGATTCAATTCACAAACTCTTTTTAGAATAACAAAAACATAAATCAATCGAGCGTGGAACCTTATCTTGAGAGCATAACTCAAAACCTTTTCAAAAGGGTTTGTCACCCATAAAAAACACACAACAAACCAAAATCTTTGAGGTGAACTACGAGTGCTCTGATCCTCTATTACACGAAGGAGGTACGTAGGCACAAAGGTTTGCAACCTTGGCGGGTACAACTAATAAAAAACTTTCTTTTTCCTTAAGCATTTCATACATGCATTCCCTTAGCAAGTAAGCATTAGATATAACACACTCTTTGATTAGAATAACAAGAGTGGATCTCGTGGAGTACCATAAATGTGAGGGGTGCTAATACCTTCCCCTTGCGTAATCGACTTTTGTACCATTTCTCTTGGTCGCATGACCATCTTATCCATCCTTTTGGGGTTTTCTAGATATTTTCCCTTCCTTTGGGATAAATAAAGTTCGATGGTGACTCCGTGTGTTTTCACGGCACGACAAGTATGTCTTCCGTAGATGCACCTACACCATGAAAAGAATACCTTTCCTGACACTATTTGGGAAAGTCTCATCAAAAGTAACATGAACTGGATCTTCAAAATAAGTAATCTTTTGTTATAAACTCTACATGGTTTACTAGATTATGATTATCCAAGAAAGATACCTTCATCGGCCTTCACGTTAGATTTTCCAAGATTATCCTTTCCACTATTTAAAATAAAACATTTACATCCAAACACATAAAGATGCGATAAATTTGGTTTTCTACCTTTTAAAAGTTCATAAGATGTTTTGTCAAGTATAAGACGAATAAGTATCCTAATTAAGACATAACATGCCGTGCTAATAGCATCGGCCCAAAAATATTTTAGTAGACCATAATTATTGAGCATTGTTCTTGCTAACTCTGCTAGAATATGATTTTTACGCTCCACAACACCATTTTATTGTGGAGTTCTGGGAGCTGAAAAGTTATGTTCAATCCCAAATTTATCACAATACTCTTCAAATAGGTGGTTTTCAAATTCACCCCCATGATCGCTTTGAATGACAACTATTTTAGAATTCAATTTATTTTGAGATAACTTTGCAAAACGTGTGAAAGCCGAGAATGTTTCATCTTTGCTACGTAAGAAAATAGTCCAACCAAATCTTGAGTAATCATCTACAATTACATATCCATAATAATTACCACCTATGCTTTTGGTCCGTGAGGGTCCAACTAAATCCATGTGAAGGAGCTCAAGAGGTCTCGATGTTGAAATAACATTTTTAAATTTAAAAGAGACTCTAGTTTGCTTACCCTTTTGGCATGCATCACATAGGTGATCTTTTGAAAATTTCATTTTAGGTAGACCAATTACTAAATATTTTGCAACTATTTTATTAAGTAGATCAAAGTTAACATGTGCCAAATGTCTATGCCAAAGCCAAGAGTCTTCACTCATGGTAACAAGATATTGGGCATTATTCAAGGAAACTTCTTTTAAGTCTAGCATATAGATATTATTAACCCTCACACCATTAAACATATAATCCTTCTTGTCATTATGTTCTATTATGCAATAATCTTTGGAAAAAGTCACCTTATACCCATTGTCACACAATTGACTAATGCTAAGAAGGCTTTGTCTAAGGTCTTCAACTAACATAACATTTAAGATGATAATAGTTGAGGGATTACCTATACTACATTTTCCAAGTATTGCACCTTTGTTGTGATCACTGTAGGATACAAAACCTTTCTTCTTCGCCACAAAGTTGAAGATAAGAGAAATATATCTCATCATATGTCTTGAACATCCACTATCAAGAAACCATTTTCCCGTCATAGCGTTAAGACACTCAACCTACAAAAATCAAATAAAAGTTGTAGGTACCCAATTTTCATTGGGTCTTTGGGAGTGAGTGAAAGAATTATTTCATTTGGGAAACCATTTGAAATTAACTTTAGGGACTAGAAAGCACCTAAATTTGAATTTTTCAATAGTGTGGCCTTTCTTGTAACAATAGTGACAAAACAACTTATGATGAGGTTTACTTTTGCTATTTGAGTCCTTCTTGATCGAATTATAATTTTTGTGAGGCTTTTCAACCTTTGGAGAATTAATAGAAAAAATATCATGATGTTGTGATGCCTTATCCACTTGGGCTTCAAGATTACTCACTTCTTGTTGCCAAATTTGACAAGTTTCATAACAGAATCGACAAGGTTTATCATCCTTATTTTTATGATTTTGAATATCTACAATAGATCACTTTAATGCTTCAAATTTATTATTGGTTTCTTCAACCTTTGCTTCCAAGTATGTAAAAACTTTTTCATTGGAAGCAAGTTTCTTAGAAGCATATAATGTTTCTTTTTGTAGATTATCAAAAACAATTTTTAATTCAATAAAAGACAACTTATCAATAATAAAATGTTTAGAATGACTTGCATTCTTTTTCTTTCTTCGACGTTGATTTTCCATGAAACAATAGTTTTCCTCTTCATCACTATCACTTGAGCTTTCATCACTTAAGGCATCATTATCACTATCTCAAGCAACATAGGCTTTTCTAGAATTCTTAGAGTTGTTTCGTTGGACCTTTCCTTTATTATTGTAAAGAGATGGACACCCCAGTCTATAATGAACCAACTTTCCACATTCATAGCATATACTCTTTGCCTTATCTCTTTTGTTGTCTTCATCTTTAAAGGATGTGGATTATCTTCTAAATTTCATAAGATTATTGTCAGAGTGTTTGACATTATTCTTCCGATTGTATCGATTGTATATCCTTATAAATAATCATATTTTTTCATCATTTAATTCTTCTTCATCACAAGAATCACTATTATTAGTGTGATCATCCTTTGAGGATTTTGAACTTGAATCCCTTAGAGCTTTAGACTTCAAACCTTCCTACTTGTTGGTGTCTTTCTCCTTTTTCTTCTTTTTCTCAAGCTTCTTTTCATGTTTTTCCAAGCAATCGAGTTCTTGCTCGTGTTCTTCCAACTTTCCAAACAAGGTGGTGAGATCAACTGTTGCAAGATTGTTGGCTTCCTTGATCGCAGTGACCTTTGGTTGCTAATTCCTATTAAGATATCTCAAAACTTTGTTAGTAGCAATAGCATTGGAAATAGGATTACCTAGCAAATTTAAATGATTAATAAGATGCGAGAACCACTTTTGCATTTAAGAAATGGTTTCACCATGCTTCATGTGAAAGAGTTCAAACTCTTGATTAAGTGTATTAATCCTAGATTATTTGACCTCATTAGTTCCCTCATAGGTAACTTGTAGAGTATCCCGCATAGATTTAGCAGTCTCACAATGGGAAATGTGATAGAACTCATCCACACTAAGAGCGAATATGATAATTTTTTTCGCTTTATATCATGTGCCTACTTCTTATTATCATCCTCATTCCATATGTTTTCCGGCTTTGGTATAGTAGCACCATCAACCTCATATGTCACCAGTATTGGACCATTTTGAATGGCTTGCCACACACCTTTTTCATATGAGTTGACATGAATTTGCATACAAGCTTTCCAATAACTATAGTTTTCCTCCGTGAAAATTGGGGGTCTTTTATAATTCCTTTTAGGTTCGTACGCCATTTTCTAATAAGTTTCGAAGCCAGAATGAACCGGGCGCTTGATGTCACTTGTTAGATGATAATGCCTTATCTAGAGGGGGGAGGGATGAATAAATCACCAAGGCAAAAATCCAGATAAAATTCTGGTTTTAAAAATTGATTAGAAAAGAGTGAACGCGTAAGGTTTTTTAAGGAGTGTCGTCTACACGAACCATGTTATAGGAATTCATATGTGCAAATATAAGAATGATTATGGAATGAATACAATAGTCTGGAATTTGCATACTTCAATCAAGTAATAATTTATTTAAGGTTTGTAGCAAGTTACTAACAATATTATTTCCAATGATAACTAGCAAAAGAACAACCTGAACAATTTGTCGAACACTTGGTGTGCAACAGATTTTTCAGAATTTTCCTTTGATTTGAACAAATGAAATAATTTGTCGAACACTTGGCGTGCAACCGAATTTTCAGATTTTTCCTTTGAGTTGTGTTGATATGAAAAAGCACTTATAATCAAAAGTGATTATAAGCAAATCAACTCACAACTCAAAACAAAAATAGTGCCAGAAAATTCCTACGAGTCGATTGATTACTCAATTCTATTTGAAAAATTGATGTATGAAAGTTAAAGCAAGTATAACGATAAAATAAAATAGACACAATAATTTTTCTTCACGATTCTCCACTTTCGCCTTCGCGTGTGGGTACGTCTGCGCCTAATTATAATATAATTAGGATAATTCTTACTATGCAAAAAGTTGATACAAGAGAACTATTCCAAGAGAAACTCCACAAACCCTAACATTTTTTGTTGATTCAACCCCTTATCTTCCTTTGATCTTAAGAAAGACCAAGACACAATAGATCCCAATTGACTTATTGATATTGCACTCATTTGCATTCTTTATCTCCAAAGCTTTCGCGCATGATCAATTGTACCTATTGCAACACAAAACTTCAATTTGATTCGCCGTTCTTGCACTACTTCCTTTGCATTCTTTATCTCCAAAGGGTCTTTTACGTTCTTTATCTCTAAAGACTTTCACTAGTCTGCAATCCTCTCTTGAACGTCTTACACGAAAACCCCCAAATCAACCAATGATCTTGGAGGACAAACTTGTGGTTTTTCCGGATGAAGACCCTTGCAAATCTCAACCTAATATTCTCGGCTACACAAGAACCTAATTGGACGTTATCAAACCTCGTCTAGATGACACCCCAATAAAAGATTATTATGAGTGATTTGTTAGTGTGTATGCATAGGTTAGAGGTTGAAGGTGAAGAGCAATTGTAGGAAATTTTTATGGTATCATCGAGTTGGAATGATGCATGAAAGATGTATTTATAGTTATGGAAGTTTTATGGAAAAAGAGGTAAATTCAAAATTAAAAGAAAATAGAAAATTTGACCCATGAAACAGTATGAGTCGGCCTGTAACTTGCACGTGTTGGCACATAGTGTTAATTTTAACAACATGTGTTTACCTGAAATGATGTATGAGCCAGCCTGACCAAGACAAAGAAAACTGCTTATTTAGGACAGTACATGAGCCATCCTGAAAGGTTGTATGAGCCGGCCTGACCAAGACAGAGGAAAACTTCTTATTTAGGACAGTACATGAGGCAACCTGAAACACTCTATGAGTCGACCTTTACATGCATGTGCAGTGTAGAAAATATTTTTTTGATGATTGAGACAATTTTGACTATGTTTCAAATGATCCCTAAGACCTCTAAATGCATAGGGTGCCACATGAACTTAGATATACCGTCCAATATACATAAATGCTATATTCTTATAGTTTTGACATCATGCAAAATACATCTAGAGGCAAGTTGCACTCACAATGGTCGTTAACTTTGTGAAATTTACACCACATGTGAGGCTTAATTATCATGATGTTTAATTTAGGAGCTATAGGAAGAGGGATATCATGTATGTGGAGAATCTCGTGCCATAGATTCTCACAATGATTGTTTAGGGGGCGAAGTTCTTCTGAGGTCTTCTGCTCCGCTTAAAGGTCAAGTTATCTCTAATAAGCGAGATGTAATGGTTTTGCACACTGTGAGGAGTCATGATTGAAAATATGTGTTTATTAGCATCCATGGCCTTTTTCGATATGTCTCTCTCCTCACCATTTATATAGAATTATGTGTGTAAGCACTTCCACCATTGAAATATCAGGCCCCTAGGCGAGGGATTCCTTAAAATGTTCGTTTTGAAAGGCTTCTATGAACATCTTCTAGTTTGGGTGAATGACCTTTGTTGTGAATTATGACAAGATTTAATATCAATTTATGAGGCAAAGAACAATAGCAACCAAAATAAATGGCCTGTAACAATAATAATCAATACACATATAATATAACAGAATAAGGCGAGAAAAAGACGAAAATTTGTTTACCCAGTTCGATCAAATAATCTACTTTGGAGGAGAGAGAAACTCTCAAATTCACTATACTTAGAAAGTTGTTACAAGAGATTACATATGAGTTACAAGAAAATAACCTTTGTCTTCGAGTATCCCAAGAACAACCCTGAAGGCGCCCAAAACAACCTTATCTTCTCTCCATTAACAAAGGTTTTAAGGCACACTACAAGAAGCTCCACATTGAATTGAAACCATGTTGATGCCGATTTAACCATTAACAAAGTTGTTGCTCTCTACCCAGTTAAAACTCTAATCAATAACCATGATCAAATTCAAGCAACCCTTGAATCTTGATCTCGTCACTTTCATCCACTTGTTTCCAATTACCCTTTTATGCATATGTAATTTAACAAGCCCATAAGTATGATTTTTCAACCAACCCTGACTCCACCTGTTTTCAAATGCCTCCCTGAAGGATCTTCTTTTAGTATTTTGCAATCCTTCAGCCACATACAAAACATAAAATCTAATGCTATCATAACCGTCATTTTGAGATGCTACAATCCTCCTCCTTACCTTATCATGATTCAAATGATAATAAGAGATCTATGTAATTGTTCTCTCACTACTACGTGTATCTATAGTAGGAAACTCCACCTCAAACTGAGTTTTTTCCGTTATAGTTTCTGACAGGTTTCTCCCTTGGTTTTCACTATTCTTCCTCTGAAGAAATCCTCTACCAACCAAGTAAGTTGTTTTAACCTCAGATCTTCCCCAAAAACTCAATAACAACTCAACAGTAACATGCATTTGTATCCCTTGATTTATGCAAAATTCATTATACACTTCTGAAACAGCCTCAAGGCATTCATAACGCATTAACCTCAAATCTCACAACTCTTTATTGTCATGAAAACCTCCACTAGTTAATGATGAATTAATAACAATATTTGAACCTTCTAATATATATAGCTTACATGTTTTAGACCCTTTAGCATTAATCTATTCATCACACGAATAGACTTGTCTTTTGAGTAATTTTTAAATTAAAGTAATTCTATATAGTAAGAAAGATTTAAATAAGAAAGACAAGAATGTATATTTGTCATTGTTTTAGAGAATAATTTTAAATTTATTTTAATTTTAATTTTCTATTTTATAGAAACCATACAATAATGATAGTAATGAATGAATACAATTTAATTATTTCCTTTCTTGTGTTTATACTTTCCTACTTATAAACATTTTCTTTTAAATTGTTACTAGTAAGAAATCCGTGCTATCGCACGAGTCTTGTCTGGATTCACATTACGTGTATATCAAACTATCATTTATAAAGTTTGAATTTATTTTTCAGTTCGTTGACATTCACATACTTACAAATATATGCTAATAAACTGCACCAACTTTTAAGCATTTGTTTCAATTTTTTTGGAGGCCTTGTGTAGGTTAGTCATGGTTCAATATGACAAAATAATTAGAAGCCCTATTTAATCTCATTTTAATTGTGGCAAAGATTTATGAGGTCTTCTATAATTACAGTTTAACCTTAAACATTTTGATGCCTTGTGCAATAGTCCGTCTTGCACGCCTTCAAAGAGGACTCTGCTAATAATAAACTATACAACCGATTCTATAACTTCAATTATAATTAAGTAGTCGGGTAGTCATCTACCCGTGCATTTGCACGGGTCTTACAATGTCGTAATAAATAGTATATATATATATATATATATATATATATATATATATATATATATATATATATATATATATATATATATATATATATATATATATATATATATATATATATATATATATATATATATATATATATATATATATATATATATATATATATATATATATATATATATATATATATATATATATATATATATATATATATATATATATATATATATATATAAAGTAGTCTCGACCAGTCAAAAATGTATATTTTAATAGAAAAAATAAATGAAATAATGAAATAGTTATCTACTAGTGCATTCACACGGTCCCACAATATCGTTATAAATAATAAATAAATATAGCACAATGATGGTTAAAAAATGTATATAAAAGATATACAAATTAAGTAGTCTTGATCCGTTGAAAATATATATTTATTAATGATGATTAAAAGATATACATTATAAATATAATATAATATAGCGATGATTAAAAATATATATAAAAATATATACAAATTAAATAATCTTGTTCCATCGGAATTTAATGAATTACTAAAATTTATTTGCATTTTGGACAATGAATTACTAATTTATTAATCATATAGATATTTTTTTTATTAAACGAAAAAATAAAACATTTTTGAGTATTAACTTGTGGATAAGTCATTTTCAAAAAATCTCATTCTATTTAATACAAATTTTATTCTATTTAATACAAATTGAATAATTCTTTTACAGTAGTAATAATGACATTAAAAAATGATTAAAAAAAGATATTATCATTGTCCGTGTTTTAATTTTATGAAAAACAAATATTTATAATTTTTAGTAGAACTGATAACATTTTATCATAAAAATATTACTAATACTTTTTTTTTTGATAAATTAAAATTTTGATATCATTTATTATCGTCATTTAATTATTGTCTTCCAATTAATTATTGTTATTCAATTAATATTTTTCTTTTGTCATTCAATTAGTGTCTTTTCTAGAAAATGATATAGACACTTATAGTAGGAATTGAATGATAAATTTCTTATTCAGTTCAATTTAGACTTTTCTTTCTTATAGATATCATTTTGTTTTTATAAGTAAACAAAAATTTATTATTATTGAAGAAGAAATTAAAAAAATATATTATTAAAGAATAAATTAATTATGGAAAAAATCAATTTTTTTAGAAACAATATAATATGGTCAAAAGATTTTCCATTATATATAAAAAGAAATTTAAAAATTGAATTTCATTAATTAAAGAATCAATAATTATGTTTTGAAATTCAAAAATAAAAAGTATCAATGTTTGACAACTTTCTTTAATGTGATTTGATATGATTTTAATGTTTAAAGAAAAGACATTAAAATTATTTGATAAATAGTACTTTATAATTTTCATAATTTTGAGAATTTAAATTAACATTATTTCAATTATTTTAATAGAATTTATTTAAAAATTAAACAAATATTTATTTATTAGATTTAAAATAAAAATAAATTATCTTTAAATTTTTGTTTCTTGTATCATGCATGTCATAATATCACATAAGATTTTTTTTAAAAGATTTATAAAATAAAATCATACATAATTAATTAAATCATTTTTTATAAAAATAATATGATAGGATCAAAAGATTTTCCGTTTTAAAAAATCAAATCAAATTAAATTTTATTAATTAAAGAATTAATATTTATGCTTTGAAATTCAAAAATTAAAATTATCAATGTTTAATAGGAGCTACAAAAACACCAATTACGTTAAACTGGACTATAAAAAAAATTCTGTTTCTTGTTTTTTTAAATATAATAATTTGAATATCTTCCTCTTGACTTTATAAAAATATATGAATCACTAAAATTAATATCATTAAAAATGACATTCATAATTCTTTTTATTTGAAGTTAAAAGTAATTGGTGTACTATAATTGATAAGAAGTGAATAATCAATAATGACTGACATGATTTTATTATTGATACGAAATTAAAAGCTTAGATGATTAATTGAATCAGAATTTTCATTATTCACTCGAAAATTAAAATAATTTATAATATCGAAAATCGAATTAACTGTATTAATTTCAGATATCATTAAATAATTTTAAAATAAAAATTTAAATTGATATTAATGTCGATTATATAAATTTAATGTAATTTTTTATAAATTAAATTTAATGCAGTAAATAATATAGTAAATTGAAATTTGTATCAAATTAATGATACTAATGCAAAATACAACTATATAAAATTAATATAGTCACTTGATTCTAGTTTTTTAATTTAATATAGTTTTAAATGATATTAGTAGTAATATTTTCTAAAATTGGTTAAAAATGTTTGTACAAACATGTTTAAAAAATGTTTTAACAAATTATAAAAGATAAAATTTGTAGAAGTATATGTATAAAAAATATTGTGTATTATGCTATGAATATCGAATTTTACATTTTATAAAAAATATTGTGTATTATGCTATGAATAACACAAACGTAAAATTTTAAAATTGAATATATATTCTGATCTATTTAAAAATTGAATATTATTGAAACTAAAGTAAAAAAATGATACCCAGTTTTACAACACTTGTGGGCCGATTCAAACCGGGTGGATTCAACAAACCCGACCCATTATGATCGATCGATCTTTTGAAACACTCATTGTTCTGTTCTTCCGTCAAAATTCATTTTTTCTTCTTCCCTCTTTCACCCATACAAGTTCGATTCATTTCCATCTACTCCCTCTTCAACAAGCACCATCTCAAAAATTTTCTCCAACGTGTAAGAAAGATCTTTCCTTAAAGACTATATAAGTTTAGCAGAATAATTTCTTTTGTGAGTATCTTTTGATTATGAATTAGAATTGATCGATATAATGTTGATGTTATACAGATTGTTGTTGTTTTCATTTCAAATTTAATTCTTTCTATTCATCTGAGAGTGTATTTGGAGTTGTTATACTTTGACTGTTTGTGCACACTATGTGTTTGCTAAAATGCTACAGAGGGTGTTTATTCAAAATGTGCATTGAATATATATTACTTCACTAATTAATTAGTTTATGGGTCTTTTGATTTTTAGGTAACTGGTATATAGTTCTTTCTGATAGGTTCGGTTATTACCGATACTGTTATTCACTCTTTTTATATTAAAGAATAAATTGTAGTTAATTCACACTGCGACGATCGCAATCAGCATTGCAACACCTGTACCAACTGAAATCGCGAAAGTCTTTACGCGATCGTGACCGATATTTAAAACCTTTCAAGTTTCAACTTTCAAGATTCTTGCCCACAATGGCTAAATAGAAACATTAAGCCAATACAAAATGGGCACCCTAGTAAAATAGATCATACGCAGATAATGAGAAGCCATTAGCCATAAGACTGAATCACCTGAGCTGCCTGGGAATTGAAGAGTGTGTGTGTTTTTTTTTTTTTTTTACCGTGACATGTTTTTAGAAAATTTTGGCATTATCCGCTGTTTGCTATTTTACGTATTACTAATGTATATGATGTGGTTTTTACAAAATAGTTAATAACTGTTGCTGTTGCATTCATGTCCAAATGTATGAAGCACTGTGATTTTTTCTCTGTTTGTTTGGTTTTCTTTAAAATGCTTCTTGCAGCTTTATTTAGATCATATATTTTTTATTCTGATATTGGTAATCTGTAACTAACTGGTTTGATTGGTTCAGAGGTTTGGATCAGGAACAATGGCTGGCAAGGTGGCGAAGGCAGCTTACGATGCGAAGATGGGAAAACTTCTTCGAGAGTACACACAAGTCTTGGTGGTTTCAGCCGACAATGTTGGATCAAACCAGCTTCAGGGTATAAGAAGGACACTGCACGAGGATTCGGTGGTAGTGATGGGGAAGAACTCATTGATGAAACGCTCGATTATCCAAGAAGCGGAGAAAACTGGGAACAACAACGCTTTCCTTAATCTCGTTCCACTCCTTGTGGGGAATGTTGCCTTGATCTTTACCAAAGGTGACTTGAGGGATGTTAGTGAACGGATTGCCAAGCTCAAGGTTGTTAATCCGATTCTCATGTGTCCTAAGTATATGTCGTATGATTCGTACAAAACTTGTTCCTATATGCAAACCGGACAATTGCCACTGGGTCTCACATGTTGTAACCAACAACCTTCTCAAGCTTCCGAACCGTTTCTTGTAAGCTCAAAATTCTCGCCACCTCAACACTGTTACTTGTCGAGATCGAGACAGCTCTTGGCGACAAGTATATGGTCTCCATTTCTTCTTTTGGCTGGTAATTTGTGATGCAGATTGAAGATTTTGATTTTGATCCCATGATTTCTAATTCCATTAAGGGATTCCTATCACGAGATTGATCTTATCCTCTGGTTCTCTTTCCTTTCAAACTTTTTATTAGTTAAATTCTTCTTTTTTAGGAAATGCCGAAGAATGGAAATAACATTGTTTAGGAATTCTATTATAAGGAGTTCTAATTTACTCATAAATTTTATCCTATGTTTAAACAATGATAGGGATATGTATGTCAGTGGGAATAGATCCCCTCATGTTTATTATTTCTCAAAAATATGTTGTTTTAATCTAGTCTTTGGCTTTAGCTTTTGATCTGTATGCCACTTTAAATCTGATTATGATATTTTGGATTAAATCGGCCACCAAGTATTATGGTCTTGTGCTAGGATCAAATCAAATCGTTGAACATGTTGGGGATACCCACTGCCATCAAAGGTAAAAATTTTGTGCAAGTGTCATTATTTGAAATGTTTTAGCAAGTGTCATTATGATCTGAAATGTTCTTGTTATTGAAATGTTTTAGCAAGTTGATTGTAAGGGTCTGAAGGCAGACACTGTTAATATTACTGAAATGTTTTAGAAAATTGATTGTAAGGGTCTGAAATGTTTTTTCCTCTGCCATCGCAACCTGTCAATTTTACTGAAATGTTTGTAAAAGTGATGAAAGATATTTAAATGAATGTAAGATATTTAAATGATTGTAAGACTTAGAGAAAAAAAGGGAATGATAAGAAATCATCATTTTATTACAATTGACTTATTAACTGTCATTATTGGTTCTCACAGGTTGCATTGATGCAACTATATACTCAGTTTCTAATGAGAGGACATAGCCACAAGAGCTTACTTAGAACATCAAAAAATTGGTGCCACTCCATATTTAAAAACATAGGTTATTGTACTTTTCCTATCACTTTTATCTCCTTTCCAATCTTAAGTATAAATCGACATGCATCTCCTGTATCTCTTCATTTTGATCACTAGGAAATAATATAGTTATAAGATCAATTGTCCCTTTTACATGCCTCATAATTTTCTTAGCATTAGTCAAGTCACAAGTGAGATATTCCTCAGTTAAATCTTGGAACAAATCATTAAGTTTCCTAAATTGTCTCAATATCTAATTTTAGAAATATATGTACAGTTGGAGATCGAATCAGTTGTTCCAGATTAATTTTTTTTACACGCACAAATAACTGTGATATATCTAAAAAGAATCTCACAGAATCAAATCAAATCAGTCAAGAATAATATCAGTCTGTACTAATATTTTGGTATAACATGTCAGAACATCTGTCAGAACATCTGTCACACATACCAACAACAGACTCTGTTGTACCAGTTGGTCAAAATATTGTGACATCTTGCTCAACATTAGTTAAGAACCATGTTTTAGCAAAATTTAGCCAATTATAAAACCATGACATCTTGCATGACTTCATCTTTGTCACAAACTTTTTCTCTGTCATAGAGGCTCCAGTATATGATCCAACAAATGTTTCCACCTTGGATTCAACCTTCTTTGGATTAGTACTCTTAGCCTTCTTTCCTGACTTGTTTGTAACGATACTTTGCTTGTAACGATAGACCAGTCAATGAGAGAGTTTAGAATGAAGTATAATCATTCTTATTAACAGTGCACCACTCACCATAAGAGATAGACACTCTTTTTTTCTTCTTTCTCTCTTTTTAAGTTTTGACTACTGGAAAATGTTACAACATTTGAAATGACATTCTCTATGTCGTTGAGAAATGTTTCTCTTGAAAATGCATGTATCACTAGATGAAGTAAGAAGAAAAATTGTTGGAAAATCGTCCACACAGTGACTACTATAATTCTTCAGCAGTGCAGATTCTCATAATCACCCCTCATATTCACAATATGATTTGTGTAATACGGTGGGAGAACTGACTTGGGTTTTGCGTTTTATCGCAAATGTTGCGGATAGCCAGAGTCGCCACCGACTTTTCTTTTATCTAATAAAGAAAATGGTGAAAAGAACAGGAAAGACATTTTGAGAATTTTCTTGAGTTAGGGAGTAGGTTATGAAAAGGGAAGGTGTTAGCACCCTTTTCATCCATAGTTATCTACGACCTCTTAATTGCTTGATCTGTTTTTTTTTTGAAATGCTTTGTGTTCGTGTATGTTTGAAAAATATTTTGTAAACGCCTAAGTGCGGCAATTTTATAATGATTATCGTATCGTAGAGAATGTATACAAAATATTTGTTTTGAAAATATTTAGGAAATGGAATATTGTTTTGTGGAAAGATGTTTTAAAAATACCAATGTAAGGAAATTTGTTTTATAATAACCCTTGTATCAGTCCTCAAGAGTGTTTATAAAGTATTTTGAAAGTAGTTGTTTTGAAAGTGTGAGGTGTGAAGATTGTTTTATTTTTGTGAGCAAGCGATTACGAGCGATCTACCTGCTCAAAGAAGTCTTTTCTTTTTTCCTCCTCCTTTAGATAATGCTACCCTACTATTAGTTAATAGGAAACTCTATCATTGGATGTGAGGGACAGGCGCGGGTCATCGTACAGTCATAAAAGACAACTTATAAGACGCTTTAGCAATTGTCGTAAGGGATTAAGATCGTTTACCGAATGCAACATCGAAGGGTCATCGAGGAACTACGATCTTTTAACTAAGGGTCTTTGCTAAAGCATCTCACGTTCGAGGGACATGATTGTTTTTATCCGAGGCAACAAGTGAGATTAACCCTAGATGTGCGTGTGTGCGAAGTGTTTTTATATCAAGTATTTTTGTCTTGAGATTAAGTTTTCTAATTTTACGTCTTGTCATACAAACCCTAATTATTAACAGTAATAAGGAAAACAATAAATTGCGAAAATTAAATATTCTACACTATTACAACGCTTCGGGGATGGGGGTACAAGTTTATGAATGGGGGAGGAAAACAATAAATCTTATTTAAACTATTACAATCTAAAAGAAATTACATAACTATAAAAATAATGATGCGAAAAATAAACAAAAGCGCAAAGATGGTGAAAAGGGGAAAGTATTTAAAACCCTAAAAAAAATTCTCTAAGTGTTAGGAAAAGATTTTCATTGTTTTTGTTTAGAAAAAAAAATTGAAGTGAAATAAAAGGTTAGATCTAATTCTAATTTAATTTATAATTAAATTAATTAATTTTTTATAAAAAATTAAATTAATCAATTAAAATCTAAATAAATCTAAGAATCTAGAAAATATTTTTGTATTTTTTTTGTTTAGAAAAATAATTGAAGTATGAAAATCTAGTTTTAATAAAATAAAATCAAGGTGATTAAAATAAAATAACTTTTATTTGTCAAAAATTAAAAATAGATAATTAAAACTTAAATCTAATTTTTTTAATCAATTTTAAGATTTTTTTTTATTAAATAATTAAAGAAATTAGAAAAGAAAATTAATTAAAATAAAATAAATGAAAAAAAGAAATGAAATGGGCCTGCAATAACAAGTAAAAAGGGGGTGAGAAATAGCAAAAATGGAAAGGCCCAAACAAGGAAGTCTAGCGCCTGTTTGGATCCAGTGCAACTGGCTTCAAAGAGTCCATGATGCATACGCGAATCTGAGGCGTTTGATTTGATTTGATGAACATCTAATGGTGTTGAGTTGAGAGCATGTCTGTGATCGGTGGGAATAGAACTGACTGTTTTTGGAATGCTGATTCGCATTTGTTTTCGCAAAATGTCGCGCTAAGCAAGAGTCGCCACCGTCTTTTATTCTATCTAACAAGGAAAGGACAAAAGCACAGAAAAATTCCTTTTTGAGATGTTTCTCGGGTTCGGGAGGTAGATTATAGAAAGGGAAGGTGTTAGCACCCTTTCTATCCGTGGTTATCCACGGGCTCTTAGGTACTTGCTCATTGTGTTTTCAAAAGTTTGCTTTTCTTTGTGTTTGTGGGTTTGAAAAGAGTTTTTGTTTTGAAGAAAGTGTAGGTGCGAAAAGTTTTGTTTTGTTTTAAAAGGAGCAAATACTTAAGAACCATCTACCTACTCGAAAAAGGAATTAAACTGTGCTAATGCTCTTTAGACAATGCTATCCCACTATTGATGAGCAGGTAGCATCGTCGTTGGAGTTTTAAGGGTCAATTCGATTAAGGGACGTGTGGTCACTAAAGCAATGTTAGGACGCCTTAGTGGTAACCCTAATATCCTAGATCATTTTTCCGAGGCAACCGTTTCGAGGCAACTATGATCTTTGGACAAGAGGGCGACCTCTAAAACTTCCTATACTCAATGACCACGTTCGAGGCAACCGAGTGAGGTGTACCCTAAGAGTGGCATGTGCAAGTGTGTTATTTCGGTTAATTTTATCTGTACATGTTATGGGTGAGCTATGTTGATTTTAAGTTAAAGATTGATCTTGTCATGCATTGCCTATTTATCAAACATCTAACAGTTAATAGTTGCGGAATTTAAATTGCGTAAATTAAATCTAAACTATTACAAGGCGTCGGGTATTTACATTGCCAAAAACAACCCTTTAATTTAAATTGCGGAAAGTAAAATAAAGCGATAAATAAATCAAAGTCCTAATTTAACTATTACATTCTGGGAAACAGTTACATCAATATGGTAAAATAGATCGCGTGCAGAAAATTAAATCGAGCGCATTATTTAGGGTTTTGACCCTTTTTTTTTAAAGAAAGCATTTTTTTGTTTATTTTTGGATTAAAAAGAAGTTAGATCTAAGTTAATAATTAAATTAATAAACTAATTAATTAATTAAAATATTTTTGAATTTTTGAGTATTTAAAGAAATAAAATAAATTAATCAAAGCTAATAAAAACCTAATTATCTAAATTAATTTTAATTATTGCAAAAATATTAAAGTTATTTCCTAATTAAACTAAATTAATTGAATTAATATTTATTTACAAAAATAAAGTGTTGAATTTAATTTTAATAAATAAAATATATTTTTTGTTTTTGATTTTATTAAGAAAAAAGATTAATTGGTTAGTGATTAATAAAAAGAATAACAATTAATTAATTAAAGGAAAATAATAAAAATAGAGAGAGAGTTTAGGAGTATACGGACCTGATTGGAGGGGTGAAACAGCTGTTGGTGTCATGTGTAAACTGTTTTGTTTTGGCTTTTGGTCATTTGTGTTCTGGCCTCAATGTTCCTTAACCTTCTCAGGATGTCTGTCTCGCCATGTATTGGTGTCATGTGTAAACTGTTTTGTTTTGGTCATTTGTGTTTTGGCTTTTGGCCATTTGTGTTCTAGCTTCAATGTTCCTTAACCTTCTCAGGATATCTGTCTCGCCATGTATTGGTGTCATGTGTAAACAGTTCTGTTTTGGCCATTTGTGTTTTGCCTTTTGGCCATTTGTGTTTTGCCCTCAACGTTCCTTAATGAACCTGCATGAGATCCTGTCTAAATCTGCAGCGTTGAATCTCATGAACACATTAAATAAATTACTATATATCATAAAATACAAATAAAGCCAATATATGAAGAAATTTAATATTTAGGCCCAATATGGCATGTATGAATGATTATACTCTTTTGATCATGGAGATCAAATCAGCCTTACCCTTGGAGAAGTAGTGATATGAATGCTTTTATGCCTTTTGATCATGGAAATCAAGTCAGCTTTACCCTTACTGGAGAAGTAGTGAGATGTTGGTTTGTAACCGGGATGGCTTGTTTGTAGTGAGATGTTGGTTTGTAATCGGGATGGCTTGTTTGTAGTGAGAGAAGGATTTGTAATAAGGATTTCAAGGTTTTAAGGTTCTTGAAAGAATTTGATATTCTGACAGCGTTGTGACAAGGTTTTTTTTCCTCTTTTGTTTGTGTGAAAATAATGGGATTATATAATAGAAATTAGAGAGCAAAGAAAATACGCTTTGAATGTGCAATTGGGCCTCCAATGTTCACTTGAATTCGTCACGTTGCAGGCTAAATAGCAGGGGCTTAAGTGCAATTTTTGAAGTTGAAATGTGAAAACAAAATGTAGCTGACATCGAGAACTAACAGCTGCCCGAAAATCGGCTCAATCGGATAAACGGTGAATTAGTTATGAATTTTTGAAGTTTCAGCTCAGACAAACTTATTTTGGGCTCCAGTGTCGATTCTGACACGTTCTTCAATAAAAAACTGGTATTAAGCGGAGCATAATTAGGTCTCGACTTTTAAAGCAAAGTTGTAAATCTATGAGTCAGTGACCTTGTGTAAAAATATGAGCCCAATCCGATAAAAATTGACCGAGTTATGAATTTTCGAAGTTTCGGCCCAGATGAAATAATATTCAGCATTCAGGATTTTCGGCGTGTCACGCGTGCTTTGAGCTAAAAAACAAAGACCTTTTGGATACCGTTTGAACTCAATACCTTCTGTGAAAACTTAGCCAACTCAATTTGTGAAATTTTGGCACTGGAACCAGCTCGATACAATGAAAATCGACCAAGTTATGATTTTCTGAACATGACGCAAATAAACTTTTGTCACAAATTTTCTGTACAAAAATACTTGATAAATCCACATTTTTGAAGACCTTCTGATCGAAATTGGCTTCCAGCCGTGAGAGATGAAAACATAGATGACGTCAAGACGGAATTTTGGCCACTGGAACGGGTTCAAAACAAGCCACAATCTTCAAGTTATGAATTTTTTAGCGCGTAAAAACTGCATTTTCAGCACACTTTTTCACCATATTTCTTCGAGAAAACTCACACATTCAGATACCTTCTTTAAAAAATTGACTCTTGAGCCGAACCTGAATTTGAGAATACGTTATCAGAGATATCCTGGCGAAAGAACACCTGAATATGACGCGCCGGGTTGGACTTGTGAATCTTTCTTGAAATGTTTTGAGAAATATGGGAGGGCAAATTTTGGGGTACAACAATGTCATTGCGCGCTGGAGTTGCTTGCACCTGATTAACAAAGAAAACATTGAAAAACAAAATGCCAGAGGCAGGGATCGAACCCCCGCCCTGGCACACTAATGCTCTACACACACACACACACACTTGTCATTGGGGTGGTTGTTTCATTCGGTTATGAAACAACCACCAATGAATATATTATAAACTCAACCCTGAAAATTTGAATATGACTTCATCTTCTTCCTCGCGCCAGAACAATAACACCAACATATTTTATTTTCAAACTCTTCCATTTCTCAACTATTTTTAAAAATGTAAACATTAAAGTTATTTCAAATTTCACCACGAATTCAACCATGCCATTAACTTAAGCTAAAACTCAAAGATTAAAGTGAATTTCTGTTGGTACCAAACTGAACCCTAATATTTCAGAAATTTCAAATCCAAAATTCTCATCACACGGTCAACATAAATGAAAACTAAGGACATGGTTAGCTTTAGGGCACTGATATCTACATTTTTGCTTTAGAAAATAAATGCAAATGATGTTTGTACAGAGATTTCAAAGTTTAGAAAACTTACCTCAAAAGTGAGAATCGAGTTTGAAGTTAGAGCACTTCTGGAGGTGTTAGGATGATCTAGATAACTTCACTGAACTCCCAAGAAGCTTTTGAAATGCTTGCCTTGGATTGAGAGTGCCTCAATTTTTTTGGATAAGTCAAGTTGTAGAGCTCTATTTTTGAATTTGGAAGATGATGAAGATGGTGTTACAGTGATGAAATAGGTCTTTGGATAAGTTCTATATGAGTTATAGAAACTTTGTAAAATATTTAGAGTGAAAATGCACGAGTGGATTGAGTGTTTGGTGTTCAAGGTCAGAAGTTACAACAAAATGGAGGTTTTTGAGCACTTCTGAGTTTGAGAGGGTTTTGAGGGATATGAATCCGTGTGTTCTCTTGCAAATGACATCTCTATTTATATAGAAAATGTTTTAGAGGATGAGAGGGCTTGGTTTACAAAATCATATGTTATGACTTTGAAGAACATGGTTCCAATATCTTGTACCATGCCTTCTAGAGTGGTTTAACACTTTAAACATGTTGCTTTTGACTTTGTAGGTTGAGTGTGTGCAAAAGAAACAAGTTAGAGGATCAAGGAGTGGACTTTTGCAAAAAAGCATGCTTTTCCAAAATGGAAGTGTTAACATTGTGTCATTGATGGAATGATGCCTTGGACAATGCTTGAATCACTTGGACCATAGCTCAAAAGCTTGTGTAATATTCTGATTAGAGGTAGATTTACAAGTTAAGAGACCTGCAAAGTGAGATTATGCAGTATGGCATGAAGATTTGGTTATGTGTTCATCAAAGAAATGACTTGTAATTCAAGTTTGACACGCCCTCTTCATCTCTTTGAAACTTCAAGCTCAAGTATGATAAATTCATGCTCTTTGACATTTTGGAAAGCTTGAAACATTGTCTACAACTTTAATATTGTAAGTTTTGACTAAATCAAATAAGAACTTGGTGAAAAATGACCATGAAGTTGGGCAAAATCAGATCAAAACTTGTAAAAAAAAATTCTAAGTGTTGGATAAAAACATCCTAACTTCATGAGCTTATATCTCTTAATCCAAGAATTTTTTAGGATCATACCACATTAACAAACTTGTAAAATTCATCAATCCCTACAACTTTCACGTTGAAAGTTTTCCTTGAATCAACTTGCGTCTTGAGGAAATTTGCTTGTGAAGTTAGGGTTTTTGTTAAGAACAAAAACACTTAGAATTTTTCTAAGTGTTAGAAAATTTTCCAAATTTGACTTTTGTTGACTTTTTGATTTCTTGATGATCAAGTTTGATAGTTTTGAATATCTTGATGATTCTTGACTTTTAAATTCCAATGTTGACCAAAAAGTCAAAGTTTGACTTTTGAGTGACTGTTGACTTTTCATTAGTTGATTCAAATTTTCAACTATCAATCACTTACATCTTTGGAAATGTCTTGAGACATGTAATTAGGTCAAGATGTTGTATTTGAATCCTTGAGATCATGCTTCAAGCCATTAGGTCATGCACTAGGCCAAAAGTCAATGATCAGTCATCTTTAGTAAAAACCCTAATTTTGGCAATTTTTGACCATTGATGATTTGAGGGATTTCTTTCAGGAATCATGGCTAACCTTTGATCAAATGATGAATACCACCTCAAAATATTTATGTTAACAAAAAATCTTGAATTTTTGACTGCATGTTGACCACAGTTGATTTTCAATCATCTGAGCCATTGACTGAGCAAACATGTGATGTAAGACTTGAAACTTGACATAAGAATTATTGGGGACCTATGATGAACCATGAAAGTAATTTGAGACCTTTGCAACCCAATCTTCCTTGTAAAGCACAAAAACCTAGTTGAAGACCCTTTGCTTAGGAGGTGAGTTTGTCTGATCAACTCTTGAGAATCTTTGAGTATTTGAGAATCTTAGAAGAAGGTCTTGAAGAGAATGGGAGGGAAAATTTTGGGGTACAACAATTTGCATCAAGTCTAAATACAATATCTTGCAGAAGATTCTCAAAAATCTCAAGCTTAGGAGAAACATTATTGCCTGAAGAAAGACCCTTAACACAATGATGACTAAACTTAATGAGCTTTGTCCTGTTATACAAACTGAAATTCTTGAAAGTACATATTGGAACGAACTTGTCACAATACAGTATCAAGACATCCTGTTGGACATTATAATATTTTAGCAATTTTAAAATACCAGTTTCCTTTAGCATTATACTTGGACTTAGAGAAAGACATAAATTAACTTATTACTGATCCAAGAGACAAGATTGTTTCCCAACAAGAAATATCCTTCATTAACAGTATCTCCATCAAACTCGATCTTAAAAATCCATTTCTGGCTAAAAGCTTTACTACAAAACTCACCAGGATTAGATATTTCATCTCTGAATCTATTGGTGATCACATACTCCAAATAATGAACTCTCTTGTGTAAATTTTATGGACTCTAGAGAAAATTTTGTTGGCTTGGGAGTTCTCTAATTCAGTGACTGCTAGCTCTTTAGAGTCTGCCTCATTTTCTGGAGTGTCAATCTGCTGAGATGATGTTCCAACATCTGCTTGGACATCAGTCCCCTTATCAATGATTGAACCATTGACTTTGGTTCATCCATAAATTTTTCTATCAGCAGAGTAACCCAAAAACAGTTCTTCATAATTTTTCAAACCCATCTTTCCCTTATGTTTTCCCTGTAGAAGATGATAAAGACCTTTGAATGTTTTCACAGATATCTAAATTTTATTTGCTATAGATTAACTATGTCATTTTAGAAATCATCAACCACCACATAGGCATGCCTCTATCCACCAAGACTCTCACCTTGCATTGTCCTCAATAGATTCATAAAAGGAAGTTCTACAACTTTATCAGAAGTCTGATGTTACAACTTGTGGTGTGACATTTTGACTTTATTTTCCTTGGACATTAAACATGTGGATTAGCCAATAGAACTAACTTCCCCATCACTACTTCAATCTACTCATTAGTGACCAACCATACTCCCTTAAAGGGATATATGTATACCTTCATACCTTGATCACATAACTGACTTATGATTATCATTTAAGTTGTCAAACTTTTAACAAGGATAACATCATTACTCTAGTTCTCTAACACCCTTAATATCACCTTTTGACATCATCACCAAAAGTAACAAATATGGTAGAATGAGACTTAATGAATACTAGAACCTTCTTTACTCCATTAATGTGTCTGAAATAGACACTAACACAAATCCAATCTTCTTTGCTGAAGATTCAGGAGATACATGAACAACAAGGAAATTACCTCCTACATTGAGCTTTAACCACTGATTAGTCAACCTTAGGATGAGTTGGACTTTTGAGATAGCCAACCAGCTAGAAACACAGAGACCTAATATGACCAACTTTACCATAAAAGTGGCATCTTTAGTGCAAGTACCTGCCTTTAGCTTGAGTATTCTGATGTCTGGCACGGTGTTGAGACATTTTGAATGACATTACTAACTCGGTCTGCTTTTTGAAGGAACCAAGGTTTGTCACTAGATATTTTCTCAGCTTGTTAGAACCTTGATAATTAAACCATATTCCTTATAGGTTTCCAATCTTCTTCCACACTTGAAGAAATTCCTCCACCATATATGAACTATTGTTCAACATCCTCACAGATTTGATCATGCTATCAAGTTTGTAGGTCAACAAAAATACCTCATTCTGAAGGTTATAGATGGTAGAGAAACATCTTCCTTATCAGTCTGTAGTTGATAAATAGATACCTTTTATTTTTTTCCTTGTTGAAAGCCTTCTTCACTTTTAATTCACAATTCTTTATAAGGAGTAGTCAGCTCATCATGAGTTAATTCTTCAATACAAGAGTCTACATCAGAAGCTCACCTTCCTGTCTTAACAGGTTCAAAAACATGATCACTTCCCCCATCAAACCAAGAAATAGAAAGCCCATTTAGTTGTTTCTTGAGATAGGTAGGGCATTCTGCTCTAAAAAGTCCAAAGCCTTCACATTCATTTTACTGAATGCTTTGACATTGATTGGCTTTTACTTATGTTCCAGCTATTTTCTTGAGCATCATAATTCTTGCTGATTTCAGTGATGATGATCTGGACATTTGGTCTAGACATTTTGTCCACTCTCCTCAAAACATGGTTGAATTGCCTCCCAAGGAACACAATAGTATTGAGAAAACATTCATCAAAAACCAGGTCACAAACTCTTTCATATTTGGAGACAACATCCATGCTCTTGTTCTTCTATTCAGTTTTGTTCATCTATGTTGTTGAGGACTTGATATTCTTTAATGATTGTCACTTTCATGACAAGTCTCTTGTGCCTACATGAGTGATCTTGAGAAATTCCCAAGCATCTTTTATCCATAACACATGTGTTAAAAATCTGAACCTATCTTTATCAACTCCATTGAATATGCCATTCAAAGCTTTAGAGTTAATAAGAGCCAATACCTTCCTTCTATATCCTTAACACCAAGATTCCCCCAATTTGACAAATTTTCAAGTCTTGTTGTCCATTGATTTAAAAAAATGCTATCATTCTCTCCTTCCCAAGGACATAGTACCATAAAAGAATTCTCCCTGAAACTCACCCAATAAACAGACCAGGTGCTCTGATGCCAATTGAAATTTTGGCACTTAAAACATGATAATAATGATGTCGAGCATCAGAACACAATGTCAAGATAGATGTTGTGACATCTGTTGACAGATATAACTAAATGTATCAAAACTATAACTTATACAGAAAATAAATTGCAGAATGATAAATAACATAACTGATTATTAACCCAGTTTGGTGCAACATCACCTACTCTGAGAGCTACCAAGCCATGAAGGAAATTCACTATGATAACATTAGTTCAAAGCCTAAACAATCCCAGTTTACAACTTCTCGCCTAATCACTACCTTGTGCAACTTCTACATAAAAACCTTCTAGGTATGAGATCCTCCTCTCACTTCCTACCAATCACCTCAGGGATAAAATACAGTCACAAACCGGTGATTAGGATCAAAATGAGAAGATTACACTTCCAATATATAATACTTATTTTTACTTAAAAACTTCAACTAAGAACAATGAACAATACTCAACTCTATGCTTAAAAGCTTCAAGAGTGAGAACAATAACTTGATAAACAATCAAGTAACAATCAGTCTACCTCATTGTATCAAAAGATACATGGGTGACTTACAAAAACACAAGAGACTCTCAAAACCTAAGACTTTAAACTTCTCCTAATTTTACAATTGTGAAAGTTGAATTACATTAGGTTTAGTTTTCTCTTTAAATACACCTCAGTAGTCCATGGGCTTCGAAATATTCACCCAAATATTTCTTGATCCACAAGCTAAGGGCTGGACCAATTATGCAAAAGAATCTCCTTAAATCTTGGAACAAATTATTAAGTTTCCTAAATTGTCTCTGTAACACCCCGATTTAATTAGAATTATTTTATTAGAATAAAATAGATGATAATATGTGCTTATATGTGCTGATGATATTATGATGTGTTTTGATGATTATGTTAGAAAGTTAGAAGTAGTGATAATTGAAGAAGTTAGGGGTGAATGAAGAGTAATAGCAATATTAGTATTATTATTATAATTACTATTATTATTATAAGAGATAAATAGTAATTTATAATATTAATAATTAATAATTAAAATAAACCTAGTAATAAGAGGAGGGGCAAAGTTGGTATATAAGTTTAGGGGTCTAAAGTGTGTAGTTAGAACAACTCAAGTAAAAACACGAGGAATAAAACATAGAAGTGAGAAGAGAAGAGCATACAAGCTAGGACAAGGAATTTTCGGTAGAGGGCTTAAAATAATAAAACCTAAGGTAAGGGCGGGGTTCTGACTCTCTAATAGGTGGTTTAATTATGGGTAGATGATGATATTGAATGTTAGGTTTTTGAGGTAAATTTTTGTAAAATTGATTTTTGTAATTGCTTGTAAATGATGAGATTGATGTGTTGATTGTGTTGGAATTATGGTATATATGTGTGTTGATGATTTAAAATAATTTATGTGTTTGATCTTTCATAAAAAGTGATTTTTGGATGAAGAGGATGGGATTTTGTAGCAGAAAATTCAGGTTTTTGGGTCTGTTCGGGATGGGTAATTGGTTACCATATTTGGGTAACCGGTTACCGCTGTTTGTATTTTTGAACATCTGGCTACTATCTTGCAGTAACTGGTTACCATAACCTGGTAATCGATTACCGTGAAGAATTTTGGGAAAAAGCATGGTTACTGTCTTGCAGTAACCGGTTACCATAACTGGGTAATCGGTTACCGCTGTGTTAGACAGAATTTTTGAAAACTTAAAAACTCCATAACTTTTGACTCGGGTGTCCGTTTGACGCGCCATTTGGACCATTGGAAAGCTAAAAATATTTTCTACAATTTTATAATAATTTTGATGATAGTATAATAGTGTTTTATTGGAATAATTATGATGTGGGCGTATGTTGTATGTGTTGTAATGCAAAATGTTGCGACTAATTGTATCCGTGTTGTATCGGTGATGTGTGAAGGAATTACAAGTGATATTGCAGTATTACGAAAATGATGTTGGCCCGAAATTGGCGTGACGTTGATGATTATGCTTGTGGTTGCATAATTTGTTGTAGCATGTCGTATTTCATGCATCGTTGAGGGCTTATGCTCTGGCCTATATTGACAATCATTGAGGGCTTATGCTCTGGCCTTTATGGCAAATGTTGAGGGATCATGCCCTGGCCTGTATTGGAAATTGTTGAGGGCTTATACCCTGGCCTATATGGAAATTTGTTGAGGGCTTATGCCTTGATGGTACCATATGCATCTTGCATTAGAGTAAGTTGTACTGCATTTGTTGAATTGTGGACTTGTTGAAGTGGTGTGACTAATAAATGCCGAAATTGAAATCTTGCATGATATACCTGTTGTTTACTCATAATTATATTACTTATTATATTGTCATGATATCTCACCCTTACTATTTGAATGTTGCCTCTACGTGGGTAACGTGTAGATAACCAGGAGTAGTGCGAAGTTGAGGAGTCTAGAAGAGGTTGCTCCTTTTATTTTGAGTGGGTGTCCTTGCTCTGATACATAACACCGAGGGGATGAACACTCGATTGTTTTATTTTAGTTAATGTCTTCTTTTAGAATTTTGGGAGTGTTGTAGACTCTCTTTTAATTGATTAAATTGTTGATTTTGTGATGGTTGAAGATTTTAGAAAAAATTATGAAATTCTTTCTGCTATGTTATTAAAATCAAAGTTTGGAGACTATGTTAGAATATTGTCGATCCATCCGAAATGTGTGCTATGTATTTGTTTTATCTTAATTGTGTAAAATTTGAACATGTTGAATGATATGGAATCCTATTTTGTATTTTAATTTTACTCTGATTTTTATATAAAATTATTGTTGAGGAAAATAGGGTGTTACAATTGGTATCAGAGCAGGTCGGTCCGTTCGGCCAGATTGTGGAGTCGTTAGTGTAGTGTGACAGTAGAATACTGTCGATGTTTTTCTATCTAACCATTGTTTAACGTTGTGATGTGAAGTAGAGTAATGGCTGGAAGAGGAAATGATGCACTTTCTAATGCGTTACAGGATTTGGCTCAGGCAATGCAAAATCAGCTTAAAGCTGCAGGGAATGATGGGACTCGTGCCTTGGAAACTTTCCAGAGGAACCATCTACCTACCTTCAAGAGAAATCATGATCCTGAAGGAGTGCATGAGTGGCTCAAAGATATTGAAAGGAACTTTTGAGTCATGGATTGTTCGGATCCACAAAATGTGCATTTTGGTACGCATATGCTGGCAAGGGAGGCTGATGACTGGTGAATTTCCACTCGCCAACGGCTTGAAGGCATAAGTGAGGTTGTTACTTGGGATGTGTTTCGTAGGGAATTCTTAATAGGTATTACTCAGAGGATGTCCATAGGAAGAAGGAAATCGAATATCTAAAACTGAAGCAAGGAGATTTGTCGGTAACTGAGTATGTTGCCAAATTCGTGGAGTTTGCAAACTTTTATCCTCATTATGCCGAGGAGATAGCTGAGTTCTCTAAGTGCGTCAAGTTTGAGAATGGATTGCATTTTGATATCAAGAAGGCCGTTGGATATGAGAGGATCTGTAAGTTCCATGAATTGTTGAATAGCTGCAGAATTTATGAAGAGGACAATGAGGCTCACTACCAAATTGTCAATGAAAATAGGGGCAAGCAACAACAGTATCGTGGGAAGCCTTACAATGCTCTGGCAGACAGGGGTAAGCAGAGGATGGCTGGTGCTAGGAGGACTAGTGGGGAAGGTGCCCCTACTGGTATCGTATGTCACAAATGTGGAAGACCTGGTCATCGAAGTAATGTATGTATCGGGGAGGTGAAGAGGTGTTTTCGTGGCGGTAAGATTGGACATGAGGTGGCGGAGGGTCAACACAAAGCGATAATATGTTTCAACTGTGGTGAGGAAGGACATATTAACACTCAATGTCAGAAACCGAAGCAAGCTCATACCAGTGGAAGGGTGTTTGCTTTAGCTGGGACTCAGACATCTGGTGGAGACCGCTTAATTAGAGGTATATGTCTCATTAATAATATTCCTTTAATTACTATTATTAATACTGGTGCTACTCATTATTTTATTGCTGCTGATTGTGCTAAAAATTTGGGTCTTGACTTGTCTTCTATGAATGGAGAAATGGTTATCGATACTCCAGCCAAGGGGTCGGTGACTACTTCTCTAGTATGCTTGAAGTATCCTTTGTCCATTTATGATAGAGACTTTCGTGTTGATCTAGTTTGTTTACCGTTGAGTGGTATGGATGTAATTTGGGTATGAACTGGTTAGAATATAACTATGTTCATATTAACTATTATACCAAGTCGGTGCGGTTTTCTACTCCTGAAGAGGAAGAGGGAGATGGTTTCTTATCTGCTAGGCAGTTGAAGGAGTTATTACGGGACGAACCTCAGTTAGTTTCTTTGATGGCGTCTTTATCCATTGAGAATCAGGCTGTAATTGATGAGTTGCAAGTTGTGCGCGACTTTCCCGAAGTTTTTCCTGATGATATTCCAGACGTGCCGCCCGAAAGAGAAGTGAAATTTTCGATTGATCTTGTACCTAGTACCAAGCCTATTTCTATGGCACCATACAAGATGTCAGCATCTGAATTTTCAGAATTGAAGAAGCAATTAGAAGAGTTACTTGAAAAGAAGTTTGTGAGGCCAAGTGTGTCGTCTTAGGGGGCTCAAGTATTGCTTGTGAAGAAGAAAGATGGGAGTATGAGACTGTGTGTTGACTACTGTTGTACCCCAAAATTTGCCCTCGCATTTTTCCACAAGAAATCTCAGCTTCAGGCATTTCCTGATTTTTTCAAACTGGCTCAAGAATCGGTCAAACAGACTTTTCTCGTCAGTCAGGACACAATTAGGGTTTTACTAATTTTCAGGGCTCCGGAATGTTTCACACAGTTGGCTTAGGGTTTTGGTCGATTCTGGCTCAATTTTGATCAGGCGAACGCTCTTTGGAATTTAATCAGGAATTAGAGTTTTTGGGCACGTTCTCAGAAGGATTTAAATTCTACGGCACTTTGCAAGTTATTCCGAGATTTGGTTTGAATCTGCATTGTTTGATTTAATCAGTAAAAGAAGGCAGTTGGTTTGAATTCACGTTTCGTTTGATTGAACCAGTCAAAAGATATGTGCAGTTTGGATTTACAGTGTTTGGTAAGAATCAGTGAAAAGGGGGAATGCGTCTGATCAATTGTTGTGATTAACTGTTATTTCGCCTTGAACATTGGAAGCGTCAAGTTTATTAATTGATCAATACTGAAATGTTGTTTAGTTAATTATTTATTATTCTAAAGATTAAATAAGTTGGAATTTATTTTCAATTTGTTTTAATTTAAAGAACTATAAATAATAAATAAACAATTGAAGAAGAGAAGAATTAATTAAATAAAAGGACTTTTTATTTATCTTTAAGTCATTTGTATAATTGTTTTTGTTTACAAAATGTTGACAAAAATAATGTTACATTTATTTAAAGCTAAATAAAAACTATCCTAATTATTTTTCTAATCTTCAAATCTTCATCCGCTATCCCTCGCTCCAGTGCTCCATTTCTCATCTGCAAAAAGAAAAGGAGAAAAGTCAGTAACTGATAAATAAATAAAAAGACAGATAAAAAGAGTTCATCATTAAGGGCCACTGATTGGGATCAGTTAACCCTCTCTGCAAATCACGGGATTTCTCCCGGTTCACAAAGAGGGAAGAATTTTATTTGTTAATCATGAATGCAAAGTTGAGAAAAAATGCAAAGTGTCAAACTGCATAAGTTCAAAATCTCAAACTCCAAGTTCAAACCAAACTGAAAAATCCAAATTACAATTTTCTGTCAAAATCCAAAAAGTACAATTTACTGTCAAAATGCCTACTCAAAGCTGTCAAGAAGAGGATTTGGCAAAGATATCAAAGAAGATACAAAGTACAAAAGCTGTCAAGAAAAGATAAAATATGCAGAGGAAAACCATTATGCAAGCATACATTTTCTTTTCATCATTTCCCAACAAGTAGCCCTTTCAGAGAAGTACAGAAAAAAAACATAGTTTAATATTCAACTGTACTGAGAGAGAAGGGTGGAGAGATAAAAGAATGCAGGTTTTTAGGCTTTAGGCAGAAGAGAGAAATACAGACAAGGAGAAACCAACACAAAGAAAAAGAGACAAACTGATAAACCTTCACCATCATAAAAAACCTCATAACCATCAAGATACAATACAAAACGCCAACCTGTGTTAACCAAGCTCAACCTGGTGACAGTAAACACAAAGCCATACCAGCATATGCCTAAAAACCTGTATAACCTGCCTAAGCATTCAACCTGCTGTCCAGAACCTTAAGCAAAAATAACCTGCCTGAAGCAAGTCAGGAGCCTCACCCTGAAACCTTAGCCTAACCATACCAGCATAAACCAGTTCAGAATCCCCAACACCTAAAATATACTGTCAAACATTAAACCTGCATTAGCTTTACCTCCAAAAGCCTCAAACCTGTAGCATATACACCAAACCAAGTCCAAGCCTGAAGCACAACCCTGCCTGAAGCCAAACAAAAGCCTGTACCATTCAGTTCAAGTCTCAGTCCTAACTTGTCAAGGCCAAGCCCAAACCAAGTCCTGACCTGAAGCGAAAACCTGCTAGGCCTCAAGCCTGAGACCATACAAACCTGTTAAAACTCAAAACTTGCCTAATCCCAAACTCAAACCAAGCAAAACCACTGTCAAACATTAAACCTGCCTGAAGCAAGCCATCAAGACCCATTACCATAACCAAAACACCTTGGCCTAAACCTCATTAACCATTGAACCAGCCTCAGACTATATCATCACTGGCTATTAAAGAAGCAAGCAGTAGCAAGGCGAGACGAAGAAGAAAAAAAAAGAAGCTAGTCAAAATAGCATTTCAACGGTAGCATTCAGAAGCAACACAAGCATTCAATTCATAGCCAACAGAAGTATTTCAATAGGCAAATCAAAAAGGCAACTCAGAGAAGGGACGAAAAGCAACAAAGTCCAGGCAACCGAAAAAGAGCATATACGTAAACCTCAGAAATTCCCATCACAGGCAAACACCCAAAGGCAACCAGCGTTTCAAAGGCAATAAAGCATACAACAAAATCATAGCAAGAGAGGAAGAGAGAAAGTACTCAGGAGCAACAGTGAAGCAGATAATAGCAAGGCCAGAAGAAGAAGAAAAGATATCATTCAAAAGGGGTTTTTCAGTCCATATCATCATGAAACCCTAAACAAAGGAGAAAAGATACAGAAATACCAAGTGTCGTCCAAGCGAGCATCACGTGCCTCCGCCTCTCCCTCCGCCCTTGGCCTCTTAGCCTTCCTCATCTCCCTCCTCCATCTCCAAAGGTAACCCTTTCCTTCTCTCTTTTTTCAAAACCTCCAACAACCATTAATAAACGAGGAAATCAGGATCAAAAAATGAACAAATTAATGCATGCAAAACCAAAGCAAATAATAAAATGAATTTACCGTGAATCCTCGCCCCCTAGCGTCCATTGGAGGGAAGAAGGAGGCATAGAAGCTGGTGGCCATGGCAAGGAAGCAGGAAGATGAAGACAACGTGAACGAAACCTCCATGAGCGGCGCGCCTCACAAACCCTACGTGTTTCAAACTGGACACAAATCACTTAGAACCCTAAAACCTCTTGTGTCAACATGGGCCTTTCCCGTTTCTGAATGCTTAAAGCCCATCCAAATGCTTAGTTTTTTTTTAACACATCATTTTGAGAAATTAACAAAACATAATATTTATTTCTTAAACTAACAAACATTTTATATATATAGTATAATTTGGTTTATATAGAAACTTATAAAAATATTTTTTTTCTCTATATTTAAACTTATCTTTTCTTTTATTTCCTATATATACATAGAATACAATTTTTTCTTAAGATTGATATTTAATTGGCACACTAATACATTAATACATAAAAACACATTTTTATTTAAAACATCTAATTTAAATTTTCTTTGTATATACAAATTATAAAGACACATTTTTTTTATATACATAGTTTAATTAATTTAAAACATTTTATTTAAATATCCTTTGTACATATTAAACACAAAAATTACAAAGATACCTTTTATATATCAAATGTAAAATAATAACTCTCAAACTTAGAATATTTCCTTTTTTTCTTAAAATTATCCTTTTTGTGCATATTAAGAAAATACGAGATTATTAATTAAATAAACAAATGTTTAATTCTTTAAGTCAACCATACCTTAATACATGTTCAATTTCACATCTCTAACCTGTAAATAATTACTTACACAATACATCTCACACTTACACAATACTAATACATTTACATTGTTCCTATACACTTTTGTTTATCTTATACATTGATATACGTCATTTACATTTGATCGCAAATTCGATTTGGTTGTAACTTATTGGATACTATAAGTTTCATCCCCATTCATAAATGTGTACCCCCACTCCCGGACACTTATTTTGTAATAGCGTAGACTTTACATTTTCGCAATTTACCGCTTTCAATTATACCATGGTTAGACCTAGGGTTTGCATGTACATAAAATCAAACGCTAGATAACCTAATACAATACAAATACATGAAATCAATACACAATCACACTTGCACCCTCTAGGGTAATCCCACATGTTGCCTTCTAAAATGGGCCATGCTTGCACGTCGAGTATCTTTGGCAAAACAAATTCAAACGATCATAAGTCCCTCGATGACGCTTTCGAATGTTGCCTAAACGGAATGATCATAGTCCCTTCAAAGCAAATTGCCAAAGACACTTGGCACCATTGCATTCATGGTCCATACGATGACCCGCGCCCGTCCCGTTAAACTTCCTAAACGCAAGATTGTCCACCAAATTCAATGGTGGAACAAAATTGTTAAAAAGGGTTAAAACATAACAAAAACCTTTGAGTACAATAGGGTAGATAAAACTCTTAGTTACTTGAGATCAATTTGCAAAAACGCTTGCCTTCTTTTCAAAAACCACAATCCACAACACTTTCAAACAAACTCTCAAAAACATTTGAAACATCTTTTCGAAAAGATACACACTTTTGTAAAACACTCAAACACGAGTCAAATACATTGGTTGCCTAAGACAAGGTGTGATACGGTGGGAGAACTGACTATGGTTTTGCGTTTGTTTTCGCAAAATGTTTCGGTTGAGCAAGAGTCGCCACCGACTTTTTATTTTATCCTAAGGAAAGGTTTAAAAAGCACAGCAAAAACCTTTGAGATTTTTCTTGGGTTCGGGGAGTAGATTATAGAAGGGGAAGGTATTAGCACCCCTTCTATCCATGGTTATCCATGGGCTCTTAAGTACTTGCTTAGATCAACTTGCCTTGGTTTTCAATTGTTTGAAATGGTGCTTTGTGTGTGGTTTTGAAAAGGTTTTGAAAAAGATGCCTTGTATAGGCTACCCTTGTAACAATTCTTTACTCGAATGTTTTACAAAAGGTGTTTGTCTTTTTGAAAAGATGTTTCAAGGTTTTTTGAAAGTTTGTTTTGAAAGTGTTTGTGAAGTGTGGTTTGAAAATTAGGCAAGTGTTTTCTTTGCAAATTGGCAAGTACTTAAGAGTTATCTATCCTAAAGTTTTCTCAAAGATTTTTGTTATGTTTTAAACCTTTTGACAATTTTGTTCCACCATTGCATTTGGTGGACAATCTTGTCTTAGGAGGTGAAAGGGACGGGCGTGGGTCATCGTTTAGACCATAATTGCAATAGTGTTAAATGTCTTTGGGCAATTTTCTTTTTTTTTTAAAAGGGACTTGATCATTCATTTAAGCAACATTTTGAGGGACTATGATCATTTGATTGTTTGTTTTACCCAAAGAAGTTCAACATGCAATATGGCCCAATTATTTGAAGGCAACAAAGTGGAATACCCTAGGGGTGCAAGTGTGAAATGTGTTGTCTATTTTCATGCTCATTTATCTTGTATTATGTCCAACTATTTTGTTCATTTTTATTCGCATACAAAACCCTAATTCTAGCATAGTATGTTTAGAAAGCGATAAAGTGCGAAATTTAAATTCCTACGCTATTACATCATAATAATATAGGGAGGGGGGTACAATGTTCAAATGGAGAGGTATTTTGACAAGAAATTAAATCTAAGCTATTACATCATTTGCTTTGAGTATTTACAATATGAATAATTTGCATAAATAAATGGAAATTGAAATAAATATGCAAAATATATAAAAAAGAATTTTCATGTGTATATATAAAAAAAGAATATTATTTATGTCAAGTAAATAAAAAATGAGAAAAGAATTATTTTTTTGGAATATTTTCATATTTAGGGTAAAACCCTAATTCTATTAAATAAAACATATCATTTATTTATTATGAACAAATATTTATCTATATATACAAAAAATAAAATAAAATGAGGTATTTGTCCAAAATGTATTTTTATATTAAATATTAATAAGAAAAATAAAAGGGGTATATATTTTGTATTTATCCTAAATATATTAATGAACATATGTATATATGTATTATTTTAAATATGTATTATATATATATAAATAATAATAATATTTAATATTTTAGAAAATAGTATTTTTTTATATAAATATTTTCAGAAGGCAAAATAAAAATAAAAATGAAAATAAATGTGTTTTTACATATTTCTTAGTATTTTTAACAAAATGTATATATTCCTTTATTTATGTATAAACTAGAAAAAAAATCAAATAAATACCTTATAAATTAAAAAATGGTGAGGAAAAATATTTTTTTGTTTTTAATATTATTAACAAAAATAAATAAGTCAGAAATAAAAAAGAAAAGTCAAAAAATCAAGCAAATGGACAAAATGGGCTCAGGGGGTGCAATATCAAAAATGTGGTGTGAATAAGAAAATAACACAGGCCCAGCCCACGTAGCATCTTCTTCAACCTTCAGCCAAAAATGTCTCAAAAACGCGCGCTTGTAACAGGGATTCAAACATCCTGATTCTTTGAGCATTTGCACAAACTTTCAACACAAAACATGTCAAGCATGGAATCACGATTTCAAACATATAAAGAACATCTCCTAACTCTCAAAAATGAGAGAGAATTTTAATAATCCCAAATGCTAACCTAAGTTTTCTGCCATTTTTAAACCTTAAATTCTCTCAACTCAGGCAAAAGAAATGAAAAGTAAAAGAATGTACATGTTCAGTGGCATGAGTATGACATTGTTTATTCACAAACCTAAAGCTAATGATGCCTAATAAGAGAGATACGAGTTCACCAAAATACTTGTTCAACTGAAGTTCTAACTGGCAAATGGGGAGCTTACAGTGCAAGATACTGATTGGTATAGCTTTCTTGAGGTGTGGTGATGCTGTTCCAATATCTACTTTGCCTTGAGACACCTTGAACTGAGCTGTAGAACTTCAACTGCAAAATGGAAAAGTGAAAATGGTGGAACTTGTTAGAGAAGTTACAGGTCGTGTTTCAAGGCATGGTTAGCTTGCATAGGTGCTAGGGAATGTGTGTGAACTGGTTTTGGCAAGAGAGCTTGAGAGGAATAGAAGTTGGCACTCAAACTGCAGAGGCAACTCTGTTTTTGCAGTTTGATGGTGTTTTTTGGTTTGATGATGTTTTGGAGGTAAAAGACTCGTGCCAAAGCTTGGTTATGATGTGTGTAGGGTGTTTGATAACTTTGTTCTTGTGTGTCTAAGCTGAGATGGATGTTGTGTTATGTTATGGCACTTTTCTTCATTCTTAAGCAACAAAATGCAACTTGGTGTTTTAGGTCAGTAGGGGACCTCTAATCCTGCTGCAAAGCTTCTCTTGATCAGATTAATTTGTCCATAATCTTGTGCTAAAGAGATTTGGTTTGTACTTGCTTGATTTACCAATTGGACATAAAGTGACCTTTTGCAAAAATGGATAGTTTACTTTATCTAAAAATGGATTAATCTTGTATACAACACTTGAACTCATAGAATAACACTTTGACACAATGAACAAGCATTAAATTATTGAGTGTAACTTGGTTTAAGGTCCTGTAATCAAGGGCATGCTGGTTTTGAGAAGTTTGCATAACTTATGAACATGAAAAATGGCCAATTCAAAAGTGAGTTTTTGCTATATTGTGAAATTCGATTCTCCCTAACCATGAGGTTGTTTGAGAAGTTCTTGGACATTTTGGAAAGCTTGGAATGTGTACTACAATCCATATTTGAAATGCAATTTGAAATTCCAAGTGGAAGTGTATGGAAAATGGCCTTGAAGTGGGGTAGAAAAACTTGTCAAAATAGGTTAAAATTTCACTAAGTTAAAAATGGTTTAATGCCCTTATTCAAAAATTTGTAACTTGAGATACAAGCTTCAAATGAGAAAACTTTGTGAATCAAAGTTGTAGATTATGCAACAAGCTACAACTTTCATGTTTGGACTTTTGTTTGAATCCAAATGGATCATGGTGAAAAAGTGGGGCAAAGTTGGGAAAAAATTAGGGTTTTTCATAACTTAGAAAAATTCTAAGTTATGAAAAATTCTAATTTTTAACCCTAATTTGCATTTTGTGATTTCTTGGTGAACAAGTTTCATGATTTGGCATGTTTTGATGGAAAATGAATCTTGGCTCTTGATTTTGACCAAAAAGTCAAAGTTTGACTTTTCAGTATACAGTCAAAATTGATCAATTGACTGGGAAATTCAACTGTCAATCCTGTGTACTTGGGATCTTTTGAGTTTGTTGATCATGTCAAGATAATTCCATGGGGTCCTTGAGTCCATATGTGAGCTTGGTTTGCCATTGGCTAGGTCAAACAGTCAAAAATTGCCTTTGTGCAGTTAAAACCCTAAAAATGACCATTTTGCCCTTTTGGTGATCTGATCAAATTTCTTGTGGAATTGTGATCCAAACTTGACCAAATGGTTCATATGAGTTCATAATGTTGATGTGGGTCAAATTTCATGAGGTTTGACTGTCAATTGGCCACAGTTGACTTCTTCCCCAATACAACTGATTTTTAGGTCAACTGTCCAACTGACTGGGCAAAACTTGGAATCAAGACTTGAAACTTGATATGGGTAAACTTGGGAGTCCAATATGAAGCATGAAAGTCATATTGGGCATTTTAGGTCAAAGCATCTTTGTGCAAACACAAACCCTAATTTGAGTCAACAGTGCAAGGAGAGGTCTTGAGCAGATGAAACCCTGACTGGATCTTGAGCTTCAAAGGCTTTATGGTGAGAAATTAATGAGAAATGGGAGGGCAAATTTTGGGGTACAACAGTTGCCCCTGTTCAATCTTCTTGAATCCGAAGAGTTAGATTGGCAAGCTTGCCTTTCGTGACTCGAGGGTAAAAGGAGATTGGACACTAGAGTGCCCGGAAATTTGCACTCGTCAAAGCAATGGATGCGGGAATGGACTTAGAGATGCCATTTGGAGATGGGCTTAACGATGCCATCCGGGAGAGTGACAAAAATCTTGTCGGAGATGTGCTTAGAGATGCCATCTGGAAGGGAATATCAGGAAGGTGTCCAGGCTTGGGACCATCTCTGAACTGGGGGGTCTGAACAAGCAATAGATTGACATCCATTGTTGGGAGGAATCTGTAAACTGTTTTCAGTGGTTTGGAGAAGAAACTGAACAAGCGATAGGTTAACATCCGTTTACTTGGAGGACCCGTGAACTGTTTTCAGAAATCTTGAAGTTGAATAAGCAATAGAGCAGCATCCGTTGTTGGGAAGCGTCTGTAAACTGTTTTCAAAAGTTGCATCTGAACAAATCGATAGATTAGCATCCGTTGTTGGGAAGAATCCACAAACTGTTTTCAGAAGTCTTGAAGAAGAGTCTGAACAAGTGACAGGTTAACATCCGTTTACTTGGAGAACCCGTGAACTGTTTTCAGAAATCTTGAAGTTGAATAAGCAATAGAGCAGCATCCGTTGTTGGGAAGCGTCCGTAAACTGTTTTCAAAAGTTGCATCTGAACAAGTCGATAGATTAACATCCGTTGTTGGGAAGAATCCACAAACTGTTTTCAGAAGTCTTGAAGAAGAGTCTGAACAAGTGACAGGTTAACATCCGTTTACTTGGAGAACCCGTGAACTGTCTTCAGAAATCTTGAAGTTGAATAACTTTAGTCTGTCAACTGATCTTTCCTGAAAAGGTAAAGAATTAGTTGTATGCAATGTTATGATGCATGATGCAATATACGTGACATCAATGTTTATGACATGAATGTGATGAATGCGCATGTAAGCTGACGAGCTATCTTGCTGAGGATAAATGAATCCGAGGTGGCTGAAGATAAAAGCATCTTGACTGCTGCCGGGGAAAATAAATCCTTGGCTGCCGCTGGGGAAGAGAATTCCTGATGACCTCTACTGGGGAGTACCAATCTAGTAGACTCATGCTGGGGATGTAAGACTGAGAATCTCCAATTTGATGGGAAGTAACTCTGGCGATCTCACTGGGGAATTCAAGATTTCTCTTTCTAAGACTCTGTGGGGAGAAGGCTCATTAGTCTGGTTCCGCTGGGGATATTGAAAATTTTGCACTCTGAGGGAAGTTGAGTTCCGGAGGATCCTCTGGCTGGGGATAACAAGGATAAGCTCCTCTGGGGATCATATTGATAAGTTGTGTTGGGAAATTCTTGATGAACTCCGCTGGGGATAGGAAGAATTCTGGCGAGTGCGATCTTCCGTGGCTGTTAGCTGAGGATAACCCAGTTATAAGCTTTTGTGGGGAATAACTTTGAATAAAACTCGGGAGAGACGTTCGTGCTCTGCGGGGAAATACCTTCCAGAACCTTACTGGGGATAAGCTTCGAGAGTCTGCTGGAGATAAGCCTCAGGGTTTGCTAGGAATGTGGATTCCAAATCTCTTGGGGGATTTCCTTCGAAAGGGTGTCAAGATATCCATCTGTACCTTCATCCTATCAGTAATCCTTTTTCTTAGGTTCATTTAGGAAGTGATTATGTTTCAAATGCATATGCCTATTTAACAAAACATTGGACGTTTCTCAAAATAAAACAAATAGCGCAAGAGAAAAAGAAAAGGGAAATGACACAAGTTTTTTGGGAAGAGTACTTGTATTGATTTTCTCTGAGTATATTTGTACAAAGGAGACAATCATCCTAGTAAGAGGACTTTGTCGTAAATATTGAAAGATTTTATACAAAATAAAGGATGGCTATGTGAAATAATTCCATGGGATTCCATTCCGCCATAGCTTTCACAACCCTGAATATCTGTCCATTCAATGCTTCACTTGATGATGACGGGATTGATCAGAAGCCTGGAACCGGTTGATGAAGAGATTGTCTTTGAAGTGATCCGACGAGACATAGTCATACGCTTTAATTCCCTAAATTTTGCCTGAATCGCCCTTTCGGGTTTTCGATTCACCGGGAAACCCCTTTTTGCCCAAGCCGCCCTTTCGGGTTTTCGACTTGCCGGGTGTACAAATTTTTTTCGTTTTTATCCCTAATTTTTGCCTGAACCGCCCTTTCGGGTTTTCGGTTCACCGGGATGCCCATTTTTTGCCCAAGCCACCCCTTCGGGTTTTCGACTTGTCGGGTTATTTTATGCGTAGTATCTTTTGACTATATCTGCGTTCGCAGGGTGCGGCAAATCGTCTCCGTCCATGGTGGTCAGAATCATTGCACCACCCGAAAATATGCTTTTGATCACAAATGGTCCTTCATATGTAGGAGTCCATTTGCCCCTGGGATCACTTTGCGGCAAGATAATCCGCTTGATTACGAGATCTCCGACTCGATATACTTGACGTCTGACTTTCTTATTGAAGGCCCTGATCATCCGCTTCTGATACGTCTGACCGTGGCATATAACAGCAAGTCGTTTCTCGTCGATCAGATTGAGTTGATCAAGTCGGGTCTGCATCCAATCATCTTCATTCAAACCTGCATCCTTCATAATCCTTAGAGAAGGGATCTGGACTTCCATAGGCAAAACAGCTTCCATGCCATAAACCAAAGAAAATGGGGTTGCCCCAGTTGAAGTACGTGTCGTCGTACGGTATCCATGCAGAGCAAACGGTAACATCTCATGCTAGTCTTTGTAAGTGACTGTCATTTTCTGAATGATCTTCTTAATGTTTTTGTTCGCAGCTTCAACAGCACCGTTCATCTTCGGCCGATAGGGAGATGAATTATGATGATAAATCTTGAACTGTTCGCATAATGCAGTGATCATTGTGTTATTTAGATTTGTACCATTGTCCGTGATGATCCTGTCTGGAACACCATACCGACATATGAGATTTTGCTTGATAAAGCGGGCAACCACATTTTTGGTGACAGAGGCGAAGGAAGCTGCTTCGACCCATTTAGTGAAGTATTCAATGGCAACTAGGATGAAGCGATGTCCATTGGAAGTCGTGGGCTTGATCTCTCCAATCATATCAATGCCCCACATTGCAAAGGGCCACGGAGCAGTCAGGACGTTAAGGGGAACCGGAGGAATATGAACTTTATCAGCATAGACTTGACACTTGTGACAAGTACGGGAATGTTGATGGCAGTCAGCTTCCATGGTAGACCAGTAATAGCCTGCCCTTAGGATCTTCTTAGCCATTGTATGCCCGCTCAAGTGAGTGCCAAATGTGCCACTGTGTATATCAGTCATGATCAATTCTGCTTCAGCTTTATCCACACATCGGAGTAATACACAATCATGGCTTCGTTTGTAAAGGATGCCGTTGCTCAGGAAGAACTTAGCAGCGAATTTCCTTAAGAACTTCTTGTCATTCACGGAAGCTCCTTCAGGATAATCTTTAGTCTCGAGATACCTTTTGATTTCATGGAACCAAGGTTGTTCCACTACTTCTTCGACATTAATCTTGTGGCAATGTGTCGGTTCATCCATTCGCTTGATGGTGATTTGGGGAGCCTCGTTATCCCAGTTGAGTTTAAACATGGAGGACATTGTGGCTAGAGCATCGGCTAGCTGATTCTCTTCTCGCGGGAAATGCTCGAAGGTAATTTGCTCGAAATGCGGCAACAATGTCAGGACATGTTCTTTGTATGGGATAAGATTAGGATGCTTGGTATCCCAATCTCCTTTGATTTGGATGATGACCAAAGCCGAGTCCCCAAATACGACCAAAGATTTGATTCCCAAGTCTATAGCAGCCTTGAGACCAAAGATGCAAGCTTCATACTCAGCCATGTTGTTTGTGCAGCTGAAGCAAAGTCGGGCCGTGAAGGGAGTGTGACAACCTTCCGGAGAAATGAGTACTGCGCCAATACCGTTTCCAAGTGCATTTGAAGCACCATCAAAGTACAGGGTCCATCGGGATCCCTTTTCGGGTCCGTCATACGGTCCGTCACTTTCAATGTTGTCCAAATTCATGATGTCCTCGTCTGGGAAGTCAAATCTCATGGGTTGATAGTCTTAGATAGCTTGATGAGCCAGATGGTCAGCTAGTACGCTCCCTTTTATAGCTTTTTGGGTGGTGTACTGGATGTCATACTCGGTTAAGATCATTTGCCATCTAGCTATCCTTCCAGATAAAGCGGGCTTCTCGAAGATATACTTGATATGATCCATCTTGGAAATCAACAAGGTAGTATGAGTCAACATATACTGTCTTAGTCGGCGAGCAGCCCATACCAAAGCGCAGCAAGTTTTCTTGAGCAGTGAGTAGCGAGTCTCACAGTCGGTAAACTTTTTACCTAAGGTAATAAATAGCATGCTCTTTTCGACCAGACTCGTCATGCTGGCCCAAAACACACCCCATTGAGTTATCCAAGACGGTCAAATACATGATCAATGGTCTTCCTTCGACGGGTGGCATCAGAATAGGAGGCTCTAGCAAATACTCCTTGATTCTATCAAAAGCAGCTTGACAATCGTCGTTCCATTCCACTACCTGATCTTTTTTCAAGAGTTTGAAAATGGGCTCACAGGTAGAAGTCAGATGTGAGATGAATCTGGCAATATAGTTTATGCGCCCCAAGAATCCTCTAACCTCCTTTTCAGTACGGGGAGCAGGCATCTCTTGTATTGCTTTTACTTTTTCCGGATCGACTTCAATGCCTTTGTTGCTTACAATGAATCCTAGGAGTTTACCAGACCTAACTCCAAAAGTGCATTTGCTTGGATTCAGCCTGAGCTTGTACTCTTTTAACCTGGCAAACAGCTTCTCCAGATGTTCAAGGTGTTCTTCCTCTGTTTGTGATCGAGCTATCATATCGTCTACGTAAACTTCAATCTCATGATGTATCATGTCATGAAATAAAGCTACCATGGCGCGTTGATAAGTTGCCCCTGCGTTCTTCAGCCCGAACGGCATCACTTTGTAATAGAAAGTGCCCCATTGTGTAACAAAAGTTGTTTTCTCCATATCCTCGGGAGCCATTTTGATTTGATTGTAGCCCGAGAATCCGTCCATGAAGGAAAACACTTTATGCTGAGCTGTATTGTCGATTAAGATGTCAATATGAGGTAGCGGGAAATCATCTTTAGGGCTGGCCCTATTCAAATCCCGGTAGTCCACACACATTCTGACTTTGCCATCTTTCTTTGGTACTGGCACAATGTTAGCGACCCATTGAGGATAGGACGTAACAGCCAGGAAACCAGCATCGAATTGCTTCATTACTTCTGCTTTGATCTTTTCGGACATGTCAGGCCTCATTCGGCGAACCTTTTGCTTGATTGGTGGACAGTCTTCCCTTGTGGGGAGACGGTGAACCACGATGTCTGTGTCTAGCCCTGGCATGTCTTCATAGGACCAAGCGAAGATTTCAACATACTCATTCAACAACCGTACCAAGCGCTCCTTGACTTTTGGTTCCAGATTGGCACCCACTTGCACCTCCTTCCGATTCTCCTCGGTTCCCAAGTTAACAGCTTCCAATGGCTCTTCATGCGGTAATATGGCCCTTTCCTCTTGTTGTAGAAGTCTGGCTAGTTCCCCGGGTACTTCACAACCTTCGTCATCTTCATACTCGGCTAGATTGACCAGATCTTCAGAGTTATTGAAAGATACAGCAGAATAGTCACCCATGGAATCCGGAGTGGATGGGTACCTGCATTGGTGAGTGTGGGTGTGTGTAAGGGATAGCCATCCTTAAACAAAAAATGCAAAAGGAAAGAAAATGAACATAAGCAGTTTATCAAATGAAAAACGTCCAATGAATCATTAAACATGGCATATGAATATGAAAAATAGTCAAAACCCTTACAAGTGGACCTACATGCCCCGGGCAAGGCATAAGGTGAAAAAGATAGTGTACGGATTGTTTGAAAGTAAAATATTACAGACCAAATAAGAAATTTTTAACAGATAAATTACTGATGAATAAAAGTGATGGGGACAAAGTCTTTAGCCTCCCAATTGCTCAAGCCTCCTCTGACAGTTGGATAAATCCACTCTTCAATGTTGCTTTCCTTGTCTTCATCTTCCAGGGTGTTGATTCCGTAAGGGGAAATTTTGACTGGCGCTCTCTCAATCTTTGACTGGCGCATAACTTTCTGGCCAGCGGCTGTGAACCCTAATCCAAACTTGTCAGTCTTATGCGGAATGTCAGGCAACTTCCCCCATGTTGAATTCTTCCCTTCTTTAACTGCGGCCCTTGCATCCTCCAGAGATGCCATCCTGGCCATCTGTCTCGGTGTCTCAACTATCAACTTTGTCACTGCTATTTCAGGAAGAACTTCTTCGAAATGTTGAAACGGCGTCTCAATGAACTCTCCTTCAACCTCCACATACCGGAAAGAATTTAAATGGCTAATCATGTACTCTTCTTCGCCGTGGACAGTGATGATCTTCCCCTTGACAGGATACTTCAGCATCTGATGCAAGGAGGAGGTGACTGCCCCAGCATGGTGTATCCAAGGTCTACCCAGCAGGCAGGAATATGATGGACGGATGTCCATTACATAGAAAGTGGATTTAAACACCTCAGTACCTATCTTGATAGGAATTTCAACCTCTCCATGGACCATTCTTTTCGACCCATCGAAAGCTCTGACTACAATATCACTCGGCTTCAATTCCAACCCTTCGCAATCTAGCCGGTCCAAGGCCTTCTTAGGAAAAACATTCAGTGACGAACCGGTATCGACCAAAACATGTGCAAGGGTGGTCCCGCGACACTCGATTGAAATATGCAAAGCATCATTGTGGTTTCAGCCTTTAGGGGTTAGGTCGGCATCAGAAAAACCTAATCCATTGTCCACAGTCAGGGTAGCCACGCAATGTTGAAATTGGTCCGCAGAGGTTTCTTGGGGCACATGAGCTGCCTTCAGGAACTTAATCAAAGCTTGAGCGTGCACTTCTGAGCAAAGCAATAACGCCAACATGGAGATCTTGGAGGGGGTTTGCCCCAACTGTTCCACCACATCGTAATCACTTCTCTTGATTATCCTCAAAATCTCGTCCATTTCTTTCTTGGAGGCTTTCGGAATCGCCAAGGGTTGAACCCTCGTCCTGACGGGCTCATCTTGTATTCCCTTTCCTTTATCAGCAATGGTAGGAAAGGCAGTACTAGGAACAACAACCTCTTCGATCAAAGGAGTTCTAGCGGAGAGTTTTACTGGTGCAGGGATGACTTCTTTAGCTGATGAGGGTCCAAAGACTGCTCTTGGAGGGGCAATCTCTGGAGAAAATATTCTCCCGCTCCTGGTGATTTTGCTGGTGCCCGCAATGTTACTAATGCTGGCTTCCTCATCATCCGAACTTCCTTCAATTACTTCGATTTGCTTGATACCATGGTAGTAGATGTCACCACCATAGTTCCAAGGTATCGACTTCTCGGAAACATAGGGAACAGGCCCTGGCATTGTTATCTTTAAAGGAACAGATTTTGCAGCTGGTGTAATCTTAATTGGCTTTTTGACGGCCTTGGAAAGATTGGCGTGAATGGTTATGATTGAGACATTTTCAACATGAACTGGAACAGCATAAACTTTTTCGAACAAAATTTGTCGGCTATCCATAAGGCCTTGGATGCCTTTCTTTAATAGCGGACAATCAAACGGCAGAGAGTGGCAATAGTAGCAGTCTTCTTTACATCCCGGGAAGATCCCGGCCCTTAACAAATTCAACTTAATGGTTAGCAGTGGAGTAGTCAGATCACTGACGTCAGCAACATACGAATCCTCCTCAATGGCATTGATATTTCGTCCGTGCTTCGGCATAGGCGCAGATATCACATTAGGCTTCTCTGGAGCGTCAAACTCTACCTCCTTAGCCTCTATCAGGTCTTGGATCTTATGCTTGAGTGCCCAACAATCATTGGTGTCGTGTCCAACACTGTCTGAATGATAGGCGCATTTAGCATTGGCATGATAATGCGGGGAGGACGTATTCACATTCTTTGGCGCCTCCTTGATGGTGGCAAGATTCAACTTCAATAGATGGGGAAGCACTTGCGCTGGAGTCATATTAATACGGGTAAACTGCCGTTGCGGCCTTTCCACCCGTTGCTGATTTGGTCTGGACTGGTTATAGCGAGGCTGCTCACTCGGAGTGTTTTGAATCATTACGGCCCCCACAGTTGGCCGACGCTCCATCTTCCCTGCTCTTCTCTGAGAATATACCATAGCTGTCTCCTTCTTAAAAGGCTTCTTCTCAACACTTGCAGTAACACCCTTCTGAATCTTTCCTGACTTGATGCTAGCTTCTATTCTTTCGCCGGTTAAGATCAAATCGGTAAACCCCGCGGAAGAGTTACCAATTAAATGATTGAAAAACGGTCCAGATAGGGTCCCAAGAAACATATCAACGAGCTCACGATCGGTTAAAGGAGGCTGCACCCTGCCAGCCAAATCCCTCCACTTTTGTGCATATTCTTTGAATCCCTCACTTGTTCCTAGTGACATACCCTGAAGTTGGGTACGAGTAGGAGCAAGATCAGAATTATACTGGTATTGTTTATAGAAAGCGGTGGCCAAATCTTCCCAATTTCTGACACTGGTTCCTTCTAGCTGATAAAACCACTCCAACTGGGCTCCCGATAGGCTGTCTTGGAAGAAATGAATCCAGAGATTTTTATCTGCCGTATAGGGTTGAATCTTTCTCACGTAGGACCTGAGATGCATTTTGGGACAGGACAGCCCATCATACCTCACAAACACTGGCACTTTGAATTTTGGGGGAATCACAATTCCGGCGACCAAGCCCATGTCTTCAAAATCCAAACCCGGTACCCTTTGCAATTCCATGGCAGCCAATCTGTCTTCTAAGCCCTTATACTTATCATCAGCTGGAGGGTATTGCTGGTCAGAATAATCTTCATCCTCTTCCACCTCTTCCTCCTCTGCATCAGACTCGGAAGGCACCGCAACTCGATCCCTTTTACTAGTCCCTTCATCAGAGGTAGGGGGAAATTCAAGCACTCTCCGAGCTTCTCTGTCAAATCTTCTCCCCAAAGTAGCCACTCCGACCCTCTTTTTCTTCTTTACTGGGTCCTTATTCTCCAGACGAGCCTTGATATCCTCTTGACTTTTAACCAAAGTCATCAAGAGTTGCTGGAACTGTGCATTCTGGGCTTGTAGGTCTTTGACTGTTTGCTCGAGATCCATCCTACTGAAATAAACAGCAGATAGATAAGGAAACTTGGAGTGAGACCTGCTTATGCACATGATGAATGGTATGCTGATGTATGCAATGCATTCAAGGATTTAGGACATTCAAAATTGTTTCAGACAAAGAAGAACGCACGTCATATTAATAAGAAGAAATTTGTTAGTACATAAATGCCCCATGGGCCAAATGTTACAAAATAAACTTCTTAAGGCAGAAAGACATTGCGCATCCTCTTTGGTGCGATGTAGGTGTTGAGGGCCTCTTGCTCGTGGAGTCGGCGGGTAAGCTCTAGAACCTTCTTTTCACTGGCGTAGTAGCTAGTTTCAAAAGTGTTCCGTTCCTCCTTGAGCTGAATCCAACTTTTCTGCATTTCCTCCCACGATGTAGGCATGTCTGGATGTAGGATAGTGTAGGGAACCTCTCCTTCATTGACGGGCTCTTTAATCATAGGGAGAACATGAGGATAAGGCATCATTATACTTTGGGCTCGGGCTCGTACCCACTTGAGATAGGGCTCAAGAGGGATGGAGTTCTTGTGTCCCAGAGTCTTGCTATCAACCTTGTTGAGTTTTCCCCAAGCTCTGATGAATCTTTGGTGAAGTCCTTGCGCATCGTTGTCGAAGTCAAAAACTAGGCTAGGAATCAACATATCATGAGGGCCATCCCTCCGTGCATATCCAAATTGCCTCAAAGCTAGGCAAGGGTTGTAGGTGATACCTCCCCTGATTCCAAGTAAAGGAACATTAGGAAATTCTCTGCAACGATCGACAATGATGACATTTTCTCTGGACCGAGAACACCAATGCACATCAGAATGAGTAAGAGTCATCAACCGTTGGGACCACCTTGTACCTTGGTCATTCTTCAAGACAGATTGTGGAAGGTGTGAAATAAACCACCTTGCGAGGATAGGAGTACAGCACATGAGAACACCCCTCTTTCTCATTGTTCGTGTGTAAAATGAGTGAAGGATGTCCCCAAGCAATGTTGGTATTGGATTTCTGGACAAAAAGATTTTGACGGCATTGACATCTACCAATTGGTCAGGATTTGGGAACAAGACCAATCCGTAGATAAGGAGTGCCACAATCTCTTCAAAGGCTTGTAGGTCCAATGAATTCCAACATTCTTGTGCCTTCTCAAACAAGAATTTTGCTAAGAATCCTTTGACGCCGCTTCTGGTTTCCCAATGCCCCTTGATGTCGGATGGTTGTAGATGTAATGCTCGAGCAACATCTTCCGGCTTTGGTTCCTTTTCCGTACCGTTGAAGGGTAGTTGATTAAGGATAGGGATTCTTAGGAGTTGAGAAAACTCCTCCAAAGTGGGTACCAACTGATAATCAGGGAAAGTGAAGCAGTGGTGAAGAGGGTCAAAGAACTGGAATAGCACTTTCATCATGTCTTCTTCAATGTTGGTGTTGACTAGGCTGAGCAGTCTACCATGTCTTTCACTGAAGGATGAATTTTCCGGAATTCTTGAGGTGATCTCCTTGAGTTGAGGAGAGATTCTCACAAGGTTGACTTGAATGGTGTTTCTGCGAGGAATTTCCATGTCCTACAAAACAAGAACAAGGATGAAGATCCAAAACCCTTGAAATGGTTAGTGAATGCATATGATGTTTTATGATGCTTATGATGTATGCACAAAACATATGTACAAGCAAATCACGCCAAACCCTAGTTTCAGGCTTGCATGGGGTTTCATAGGTAAGTACCCTCTTGAGTGTAGTTGGCTTAAAAACCTGTCCTATAAATAGTAACCGGGTTCTAAGGAGCTCAATATCACTGGATTGTTTTCAATGTTCATTGTTTTGGTTTAGCCACTTAACTAGCGACCAAAATATTCCAAGAAAACAACCCTCAATGAGTGTAGTATCGAGTATCTACCAACTTCGGACTGCACCAAAGCCGGTCATCTCACTACCCCTAATAAAAGGCCAAGATGGTCAAGTAAGGTTCTAGGTCATTAGTGCTTAGTGACATCACTCAGCGGCCCCGTACTCTCCTTGATTGAACTCAAGGGTTACCGGTACTCACAAATATGTCGCACTAATATAGCTATTGCTTAGACCGTGTCGGTATACCCCACACAGTTTCCACAACGTATTGCTATCTATGAATGTTTCCCAAAATCCGGGTGGAGGATTGTAAACCCAAACAATAGAGCCTAAGTATAAAGCAAGCAAATCAAACAATTATTCATGCAAGAGGGTGATCTAAGCCCTAAGGTTACTCCACTTTAAAAATCTCCCCAACAGAGTCGCCAGTTCTGTGGTACGGTGGGAGAACTAACTATGGTTTTGCGTTTGTTTTTGCAAAATGTTTCGGTTGAGCAAGAGTCGCCACCGACTTTTTATTTTATCCTAAGGAAAGGTTTAAAAAGCACAGCAAAAACCTTTGAGATTTTTCTTGGGTTCGGGGAGTAGATTATAGAAGGGGAAGGTATTAGCACCCCTTCTATCCATGGTTATCCATGGGCTCTTAAGTACTTGCTTAGATCAACTTGCCTTGGTTTTCAATTGTTTGATATTGTGCTTTGTGTGTGGTTTTGAAAAGGTTTTGAAAAAGATGCCTTGTATAGGCTACCCTTGTAACAATTCTTTACTCGAATGTTTTACAAAAGGTGTTTGTCTTTTTGAAAAGATGTTTCAAGGTTTTTTGAAAGTTTGTTTTGAAAGTGTTTGTGAAGTGTGGTTTGAAAATTAGGCAAGTGTTTTCTTTGCAAATTGGCAAGTACTTAAGAGTTATCTATCCTAAAGTTTTCTCAAAGATTTTTGTTATGTTTTAAACCTTTTGACAATTTTGTTCCACCATTGCATTTGGTGGACAATCTTGTCTTAGGAGGTGAAAGGGACGGGCGTGGGTCATCGTTTAGACCATAATTGCAATAGTGTTAAATGTCTTTGGGCAATTTTCTTTTTTTTAAAAGGGACTTGATCATTCATTTAAGCAACATTTTGAGGGACTATGATCATTTGATTGTTTGTTTTACCCAAAGAAGTTCAACATGCAATATGGCCCAATTATTTGAAGGCAACAAAGTGGAATACCCTAGGGGTGCAAGTGTGAAATGTGTTGTCTATTTTCATGCTCATTTATCTTGTATTATGTCCAACTATTTTGTTCATTTTTATTCGCATACAAAACCCTAATTCTAGCATAGTATGTTTAGAAAGCGATAAAGTGCGAAATTTAAATTCCTACGCTATTACATCATAATAATATAGGGAGGGGGGTACAATGTTCAAATGGAGAGGTATTTTGACAAGAAATTAAATCTAAGCTATTACATCATTTGCTTTGAGTATTTACAATATGAATAATTTGCATAAATAAATGGAAATTGAAATAAATATGCAAAATATATAAAAAAGAATTTTCATGTGTACATATAAAAAAAGAATATTATTTATGTCAAGTAAATAAAAAATGAGAAAAGAATTATTTTTTTGGAATATTTTCATATTTAGGGTAAAACCCTAATTCTATTAAATAAAACATATCATTTATTTATTATGAACAAATATTTATCTATATATACAAAAAATAAAATAAAATGAGGTATTTGTCCAAAATGTATTTTTATATTAAATATTAATAAGAAAGATAAAAGGGGTATATATTTTGTATTTATCCTAAATATATTAATGAACATATGTATATATGTATTATTTTAAATATATATTATATATATATAAATAATAATAATATTTAATATTTTAGAAAATAGTATTTTTTTATATAAATATTTTCAGAAGGCAAAATAAAAATAAAAATGAAAATAAATGTGTTTTTACATATTTCTTAGTATTTTTAACAAAATGTATATATTCCTTTATTTATGTATAAACTAGAAAAAAAATCAAATAAATACCTTATAAATTAAAAAATGGTGAGGAAAAATATTTTTTTGTTTTTAATATTATTAACAAAAATAAATAAGTCAGAAATAAAAAAGAAAAGTCAAAAAATCAAGCAAATGGACAAAATGGGCTCAGGGGGTGCAATATCAAAAATGTGGTGTGAATAAGAAAATAACACAGGCCCAGCCCACGTAGCATCTTCTTCAACCTTCAGCCAAAAATGTCTCAAAAACGCGCGCTTGTAACAGGGATTCAAACATCCTGATTCTTTGAGCTTTTGCACAAACTTTCAACACAAAACATGTCAAGCATGGAATCACGATTTCAAACATATAAAGAACATCTCCTAACTCTCAAAAATGAGAGAGAATTTTAATAATCCCAAATGCTAACCTAAGTTTTCTGCCATTTTTAAACCTTAAATTCTCTCAACTCAGGCAAAAGAAATGAAAAGTAAAAGAATGTACATGTTCAGTGGCATGAGTATGACATTGTTTATTCACAAACCTAAAGCTAATGATGCCTAATAAGAGAGATACGAGTTCACCAAAATACCTGTTCAGCTGAAGTTCTAACTGGCAAATGGGGAGCTTACAGTGCAAGATACTGATTGGTATAGCTTCCTTGAGGTGTGGTGATGCTGTTCCAATATCTACTTTGCCTTGAGACACCTTGAACTGAGCTGTAGAACTTCAACTGCAAAATGGAAAAGTGAAAATGGTGGAACTTGTTAGAGAAGTTACAGGTCGTGTTTCAAGGCATGGTTAGCTTGCATAGGTGCTAGGGAATGTGTGTGAACTGGTTTTGGCAAGAGAGCTTGAGAGGAATAGAAGTTGGCACTCAAACTGCAGAGGCAACTCTGTTTTTGCAGTTTGATGGTGTTTTTTGGTTTGATGATGTTTTGGAGGTAAAAGACTCGTGCCAAAGCTTGGTTATGATGTGTGTAGGGTGTTTGATAACTTTGTTCTTGTGTGTCTAAGCTGAGATGGATGTTGTGTTATGTTATGGCACTTTTCTTCATTCTTAAGCAACAAAATGCAACTTGGTGTTTTAGGTCAGTAGGGGACCTCTAATCCTGCTGCAAAGCTTCTCTTGATCAGAGTAATTTGTCCATAATCTTGTGCTAAAGAGATTTGGTTTGTACTTGCTTGATTTACCAATTGGACATAAAGTGACCTTTTGCAAAAATGGATAGTTTACTTTATCTAAAAATGGATTAATCTTGTATACAACACTTGAACTCATAGAATAACACTTTTACACAATGAACAAGCATTAAATTATTGAGTGTAACTTGGTTTAAGGACCTGTAATCAAGGGCATGCTGGTTTTGAGAAGTTTGCATAACTTATGAACATGAAAAATGGCCAATTCAAAAGTGAGTTTTTGCTATATTGTGAAATTCGATTCTCCCTAACCATGAGGTTGTTTGAGAAGTTCTTGGACATTTTGGAAATCTTGGAATGTGTACTACAATCCATCTTTGAAATGCAATTTGAAATTCCAAGTGGAAGTGTATGGAAAATGGCCTTGAAGTGGGGTAGAAAAACTTGTCAAAATAGGTTAAAATTTCACTAAGTTAAAAATGGTTTAATGCCCTTATTCAAAAATTTGTAACTTGAGATACAAGCTTCAAATGAGAAAACTTTGTGAATCAAAGTTGTAGATTATGCAACAAGCTACAACTTTCATGTTTGGACTTTTGTTTGAATCCAAATGGATCATGGTGAAAAAGTTGGGCAAAGTTGGGAAAAAATTAGGGTTTTTCATAACTTAGAAAAATTCTAAGTTATGAAAAATTCTAATTTTTAACCCTAATTTGCATTTTGTGATTTCTTGGTGAACAAGTTTCATGATTTGGCATGTTTTGATGGAAAATGAATCTTGGCTCTTGATTTTGACCAAAAAGTCAAAGTTTGACTTTTCAGTATACAGTCAAAATTGATCAATTGACTGGGAAATTCAACTGTCAATCCTGTGTACTTGGGATCTTTTGAGTTTGTTGATCATGTCAAGATAATTCCATGGGGTCCTTGAGTCCATATGTGAGCTTAGTTTGCCATTGGCTAGGTCAAACAGTCAAAAATTGCCTTTGTGCAGTTAAAACCCTAAAAATGACCATTTTGCCCTTTTGGTGATCTGATCAAATTTCTTGTGGAATTGTGATCCAAACTTGACCAAATGGTTCATATGAGTTCATAATGTTGATGTGGGTCAAATTTCATGAGGTTTGACTGTCAATTGGCCACAGTTGACTTCTTCCCCAATACAGCTGATTTTTAGGTCAACTGTCCAACTGACTGGGCAAAACTTGGAATCAAGACTTGAAACTTGATATGGGTAATTGGGAGTCCAATATGAAGCATGAAAGTCATCTTGGGAATTTTAGGTCAAAGCATCTTTGTGCAAATACAAACCCTAATTTGAGTCAACAGTGCAAGGAGAGGTCTTGAGCAGATGAAACCCTGACTGGATCTTGAGCTTCAAAGGCTTTATGGTGAGAAATTAATGAGAAATGGGAGGGCAAATTTTGGGGTACAACACAAGGCATCTCTTCAAAAACATTTTCAAAACACATACACATACAAGCACCATTTCAAACAATTGAAAACAAAAGGCAAGTGATCTAAGCAAGTAACTAAGAGCCCATGGATAACCATGGATAGAAAGGGTGCTAATACCTTCCCTTTCTATAATCTACTCCCCGAACCCAAGAAAACATCTCAAAGGGTTTTTTGTTGTGCTTTTTAACCTTTCCTTAGGATAAAATAAAAAGTAGGTGGCGACTCTTGCTCAACCGAAACATTTGCGAAAACAAACGCAAAACCTCAAGTCAGTTCTCCCACCGTATCACAACTACCGACAGTTGAATAAAGTGACAATCAAAAACAGGTATCCACTTCCGAGAATAGACGACTTGATGGATTAATTGGTGGGTGCACGAGTGTTTAGCAAGATTGACTTGAGATCAGGCTATCACCAGATTCGAGTAAAGGATGAAGACATTTAGAAGACGAATTTAAGAACTCGGTATGGACATCACGAATATTCAGTGATTCCTTTCGGTGTTACCAATGTGTCGGGAGTGTTTATGGAATATATGAACCACATCTTTAACGTTTATTTGGACCGTTTTTTTGTAGTATTCATCGATGATGTTTTTATTTATTCTGAATCCAAAGAGGAACATGTTGAACATTTGCGGATTTTATTGCAAGTGTTAAAAGAGAAGAACTTATATGAAAAGTTGTCAAAATGTTAGTTCTGGTTGACAGAAGTTAGTTTTCTTGGTCATGCTATTTCAAGTGATGGTATTGTTGTAGATCCGTCTAAGGTAGATGCAGTGTTGCAATGGGATGCTCAAAAATCAGTTACGGAGATTAGAAGCTTTTTGGGTTTGGCTAGTTATTATAGGAGATTTATTGAAGGTTTTTCTAAATTGGCACTTCCGTTAACTCAGCTAACTTGTAAAGGCAGAGCATTTGTGTGGGACATCCAACGTGAAGAGAGTTTTGTTGAGTTAAAGAAGATATTGACGAAGGCTCCAATTCTGATATTACCTAATCCTGAGGAATCATTTTTGGTATATTGTGATGCTTCTAAATTGGTTTTAGGTGGTGTGCTCATGCATAATGATAAAGTAGTCGCTTATGCATCGAGACAATTGAGGATTAATGAAAGAAACTATCCTACTCATGATCTGGAATTAGCTGCAGTGGTGTTTGTGCTGAAGATTTAGAGACATTATCTTTATGGTTCTAGATTTGAAGTGTTTAGTGATCATAAAAGATTGTGGTGTCTATTTGATCAGAAGGAATTGAACATGAGACAGAGGATATGGTTGGAATTATTGAAGGACTACGAATTTGGCTTGAATTATCATCCAAGAAAAGCTAATGTTGAAGCTGACGCTTTGAGTCGAAAGACTTTGCACATGTCTGCTATGATGGTTAGAGAACTAGAGTTGATCGAACAATTCAGAGACATGAGTTTGGTCTGTGAACTGACACAGCGAAGTGTGATGCTGGGATGTTGAAGATTAACAATGAATTCTTAGATGATATTAAAAAAGCTCAAATGTTAGATCTGAAGTTGGTAGATTTGATGGTCGAGAGTAACAAATTTGGAGATAATGACTTTAAAGTAGACGCCCAAGGTGTGTTGAGATTCTGAAACAAGATTTGTATTCCTGATAATGTTGAAATGAGAAAGATGATTCTGGAAGAGAGCCATAGAAGCAGTTTGAGTATTCATACGGGAGCTACCAAGATGTATCATGACTTAAAGAAGTTATTTTGGTGGTCCGGGTTGAAACAAGATGTGGCAAAGTTCATGTATGCATGTTTGACTTGTCAGAAGTCGAAAGTTGAACATCAGAAACCTGCAGGGCTGTTGGAACCTTTAGACATTCCGTAGTGGAAATAGGATAGTATATCTATGGACTTTGTGATGGGGGTTCCAAGTACTCTAAGAGGGCACAATGCGATTTGGGTGATTGTTGATAGATTAACGAAATTAGCTCACTTCATTCCGATCGATATTAATTTTCCTGTACCCAAGTTGGCAGAGATTTATATTTGAGTAACTGTGAAGTTGCACGGTGTTCTGTCCAGTATGGTGTCGGACAGGGATCCGAGATTTACTTTTGATTTTTGGAAGAGTTTGTAGGAGGCGTTGGGTTCAAGGCTGAATTTGAGTTCTGCATATCATCCACAAACAGATGATCAGATAGAGAGGACTATTCAGTAGCTAGAAGATTTTTTGAGAGCTTGTGTTCTTGAGCAAGGAGGTACATGGGATAGTTACCTTCCATTGATTGAGTTCACCTACAATAATAGTTTCCATTATAGTATTTGTATGGCACCTTTCGAGGTGTTATATGGTCGGAGGTGCAGGACACCATTATGTTGGTATGAATCTGGCGAAACGCAACACTTGGACCGGAAATCTTACGAGAAACTATAGAGAAAGTGAATATGATCCACGAGAAGATGAGAGCCTTGTAGAGTAGGCAGAAAAGTTACCATGATAAGAGAAGAAAAGACCTTGAGTTTGAAGAAGGAGATCATGTATTCTTGAGAGTGTCGCCAGTGACCGGTGTAGGACGTGTCTTAAAGTCAAGAAAGTTGACTCATCGGTTTATTGGTTCGTATCAAATTTCAGAAAAGGTGGGGACTATTGCGTATAGAGTGGACTTGCCACCTAATATTCCGAGTTTGTATGATGTATTCCATGCGTCGCAACTCCGAAATTATATTTCTGATCCGTTGCATGTGATTCCAATGGATGATGTACAAGTGCGGGATGATCTTACTGTTGAAACCGTACCTGTGAGGATCGAGAATCGAGAGGTAAATAAGCTGAGAGGCAAAGATCTCTCTCTTGTGAAAGTGGTATGGGTAGGAGCTTCCATAGAGAATGCGATGTGGGAATGAGAGAGCAAAATGCAGGAGGCTTATCCAGAATTATTTGCCTCAGGTAATTTTCGAGGACGGAAATATTCTAAGTGGGGGAAAGTTGTAACACCCCGATTTAATTAGAATTATTTTATTGGAATAAAATAGATGATAAGATATGCTTATATATGTTGATGATCTTATGATGCATTTTGATGATTATGTTGGAAAGTTAGAAGTAATGATAATTGAAGAAGTTAGGGATGAATGAAGAATAGTAGCAACATTAGTATTATTATTATTATTACTATTATTATTATAAGAGATAAATAGTAATTTATAATATTAATAATTAATAATTAAAATAAACCTGGTAATAAGAGGAGGGGCAAAGTTGGTATATAGGTTTAGGGGTCTAAAGTGTGTAGTTAGAACAGCAGAAGTAAAAACACGAGGAATAGAACGTAGAAGTGAGAAGAGAAGGACAAAGAGAAGAGAAGAGCATACTAGCTAGGGAGAGGAATTTCCGGTAGAGGACTTATAATCATCAAAACTAAGGTAAGGGTGGGGTTCTGACTCTCTAATAGGTGGTTTAATTATGGGTAGATGATGATATTGAATGTTAGGTTTTTAGGGTAAATTGTTGTAAAATTGATTGTTGTAATTGCTTGTAAATGATAAGATTGATGTGTTGATTGTGTTATAATTATGGTATATGATATGTGTTGATGATTTAAAATAATTGATGTGTTTGATCTTTCATAAAAACTGATTTTTGGATGAAGAGGATGGGATTTCGTAGCAAAAAATTCAGGTTTTTGGGTCTGTTTCTCGATGGATAATCGGTTACCATATATGGGTAACTGGTTACTGCTGTTTGTGTTTTTGAACATTAGGCTACTGTCTTGCAGTAACCGGTTACCATAACTGGTTAATCGGTTACCGCAAATTTTTTTGGGAAAAAGCAGGGTTACTGTCTTGTAGTAACCGGTTACCATAACTAGGTAATCGATTACCGCTGTGTTGGAATTTTTGAAAACTTAAAAACTCCATAAATTTTGACTCGGGTGTTCGTTTGATGTGCCATTTGGACCGTTGGAAAGCTAAAAATATTTTCTACAATTTGGTAATAACTTTGATGACAGTATAATAATGTTTTATTGGATAATTCTAATGTGTGTGTATATTGTATGTGTTGTAATGCAAAATGTCGTGATTAATTGTATCTGTGTTATATCGATGATGTGTGAAGGCATTATAGGTGATATTGAAGTATTACAAAGATGATGTTGGCCTGAAATTGGCGTGATGTTGATGATTATGATTGTGGTTTCATAATTTGTTGTAGCATGCTGCATTTCATGCATCGTTGAGAGCTTATGCTCTGGCCTGTATTGGCAATCATTGAGGGCTTATGCCCTGGCCTTTATGGAAAATATTGAGGGATCATGCCATGACCTGTATTGGTAACTGTTGGGGGATTATGACCTGGCCTATATGGAAATTTGTTGAGGGCTTATGCCCTGATGGTACCACATGTATCTTGCATTAAACTCAGTTGCATTGTATTTGTTGAATTGTTGAATTGTGGACTTGTTGAAGTGGTGTGACTAATAAATGCCGAACTTGAAATCTTGCATGATATACCTGTTGTTTACTTATAATTATATTACTTATTATATTGTCATGATATCTCACCCTTACTGTTTGAATGTTGCTTCTACGTGGATAACATGCAGATAACCAAGACTAGTGCGAAGTCGTGGAGTCTAGAAGAGGTTGCTCCTTTTATTTTGAGTGGGTGTCCTTGCTCTGATATGTAACACCGAGGGAATGAATACTCGATTGTTTTATTTTAGTTGATGTCTTTTTTGAGAAATTTTGGAGCGTTGTAGACTCTCTTTTAATTGATTAAATTGTTGATTTTGTGATGGTTTAAGATTTTAGAAAAAATTATGAAATTCTTTCCGCTGCATTATTAAAATCAAAGTTTGGAGACTATGCTAGAATATTGTCGGTTCATCCAAAATGTGTGTTATGTATCTGTTTTATCTTAATTGAGAAAAATTTGAACATGTTGAATGATATGTCATCCTATTTTGGAGTTTTATTTTACTTTTATTTTTATATAAAGTTACTGTTGGGGAAATATGGTGTTATAGTATAAAATCCAATTTTAGAAACTTATGTACATTTGGAGATCAAATCAGTTATTCCAGATTAAATCTTCTTGACATGCGCAAATAATTATGATATATCCAAAAGGAATCTCACAGAATCAAATCAAACATGTCAAGAATAATAACAACTTGTGCTGATATTTGGGTATAACATGTCACAACATCTGTCACAATATCTGTCAAACATACCAACAACAGACTATGTTACACTAGCTGGTCAAAATGTTATGACATCTTGCTCAACATTAGTCAAGAACCAGATTTTAGCAAAATTTAGTCAATCGTAAAACCATGGATCTAACAGTTTTGGTCCATTTCCAAAACCATCTTTGTTTTCTATCTTATGCATTTCCGGATATGCCTTTCGTTCTGATGTATTTCCAGGACTTCATTTGTTTTATCATTCGATGCATTGTCGAATGTGTTTGTTTGTTTTAATGTATTTCCAGAACTTATTTCCTTTATATCTAATGCATTTTCGGATGTTTTCTTTTATTCTGATATATTTTCTAGGAATTCATTTGTTTTCTATCCGATTCATTTCCAAATATGTATGTTTTGATGTGTTTCCAGAGCTTGCTTTCTTTTTATCTGATGTATTTCCAGATGTGTCAGTGTTGTTCTAATGTACTTTAAGAGAATTTTTTCTCTTTTATCCGGTGTATTTACGTATATGTCTTTTTGTTCAGATGGATTTCCAAAACATACCTTTGTTTTTTCCCATCAAGTTTTTTTTGCCCCTATCTCATATATTCCCAGCAAACCTCCATTACAACTTATCTCAATAATCCCCAAAGAGTCTGCTTCATAATTTTCATATCCCCGACTAAGAAATCTTCCATAAACTCATAACATAGCATGTCCTCTCATTTTATCAAGAGACAAAATTTGGGTCTTTAGTATTTAACTATATTCCACCGCGATTATATGAAGATTGTCATTCTTTATATTCTCTGGTCAAATATATTTAAATAGGGACAACTGTCATACTATAATTTTGCCTCAAGCCTTTTTTCCCTTCATTTTTGCATGATTCAATTCATCCATCCATTGTGTTATCTGCATTGCATTTAGGACATTACATTTAGAGTCAAATAAAGGACTTTTTTTTGGGATCATATGAGGTTCATTTTGTCCTAATTACAAGTCATCACTCTTACTTCTATTAACCCATGCATTCATGTAGTCACATGATTCATTTTAATTACTTTTTCAACATTTAGGTGTATTGCAAAATTAATACCTTATTTTCCATTTAGTCATTCCAATTATTCCAAATTCATTCATTCAAGTGATATTATTCATCATTGTTTTTTTTATTATAGAAAATTCATATTCATTAATATGCAAACAAGCAAGAATTACAAATGTTACAAGACAATTGGAATAGAACATATTCCATACAAAATCTAGAAGCACATCTATGAGAAAATACTACAAAAACAAAAGAGATACTATACATAGAAATTTCAAAATCTAAGGTACAACTAAATCAAAAGCAAAAATATATCATCCAACAATCCACTCTCTTGCAAACATTAACAATGACAATGTGAGAGTGTGAATCTATAGTCTTTATCCAAATCCAATTAAGAATGATTTCTTTGACTTGTGTTTGCACATTTCGACTTCCTTTGGTCTCAAAATTGTCCAACCTTTTTTAGTGTTAAAAAATTATTAGATGACTAGAGATAATTATGAAATGGATGTTAAACTCATAAACTTCCTCAATCACTATGAAATTACCAAAGACACACATAACCATGCTAAAGACACAAAACTCCTTTGAGGAATTTTGTCAAACACCAAGAGTGCATCATTTACCACTAAAACACAAAAATACAAAAGAGAAATTAAGAAACCGAAATTAAACATCTCTGTTAAAATTTTCATACTATATAACTATGGCGGCTCCGGTAGTGGACGAAAAATTCCGGGCAACAGAGTTGTAGGAGCAACTACTGGAGAAAGAGATTCATCTTTCATTGTCGCATTTGAGATATATAGAAAAATTACAACTACCTTGTCATTTCTTGGTAGTGGAGGCTCTGATGGCGGCTGCAAAAGAAGAAAAAGAAACTTGACGGTTGGTAGTGGTGGAGAGGGAAAGATTTCGGTGAGAAGCTTTGTTATGATGAGGACTTGAGAAGGATGATTGGTAGAGAGGAAAGTGTTCTCAAAAGAGAGAGAGGTAGCCACCACAGAGGTGGAAGGAGAGAGCCACCATGGAGGTGGGGAGAAGCCACCAAACCACCCTAGAGGATTGGAGAAAAATTTTCTAGAGAGAAGGGAGAACATCTCTCTCAATATAAATTGTCATCTTGATATTATTCATCATTGTTACTTGATCACAATTAATTTATTTCAATTAGAAGTTACTAATCCAAACATCTCAATTCATGTTAATTGATTTACCATTTCATACCATTTACATTTCAATTTCACCTTCATTCAAACATTTCCATCAAATCATCATACAACTTAATCATATTCTAATCTCATTCATTCATGTAATCATATGCTTCATTCATGCATTCAATAATATTCTTTTATTCAATCATATACTAATCACATCCTAACTTCATTCATTCAATCATACTCTTTATTCAATCCTTTTCTAATTCCATTCACAGTTCAAAGTATCACATAATTCACTGTCTATTTCAACCATTCATATCTTTAGTGGGAATTTAGAATGCAAGTTAATACACATTTTTGAAGTTTGAATTTGAATAGCACAAGAACAAATTTAACAATAAAGTTAAACTTTGATTTCAATTCAAATGTTCATTGCAAGTTACAACTAGGAATCACATTTGTACGAAGCAAAAGTATACAAATTACAGGTTGCAATTTGTACCAAAAGTACAACAGAAATTACACAAAAAATTGTACAGCCCGGGTCCCTCTTGGCATTGCTCCCTTGCACATAATCATTCCATTTTTTTGTGCAGCAGTCCATTAATACAAGCAGTACACAAAGCAAAAAAAAAAGGAGTAGAACGAATCAAAAGAAGCATTAAGAGCAGAAATAAAGGAAGAAAGAAAGAAAAATCGAGTTACCTAGAAATTTTTATATCACCACCCCGCAAGAGTTTCGTGTGGGTATACTTTTTTACAATTTTTTGTTGATTAATTAATGCTTCAGTAGCCTCTTTAATCCATTTCCCCATGATTATCTTTATCAATTGCTTGTAATATAATTTGATATAATGGATTCAGGTTTTATGGTTTATGCGAGATTAAGGATTTTTGATTTGTTTGTTTTGGTTTTGCCTTTGATGTTAGGACGCCGGATTCATGTTTAAGACGGATAGATAGTTAGGGTTGTTGTTTAGGTTTTCTTGATTTGGGATATTTTGTGGGTTTTCCATAAAATCATTGTGTTCTTCACCATGTTCATCTTATGAGGGTTTCAATCGGATCAATTTATAGTGTTGTAATTTCTGATTTTGTATTGTTGATCTGGAGGTTGTTTAAGGTAGGATTAGTGCTTGAGGTTTTCAATTTTGGTTTGATTTGGGGTTTTTTTCTAGAATTTGTGGTTGGATGTTGATGAACATTCTTCGTGTTCATGATGAACATGATTCAAATTCTGGTTGTCAGATCCCGAATGTCCTAAGAGATAATGAAGGTGGTGGTAGGAGCGGTGGTTTTCTAGAAAGCACAGTGGTTAGAAGGGCGGCAATAAGAGAGGTTAGATAGAAAAGAAAGATTGATTGAGAGAATTAGATGTTAGACGGTAGACTACGATTTAGAGGGGGTTGAAAATAGATCGCTAATGAAAATATCCTTTAAAAAAATTGTTTTTAAAACGTTTTAACTATGGCATGCAAAAACAATCTCAGATCGACAATCGTCTATCCCGAACCGTCATTGAAAAGATTGAATATGCGTTAAACCTTATAAACGTATTTTTTATGAGAAAATTAATCAATATATTTTCAGCAACAACGTTTGAATAAAACCATGCAATAGTAATAGATTTCCAATGAAATATCAAGCAAAAATTGGCTTAAGCAACTTGTCGAACACTTAGTCTGCAATCAAGTCAAAACAATTTTTTCTTTGATTTTGTTGATATAAAAAACCAATTGCACTTTATAGATAGCAATCAACTCAACAAATCAGTTTGAAATATTAGACAAAGAAATCATCTCAATGTATAGATAACACAATCAATGGTGAGAGAGAGAGAGGGGGGGAGAGAGAGAGAGAGAGAGAGAGAGAGAGAGAGAGAGAGAGAGAGAGAGAGTAGCAACCTAACCCTCCAAAACATGTGTTTGACGTTGATCTTATCTTCTCATCTTCCTTTGATCTGTTTGTTTTGATTTTGCGTTTGATGTTTGGACGCCAGATTCATGTTTAAGACGTATAGATTGATAAGGTGTTGTTTAGGTTTTCTTGATTTGGGATATTTTGTGGGTTTTCCATAAAATTGAAGAAAAACCATTGTGTTCTTCCCCATGTTCATCCTATGAGGGTTTCAATCGGATCAATTTATGGCGTTGTTGTAATTTTTGATTCTATATTGTTGATCAGGAGGTTGTTTAAGGTACGATTAGTGCTTGAGGTTTTCAATTTTGGTTAGATTTGGGGATTTTATAGAATTTTTGGTTGGATGTTGATGAACATTCTTTGTGTTCATGATGAACATGATTTAAATTCTGGTTGTCAGATCCTGAATGTCCTAAGTGATGTTGAAACACCGGATCCGACTTCAACACACAACAATAATATGTATAAACAAAATAAACAATGTTGAAGGTAAATAACACACATATATGTTTACCCATTTCGTAGCAACTCTCCTACTCCAGGGGCTACCAAGTCAGGTATGAAATTAACTAGATAGTATCAATTTATAGACCACACGACAAACACATCCGTTTACAATCTACGAACTTAATCACTACCCTTTGCTTAACTTTTATCTAAGACACACCTAGGTATGAGGCCCTCCTTAAATCCCTTTCAATCACACTCAGCGATTGGAGCAACTCTAAACACAATAGAGAACAAAAATAGGAAGTCACTCTTCTAAGTCACACAATCCTCAATGCTTAAAAGCTTATGAGAACTGACACACAAATACTCAACTCTTAATAGCTTATGAGCATCTGACACACAAATGTTCAATGCTTAAAATCTTATGAACATCTGACAGAACTTACAACCCAATAATAAGGATTCTAAAACTCTAACGAAATACAAACGTAAGTTTCACCTAAATCTAGGTATACACGAGTCTATTTATAACACTATTCTGGACTGGGTTGGGCTTCAAAACATAGTAGTGAGGCTGCACAAAGTCTACAAAATCTTCTCCAAGAAAATAAGTCTTCAATCATTAGTTTCCTAAAATGTCTCTATATTTATAAACTTTGTATATCTTCAAAAACCAACATAGAATATCTGATTTATCAATCTTGGATGCCACATAAGCTAACTAAATGTTCCCTGAATATTGAGTAACTAACATATCAGCTGAAACATAATTGTCTGATGTTGCAGACGCGATGTCATATCCTCCTGGTTGGGACATCTTATTTGACATGTTGAAAACTACAAGTTAGAACATCTTGTTCAACATGTTGCTTCCAAGTTGGTTTTACCAAAATGTATGTCAATCATAATTTCAGAGAAATAACAATCTCCCTCTTTGGCACATTTTGGCTAAAACAACCAAATAACCATTGCACACAAAAAAACACCATAAAATATGTTTGAAAGTAAATCAAACACACACACATTAGAGGTACAACAACGGAAAATGCATTAGCAAGGTTAGCAGCACAAAATCAGAGACACATTTAGTAGTTAGTTGATCTACTAACACAAATGCAACAACAAATAGAGAACCTAATTTCTCAACGCCATGATGTCAAGACATCATGTCTGATATCTCTTCAGAGCACCCTAATCCATAACAACAGGGACTCCCCCTTAACACATGTTGTCTCAACAGAGAATCATAAATTCTCCCCCCCCCAGCAGTAGTACCAGCTCCAGCATCCTCAATATCATACTACTCCCCCCTTTTTAGCTATAATATGATAAAGGTAAGTATACAATATTAGCAAAAATTTAAGCATCTAAAGTTTTAAGAGGTAAGGTGCAAAAAGAACTAAAAATATCTTGGGCATTTAACCCGTACAAATCATAAACCAAAGTAAACAGGATCCTAATGCAGATCCAAACAAAATCACATGACTACATGCCATACATCAACATCTTCTTCTTCTTTAATAGTACCGACATAATGTTCATCAAGTGCAGCACCATCCTCAGCATCTTTATCAACAGGTGCAACACCAACAGTAATTGCTATAATTCTTCATAGACACAGATCCCAAGTCTCCTCCTTAGGTTCTCAAACTGAATTACATCAAGAGCTTTTGTAAAGATATCAATAAGATGATTCTCAGTGCTAACATGCTCAAGAGTTATGACCTCGTCCTCCACAAGTTCCCTAATAAAGTGGTGTCAATATGATTGGTCCTACTATGCTGAATAATATTTTTGGAAATATTAATAGCACTCAAATTGTCACAAAATAATGTCATGACATCTTGTGTGACATTATACTTAAACAATATTTGCTTCATCCACACCAGTTGAGAGCAGCTGCTTCCTGCTGCAATGTGTAGCGGTAGAAATGTTCAAGACTAAGCCATTGGATTGACTAGACTTTATACAAATCAAAATAAAAATCGCCACCACGCTTTATTTTCCCAAAGGAATGGGAAAAGAGCGAATAACCCAAAAAGAGGGGGAAAGATTAAAGGTAAGGGGGTTGGTTATGCAAAGGGAAGGTATTAGCACCCTAAACATCTACGATACTCCGCAGGAGCCTCTTTGTAAAATCTATATATTTTGGCTATAAAAACTGTTGTATATAAAATGGATGGTGGAGGTGAGAAAAGAAATATATTTTTTATGATTTTTTCACCCACCGCGGTTGCGAATCTTTAGTGCCTACGTACCACCTTTCGTGCAATAGGGGATCAGAGTACACGTAGTTCCCCTTTTAAAAATTTGAAACACAAATGCGTTGGTCAATTTTATGAGATAAAACATCATCGTCATTGTCCGTGTGGAAAACATACCTACTACCCACAATCATGAGAAAGAAGAATTTGCATCATCTCAAAGTGGAGGATATGGCTTGGATTTTAAAATCAACAATTTCTCACTCAACACCCAAGTGGAAAATATCTCTCTTCACTACATATTGTAGAAGTATAGTTGTTTGCATCACTACAAGGATTGACAAGAGTTTAATCTTTTAAGAAAATTTTTAAAGATAAAAAGCCAAAGTGGCAAAATAGTTTGAAATGAGATTAATTAACTTTTATTCTTCTCACAAAAAATGTCAAGTATTATTAAGTTGGTTGGAGTTTATTTATGAAAATATTTTGAAAATACATGGACATAAGTCCAAGTTTATTATAAAAGTGGTTCAAGTTTAAAACAATAAGAGTTTTCAAAAGGAGGGAGAAGATTTTTGAAATTAAAGAAGATGGGAGGAGAAGAAGAGGCCATCCTAAAGCATAAGGTAAAAGCTAGGGATAAGAACCATCTAACCAATAAGAAGCCAATACTTGACACTATGAGTCAAGATAGAGTTCCCATTATTTTGATTAAAACCAAGCAAGCAAAAATACTAGACTTCTTGAGAGAACCGAACTTCAAGTGTATTAAGTCTTCATAAAAATTGGGCAGAGTAACGGTTGTATACGGGTGAATTCCAGATTACAAACAAAGGGTATAATCACAATAACCTGCACACAAAACAAACAAACAACCCAATGTCTTGAGTTAAACCTCAAGAGCTCCAGACAAAATAATCAGATAAGATCACAAGGTTTCCAAGATAGGCCAAGGTTTCTAATCCTAAGTCCAAGAAAAATTCCCATGCTCCATAATGCCAAGGATAATAACCAAGTAGTCTAAGTACCATTAAAGATTTTTTAGGGTTTATGTTGATTATTAATTATCTTAAGAAAGGAAAAGAAAAGCTCAAGTGAGCAAAGTAAAAATGGCAAGAAAATAAATGCTCAAATGAGCAAAGATGAAAATGGCATGAAATGTAAATGCTAAAAGTAAATAGTACATAAAGCATAAAAAAGAATAAAAGCATAAGGTAAAACAAGTCAATAATTAGTGGTTAGTTGGATGACCATCTTGAAACTTGCATTTGGAACTCATTAGAGGATTGGTAGAACCAAAGCCTCCACACAATAAGTTGCATTTGCTTTTTGTCAAGTATATCATCCATTTGGAATTCTCATAAGTACCATTTAATGATCAACGATGTTTAAGTGATCCGCGTTGATCAAAGGTGTTGTAGATCCATTAGAGGATTGGTAGAACCAAAGCCTCCACACAATGAATCTCAAGGTTATTGGATCAAAGAGATCAAATTAACATACTTGGGCTTGCAATCATAAGTTTGGGTCACGAATGATCATTTATTTGAATCGGGACAAAATTTAGCGCTATGTTAAGCAATCGTAAGTGGACTTATATAGAAGTCGCACTTATTTTGAGGCCGGTCAATAGCAATTTATGCACCATTTGTTTTCAGACATGATATAGAGATCATGCTCCAATAATACCTAGTGCAATAAGAAAGGGATAAGATGAAGAGGGGATGAGAAAAATAAATGAACCACTTTTGAATAAAAAATTTAATCAAACTATTATTAAAATCATTCATCCATTTTGGTGGAGTTGAACTCAACACCTAAGATCCAATGATGTTAATAAAGTCATCATCAAAAAATCAACTCAAGACAGCCAGAAAATAATCACAAAATAATATTATATTTAATATATACATTAAAAGGGTTTAAAAATCAAAATAGAGGAGAAAAATATCAACTATGTTCAAATTAATCAAGAAAGAAAAAGTAAGGCCATAGAAAAATAAAAAAATGAATCCAAATATTTTTTATAAAATTTTTGGTAATTTTTTAAAAGTCATAAACTATTTTTAAACTATTTAAAATTGCTCAAACAAACAAAAAATAGGTCAAAAATAGTAAACCTCAATATAAAATTCCATAAAATTTTCAGAAAGTCAAAAATATGCAAAATAATATTTATGAATTTTTTCAGAATTAAAAAATGTCAGAAGGTATTTTTTAAGTAATTAAAAGAAAGCAAATAATTCAAAAAATACAAAAAAATATCAAATGTCAAAATAAAAATGTCAAAAAATAGTCATGAGATCAGAAATAATTCAAAGTATTTTTGTGAATTTTTTCATAATTTTTGGATAAAAAATAAAAGAGTTATGGATTTTTGAAAATTTAATCAATAAAAATATAAAATCAGAAAATAAAATAAAACCAAAAAGATGTGAACCATCAGATCATAGTCAAAACGCATTAGTAAGCTGATCCAGTGGACCAGACGTGTTGTGCTTGATATGGACCTTAGTGAGATACACATAGGATCAGAAAAGGGGCAACCAATGAAATTAAAACGTTTGGCACGCTATCATTGGCTGAGGCGAGATATGTCATCGTCTTCAACCTCCAGACACCCTCCAATGGGGATTTTGTGAGATCCTTCAAAATGGAAAAATTAGGATCCCAGGCTAGTAACATTGAACTCGTCTCTTCAAGACGATTCTAACACCACCATCGCGCCAAATTTATATAAGGTATGGAGAGAGATATGAATCAAAAACCCAGAAAATAGCGAGCACCTTCAATTTGAGATTTCTCTCTCAATTCCCAATTGATTTAAAAATTGTAAGCAGCATTGGAATCAGGAGAAGGAGTAGAATAGATTAGTGCTTGATTTGGATCCAAATGGTGGAGAATTCTACCTTTTCGAAGTTCAAGGAAGAAGGTCTGAAACTGGACTTCTGTAGCTTGAGTTATGGCTCGTTTTGATTGGTTTAAGTGCTGGAGAGTTTATATAATGCTTAAGGATGATGAATGCGCAAAGAATTTTGGAAATGGGAGCTTAAATCTCAGAAACTGAATTAAAAAAAGATGGGTTCATGTGAAGTTTTGGCAGGGTGTTTTTGGCTCTCAAAGCTTGAAGAAATGAACGGGGGATGACCCTTTATTTATAGGGAAGTGAATGGGAATGAAAATTGGAAGAAAAAAAAGGAAGTTTGGAGGGAAATTGAGTGAAGGTCGAGCACGAGTGAAGTGTGACTTCATTTCCGTCAAAACTCAACCAAATCTTGCGTTTTGGGGTGCTAATCACTTCTGGCAAGTTTGCTAATCAAGTTTAAATAAAAAATGCGCATAAATCTTGTGTTTAGAAGTCACATTATGGATTTTAAAATTCTGACTTTGTGGAAAATTCAGTTTCAAGTTACCAAATTCAAATCCATGGCATTTCCAACTCAAGGGGTCTTATGGCATGATTCTTGATGCTTTAGAAAGATGAGGTTACAAGCTTTGCAATGGAAAAAGAATGGAATCAAATGGATGCTTGAGCTGAAAGTTGTATTGAGTCAAAGTTGAAGAAAAAGGGTTGACTTTCCATACTTAGAAATATTTCAAATTCTTCTTCAAAAATGACCTATAATCTTTTGCATCTAAACATGGCCTTCCACTTGGAATTTGCTCTTGACCAAAAAATATGAAATGAAGTATATCTCTTGAATGATATTTTGAAACTTGAACCATTCAAAATATACAAAAATTGAGAAAGTTATGACTTGTTGAAGTTGGCCAAAAATCATGAAATGACCTATAATCTTTTGCATATTTAAGGCAACTTCCATCCATTTCCCACTTTGCACATAAAATAAGGCATAAAGTTCACATCTTCATAATCATTATGGAAAAATAATGGACTCAAGGTGATGAAAATTGACCAAGTTATGATCAATTGAAGTTACTTATGTAAAATTGTGGATTCATCTGGATGACTTGTAATCTTTCTTCTTCACCAAGTTTCTTCCACATGAAAACTCCTTGGAACTTTTGAAGTGATTTGTTGATAACCCTTTAAAGAGAAGTATGTCTTTGGAACCACTCAAAAATACCAAAAGGTGAGCAAGATATACTCCTTTGAAGTTCAAAACCCTAGCTTCCAAATCAAGAGAATGCCTTGAGGAACTTTGACAAGTTTAAACAAACTTCTTGTACCAATATTCTTGCTTTGTGAATAGAAGTTGTTGAGGATGATAATGAGAACTATTTGCCACAAAAACCACTTCCATATCTTGAATTTTGAGATAAATATGCTCTTGTGACCAATAGGAACAAGGCCTTGTCCAAACATGACAACTTCTCCAATCAACCCCTTGTACTTTTGAGTCAAATCTAATAACCTTGAAATGTGATAAACCAAAGAAACCTTGACATTCCAATTCTCCAAAAATCAATCCAATGGTGAGGTTTGAACTTCTCAAGCTATATTGACTAGGGCATGGAAATAAACTCATGAACCCATGGAGTAATTTGTTAAATCTCATTGCCCTTACCTACATTGATAACAAGCAAGACAAGCCAACATTGCATTTTATTAGTTAAATGAAGAAAAAAAACAATATCCATGATCACAAAAGGAACATAAGTCAAGGTGCTTGGTAATCCCTCAAAAGGAGCAAAACTCAAAGTAGGGAGGGGAACCAAGAATCCTAGTGTGACCTTGTTGTGAGTGAATCAACATGGTATGATGAGGGGATCTTAGGGGAAAAATTGGGGTACAACACAATGTACTCAGCTTCAGAAGTAGATAGAGAAACAAAATTTTGTTTCTTGTTGAACCATGAAATCAAATTATTTTCCATAAAGAAACATCCTTCAGAGGTACTCTTCATATCATCAACACTTCCAGCCAATCAGCATCACAAAAACCCACCAGAATTGAACTTGAATTATGAGAATACAACATTCCATAATTACTAGTACCAATGACATACATAAGAATCCTTTTCACTTGATTGATGTGACTTACCTTGGGTTCTTCTTGGTACCTTGCGCATACTCCAACTGCAAAGGTTATATCTGGTCAGCTTGTTGTGAGATATATAAGACTTTCAATCACGCTTCTATACAAACTCTGATTAACACTCACCCTATTTTCATCTCTGGATAACTACAAGTGAGTAGGAGTTGGATTTATCTTATGTTTGGCATTCTCCAGTCCAAACTTCTTCACAATATTCTTTGCATATTTACTTTGACAAAGAAAGATGGAGTATTCCATCTGCTTGACTTGTAATCCAAGAAGGTGAGTCAATTCACCTACCAAACTCATCACAAACTCATACTGCATATGCTCGACAAAATAATGAACCATTTTGATGCATCTGCAAGTGCATGAAAATATCGAAGTAATATAAAAGATTGTCGAACCTACAGAGACCAATGTCAACCTACTGTAATTTATCGTCACTTTATAAAGCTAAGGCTAATGAATGATTTATTAAGGGGAAAGTAAGACTAAAATAAAGACTAAAATAATATTAAAGAAATATATAATAAAAGAGTGGTCGGAATATGGATTCCGTGTATCTCAGGGACTTTGTAATTCATAGGCTTTTAATTATACTAAAGATGTATTTCGTAGAAAATGTTAATATAAAGACAATACCTCACACTCTCATAGTTTTGAATAAAGTCATGCTTCTTAACCATAGGATTTTGCTCTTACTCGCCGACTTGAATCAAGGAACGCATTTTGAAAATTAAACAAGTTCTAATTAATCCTAAAGCGCTCTCGCTATGTTTAGGATTAATGCCTAATTTCTACTATCCGGTTCGACCCCCACGCTCTCGCAGTGCCGACTCAAACTTATTTAATTTTCCACTCTCGTGGAAAAATCATGTTAAATGACCTCTCATTCTCGTGAAAAAGCTATTTAAATTAAGTTTAAAACAAATACCAAAACAAAAATTTCCAATTAATTAATTAAGCCAACTTCGTTACGGAGTCCTGTCGGAGATGAGGGTCCTCACATATTGGACTCAAGACTTTTAGTCGGACATAGTTTTAAACATAAGCATGCTATTACGATTATTAAACTTTGAACTAAACATGATTCTAAAACAGTTAAAATAGAGTTGAAACAATTTCAAAAATAATAATAAGCAGTAAAATAAACAATTAAATTGAACCTGCAAGTAAAATGAAAACTGAAATAACTCTGAAAATATCTCCGCATACAATATTTGGAAACTAGAAGATTATGTCGGCACAATTGAAGAATCTGGTACAAAATTGAAAATAAAAACTCCTAATTCTAAGTTGCCACTGTCCCTCGATGTGAGAAACTGCAGCTTTTACATGGCCAATTTTTCTGCCTAAAATTCTAACAAAAACAATACTCTCACTGGAAAACCAACTGCCTCTTGTGTATGATGAACTGCCATTTTTATAGTTCCTTCAATTCTCGTAACTTCCATGGAGAAGAATCAGACACTAGTGGTAACATGGAGAATTTATTGGGAGACATTGCTTCTATGAGCATTGACGTGGAGAAAAACTACAAAGCAAAACAAGAAAAATCATTAAAATACGTGGCTGGAGAAAACATAGCCGTGGCGGGGGGGCCACACTATGTGTGATGAGGGCCACAAGGAACAAATGAGTGGCAAGAACCACACAATGTGTGGCAAGGGTCACAGGTGTGTGGTGAGGTCCACAACCTTCAATTGCTTGTGATAAGGGCCAGATGTCCGCGGCCAGGGCCACATCTTAAGAAACTGCATTTTCTGCTCTTTTCTTCCATTTTTTCAATTTTCTCCATTTCTTTTCCATTTCTCGTCTTTTTTTCACATGTGAGCTTCGTGTTAGAATGTTCCTGAAATAGAATAGCAATACCGGCATAACAAGATAAAAATGAACAAAAATGATACTAAAACCATTGCTTATCCTCAAGCAATCAACCAACACGGTAAAAGAAATGATTAAGCGTGATTTGAAACAAGGGCACGACACGACTCCTAATCATACGTGGCTGCTAGGCTAATGTTAGATCGATAGGTAATAAATGATCAATACCAAGGATACTGTAACGAAAACATGTTCCAAGACTCACTCTTTATGCAAACCAAAATGAATCATGCCATTATAGCTCAACCTATATCTCTTGTTTTATTTCACTCTTTTCATTCAAGCACAATCAAATTAAGCCTGTTATCCATACACACACATAGTAGGGAAATCGGTTAGCGACTATGATCCTTTTCTCGAGGTTCTGGTACATAAGTTTGGTAACCCATTTTATTTAACCAATCATAGTTGCGGGGGATCAGACTGTAGTCTGCCCTACCAAGTTCAGCACCAGATACCTCTGAACCATCTAACAACAGGTTGTTTTATTATATTTTTATAGGTTCCACAATCGTTGGATTAAGTGACCGAATGAGGGTCACCTAACTTAATAGGTGCATTCCCTATTTTAAATTTATTATGGCATATAATTTTTAGAATTTTTGGGATCGTTCACTTAAATTCATCGACTCCCTACGTAGTTTGTGTTTAAGATGGTGCTGACTGCTAATATAAACTACTTAAGAGCTACTTTGAAAAACTCGAGCCTAAGGTCTCGGCATAATGGGTAACTAAATCAATATCACATAATGAGGGGGTTTTGGGTGTCATAACCGTATCGATTTTGTTGAAACTTTCCCAAGTCTCTCAAACATAGCCTAAAGTGTGACAACCTATATACTTTCAGAGTGTGTGTGCCATGTATGCAAGAAAATAATTTGCAGGTTAATTTTTTTTTATTTTGAGGAAATTCAATAACAAATGAAAAACATGCATACAAACTCAATATCACATGCAATGACTCTACCAAATACTGGAAACAAAGAAATTTCTAAAAGCATGCAATAAACTATAAAAAAATAAATCAAAATAAGAAGGGTTAAATGGAAAGCAGACTTGTGGCCCTCGCCACAAAAACTTAATGCATCCGCAAGTGCACGGAAATATTGAAGTAATATAAAAGATTGTCGAACCCACAGAGACCAATGTCAACCTACTGTAATCTATCGTCACTTTGTAAAGCTAAGGCTAATACATGATTGATTAAGGGGAAACTAAGACTAAAATAAATACTAAAATAATATTTAAAAAATATATAATAAAAGAGAGGCCAGAATGTGGATTTCGTGTATCTAAGGGGCTTTGTAACTCGTTGGCTTTTAATTATACTAAATATGTATTTCGTAGAAAATGTTAATATAAAGACAATACCTCACACTCTCTTGGTTTTGAATAAAGTCACGCTCCTTAACCGTAGGACTTTGCTCTCGCTTTCCCACTTGAATCAACGAACGTGTTTCGAAAATTAAACAAGTTCTAATTAATCCTAAAGCTCTCTCGTTGTGTTTAGGATTAATGCCTAGTTTCTACTATCCAGTTTGACCCCCACACTCTTGCAGTGCCAACTCGAACCATAGTTAATTTCCCACTCTCGTGGAAAAATCATGTTAAATAACCTCTCACTCTCGTGACAAAGCTATTTAAATTAAGTTTAAAAACAAAGACCAAAATAGAAATTTCAAATTAATTAATTAAGCCAACTTCGTTACCAAGTCCCGTCGGAGACGACGATCCTCACATACTAGACTCAAGACTTTTAGTCGAACATAGTTTTAAACATAAGAATGCTATTACGATTATTAAACTTTGAACTAAACATGATTTTAAAATAGTTAAAATAGAGTTGAAACGATTCCCGAAAATGATACTAAAACGAAGGTGAAAAATTAATAAGCACTAAAATAAACAATTAAATTGAACCTGCAAGTAAAATGAAAAATAACTCTGAAAATATCTTTGCATACAATAACTAGAAACTGCAAGATTATGTCAACACGATTGAAGAATCCGGTATAGAATTGAAAATAAAAAACTCCTAATTCTAAGTTGCCGCAGTCCCTCGATGTGAGAAACTGCGGCTTTTACATGGTCAATTTTTCAGCCTAAAATTCTAACAAAAACAATACTCTCATTGGAAAACCAACCGACCCCTATGTATGATGAATTGTCCTTTTTATATTCTCCTTCAATTCTCGTAACTTTCATGGAGAAGAATCAGGCACTAGTGGTAACGTGGAAAATTTATCGGGAGACGTTGCTTTCGTGAGCACTGACGTGGAGAAGAACCACAAAAGAGAACAAGAAAAATCATTAAAATATGTGGGTGGAGAAAACAAATCGTGGAGGGGGCCATGTAATGCATGTTATATTAATTAATTATTTAATTAAATTATTTTCCAATTATTTGTTGAATTGTGCGAGACGTTTCTATATGTTGCTAAGTTGTTATTTAGTTAATTAATTAGTTGGTTAATAATAATAGTAATACTAGAATTAGTAGAATAATAGAATAATTGTGTTGGGCCTATTTTAATGGTTAGAAGTAGAGATATGGGGGATGTGTTGTTAATCCCACTAAGAATAATAATATTGAGAGGTTTTATTTAAATAAAGAATAGGGTTATTGAGAAGTTGTTGGAAAATTGGCCGTGAGAAGTTGCAGAGAAGAGGAATAAGGAGAAGAAGCAAAGTAAGGTTTCCGGCCAGAGAGTTTTAGAGCGACCTTCAATCCGAGGTAAGGGTGGGGTTCTGAATTTATAATGGGGCTTATGATGAATATTATGTAGGGATTGGTCGTGGGTATAACTGTTGTGTGTTGATTTTCTGGGCCTGTTCTTGAAAATTATCTGTTTTAAAGTTGTGGTCGTTTAGGAATTTTCTGCATAATTGTCCTGTACAATTGATGAATCTGTTAGTAGGAGATATAGTTGCCCCATTTCCATGTAATTCGTTTTTATTGGTCAGAAAATTAATGGTCGAAGAGAATACTCTAAGGCTGGTGTGATACGGTGGGAGAACTGACTAGTATTTTGCGTTCGTATTCGCACTTGTGCGGTTGAGCAAGAGTCGCCACCGACTTTTTATTTTATCCTAAAGGAAAGGTTAAAAAAGCACAGCAAAAACCTTTTGAGATATTTCGTGGGTTCGGGGGGTAGATTATGAAAAGGGAAGGTATTAGCACCCTTTTCATCCATGGTTATCCATGGGCTCTTAGGTACTTGCTTAGATCAATTTTGCCTTGGTTTTCAATTGTATGAAATGGTGCTTTGTGGGTTTTTATGCTTGCAGAAAGCTTAGTGTTTTTTTTTTTTATGGTCGTTCAGGTTATCTGTTTGGGCAGGTATGAGGCTATGACAGGGTATTGGTTTTGCTTATCAGGTTTTCGTGGGTTTGAAGGTTGAGGCCAGGGTGTTCTGAGTTTGTATATCTCTCCTCTCTCCTCTCTATCTTGCCTCTGACTGAGTTTGTATCTTTTCTCTTTTATCTCCTCACTTCTGTCCTCTGCCTGCTGAGCTGAGTTGCTTGTGGGTTTGTATAATCTTTTTTGTCTTGCTCTCCTACTGTCTGCTGCTGAACTGAGTTGCTTGTGGATTTGTATAATCTTTTTTGTCTTGCTCTCCTACTGTCTGCTGTTGAACTATGCCTAACCCTGCCTATGCTTGCTTTATCTCTTTCTTTTCTCTCCTAGAGTACAACTTAGAATTTTATAATGTTATTATTCTGTACTTGCTCTGAAGGGGCCTACTATGGGAAATGATGTTTTAGCTTGCATAACACATTTTGCATCTTTTTTCTCCAGCTTTTGTGTACTTTCTTGATTTTCTTTGAGTGGACTTTGAGTAAACTTTGAGTATTTTGACAGTAGTGCCTTTTGCTTTGGATAGAAAGTTGAGATTGGATTTTGGATTTGAGATTCTTATGCAGTCTTGAATTTTTAGAAATTATGCATTTGCATTTCATGAACAAAAATCTTCCCTCTCTGTGAACCGGGAGAAATCCCGTGATTTGCAGAGAGGGCAACTGATCCCAGTCAGTGGCCCCTAATGATGAGCAAATTAACTGTCTCTTTTAATTAACTGCTTTCTGACTTTTCTTCTCTTTTTGCAGATGAAAAATGGAACACCGGAGCGGAGTGAAGAATAAAGAATATTAGGAAATAGGATAATAATTTTTTTTCATTTTATGTAATATTTTAAATCAATGTATATTATTGTTCATAATTTTAAATTATGAACAACAATTTGTACAAATAATTCAAATATCAATAAAAGTCTAAATTATCCAATTAATTCTAATTTTCTTTATTGTTTATTTATTTATTTAAAAATTCTTAGAATTAAAACAATTGAAAAATGAATTTCAATCATTCAATTTCAGAATAATAAATAACTTAAATAAAACAACATTGATCAATTAAGTCTGTTTTATTCCACATCCAAAGCAAAGCAGCAGTCAATCCAAATGGCCTGATCAAACGCATTCCTTCTTTACTGATTTGTCATAAACACTGATTCTTTGCAAGTACTGTAAATCCAAACTGCACACCTTCTTTGACTGGCCCAAACAAACTGAATTTACACCACTGTCTCTTTCGCTGATTAAACCAAGATAACGCGAATTTTAATCCGAATCTTGAAATAAACCGCAAAGTGCTGTGGATATTAAATTCTTCTGAGAATATGCCCATAAAACCCTAATTCCCGATTAAATGCCGAATCACGCTCGCTTGATCAAAATTGAATCAAAAATCGACCAAACCCTAAGCCCACTGTATGAAACAATTCAGAGCTCTGAAAATCAGTAAAAACCCTAATTTTGATTGACTGTCAAGAAAAGTCCGTTTGTCCGGTTCTTGAGCCAGTTTGAAAAATCAGGAAATGTTTGAAGCTGAGATTTCTTGGGGAAAAATACGAGGGCAAATTTTGGGGTACAACAGTTGCCCCTGTTCAATCTTCTTGGACCTGAAGAGTTAGATTGGCAAGTTTGCCTTTCGCGACTTGAAGGTAAAAGGAGATTGGACACTAATGTGCCCAGAAAATTTGCGCTCGTCGATGTGACGGTGGAGGTGAATGGGCTTAAAGATGCCATTTGGTGATGGGCTTAAAGATGCCACATGGTGCGAGAGAATTTGTCGGGGATGGGCTTAGAGATGCCATCTGGGAATGGGCTTGCAGATGCCATTCGGCGACTGCTGGTAGGAGGATGGGCTTACAGATGCCATATGGTGATGTTGAATTGTACGTCAATGGTGAGTGGACAGGTGTCAGAAGGGCATCCATGTTTTGGAATATCTCTGAATTGGGATCTGAACAAGCAACAGATTGACGTCCATGTCTGGAGAATCTGTAAGCTATTTTCAGGAGTTGGGACTGAACAAGCAATGGAGCAGCATCCGTTGTTGGGAAGCGTCCGTAACTTATTTTCAAAAACTGAGAAGAGTCTGAATCAGTTGGTAGATTGACATCCGTTGTAGGGAAGAATCCGTAAACTGTCCTCAAAAGTTGAGAAGAGTCTGAACAAATCGGTAGATTGACATCCGTTGTAGGGAAGAATCCGTAAACTTGTTTCAGAAGTTGAGAAGTTGAAGAGGAACCGGTGTAAGGTTTCTGCTGATGCGTCTGAATGAATCTGGAATAAGTATCAAAATGTTGCCGTGTCCGGGTCACATCTGAACTATTTTTGGATGAATCTCAGGAGATGATCTGTGTCTGTCGACTGATCTTACCTGAAAAGGCAAAGGGTTAGTTGTATGCAATGTTATGATGTTTGATGCAATGTACGTGACATTGATGTTTATGATATGAATGTAATGAATGCACATGTAAGCTGATGAGCTAATCCTGCCGAGGATACATGAATCCGAGATGGCTAGAGATAAAAGCATCTTGACTGCCGCCGGGGAAAATAAATCCTTGGCTGTCACTGGGGAAGAGAATTCCTGATGACCTCTACTGGGGAGTCCCAAACTAGTAGACTCATGCCGGGGAGACCAGATTGAGAGTCTTCGGTTTGACGGGAGGTAACCCTGGAGACTTTACTGGGGAACTCAAGATTTGTCCTTCTAAAAACTCTGTGGGGAGAAGATTTAAAAGTCTGACTTCGCTGGGGATTGTCCATTTGAAGCTTTTGATCTGCTGGGGATACTGAAGCTTAAGCTCTGAGGGGGATTGAACTCCGGAAGATTCTTTGGCTGGGGATTTGCAAAGGTAAACTCCTCCGGGGATAGTATTGATAAGTTATTGTTGGGGGAATTTTGAGGAACTCCGCTGGGGATTGGAAGAATTCTGGCGAGTGCGATCTTCCGTGGTTGTTAGCTTGAGAAGAATCTGCACAAACGATAGGTTAACATCCGTTTACTTGGAGCACCCGTGAACTACTTTCAGAAATCCTGAAGTTGAATTAGCAATAGAGCCGCATCCGTTGTTGGGAAGCGTCCGTAAACTAAATTCAAAGGTTGCATCTGAACAAGCTGATAGATTAACATCCGTTACTTGGGAAGAATTCGTGAACTGTTTTCAGAAGTCTTGAGAAGAATCTGAACAAGCAATAGGTTAACATCCGTTTACTTGGAGAACCCGTGAACTGTTTTCAGAAATCTTGAAGTTGAATTAGCAATAGAGCCGCATCCGTTGTTGGGAAGCGTCCGTAAACTAAATTCAAAGGTGCATCTGAACAAGCTGATAGATTAACATCCGTTACTTGGGAAGAATCCATGAACTGTTTTCAGAAGTCTTGAGAAGAATCTGAACAAGCAATAGGTTAACATCCGTTTACTTGGAGAACCCGTGAACTGTTTTCAGAAATCTTGAAGTTGAATTAGCAATAGAGCCGCATCCGTTGTTGGGAAGCGTCCGTAAACTAAATTCAAAGGTTGCATCTGAACAAGCTGATTGATTAACATTCGTTACTTGGGAAGAATCCATGAACTGTTTTCAGAAGTCTTGAGAAGCATCTGAACAAGCAATAGGTTAACATCCGTTTACTTGGAGAACCCGTGAACTGTTTTCAGAAATCTTGAAGAGGGACCGGTGTAGGGCTCCCTGAAGATGAGCTTGTGTAAAAATTACATCGGGTTTTGAACACTTTTGACATTCGAATGCCCCAAGTGGTGATGTAGATAATTTCCTGGCCTGTCACAGGTGTTGGTCTGGGATAAGTTACTCAATGTCGCCATGTCTGGGTCACATCTTGAACTATATCATGTCTTTTGAGGTGATAAGGAACTTGTTGAACACTTTTGACATTCGAATGCCCCAAGTGGTGATGAAGGAGTCTTGAATCAGATTACTCTGCATACGGAGAGATTTCTCGAAATCTTGACTGGACTGCCCCAGGTTAACTGAACTTTGAAAGATCTGTTGGACCTTGACCGGACTGCCCCAGGTTAATTGAATGGTGACATGTCATGCCCCTTGCTGATAGGAGACTTGAGGGAAGTGTCATCCTCTTGAAGTGATTTAGACTTACTGAGAGAGTTTTCGTTCCTCCGAACACTCGCTGTATGCACTTCTTTGCTGTCAAACAAAAAGGGTTAAATGCAGACAGTGATATTCGAATAATGCGAAGTTTATGTTTGTCTTGAAGTTTTTGAAAAATGCGTTTTTTAGCGGAAAACTTTTCACAAGACAAGTTAACACAAGATTTAGAGCAAAGCCCTACAGGAGTCAGGATACCTTTTGTAACAGTATGTTTTCGAACTAACCCATGCTTCAATTAGGACTTTTGAAGGGTTGTAACGTGGCCTGGTTCACGGTTTAAGAAACAAAGGATAAAGGCTCAAAGTATATTTGTAACCCACCCGCTCTTCGTGATGTTCTCCAACCTAAGCTCAGTTAATTGTGCGTCGCACTCTGTTTTGAGTTTGGAACGACTTTTGGGCGATGGTTCACTAATTTTGACTTTGGGGAGACAGTTATCATCCCTTTTTTCTTTTCCAACACTTTTCTTGTTGTTGAGGATTTTGTAATGACCTCACTATTTTGATTTTGATTTGTTATCCCTAACTTTTGCCTGACTGTTACCGTTTTCGGGATTACTGTCAGCAGGATGCCCCAGCTTTCTTAAACCTCCTTTATAGGTTTTGGCTCAGGGGGCTTTTCTCTTTTGAGAGATTGACTGTCTATGTGATAGGGGACCACCCTTGTCTTTTGATTCCAAAGGAATGTTTTCTTTTTTTTCGACATCGTTCACTGTATTAAGAACTGAGAGTTTGCGACTTCAATGCGCATTTTCTTTTGAATTAACTGAGATACTACCCTGCCCCAGGTTTATATCATAGGTTTTGATCGTTTAGAACAGGGGATTCCTACTTCTTTGGCTCGAAGGGGTTGACTAGGGATTAACTTCCTTATAACTCCAGTGTTTGGGAATTGAAAGAAATGCCTGTACATCATCAGCAAGGTCTGTTCAAAAGCATACTGTATAAGATCATGGTATTATTTCGTCATCCTCCCTCTAAAGGCTAGCAGCTTTTTATCAAGAGTCAGATATCATAAAGAAAAGCATAAGAGTAGTGAAACGAATGGATGAACTCAAGACAAACATACGTAATGCATTAATGAAAACAGAGTTTAACATCAACAGATAATTGTTTGACAGCAAAAGTAAATTACAACTTTGAAAATTCAGAAAGAAATAAAAGTCTTTCAGCTCGAGCTTCATCACATCAAGTGGAGAACCCTTTAACGGAAGATTTTCATCTCGCCGTCTGGCGTGAACCTCAGCACTCCAATGTCAATCAGATCTTGAATCTTGTTCTTCAAGGCCCAACAGCTATCGGTGTCATGCCCTGGGCTATAAGAGTGGTAAACACAAAATGCATCGGGATGATAGCTAGGAGCGGAGGTATTTGGGTTCCGGATAGGATCCCTCAAAGCAGTTAGATTAACCTCCAACAAGCGCTCCATAATTAGAGATGACGGTATGTCAGTCTCCGTGAACTGCCTTCCCGACGTTTCTTGCTTACGCCGATTACCCCGCTGACGCTGGCGAGGTTGCTGATGGGTTTGTGACCCTGAAGCAAGCAAAGGAGCTTTCCCCTTGTCCTCTTGAGTGGATGGAGGCTGAGCGGTGACTTGCTCTTCGACCTCAGATGTTTGCCCCAGTTGGTTGTTTGGAAGCAGTTGGCGGACAAGAACTCTGAGTTCCTCTTGTCTTTGGGATAGGTCTTGAATGAGAGCCATCTGGCCCACCATCTGTCCCATCATTTGAGTCCTCAGTGTTGTCAGATCAAACTGCAGCTCCGCAACCTGATCACTCCTGGCATTGCTGGAATTCCCTAAGTCCTTGGTGAGGAGAGCTTTCATCTCCTCTTGCCCCAGAGACAAGTTCAGGAACATCTCCTGCAGCTGAGCAGTCTGGTCTTGGATGTCTTTGACAGACCTTTCTAGAGCCATCTCTTGCTGAAATAAACAGCAGGAGAGTAAGGAACCCTGAAAAAAGGAAAGATTGTTAAAATGAAATACATGATATGTGGATGCATGCTTTCAAGGATCTCTTGGGGTAAACACAAGAAAATGTTAGAGGTTGAACTCTGCTCTTGGATTGGAGATCTCTGCACCGGTGGATGTCCTTCCACGAGAATCAAGCTCACCATGTCGAGTGGGTCATAGCTACTGATTCAAGTTGTTACACTTGAACTTTGATTGGAGAACTTTGTATCGGTGGATGTCCTTCCACGAGAATCAAGCTCACCATGTCAAGTGGGTCATAGCCACTGATTCAAGTTGTTGCACTTGAACTTTGATTGGAGAACTTTGTATCGGTGGATGTCCTTCCACGAGAATCAAGCTCACCATGTCAAGTGGGTCATAGCCACTGATTCAAGTTGTTGCACTTGAACTTTGACTGGATTGGTTAGAGGAGAAACCCCTTGCCCCTGGATAGATGTCTGGTTCAACGTAACCCTGCATCAAAAGAACCCTCGAGATCCTTGAAATGGTTATTGAAAATGCTAAAATGCTATGTTATGATGTCACGATGTTATGTACATGTATGCACAAGCAGGTAAGTGTATATACAGGCAAACAATACTCACACAAAGCACACAAGGCCTTAGGCTTGCATGAGGTTCAGGTACTACCCTCTTTCAGTTTGTTGGTTAAAACCTGTCCTATCAAAAGTAACCGGGTTCTAGAGGTCCCAACGTCACTGGATTGCTTTCATTGTTCATCGTTTCGATTTAGCCACTGAACTGGCGACCGAAATATTCCAGGAAAGCAACCCTCAATTGAGTGTAGTATCGAGTATCAACCAACCTCGGACTGCACCAAAGTCAGTTATCTCACTACCCTAAAAAGGCCAAGATGGTTCAATTAAGGTTCTAAGGTCAGTTGATGCTTCACGACACCACGCGGAGGCCCCGTACTCTCCTTGACTGAACTCAAGGGTTACCGGTACACACCAAAGTGCCACATCAACGTAGCAGACTGCTTCAACCATGTCGGTATACCCCGCACAGTTCCCTCACAGCCTTGTTGCTACCTAAAAGGGTTTCCCCAGATCCGGGTTAGGATCTATAAAACTCCGATACAAAGCCCATAAATGTAAAGCAAACAAAGCAATCAATTGAAAGTAAAGGTGATCTAAACCCTAAGGTAACCCCACTAAAAAAAGGGTCCCCAGCAGAGTCGCCAGTTCTGTGATACGGTGGGAGAACTGACTAGTATTTTGCGTTCGTATTCGCACTTGTGCGGTTGAGCAAGAGTCGCCACCGACTTTTTATTTTATCCTAAAGGAAAGGTTAAAAAAGCACAGCAAAAACCTTTTGAGATATTTCGTGGGTTCGGGGGGTAGATTATGAAAAGGGAAGGTATTAGCACCCTTTTCATCCATGGTTATCCATGGGCTCTTAGGTACTTGCTTAGATCAATTTTGCCTTGGTTTTCAATTGTATGAAATGGTGCTTTGTGGGTTTTTATGCTTGCAGAAAGCTTAGTGTTTTTTTTTTTATGGTCGTTCAGGTTATCTGTTTGGGCAGGTATGAGGCTATGACAGGGTATTGGTTTTGCTTATCAGGTTTTCGTGGGTTTGAAGGTTGAGGCCAGGGTGTTCTGAGTTTGTATATCTCTCCTCTCTCCTCTCTATCTTGCCTCTGACTGAGTTTGTATCTTTTCTCTTTTATCTCCTCACTTCTGTCCTCTGCCTGCTGAGCTGAGTTGCTTGTGGGTTTGTATAATCTTTTTTGTCTTGCTCTCCTACTGTCTGCTGCTGAACTGAGTTGCTTGTGGATTTGTATAATCTTTTTTGTCTTGCTCTCCTACTGTCTGCTGCTGAACTATGCCTAACCCTGCCTATGCTTGCTTTATCTCTTTCTTTTCTCTCCTAGAGTACAGCTTAGAATTTTATAATGTTATTATTCTGTACTTGCTCTGAAGGGGCCTACTATGGGAAATGATGTTTTAGCTTGCATAACACATTTTGCATCTTTTTTCTCCAGCTTTTGTGTACTTTCTTGATTTTCTTTGAGTGGACTTTGAGTAAACTTTGAGTATTTTGACAGTAGTGCCTTTTGCTTTGGATAGAAAGTTGAGATTGGATTTTGGATTTGAGATTCTTATGCAGTCTTGAATTTTTAGAAATTATGCATTTGCATTTCATGAACAAAAATCTTCCCTCTCTGTGAACCGGGAGAAATCCCGTGATTTACAGAGAGGGCAACTGATCCCAGTCAGTGGCCCCTAATGATGAGCAAATTAACTGTCTCTTTTAATTAACTGCTTTCTGACTTTTCTTCTCTTTTTGCAGATGAAAAATGGAACACCGGAGCGGAGTGAAGAATAAAGAATATTAGGAAATAGGATAATATTTTTTTTTCATTTTATGTAATATTTTAAATCAATGTATATTATTGTTCATAATTTTAAATTATGAACAACAATTTGTACAAATAATTCAAATATCAATAAAAGTCTAAATTATCCAATTAATTCTAATTTTCTTTATTGTTTATTTATTTATTTAAAAATTCTTAGAATTAAAACAATTGAAAAATGAATTTCAATCATTCAATTTCAGAATAATAAATAACTTAAATAAAACAACATTGATCAATTAAGTCTGTTTTATTCCACATCCAAAGCAAAGCAGCAGTCAATCCAAATGGCCTGATCAAACGCATTCCTTCTTTACTGATTTGTCATAAACACTGATTCTTTGCAAGTACTGTAAATCCAAACTGCACACCTTCTTTGACTGGCCCAAACAAACTGAATTTACACCACTGTCTCTTTCGCTGATTAAACCAAGATAACGCGAATTTTAATCTGAATCTTGAAATAAACCGCAAAGTGCTGTGGATATTAAATTCTTCTGAGAATATGCCCATAAAACTCTAATTCCCGATTAAATGCCGAATCACGCTCGCTTGATCAAAATTGAATCAAAAATCGACCAAACCCTAAGCCCACTGTATGAAACAATTCAGAGCTCTGAAAATCAGTAAAAACCCTAATTTTGATTGACTGTCAAGAAAAGTCCATTTGTCCGGTTCTTGAGCCAGTTTGAAAAATCAGGAAATGTTTGAAGCTGAGATTTCTTGGGGAAAAATACGAGGGCAAATTTTGGGGTACAACAGTTGGGTTAACATTCGTCACAGACTGGGTGAAGTCTGTGTAAAAGTGTTGAAGACATGCCGTGTCGAGAAGCACAGGTATTTACGTCGAGAGGCATAAGGCTGCAAGGTGTGCCGAGGAACACAAGTGTTAGGTGTCTAGCGAAACAAGGCTTCAAGGTGCGCCGAGGAGAACAGGCACTTGTGTCGAGCGGCACAAGGTTACACGATGTATCGAGAAGTATGGTGTGTGTTGGCTGGTACAAAGGCATGAGGGGAAGGTTCTGAGTGGCATGGCTACTGTGTCGAGGGGCACACATCGTTATTAATTTCTATTATGTTGTTCATGTTCATGTTGAAGGGCATATATTCCTTTCTCATCCCTAAACGCTCCTGTGCAAGCTATTTGATTAATTATTTTCGTTTAACATTCTCAGTATAATAATTAGATATCTTAAGGTATTCTATCCTTAAATGATTAATAAATTCTAGTAAATATAAGTTAGTATCAAGAGAGATAATATAATTAATAATTGACTATCAGTAAACTGTATAAAATTGGAGATAGTAGTACAGAACCGAAAACATTAGTATTTTAGCAGAAAACTACTTAGCCGAATATAGTTGAATTTCCCGAATAATTACGCAGGACATCATATTATATTTTGGTTGATACGGTGTATTACATACTTTGTTATAATTTGAGAATTTGCAGGTGATGATGAACTTTGTTTAGATGCCTCTAATTATGGCAGATATTAAGTTGTAGGCTTATGGCTAATGTCGAATTATGTTGTATTGTTGTTGAATTATTGTTGTTGTTGTTGTTACTACATTCATACTGTTGTCACATACATAGCATATCAAGTTGAGATCTCATGCTCGGCAAGTTGGTCTAGATTGACAAATATAAAGTTGAAGGCTTATGCCTTGTTGATGCCTCTATTAGCTGGCAGGTAATTAAGTTGGGAGTTCTTCTCCATTGGTACCACATGCATGTGCATAAAAACAAGTCACATTTATGTTGCATCCTGAGTGGTGTGTGGGTGAATTGATTATGTTAAATGTTGCTAAAGAGCTGTGAAGTGGTGATTTTATATGGACTGGTTCTAATATACTATTTATCATGTGTTCTATTATATTGTTCGATATCTCACCCCCTTCTATTTGAATGTTACCCCTATGTTGGTAACGTGCAGGTAATCCAGAGTGAAGGTTGTTTACCTTCAGTAGTTCTAGTCGGTGTCGTCGCTCTGATACCTAACACTCGGGGAGGGGGGGGGGGTGAACATTTCTTTATTGTTGTAACTACTTCCGTTGCTGAATTTTAAATTGATTTACCAAGTACTTTGTTGTTTTTAAAGTTGTTTCATTTGGACAAAGATGTTATGTCATTTGAATTGAAAATTATGATTTCGCTGCTTATTTATGAAAGTTGTTTTATTCTAAATACTATAGTATGTGGTTAATGGTCCATCCGAGTTTAAGTATTATGTATCTTTTCACATGCGATTAAGTGTAGCATCCTACTTGTATGTCGAAATTTTGTAACTCTGATTTAATATTATTCGCTGGGTAGAAATAGGGTGTTACAGGCCACACTATGTGTGGTGAGGGCCACAGGTGTGTGGCTAGGGCCACGACCTTCAATTGCGTGTGGCTAGGGCCACAGGTTCGCAGCCAGGGCCATAGCTTAAGAAACTGCATTTTCTGCTCTTTTCTTCCATTCTTTCAATTTTCTCAATTTTGTCGTCATTTCTTATCCTTTTTTCGCATGTGAGCTCTGTGTTAGAATGTACTTGAAATATAATAGCAATACCGCCATAACAAGATAAAAATGAACGAAAATAGTACTAAAATGCATGCAAGTCGAGTCAAATATACGATATAATTTTGCGCTATCAAATTCCCCCATACTTAAACCATTGCTTGACCTCAAGCAATCAACCAACACGGTAAAAGAAATGATTAAGTGCAATTTGAAACAAGGGCATGACATGACTCCTAATCATATATGGCTTCTAGGCTAATGTTAGATTGATAGGTACTAAATGTTCAATACCAAGGATATCGTAACGACACCATGTTCAAAGACTCCTTCTTTATGCAAACCAAAACAAATCATGCCATTATAGCTCCACCTATATCTCTCATTTTTCTTTCACTCTTTTCATTCAAGCGCAATCAAACTAAGCTCGTTATCCGTATACATATATAATAGGGAAATTCGTTAGCGACTATGATCCTTTTCTCGGGGTTCTAGTACATAAGTTTGGTAACCGCTTTTATTTAACCAATCGCAGTTGCGGAGGATCAGACTGTAGTCCTCCCTACCAAGTTCAGCACCAGATACCTCTAAACCAACTGACAACATGTTATTTTATTATATTTTTATAGGTTCCACAACCATTGGATTAAGTGATCGGGTGAGGGTCACGTAACTTAATAGGTGCATTCCCTATTTTAAATTTATTATAGCATATAATTTTTAGAATTTTTGGGATCATTCACTTATATTCATAGACTCCCTACGTATTTTGTGTTTAAGATAGTGTTGACTACTAATATAAACTACTTAAGAGCTACTTTGAAAAACTCGAGCCTAAGGTTTCGACATAATGGGTACTTAAATCGATATCACATAATGAGGGGGTTTTAGGTGTCATAACCGTATTGATTTTATTGAAACTTTCCCAAGTCTCTCTAACATAGCCTAAAGTGTGACAACCTATATACTTTCAGAGTGTGTGTGCCATGTATGCAAGAAATTTTTTGTTGCAGGTTAATTTTTAAAAAATTCTGAGGAAATTCAATAACAGCTGAAAAACAAGCATACAGACCCGATATCACATGCAATGACTCGACCAAATACTGAAAATAAATAAAATCCTAAAAACATGCAATAAACTAGAAAACAATAAACCAAAATAATAAGTGATAAATGGAAAATGGTAAAGTTTCTCCCCCCCCACACTTAAACCAAATATTGTCCTCAATGTTTCAGTAAAAAGTGGGAAAAGGAATAAGAACTTGATCAATGCTCGTCTGGATAGTTGCCTACATGCAATTGATAGGTGCCAAGCGATCGATATCTTTATTTTCTACAAACTCAAACAAAAGCAAAAACATTAAATTAAAAACTCGTGGGTTATCTTCCATGCAACGCTTCTTTTAATGTTGATAGCTTGACGACTCAAGAGTGTCAGTACTCATGGTGATTCTCTCGATAATGACTCCTCAAATTTCTAATCATTTTTGGTTTCCATGGCCACTTATCAAGCCATTTCACATGTCCCCCAACTTTTATTTTCTTTCTTCTGTGGGATGGTTCATTCTTTTGAACTTGTGGTGATGGTTTAGGATCTATCCTGAGTATCAGCTTTTCATGTTTTGGCTTAGTTATTTCCTCCACCACCTCATAGGCTAACCTTCCCCTCTTAAAACTGTTGATTTCCCCAGTTGCATGGTCCTCTAACTTTCTATTTTTATGCAAGACTTCAAACAAGGGCACATTGGTGTGGATATTTTCCAATATATCTACATAGTTTTAGAATTGGAGTCTACCTTAGTATCCATAAACCTTTGCGGGAAATGAATCGGTGGGTTATATGGAGGAGGAACAACAATAAGTGTTTCCTTCTCTACCTCCTTGACAACCTCCCTTTCGGATGGCATCAATGTATTTTTCTCAATCTCTACTCTTTTTTTACCATAACTCTTCTCAAACTTTTTATCATTCTCTTCAACCTCATTATCACTCTCTTCAACCTCATTATCACTCTCCTTAGGATTTTCAATTTTTTTCACTACTGGTTGTTACAACATCTACATGCTCCTCAAGGAAGGGTCCTAGAGGTTTTTGATCAAGCAGCAAAATTTGAGTCTCCAAGGCCATGTTGTGAGTCGCAAGGGACTCAACCACATTGTTGAGTTGCCTAAGTATTTCATTATTATGAAGACTTTATTTTCTTAACTCTTCATTTTGGACAATATGGGTCTCTACAAAGTGGTCTATCATAAATTCTAGCCTAGAGTGAGTCAGTGTCACATTGAAATCCTTCATTGATGTTTCGATGTTGAAATTATGGTATTCCTGTGGTTCCTCAAAGTGTCTTTGCATCGCATTTTGTATCTCCATAAAACGCGTTGTCATCATATATTCTAGCCTAGAGCGAGTTAGTGTTGCAGTGAGATCCTCCATTAATGTGTCAAGAGTGGAATTTTTGGATTCTTGCGACTCCTTAAAATATTGGGTGTGGTGATTTTAGAGGAAATTTGGTTGAGGATAAGTTAGCGTCACATTGTAATACTCCAGTAATGTTTTGAGATCAGATTTATGGGATTCTTGCGACTCCTCAAAATGTTGGGATTGGTAGTTGCTGAGATAATTTGGGTGAGAATGAGTTAGTGACGCATTGAAATCCTCCATTAATATTTCAAGGTCAGATTTATGGGATTCTTGTGATTCCTCGAAATAATGAGAGTGGGAGTTATAGAAAAAATTTGGGTGATACATAGTAATTAAGGTAAGAGTGTCTTAGTCTATACGTTGCAAAACCGGAAATAACAATATTGATTGTTGGTCCCCGACAAAGGCACCAAAAACTTGATGCGTATGTAAGTGTACGGAAATATCAAAGTAACATAAAAGATTGTCGAACCCACAGAGATCAATGTCAACCTACTACAATATATCACCGCTTTGTAGAGCTGAGGCTAATGAATGATTGATTAAGGGAAAATAAAGACTAAAATAATATTAAAGAAATATATAATAAAAGAGAGGCTGGAATGTGGATTTCGTGTATCTCGGGGACTTTGTAACTCGTTATCTTTTAATTATACTAAAGATGTCACTACGCCAAAATAAAGCTTAGGCAGCGCAGTTTAGACAGCGCTTGTAAATCAAAGCGCTGCTATATGTCACGATATAATTTTAAATTTTAAATTATATATATTAGACATCGCTTTTGCAAAAAGCGCTGCCTAAAGTTAAGAAAAAGCGCTGCCTAAGCCTCACTTTAGGCAGCGCTTTATGGAATGGAAGCGCTGCTAAATATCAGGATAAAATTTTAAATTTTAAATCATAAATATTAGACAGCGCTTTGAAATAAAGTGCTGCCTAAAGTTAAGAAAAAGCGTTGCCTAATCCTCACTTTAGTCAGTGCTTTATAAAAAGCGTTGCCTAAAGTCAATTAAAATTGAAATAAAAAAAATAAAGTCTAGAAGCGCGGCCTAAACTCAAAGCGCTCTTATAGGCCTAACAGTAGGAAGCGCTGTTATAGGCCCAAAGCACTGCTAAAGGCTTATTTTAGAAAGCGCTGCTATAGCCTAATAAGAAATTTGAGACAAAGTGCTGCTAAAAGGCCTACTTTAGAAAGCGCTTTTAAGAAGCGCTGCTTAAGCCCATAAGCGCTGCTATAGGGCATACATCAGAAAGCGCTTTTATTTAGAAAGCACTGCTAAAGGTAATACATCAGGCAACGCTTTATAAAAAGCGTTGCCTAAGGTCTTATTTCTAAATTAAAATAACTAAAACCCTAAAACACAATATTCGTTCTCATAACAGGAAGAACCTCCAACGTTGAAGACGCTCTGCAACTGATTTTGAACAACTTTTTCCACGCGATTATCCAACTATTATCCAACAACGATTCTCCAACGACGCTTTGTTTTGTTTTCAATTTTCTTTTCTCTGCGATTCTCCAACGATGATTCTATTTTCTTTTCTCCGCGAATCTGTTTTGATTTGCTCGATTCTGTAAGTTCTTCAATGCCCATTTTGTTTTCTTCTCTACGATTCTACTTTTATATGCTTCATATTTTTCAGTTTCAATCCCTATAAAAAGTTTGTTAAGGTTTGTGTTTATATTCATATAACATAGGAAAACTGCTTTTTATTCTCTTTTGATGGTCATATTATGCATGTTGGAATTAGTGTAAGAGAAAACATGAACAAATATTAGATAAACTAAAATATGAACATGAACAAGCAAAATTCATGAAGGACAAGAAGTGAAAATGGTAATCATATAAGAATTTTCTTCAACTATTATTATCTTTTATCTTGTATGAAGTTGTTTAATCATTTCATCTTGTTTATGCAAAATGTATATAAGTATTATATAGTGAAATTCATGCAGCAAGAAAGAAAGTTTGTTTTTCTAAGATATGAAGTTGACTATTTCTTTTCTCTATTTTGGTTGTAATATGTTAAATATCATTAATTCTTTATTCGGATACATATTTTTTGAATGATTTGGTATGGTTATATCATTTTCTTAGATATATATATATATACAAGTAGATAAATAGTACTTAAGATTGTGACATCTCATGTTTTATCACTATATGATCGAATCTTAGATATATACATGCATTGTTATAGTGAAAACGTTTGCAGTGCCTACTAACAAATCTAATACTAAAAATTATAATTAAAAAGAGATGATTGTGATATCATATTTAGTGTCTTTTATTTTCTCAAATGCAACAGGGAAATCCACATAGATATATCTTGGATTATTCAATTGTTCTATTTGTTTAACTTTGTTGAGATGGGGTCACGGGTCTTAGTTTTTTGAATAAGTTAGATCTCTTTCTCTCAACTTTATTCTTTGCGGTTTAATATTTGTTTTTCTTAGTTGTTATGGACAAGAATGATGAGTGGGGACTTCATAGTATAATTTTCTAGTCCCAAACTGCTAGTGAGAGAAATTAGATGACTTTGAAGTTATATATAAAAGGAAGTTTATTCTGGGCTAAAGTTCTTCAACGCGATTTTGTTTTTATTTTGTTATTAGGCCAAAGATAAAGTTGTGAGTTGTGATATTCAACTGTTTGGCTTTCTAAAAGATCAACATCTCAGATAAGGAGTTTACAAAGTTGCTGCTCGATTTTATAACCACTTTCATAATCTTACGTTGTGTTGTTCCAGAAGTTGATGACTTCTCTACAGGTAATTAGTTGTTCTTTTGATATAGGTACGTGATTAATTATAGTTTTTTTGTTTAGGCTACTTAGTAGTAAAACCATGGATAAAAAATGGATGTCTTCCAATCGATTTTCAAAAGAGTACGAGAATGGGGTATTAGAATTCATTAAGTTTGCTGTTGAACATGCCGAAAACCCCAGTCGAATGAAATGTCCTTTCTTGGGTTATTATTATGGGGGTCGGGTTGACGTAGTTAGAATGGAATTGATCGGGTTGTCCTTACTGAGGAATGGAATTGATCGAAGTTATACATGTTGGCTATTTCATGGTGAGAAAAGTAACGGAAATGTTGAACCGAGGGATAGTACGACATATGCTTCAGACGACAATGGCAGAGATACATACGATTGTGATCGTGTCGAAGAGATTGCAGAAGCACTTGAAGAAGATCTTCAGGATTGTCCCAAAATGTTTGAGAGGTTGGTAAGCGATGCAGAGGAACCGTTGTATAAAGGTTGCACTAAATTCACAAGACTGTCCGCAGTATTAAAGTTGTACAACTTAAAGGCGGGCAACGGATGGTCGAATAAAAGTTTCACAGATTTATTAGTCCTTATGAAATATATGCTTCCGGAGGATAATGTTCTTCCTGATCGAACATATGCGGCCAAAAAAATGTAGTGCTCTATTGGCATGAGTTATGATAAGATACATACTTGTCAAAATGATTAAATTTTGTTTCGAAACAAATATGCGTCGTTAAATGAGTGTCCTAAATGTGGTTTATCTCGATATAAGAAAACATTGTCTCCAGCAAAAGTCTTATGGTATTTTCCTATAATTTCGAGATTTAGACGCATGTTTCATAGTGAAACCGAAGCAAGACACTTGACTTGGCATGCAGATGAAAGAATTATTGATGGAAAGTTTCGACATCCGACAGATTCACCACAATGGTCAAAAATTGATAATGATTATCCTGATTTTGGAGGAGAAGTAAGAAACCTTCGCTTGGCATTATCTACAGATGGAATGAACCCGCATGGTCTTCAAAGTATCTCACATTTCATATGGCATGTGATTATGATGATTTATAATCTACCTCCATGGCTATGTATGAAGCGCAAGTACATGATGTTATCTATGTTAATTTCTGGACCTAAACAACCAGGGAATGACATAGACGTATACTTGACACCGTTAATCGAAGATTTAAAGATTTCGTGGGAGAGCGGTGTGGAGGTTTATGATGGATATAGGAAAGAAAGTTTCAATTTGAGAGCAATGTTGTTTGGCATAATTAATGATTTTCCGGCATAAGGAAATCTATCAGGGTATAGCATTAAAGGTCAAAAAGCGTGTCCTATTTGTGAAGAACACACAAATTGGAAGCGATTGGAATTTTTTCAAAAGAATATATTTCTTGGTCATCGTAGATTCTTAAATTCTAATCATCACTACCGTGGGTGGAGAAAGGCATTCAACGGAAATCCAAAACATGATAGAGCTCTGTGATACGGTTGGAGAACTGACTTGAGTTTTTGCGTTTGTATTCACACTTATTCGGTTTAGCAAGAGTCACCACCGACTTTTTATTTATCCTAAAGAAAGGTCAAAAAGCACAGGAAAGACCTTTGAGATGTTTTCGTGGGTTCGGGGGGTAGATTATGAAAAGGGAAGGTGCTAGCACCCTTTTCATCCATGGTTTTCCATGGGCTCTTAGTTACTTGTTTTTAGATCACTTGCCTTTCTTTTCAATTGTGTGAAATGGTGCTTTGTGTGTGTGGTTTTGAAATGTTTTTGAAAAAAGATGCCTTGTCTAGGCAACCATTGTAACTATTCTTTACTCGAATGTTTTACAAAGGTGTTTGTCTTTTTGAAAAGATGTTACAATGTTTTTGAAAGTTTGTTTTGAAATTATGTGGAGATGTGTGTTTGAAAAATGGCAAGTGTGTTTTGCAAGTTTGATCAAGTAACTAAGAGTTGTCTACCCTATTTTACTCAAAGATCTTTCCTTATGTTTCTTAACCCTTTTAACAGTGTTGTTTCACCATTGTATTTGGTGAACAACCTTGTGTTAGGATGTTAACGGGACGGGCGCAGGTCATCGTTTAGACCATGAATGCAATAGTGTCAAGTGTCTTTGGCAATTTTCTTGAGGGACTATGATCATTTTGCTTAGGCAACAGGATAGCGTCATCGAGGAACTATGATCATTTTGTTTGTTTTTGTTTTGTTTTGTTTTGCCAAAGTACTTGACATGCAAACATGGCCCATTTTTGAAGGCAACAAGCGGGATTACCCTAGAGGTGCAAGTGTGAATTGTGTATTGATTTTCATGCTTTTGTCTTGTATTAGGTTATCTAGCGGTTGATTTTAAATCTTCGTATACAAACCCTAATTACTATAAAGTATATAGAAAGCGATAAATTGCGGGAATTTAAAGTCTAAGCTATTACAAATAAGTATCCGGGGATGGGGGTACAAATGTTTACAAATGGGGATGAGTCTTATCAGGATAGTAGTGTCCAAATATTATTTACAACCAAATCGAATCGTCGCATTCTCAATGTAAAATATAGTAAAGTATAAGGATAAAAGAGAATCAAAAGTATTGTAAAATGTATGTGATTATTTACAAATGATGCAAGTTAAGTATTATTATTTATTTTTGTGTTTTTTGTTAATTATGTATAAACAATAAACTTTTACAAAAAAAAGAGAAAAATTGTTTAAATAGAAAAAACTATTATTTATGCATTTTAGTTAATGTTTTTATATATACAAAGATTTATTAAACAAAACAAGTTTTAAGACAAGAAAATTTTTTAAACTTAATAAACCTAATATTTATGTATTTTTTGTTAATGTTTTAAAAAAACTTATATAAAAAAATGTTTAGCTAAACAAAAGTTTTAAAACAAAATATATTATTTTTATTTACCAAAAGGAGTTAGGTCATATAAAAAAGAAAATAAGGTGATGGTAGTAAAAAAAGTATTGGTTTGATATATAAAAAAAGTAAGAGATTAAATGGGCTTTTAGAGGAAATGCTTGGCCCAAACAACAAAAACAAATTGATTCAAAAAAAGAAAGGGGGTGTATGTGCCAGAATCAGTTGGGCTTGGTGGTTTGTCCAAGGGGGCAGGCCCAAACGCGTTGCAAAGTTTTTGTTTAGGGTTTTCATTTGTTTGTTTCAGAATTAGGGATACAGAGTTTTGATGAGCGGCGTCGTTCCTTTTCTTCTTCATCGTTCTCTTCCTCGCTCTCAATAGAGCTTCTGATGTCCTCCACTTCGCCTCAGGCCACTAGGATACCACCTCCACCTTCTCCTCTCCAAGATTGCTCAGGCAGTGATGAAAAAAAAGGTATTGATTTCTGCTTTTCATGTTTTAGGATTTCAAAGACTTATCTCTTGCATGTTTTATGTCTTACATGTTTTGACCTTTATGTGTTATTTCTGTTCGTGTGAGGTGTTAGAAAAAGGGAAAGACGGACAATACCTTTGTTCTGCTTTTGGAGAAGAGGCGGAGAAGTGGACCGACAGTATCCTCAGGCGGCCAAGGCAGGGAGCTCGTGACGTTGGCTTTGTTCTTGCTGGCTTTCTGGTACTTGTATCTTTTAGCTTTCCTTGAATGGTTTTATGATGATAGTGTCTCTGAAAACCCTAGGATACTTCACTTCTGCATCTTCTTTTCTTCTTCTGAATACTTGCTTCTGTTTAGCCTATGATGAATATGTTCTGAGGCGTTTTGTTGGCTATTTTTTAATGATGATATTGAATCTGAGAATGTGAATGCTTCAGTGTTTTTTGCTTCTGACTTTTCTTTTCCTCTCTTTTGGGCTTAGCCCTTTCAATGATGATGATGAATCCTTCTTCTGAGAATATTTACTTCAGTTGTTGTTTGGCTTTGGCTGTGTTGTTATGATATCTGTTTGGGATACAGGTTTTTGACAGGCTTGTTGGAGTTTGCTTTGACAGGCTTGCTTTTTATTGCTTGTTGTACAGGCAGGCTTCTAGTTTTATGCAGGCTTAAGGTAGTTTAGAGCAGGCTTGTGTTTATTCAGGCTTCAGGGCTTTGGCTTGAAGCAGGCTTGAGCAACTTGACAGGTTTTGTTGAGGTTTAGGCTTTGACAGGCTTGAAAGGCTTATGGTAGTTTGAATGGTACAGTTTTGAGCAGGCTTGAAAATGAAAAAGCTTTTAGGCTTCTTGTTCAAGCAGGCTGGGGTTTTTGTTTTATGCAGGCTACTGGGGCTTGTGTTATGTAACAGGCAGGCTGTTTGTTTGCTTGCTTAGGATACAAGCTTGGAAGGCTGTAACAGGTTTTTAGGCGTGTTGAAGAGTGTTTACAGTTTTGTGTTCTCTTTTCTCTCTATGTGTTCTTCCCCCTTTACAGTGTTCTGATTTGTTATATTTATCTATCTCTAAGCCTGCCTGAAAAACTGTAAGCCTCTCTCTTTCTCTCTCTCTCTCTTCTCTCTCTCTATTAAAGCATATTTAATTGCTTAAAGTGCTTATTTTCTGAAAAGGTTTTGGCCAGAAAATGATGAAAAAAGCTTTTACAAGTTTGCTTGCATTTTGTCTTTCCTCTGCATATCTTCTTACCTCCAGATTTTCTGCATTGCTTTTGTGTACTTGTTGACAACTTTATTGAAAGCTTCTTTGACAGCTTTTGACAGTTTTGTACTTGTGACTTAGTTTGGTATTTTCAGTTTGACAATGCAATTTGGTTTAGTTTCTTTGACAGTTTGAATTGCCTCTTGGATGGTTTGCACTTATGCAGTTTGTTTGGCATTTCAGTTTGGTTTGCCTTTTTTGCCAATTTGAATTTATTCAACTTTCTATTTGATTAATTCATATGCTTGCAAATAATTTGCTTTCCTCTTTGTGAACCAAGAAGAGACATCTTCTTTCGATTTGCAGAGAGGACGAACAAACTGATTCAGGCCAACACCTTTAATGATGAGTTTTTGATTAACTGTCTGAAAAAAATACTTTTTTAAATTCATCTGTGTTGACTTCTTTCTTCTCTTTTTGCAGGTAAATATCAGTTTGAGCAAAGGATGCAACAGTAGAAGATGAAGACTTCAAGAGATTTAGGATATAGTTTTATTTTATTTCTAATCATTTGTAATAACATTATTGTAAACACTGTAAATAAATTTACAGTATTCAAATAATATTTGTAACAAACAATTAAAAATGAATAAAAATCTTTTTTTGTCAGATAATTCTTGATTTCTTCTGCACTTGTTTATTTAATTACTTAAATTTCTTGAATTATAATAATTGGAAATTATCCAATAATTTTAACTTAGAAATTATAAATAATCAATAAACGTTCGGCGTTCTGAATAACCAAAAGCATTGCACAGTTAAACAAACAAACGTCCATACGCCTTTCACTTCACTGGTTAAACCAACACTTCAAACTCTCAATCAGAAGCCTCAACCCATATCCCAGATGTTTAGACCTTGAGAAACAAACATAAATCTTGAGCAAACGTCAAAACCTTGTGACAGTCAATTAAGACACTATGGATTCAAATTCTTCTGAAAATGCGCGTGCAAACCCTAATTCTTGATTTATCATCAAAGAAGCGTCCACCTGATCAAACCCTGAGCCAAACTCAACCAAATCACTACAAACCCTAATAATCTGCTTGGACTGATTCAAAAGTTAATGGAAACCCTAATTTTGTTTGACTGATAAGAAAAGTTTGTTTGACCGATTCTTAAGCCCATCTGAAAAATCAGGAAAAGCCCAAAGCTGTGATTTCTTGTGAAAAAGAGGAGGGAAAATTTTGGGGTACAACAGTTGCCCCTGTTCAATCTTCTTGAACCTGAAGAGTTAGATTGGCAGGTTAGCCTTTCGCGACTCGAGGGTAAAAGGAGATTGGACACTAGAGTGGCCGAAAAATTTGCACTCGTCAAAGCGTAGTTTGAGGGAATGGGCTTAAAGATGCCATTTGGAGATGGGCTTAAAGATGCCATCTGGAGATGTGACAGAATCTTGTCGGGGGATGGGCTTAGAGATGCCATCTGGAGGTGATTGTATCTTGTTGGAGATGGGCTTGTAGATGCCATCCAAGAATGTTTGTTGAACTATATGTCGTTGGTGAGTGGGTGAGCATCAGAACGATATCCATGTTTGGAACATCTCTGAACTAGGGATCTGAATAAGCAATGAATTGACATCCATGTTTGGAATCATCCGTAAACTGTTTTCAGAAGTTGAATCTGGAATTGAGAAGGAACCGGTGTAGGGTTGCCTGATGATGAGCCCGTGTAAAACTGCATCTTGGAATTGTTAATGATAGCCTTTTATTCTTACCCTGAAAAGGATAAAATGTTAGCTAAACACAAAGTTATGTTGCATGATATGTATGATGCAATGAATTGTACTTCATCAATGTTTATGATATGAATGTGATGGATGCGCATGTAAGCTGAGTAGCTGTCTTGCTGAGGAAGACGAATCCTGGATAATGAAATCTTTGACTGCTGCTGGGGAAAGTAAATCCTTGACTGCTGCAGGGGATTGTTGGAAATGAGAAGTCCTGGAACCACTATTGGGGAATCAGGAGCCTGGGTTGTATGCCAATCTACTGGGGATTCTTGTCTTGAGGAGATCTTCACCGGGGAATATTTGAATATCCTGTGAGGAACTGAGAATGAGAGTCTTCATTCTGCTTGGGGAATTAAGAATTATGTGGGGAATAGCCATACTGTTGAAAAGTATCTATCCTGTCGGAGAGTAAAACTCGGGATTCTGGATAAAGTTTATTCTTGTCTGGAAGAAGTTCAGGAGTTTTAGGTTGTATGCCACTTTGAGAATGAGAATCTTCATTCTGTTGGGAACATTAGGAAGTTGAATTGTATGTTGAGAAGCAGGAAGGTATCTGCCTTCGGAGCATCTCTGGGTTGAGGATAAATTCTTAATGAGTGACAGAATGGCCACCGTGTTTTGGAGCATATCTGGACTGTATCTTGGAATTTGAGATCTGTATGAGTAGCAGGATGACTTCCGTGTTTGGAGTGTATCTGAAATTGTAACTGGGATTGAGATCTGTATAAGTATCAGAATGTCGCCATATCTGGGTCACATCTGAACTGTCTCTAGAAGGAAATCTGGAATAAGTATCAGAATGTCGCCATATCTGGGTCACATCTGAACTGTCTCTAGAAGGAAATCTGGAATAAGTATCAGAATGTCGCCATATCTGGGTCACATCTGAGCTGTCTCTGGAATGAAATCTGGAATAAGTATCAGAATGTAGTCATGTCTGGGTCACATCTGAACTGTCTCTGAAATGAAATCTGGAATAAGTATCAGAATGTCGCCATGTCTGGGTCATATCTGAACTGTCTCTGGAAGGAAATATGGAATAAGTATCAGAATGTCGCCATGTTTGGGTCACATATGAACTGTTTCTAGAAGGAAATCTGGAATAAGTATCAGAATGTCGCCATGTCTGGGTCACATCTGAACTGTCTCTGGAAGGAAATCTGGAATAAGTATCAGAATGTCGCCATGTCTGGGTCACATCTGAACTGTCTCTAGAAGGAAATCTGGAATAAGTATCAGAATGTCTCCATGTCTGGGTCACATCTGAACTGTCTCTAGAAGCAAATCTGGAATAAGTATCAGAATGTCGCCATGTCTGGGTCACATCTGAACTGTCTCTGGAATGAAATCTGGAATAAGTATCAGAATGTCGCCATGTCTGGGTCACATCTGAACTGTCTCTGGAATGAAATCTAGAATAAGTATCAGAATGTCGCCATGTCTGGGTCACATCTGAACTGTCTCTAGAAGGAAATCTGGAATAAGTATCAGAATGTCGCCATGTCTGGGTCACATCTGAACTATCTCTAGAAGGGAATCTGGAATAAGTATCAGAATGTCGCCATATCTGGGTCACATCTGAACTATCTCTAGAAGGAAATCTCGGAAGGCGATGATCTTTGCCCCTAGTATAAGATGCTTGTGATATTGTCAGGACACTTGGACCGCACGTAACCCTTTGATGAGATTGACGTTTAAATGCCCCTAGTGATGGTGAGGGAGACTTGCCCCAGGTTATCCTGTAATTGAGAGATTTCTTGAAATCTTGACTGGACTGTCCCCAGGTTAACTGAACTTTGAAAGATCTGTTGAAATCTTGACTGGACTGCCCCAGGTTAACTGGATAGTGACATGTCATGCCCCCTTGCTGATAGGAGATTTGTCGTTGGATGTGTCATCCTTTTTGAAATGATTTTGCTCACTGAGAGGGCTTTTGTTCACTGGATATTCATTGTGTGAATTTCTCCACTGTCAAATAAATAGCCAAATGCAAACAGTGATATTCAAGTAATGCAAAGTTTATGTTTGTCTCGAAGTTTTTGAAAAATGCGTTTTTTAGCAGAAAACTTTTTGTAAGACAAATTCAACACAAGATTTAGAGCAAAGCCTTACAGGAGTCAGGATACCTTTTGTAACAGTATGCTTTCGAACTAACCCATGCTTCAATTAGGACTTTTGAAGGGTTGTAACGTGGCTTGGTTCACGGTTTAAGAAACAAAGGATAAAGGCTCAAAGTATATTTGTACCCACCTGCTCTTCGTGATGTTCTTCAATCCTAAACTCAGTTAATTGTACGTCGAACTCTATTCGAGTTTGGAATGACTTTTTGGTGATGGTTCACACAAGTTGAATTTGGAAGGCAGTCATTATCTCCTTTTTCTTTTTGCAACATTTTTCATATTGTTGAGGATTTGTAATGACCTCGTTCTTTTGATTTGTTATCCCTAACTTTTGCCTGACTGTTCTTGTTTTTGAGATTACAGTCAGCGGGATGCCCCAGATTTCTTAAGCCTCCTTTGTGGGTTTTGGCTTAGTGGGCTCTTCTCTTTTGAGAGATTGACTGCCTATGAGACAAAGAACCATCACCGTCTTTTGGTTCTAAAGGAATTTTTTTTGATGTCATTCGTTGTATTACGAACTGAGATTTTGTGGCTTCAATGCGCATCTCTTTATTGAATTAACTGAGAGACTACCATGCCCCAGGTTTAAATCAAAGGTTTCAAATTGTTCAGAACAGAAAACTCCAACTTCTTTGGCTCGAAGGGGTTGACTAGGGATTATCTTCCTTATAACTCCAGTGTTTGGGATTTGAAAGAAACGCCTGTACATCATCAGCAAGGTCTGTTCAAAAGCATATTGTATGAGATTATGGTATTGTTTCATCATCCTCCCTCTAAAGGCTTGTAGATTATCATCAAGAGTTAAATATCATAAAGAAAGTAGAAAGCATAGTTCAAGTGTAATGAAAATGAGTGGATCAAATCAAGACAAACATATGCAATGCATTAATGAAACAAAGTTTGACATTAATAGATAATTGTTTGAATAACAAAGAGATTACAACTTGAAAATTCAAATGAAACAAAGACATTCTCAATGATTTGGCATAGGAGCAGTGATCACGTTTGGAGTCTCCGGAGGGTCAAACTCAACCTCCTTGGCATCAATCATGTCTTGGACCTTATTCTTCAGAGCCCAACAGTTGTTTGTGTCATGTCCCGGACTGTCAGATTGGTATGCACACCTTTCATTGGGATGATAGGTAGGAGTAGAAGTATTTGAGTTCCAGAGAGGAGCCTTCAATGTAATCAGCTCTACCTGCAACATGCGTTGTAGCGCTTGACCCAGTGACATGTTGATCTTGGTGAATTGTCTCTTAGGTGCTACCTCCTTACGCTGATGCCCCTGTCTTTGTTAAGTAGGCGTAGGATTAGAGATCAAGATTGCTCCTACGTGTTGGTCATGACGACTCTTTTGATCATACACAACACTTGACTCTTTCTTCCCATTGTAGGGCATTTTCTGAGCATCAGAGGGTGTAGCTCCTTGGATCTTTCCACTTTTGATGCCAGCTTCGACCCTTTCGCTGGTCAGTATTAGCTCGGTGAACCCGGCTGAGGAGCTTCCAATTAAGTGATTGAAGAGAGGCCCTGTCAAAGTTCCCATGAAGATGTCAATCAGCTCTATGTCAGTTAAAGGGGGTTGCACCCTACCAGCCAGATCTCTCCACTTTTGAGTGTATCCTTTGAAGTTCTCGTCGGAACCCATGGTCATGTTCTGCAATTGCACACGAGTTGGTTCAAGATCAGCATTATACTGATACTGTTTGTAAAAAGCAGCAGCTAAGTCCTCTCAGGTGTGGATGTGAGAATTCTCCAATTGATAGAACCACTCGAGTTGAGTCCCTACCAGGATTTCTTGGAAGAAATGGATCCAAAGCTTCGGATCAGTTGTGTATGGTTGAATCTTGCGGGCATAAGATTTTAAGTGCATCTTAGGGCAAGAGACTCCATCGTACATGGCAAAGGTAGGGACCTTGAACTTTGGCGGGATGACCAATCCAGAAACTAAACCCATGTCTCCTAAATCTAAGCCAGGTATCTGTTGAATCTCCATAGCACTGAGGCGATCCTCCAACTGTTTGTACTTGTCATCAGCGGGAGGATATTGTTCTTCGGAGTAGTCAGCTTCATCAATCTCCAAATTGCGGTCTTCTTCAAGACTGGCCCCTATGCTGGGTGGAGTTGAAAGGTCTAGGGTTTTAGGTCTTCTTTTCAGGATGCTCGTTGCCTTCTTGGACTTCTTCTTCTTGTCTTTGAGAAGGAGAGCTTTCAGATCCTCTTTCCCTTTACCCATAGCCAGAAGCATTTGTTGGAATTGAGCGTTTTGAGCTTGGAGATCTTTCACCATTTGTTCCATATCCATCTTACTGAAATAAACAGTAGGAAGATAAGGAGACCTGTAGGAGAAACCTGTTATGATACAATGCATGATATGTGGATGCATGTTTTCAAGAATCTCTCGGGGTAAACACAAGAAAAATGTTAGAGGTTGAACTTTGATCAACATATTTGATTGGAGAGCTTCGTATCGGTGGATTTCTTTCCACGAGAATCAAGCTCACCATGTCAAGTGGGTCATAGCCCCTGATTTAAGTTGTTGCACTTGATCTTTGATGGCATTTGTTTAGAAGAGAACCCTCTTGCCCTTTGGTAGACGTCTGGTTCAACGTGACCCTGCATCAAAAGACCCTCGAGATCCTTGAAATGGTTATTGAAAATGATATGGTATGATGTTATGTACATGTATGCAAAAGTAAGTAAGTTTATATACAGATAATCATATTCACACAAAGCAAACAAGTCCTTAGGTTTAGGCTTGCATGGGGTTTGTAGGTAAGTACCCTCTTGAAGTTAGTTAGCTCATCCTGTCCTAAAACAGAAACCGGGTTCTAAGGAGCTCAATATCATTGGATTATTTTCTGTGTTCATTGTTTTGGTTTAGCCACTTAACTGGAGACCAAAATATTCCAAGAAAACAATCCTCAATGAGTGTAGTATCGAGTATCTACCAACTTCGGACTGCACCAAAGTCGGTCATCTCACTACCCTTAAAAAGGCCAAGATGGTCAATTAAGATTCTAAGAGTTCGTTAGTGCTTCATGACATCACTCAGCGGCCCCGTATTCTCCTTGACTACTCAAGGGCTACCGGTACTCACAAATATGTCACACTAACATAGATACTGCTTCAACCATGTCGGTATACCCCGCACAGTTCCCTCACAGTTTATTGCTATTTACCTAAAAAGGTGCCCCCAAATCCGGGTGTAGGATTTAAACAAACCCAAACAAGGAACCCAAAAAAGTAAAGCAATCAAAGCAATCAAAGCAAGTATGTAAAGAGGATCTAAAACCCTAAGGTAACCCCACTTTTAATTCAAGATCCCCAGCAGAGTCGCCAGTTCTGTGATACGGTGGGAGAACTGACTTGAGTTTTTGCATTTGTATTCGCACTTATTCGGTTTAGCAAGAGTCGCCACCGACTTTTTATTTATCCTAAAGAAAGGTCAAAAAGCACAGGAAAGACCTTTGAGATGTTTTCGTGGGTTCGAGGGTAGATTATGAAAAGGGAAGGTGCTAGCACCCTTTTCATCCATGGTTTTCCATGGGCTCTTAGTTACTTGTTTTTAGATCACTTGCCTTACTTTTCAATTGTGTGAAATGGTGCTTTGTGTGTCTGGTTTTGAAATTGTTTTGAAAAAATATGCCTTGTCTAGGCAACCATTGTAACTATTCTTTACTCGAATGTTTTACAAAGGTGTTTGTCTTTTTGAAAAGATGTTTCAATGTTTTTGAAAGTTTGTTTTGAAATTATGTGGAGATGTGTGTTTGAAAAATGGCAAGTGTGTTTTGCAAGTTTGATCAAGTAACTAAGAGTTGTCTACCCTATTTTACTCAAAGATCTTTCCTTATGTTTTTTAACCCTTTTAACAGTGTTATTTCACCATTGTATTTGGTGAACAACCTTGTGTTAGGATGTTAACGGGACGGGCGCGGGTCATTGTTTAGACCATGAATGCAATAGTGTCAAGTGTCTTTGGAAATTTTCTTGAGGGACTATGATCATTTAGCTTAGGCAACAAGATAGCGTCATCGAGGGACTATGATCATTTTGTTTGTTTTTGTTTTTTTTTGTTTTGCCAAAGTACTTGACATGCAAACATGGCCCATTTTTGAAGGTAACAAGCGGGATTACCCTAGAGGTGCAAGTGTGAATTGTGTATTGATTTTCATGCTTTTGTCTTGTATTAGGTTATCTAGCGGTTGATTTTGAATCTTCGCATACAAACCCTAATTACTATACAGTATATAGAAAGCGATAAATTGCGGGAATTTAAAGTCTAAGCTATTACAAATAAGTATCCGGGGATGGGGGTACAAATGTTTACAAATGGGGATGAGTCTTATCAAGATAGTAGTGTCCAAATATTATTTACAACCAAATCGAATCGTCGCATTCTCAATGTAAAATATAGCAAAGTATAAGGATAAAAGAGAATCAAAAGTATTGTAAAATGTATGTGATTGTTTACAAATGATGCAAGTTAAGTATTGTTATTTATTTTTGTGTTTTTTGTTAATTATGTATAAACAATAAACTTTTACAAAAAAAGAGAAAAATTGTTTAAATAGAAAAAACTATTATTTATGCATTTTAGTTAATGTTTTTATATATACAAAGATTTATTAAACAAAACAAGTTTTAAGACAAGAAAATTGTTTAAACTTAATAAACCTAATATTTATGTATTTTTTGTTAATGTTTTAAAAAAAACTTATATAAAAAAATGTTTAGCTAAACAAAAGTTTTAAAACAAAATATATTATTTTTATTTACCAAAAGGAGTTAGGTCATATAAAAAAGAAAATAAGGTGATGGTAGTAAAAAATTATTGGTTTGATATATAAAAAAAGTAAGAGATTAAATGGGCTTTTAGAGGAAATGCTTGGCCCAAACAACAAAAACAAATTGATTCAAAAAAAGAAAGGGGTGTATGTGCCAGAATCAGTTGGGCTTGGTGGTTTGTCCAAGGGGGAAGGCCCAAACGTGTTGCAAAGTTTTTGTTTAGGGTTTTCATTTGTTTGTTTCAGAATTAGGGATACAGGGTTTTGATGAGCGGCGTCGTTCCTTTTCTTCTTCATCGTTCTCTTCCTCGCTCTCAACAGAGCTTCTGATGTCCTCCACTTCGCCTCAGGCCACTAGGATACCACCTCCACCTTCTCCTCTCCAATATTGCTCAGGCAGTGATGAAAAAAAAGGTATTGATTTCTGCTTTTCATGTTTTAGGGTTTCAAAGACTTATCTCTTGCATGTTTTATGTCTTACATGTTTTGACCTTTATGTGTTATTTGTGTTCGTGTGAGGTGTTAGAAAAAGGGAAAGAGGGACAATACCTTTGTTCTGCTTTTAGAGAAGAGGCGGAGAAGTGGACCGGCGGTATCCTCAGGCGGCCAAGGCAGGGAGCTCGTGACGTTTTCTTTGTTCTTGCTGGCTTTCTGGTACTTGTATCTTTTAGCTTTCCTTGAATGGTTTTATGATGATAGTGTCTCTGAAAATCCTAGGATACTTCACTTCTGCATCTTGTTTTCTTCTTCTGAATACTTGCTTCTGTTTAGCCTATGATGAACATGTTCTGAGGCGTTTTGTTGGCTATTTTTTAATGATGATATTGAATCTGAGAATGTGAATGCTTCAGTGTTTTTTGCTTCTGACTTTTCTTTTCCTCTCTTTTGGGCTTGGCCCTTTCAATGATGATGATGAATCCTTCTTCTGAGAATATTTGATTCAGTTGTTGTTTGGCTTTGGCTGTGTTGTTATGATATCTGTTTGGGATACAGGTTTTTGACAGGCTTGTTGGAGTTTGCTTTGACATGCTTGCTTTTTATTGCTTGTTGTACAGGCAGGCTTCTAGTTTTATGCAGGCTTAAGGTAGTTTAGAGCAGGCTTGTGTTTATTCAGGCTTCAGGGCTTTGGCTTGAAGCATGCTTGAGCAACTTGACAGGTTTTGTTGAGGTTTAGGCTTTGACAGGCTTGAAAGGCTTATGGTAGTTTGAATGGTACAGTTTTGAGCAGGCTTTAAAATGAACAAGCTTTTAGGCTTCTTGTTCAAGCAGGCTGGGGTTTTTGTTTTATGCAGGCTATTGGGGCTTGGGTTATGTAATAGGCAGGCTGTTTGTTTGCTTGCTTAGGATACAAGCTTGGAAGGCTGTAACAGGTTTTTAGGCCTGTTGAAGAGTGTTTACAGTTTTATGTTCTCTTTTCTCTCTATGTGTTCTTCCCCCTTTACAGTGTTCTGATTTGTTATATTTATCTATCTCTAAGCCTGCCTGAAAAACTGTAAGCCTCTCTTTCTCTCTCTCTTCTCTCTCTCTATTAAAGCATATTTAATTGCTTAAAGTGCTTATTTTCTGAAAAGGTTTTGGCCAGAAAATGATGAAAAAATCTTTTACAAGTTTGCTTGCATTTTGTCTTTCCTCTGCATATCTTCTTACCTCCAGATTTTCTGCATTGCTTTTGTGTACTTGTTGACAGCTTTATTGAAAGCTTCTTTGACAGCTTTTGACAGTTTTGTACTTGTGACTTAGTTTGGTATTTTCAGTTTGACAATGCAATTTGGTTTAGTTTCTTTGACAGTTTGAATTGCCTCTTGGATGGTTTGCACTTATGCAGTTTGTTTGGCATTTCAGTTTGGTTTGCCTTTTTTGCCAATTTGAATTTATTCAACTTTGTATTTGATTAACTCATATGCTTGCAAATAATTTGCTTTCCTCTTTGTGAACCAAGAAGAGACATCTTCTTGCGATTTGCAGAGAGGACGAACAAACTGGTTCCGGCCAACACCTTTAATGATGAGTTTTTGATTAACTGTCTGAAAAAAAAATACTTTTTTAAATTCATCTGTGTTGACTTCTTTCTTCTCTTTTTGCAGGTAAATATCAGTTTGAGCAAAGGATGCAACAGTAGAAGATGAAGACTTCAAGAGATTTAGGATATAGTTTTATTTTATTTCTAATCATTTGTAATAACATTATTGTAAACACTGTAAATAAATTTACAGTATTCAAATAATATTTGTAACAAACAATTGAAAATGAATAAAAATCTTTTTTTGTCAGATAATTCTTCATTTCTTCTGCACTTGTTTATTTAATTACTTAAATTTATTGAATTATAATAATTGGAAATTATCCAATAATTTTAACTTAGAAATTATAAATAATCAATAAACGTCCGGCGTTCCGAATAACCAAAAGCATTGCACAGTTAAACAAACAAACGTCCATACGCCTTTCACTTCACTGATTAAACCAACACTTCAAACTCTCAATCAGAAGCCTCAATCCATATCCCAGATGTTTAGACCTTGAGAAACAAACATAAATTTTGAGCAAACGTCAAAACCTTGTGACAGTCAATTAAGACACTGTGGATTCAAATTCTTCTGAAAATGCGCGTGCAAACCCTAATTCTTGATTTATCGTCAAAGAAGCATCTGCCTGATCAAACCCTGAGCCAAACTCAACCAAATCACTATAAACCCTAATAATCTGCTTAGACTGATTCAAAAGTTAATGGAAACCCTAATTTTGTTTGACTGATAAGAAAAGTCTGTTTGACCGATTCTTAAGCCCATCTGAAAAATCAGGAAAAGCCCGAAGCTGTGATTTCTTGTGAAAAAGAGGAGGGAAAATTTTGGGGTACAACAAGCTCCACCTATGTTGACAGGTGACCAAGTTTTTGAGAAGGTGAAAGATATGAGTACTCAGTTTGGCAAGCCTTTTGCAAATACGCTTTTCAAAGGTGGGTGGAAGAAGAGGTCAATTTTTTTTGAATTTCCATATTGGAAGTCGTTGTATGTAAGACATTTTCTTGATGTTATGCATATTGAAAAAAATGTATTTGAAAGTTTTATTGGTACATTACTCAATATACAAGGACAGTCTAAGGATGGCCTTAAAGCAAGAAAGGACTTGATAGAGATGGGAATAAGAACTGAAATAGGATCCATGAAGAAAGGAACACGAACATATCTGCCGCCTGCTGCTTATACTTTATCTAGAAAGGAGAAAAAAAGATTGTGTAAGTTTCTAAGTGAAGTTAAAGTTCCAGAAGGTTACTCTTCAAATATTAGAAGACTTGTGTCTATGAAAGACCTCAAGTTAAAGAGTTTAAAGACACATGATTGTCATGTTATAATGGAGCATTTTCTACCAATAGGTATACGTTCTATTTTTCCAGAAAAAGTAAGAAGCGCCATAACTAAATTGTGTTTTTTCTTCCTCAATTTGTAGTAAGGTGATCAATCCTGAGATCTTACCTATATTGCAAAAAGAAATAGTTATTACTTTATGTGAGCTTTAAATATATTTTCCTCCCTCATTTTTTGACATTATGGTACATCTTGTCGTTCATCTTGTGAAAGAGACACAATTGTGTGGACCAGCTTATATGAGATGGATGTACCCTGTTGAGCGTTATATGAAAATATTAAAAGGGTACATGAAAAATCGAAGTCGACCAGAAGGTTGTATGGCTGAACGATACATTGTTGAAGAAGCGGTTGAGTTTTGTACTGAATATTTGACTAATATTCAATCTATTGGACTACCCAAATCTCATATTTTAGAGAGGAAGGAAGGAATAAATTTAATCGGAAATAAAATTGTGACAGTATCAAGGGTTGAACGAGATCAAGTGCATTTATATGTTCTACACAATGACAATGAGGTTGAGCCGTATGTTAAAATGCACAAGGTTGTACTCTGGGGTTTAAATCTGAATAGAAATAAAAATTGGATTGTACGAGAGCATAATCAAAGTTTTATACAATGGTTCAAACATCACATTTATTCAATGTTTGATTTAGATCCCGCTTCAATAACAGAAAGGTTGAGATGTTTAGCATATGGTCCAAGTTTGCTCGTGTTTTCTTATAGCGCATACGCAATTAATGGATACACGTTTTATACCAAAGAACAAGATGATAAAAGCACCATGCAAAATAGTGGTGTCACTGTTGTAGCTGAAGCAATGCACATTTCAAGTATGAATGACTTAAACCCCAAATATGCAATTTTTTCATATTTTTGGGTTATCGAGCATATTTGGGTGTTTGATAATGAGAAGTTTCAGATTCCTATCTTTGATTGCAAGTGGATACATAATAGTGGCATACGAATGGATAAGTCAGGATTTTTACAAGTGGATCTTAATAGGGTGGGGTACAAAGATGAGCCTTTTATTCTAGCCTCTCAAGATAAACAAGTGTTCTATGTCACTGATTCGACAAGTACGAAATGGTCTATAGTGCTTTTATCTAACAAAGTGATTGATGATAACAGTTTAAATCAAAGTGATGTTGGTGTTGAGAATGATTCATATGTTAGAGAGAATGAGTCGTATGCACGAAATGATCAAGATGAGAATATTATAGCGGATGAAACATATATTAGAAATGATCATAATGAGAGAATTTGGATCAATCCATCTATCCGAGTTGTTAAGAGCCAAGTAATTCATATTCCAACCAAGAAACGAAAGAGATGTTAGTGAAAAAGGTACTAGTAATTCATATTATGTTTATATTTTTATATTGTGTTTATTAATTCAATATTACTTGAATTTTAGATGGTGTTTGTATTTTTATATTGTGTTTATTAATTCAATGCTACTTGAATTTTATATGGTGTTTATGTTTTTATATTGTGTTTATTAATTTAATGCTACTTGAATTTTATATGGTGTTTATGTTTTTCTATAATATTACAGGTCAAATGGCTACCAATGAGGAAAAATCACATCCCGCTTCTAATAATGATGGAAATGAAAGAGATGTTAATGAAATAGGTACTAGTAATTCATATTGTGTTTATGTTACTTGAATTTTATATGGTGTTTATGTTCTTTAATATTACAGGTCAAATGGCTTCTGATAATGATGGAAAAGAATCAGCTCGTGATGTGGAGAATGATATTAGACGGGGTATAACAATTATAAAGTTAATCATTCGCGCAAGAGATAAAGGTATCAAATTAGACGTACATTGGAATGAAGACAAACAACTAATTGAGCCTAACGGTTCAATGTTAACAAGTTACATAGGTTCCATTGTGAGGAGAGAAGTTCCAATCACTTGTGATGATTGGAGAAGGCGTGAGTTGAAACCCGTTAAAGAAAAATTATGGAATGAAATACAGGTGCCATATGTGATGTCTTTCATTTTTTGCCGCTTATGTCTTTAAATTACTAACGCTTTTTATATTGTGTTTTTTGTATAGGTCTTTTAATATTGATGATGATCGAAAAATCATATTGTCTTCAATTGTCCGGAAAAAGACTAAGAGAGTTTCGACCTTTTTTGACAAACAAGTTTCTTAGGGATGCCGATAACAATTTTATCGATGCGGAGCATCCACAAGCGTATGCATGCTTGATTTCACTTGAAGAATGGGCAACCTTCAAAGAAAAAAGAAGAACCTCCGATTTTTAGGATGTGAGTGGCATGAATCACCAACAAGCATCAAGTCCCTCGTATCCATACAGAAAAGGGCGTATGGGATATGCACGCTTACAGCAAAGATTGGTAAGTATATATAAATGCTATGATATAATTTTTCATTATGTGTTATTATTGGTTTTATTATTTTTCTTAATGGGTAGTTAGAAGAGAAGAAAAGTCAAGAAACGTCTCTTCTGGAACATGTTCTGTGAAAGGTTTCCCGGGTGGGTAAGGATGGAGTTGTTAAGGAAGATGTGCAGCAAATTTATGAACAATGTGTAAGTATATCAATATTCCTTTAATTAAATATCGAGCTTATTAAAATAAAGAAATTATGAGTTTAATCATCACTAATTTATTTTTCTATGCATATGAATTTCAGGAGAGTCTATCTCAATCTTTAACTCAAGCTGAAGACCGTGATTGCAGGAGCATACTTAGTCGGGTATTAAATGTTCCTGAGTATACCGGTCGTGTGAGGGATAAGGGATTCGGAGTGACTCAAACATCTTTGGGTAACCATCAAAAGAGGAAAGGTCATAGCAATAAAGAAGTGATGGAAGAGTTAGAAAAATTAAAAGCTAATGTTCGTGAGTTGGAAAAGGACAAAGAAAAATACATGTCAGAAAGGCAAGGTCCAGGGTTCAAGGATACTAGTGACAAAGATAGTATCAATTGTGATTTCCAACAAAAAATTCCTGGGGTAATATATATTATTATGAATTAGAATAATTTTTTTAATTGACATATATACATATTAACAATTTTATATTTATTATTGTGTTTAGGGCATTTCACCTTATCAACTATATTTATTGTCACCGACTTATCGCCTGGTTGGCAAGGAAAAAGTGCATAATACCTTGGGGGAAGTACCTCACCATAAACCACTCCCTGCTAGATTTATGAAAGTATCAATTGATATTGATTTAGAGAGGGATACGCCATTACCTTTGCCTGGCGATATTTCAGATGCAACATTGTTGGGAGAGGCAATAAGATCGTATGTTGCATGGTCGTCAAACCTCATTTGCCTAGATGAGGAGGTATGTTTTAAACTATTATGAACCTTTGAGTATTCAATTTTTTTACGACCATTTAACGTACATTTTTTTCATGGTAATGTTAGACTCCCACAAAATCCAAATCAAAAGATAAAGGGATTAAGAAGCAAACTGAGTCAGTTGCATCAAAAAAATAGGTATAACATAATTATATGATATTTATGCATAGAATGATCTTATAATTCACCTAACTAATTAAATGATATTTAGATGCATGCTAAAGATACTGAGCAAGTCAATAGGGGAGAAGACCGCGGCTAGCAAAAAACCTACTTCTCAGTATAGGTCGTACCTTCAGACATATATAGGTATAACAAATATTCCAATTGGTGGTACTCGTCTTATACCCATGAAGGCAGACATTTTTGGTTATGAATACATGGAAGCAATTGGTAGAGAAGATATTTTTCAAGTTTTACAACATTCTACTTTAGGCCTCGGTGTTATCGATACATACATCAGGTATACTCCGGTCAGTGTTTTAAAACCCAGCCCGACTCGGCCGGTCGGACCAGTCTGACCGAGAACCGGTGGGCCAGGCGGTCTGATTAAGGGATAAGACCGGAATTACATTTAGACCGGATGAAACCGGTGTGAACCGGTCGGATCATTGGTTAAACCAATGAACCGGCGGTTTTTACTGAACCGGCGGGTTTGACTATTTATTTTATTTTTTAGGGCTTTTGAAAAAAAAATTAACATAAACGCTTTGCCTCCTCGTTTCCCAAACCTAGGCATTTGAAAGGTTTTCTTTTTTATTCTGTCTTTTCTTTTTCTAATTGAAGTCATATTCTCAATTTTCTCTACCAACAAAAACTCCCACTTGCTGCTGTTATTTTCTCACCACCTCTCTTAACCAATGAAGAGTTGGAAGCATTGCAGAATGACCTTGCAAATATGACCATCCAACCAATTTCAAGTGATATTGGTATGTTCTAATATGAGCATAATATAGTTTGTGGTTGTGAATCAATTTAATGTCTCATATTTACCATCTCTAAAAAAAATTTGTTAATTATTTTTTAAAATATTGTTATAGATCAAATAGATTTAGATGAAGATGAAGATGGAGATATGGGTAATGCACAAGATATTATTGTTGATACTGTGAATCAAGAAAAAAGCAACACCAGAGAAGATGAAGTTGGTGGAGAAGACAATGAAGTTGAAGATGGATATAAATATCAAGATTATGACAATTTGACTTCATGGACATAAAAAATTATGTATCGTTGAGTATGGATTTTTGTGACTTATTATAATACTATAACTTATGAATTGTTAAGTTTCTATCACTTCTTTGAATTTATAATTTGCTACATTAAGTTTATATCACTTATTTTGATTGTTACTAATACTTTTGTTTATTCTAAATTATTTGAATTTATAATTTTCTATATTATTATAGTTACAAATTTCAGGTAATGAATATATTTTTTATAGAAACCGGGTCAAAAGCCATGCGGCCTGACCAGTGTCCCACTGGTCCGACCAGTAATCCAGTGACCCAATAATTTTACCGAGTCGATCACCGGTCTGGGTTTTAAAACATTGACTCTGATCGACTTTGTTTAATTAAATGAACAATTTATTTACTCATTTCAATTAATATAGTCTAATTTTAATGATGTTTTTATTTAAGGTTTTTGTATGACAAAGTGATATGCCCGCGTGGATTGGAAGAAAGATTCGTTTTCTTAGCTCCCAACACCGTCAACACAGAGTTAATTGTAACAAAACCAGATGATGTCATATCGTATGTACTCAGTTTATTTGTGGTCAGCAAATATACAGAAAAGTTGATCTTTTTACCATATAATACTGGCAACGGGTTAGATTTTCATCCTAACTTCATATTTTATAATTTTTCAATTTTTGACGTTGTGTAGAAACTTTCCATCAAACATCTGTTTAATTTTACAGTGGACATTGATTGTTGTTTGTGATTAATCCTGTTAGAGAGATTGTATACTATATGGATTCGTTATACAATGATTGGACAACATACCCAGATTTGAAGAAGACGATTGATACGTAAGTGAGATTGTTCTAAATAT